>CM068742.1:34850742-35469461 GCA_035084275.1 Hydrolagus colliei
TATATCACTGTTTATATATATAAATATATATATAGTTAGTACAGCTTTAGAAACAGATCAGCAAAATACTAAAGAGGGGAGGGGGGGAAGAGGGTTACACACATTCGCTCCTGACCCCCCCCCCCCCCCCCCACATATAAAAGTCGAGGCTGTGGGTAAAGCGATCCTTTTACGAGAAGTTATCCCGCCCGCAGGAAATTGTATTTTACTCGTATTTCAACCCAGTGTGAGGAGCAGGCGCTGGAGGGGGAAACACGCGGCTCAACGTGATAATCACAACCAGATGGTTCGGGGGGGAAATAACAATGTGATCGCCGATACGGGAGCCACACCAGTCAGAAGATTAACAGGCTTGTTAGCAATGGACAGAAAGCCCCCTCCCCCTCCCGGGTGATTAAAGGGTGTATCAGCGGTGGGGGAAAGAGTTCAGGCTGGACTGACTGACTGCAGGCAGTGATCAACTCACAAGCTTTGAAACTGGGGGGGAAAACAATGCATTACATTGTAAAACAATGCATTACACCTAAAGCGTGTGTTTATACGAACTATTCACATCCAGCCTATAGATTATTTTTTTGGGGGGAGAGGGGGGGGAATAGTAACCCCCCAAAAGAAGCACCTAATGTTTTCAAGGGAAGCAACTACATTGAAATGATATGTTAGATCAGGTAAAAAGGGGGAAGAGTATTGACTTACAATGGAGGTAATCCTATCAAGTGCATTTGTATATTTGAAAAGGGGACGAGAGTGTGATAGGGTTTGAGGTGTGCAATCCAGAAAATCTACTGTATGTTCTGGGGGTCCTGGCCTGTGTTGTGTGTGTAGCAGTTGTGTGTAAATTGCATCACTTTGAAGAAACATCATCAACAATATCAACAACAAAATGACATTTATAGAGCGCCTTTCATGTCAGGAGGACGTCCCAAGGCGCTGAACAGTCGGGTGGGGACCTGAGCGTGGGGGAGGGGCAGGGTAGGGGGCAGGGGAGGGAGAGAGGTGGGAGGGCGGTAGAAGGCGTGATCGAAAAGGGTCTTGAGACCGGCCTCGAAGGAGGCGAGGGAGGAAGCGAGGCAAAGGGACCGTGGGATGGATTTCCAGAGTGTGGGGGCAGTGAGGCTGAAAGTCCATCCAGGACGGATGGACTTAAGGCGGGTCAAGACATGGAGCCCGCTGAACGGAGGGGAGGGCAGGTTGTTAAGGAGACAGCAGGTGAGAGGGATAGGAGGGGGCAACAACAACTTAAACTTATAAAGCACCTTTCACGTCGGGAGGACGTCCCAAGGCGCTGCACAGGAGGCGTGTGACCCGAGCTGGGAGGGGAGTGTTCGGGAAGGGGTGAAACACGTAGAGGAGGTCGAAAAATTCGGGGGGGAACAAAAGGCACGGTCGAAGAGGAAAGTCTTCAAACCGGCCTTGAAAGTGGAAAGGGAAGAAACAAGGCGGAGGGATTGGGGGATGGAATTCCATAGGGTGGGAGCGGAAAAACTGAAGGCCTGGCCTCCGATGGTGGGGCGGTTCGGGCGGGGGCTTGGAGCAGGCCAAGTCCTGCTGAACGGAGGGTCCGGGTGGGCTTATAGGGGGAGAGTAAATCGGTTAAATAGGGCGGGGCAAGGCCGTGTAAGGCCTTGAAGGTGAGGAACAAGATCTTGAATTCAATCCTCTGGGAGATGGGGAGCCAGTGGAGACGGGCGAGGGTGGGGGTTATATGGTCGCGGAGTCTAGTGTGGGAGAGGACACGAGTTGCAGAGTATTGCATTATCTGCAGCTTGTGAAGGGAGGGGCTGGGAAGTCCGATGAGGAGGGAGTTTCTGTAGCCAAGCTTTGATGTGATGAATGCATGGGCGAGGGTTTCGACAGCCTGAGGAGTGAGGCAGTGGCGGAGTCTGGCAATGCTACGGAGGTGGTGGAAGGCGGTGCTGGTCATGGAGCGGATGTGCGGGAGGAAGGACAGTTCAGGGTCAAACAAGACACCAGGTTCCTGACTGGCTTCATGAGATGGAGTGTGCAGCCTTGGCTGCTGCTGCTGCTACCAGCGCCAATTAACACAAATTGAAGGGCGGGGTGGTAGATGTGCTCGATGCCACACATGTTCCTTTTATCCCATGGGCCACATCCCGCCCGGCCAGTGATTTTATCCGGCCATTGAGACCATTTCCAACATTCCAGTTTCCGTCAGGAAGGCAAGCGAGTCTCTTACCAACCGTGTCCTTCGCGATAATCAGCTCCTGCCACTGCAGGTGGTGATTGTGAGAGAGCAGGATGAGGGTGAGGTGGGGTGGAGTAAGAGGTGGGAGAGAAGGGGCAAGAGAAGGTAGAGAGAGGGGAGATGGCGGGAGAAAGAGGAGGGGGGGAGTGAGGGAGAGAGAGCTTCCCCTGCAGGAGAGGATCGAGGACAGACTGTGGCCTGCAATTTCCTCATGGAAACAATTCCTTCATTTCCCAGTGAAAATCACCCTACCTCTGTGACCTCCCATCTTGGCTGTTCTCTTTGCAGAGCAAACATCAGCGTTGCTCCAAGTCCCCAAGCCCATCTGCCCCACCATCACTTTTTTGCTCCCCCTCTCTGGAGTTCCATTCCTGGAAGCACTCTGACCCACTTCCTCCCTCCCTTCTTTAAAGGCACCTCAAGACCTAACTCTTTGACCACACTTTCGGTCATCATTTCCCTTCTTATCCCACCTCTCCTAACCCCCAGCTCAGAAACCCAGCTGACAGTGTCAACATGTCCTTTCAACATGAAAAATGTGCTGTGTAAATCTTGCTACGTTTCTGGAAGGGAAATACAAAATATTGCTCATGCAGCCCGCGGACCTTTCGCAAGTAGAGAATTTGGCCCATGGCAGCAAATGGTTGGACCACTCTGCTTAATCAACTAGCAAAAATATACTAACTGCGCGCTGTCATTTTCATATCAGATGTTGCATTTCACCCAAAATTCACTGTTTGGGGGAATTTCACAAGTTTCAGTGAAAGTTGGGTTTATTTGGTTACATTCGCTTTTTAAAATTCTGTTAATTCGGATAACAATCATTTTCTGTTTACTTTTGATGTTGGATAGATTTTTTCTCCTCACTATTAATGGAACGTTTGTAATTTTGGGTATTATTAGTGGTGCAAAATCTGCTTTTTTTTGTTAAACAGTCATCACATTTGTCAGTGAAAGGAAGACATGGCACAGGTGTCTGAATGATCTTGTGCGTGAGTGATACACAAGCGAGTAAGGCGGGTTTCAATGAGATCTGCCTTATTGCACCTCGTAATTCATTTTCATTATTGGTTGAGTAAACGCACTTTCCTTCAATGATTGTAAATTAATGTAGTCTCAGCTCATTTTGTACTCTGTCGCTTCCACTTTTGCAGCAATAGGTTGTGGGTTCAAGATCCACAATGTGACCAGGTCAGAGTCTAAATTCTCTAATTTGGATGAATTAATTATTTAAATCCTATCTGTCCATCAGGGGCATGTTAAAAATCCTACGACATTATTTGAAGAGGAGAACCCAGAGAGGAGAATATTTGGGAGTAAAATGGGGTGAGGTATTCCTCTAGATTAATTGAGCATTCACCCATTGATTGTGGAATAATTGTCCACAGTAAAGACATGTTGTTGTGGGAAGGCACTGCAAGTATTGAAATATGCATCTGACCTTCAGATGGCAAGTTAAACCATGGTGCCATCTGTCTGTTCTGATGGCACCCAAGAACCTATAGCACTTGCCAAAAAGTTTAGAGAATACTCCCTCCCCCAAATAAAATGTGTTATTCGCTTCATGGCAGTTTGTGGGACTTTGCTCTGTGCACATTGGTTGCTGTGTTTGCCTCCAAACTCCACAGCAACTACACTTTACAGTATATCCTATGAAGTCCTTTGTGATGGTCCTCCAGATATGAAAGGCATTGTTGTATCAAATATAAGGATCAAATTCTTTCTTCGTGAAATGTTTGATGATTTAACATTTGATGAACGCAATTACGTTTTAGATGTTTACGATACATACAGTGAATCTCTTGAGTAAATGATTATTTTGTATTTTTGAATGTCTTTCTCTCTCACTCTCTATCTCTCTCTGATCTGCTTGGTAACTGCTCCCTGTTCACTGCAGCACAGCAAGCATCTGTTTCTCTGAGGGCTGACAGGTTTGAAGAAATATTAACTCCTCTTCCATTCCTTGCCCTGGAAAAAAAAATAGCAGTGCAGGCAGACATTTAACTATTTGAGTTGACAAAACGTTATTGTCATATTGAGTTATTTTGTAATATACCACTTACAAAAATTATATGTCAAAGATTTTAATTGGATTTCACAATTAGCACTTAAATTGAATTAAC
Source organism: Hydrolagus colliei (assembly GCA_035084275.1). Classification (NCBI taxonomy): domain Eukaryota; kingdom Metazoa; phylum Chordata; class Chondrichthyes; order Chimaeriformes; family Chimaeridae; genus Hydrolagus; species Hydrolagus colliei. The sequence goes on from CM068742.1 coordinate 34,855,072, forward strand.
CCCTGTTCTATGCCCAATGCTCCACCCGAGGGCAGTAATGAGCAAAGCATGAGTTTTGCAACACACATAGTGTGAACTCTCAGATTTCCAGGATTAGGGAAAAAAATTGGGGATGTATTTCGCTAATGATAATCCTAATGTAGATTTTGTAGAAATTTATCAGAATAGTGACCCAGGGATAAACATCATCTTAACATTGAAACTTGGACAATCAGGTGTGACAGTAAAAACAATTCTTCACATAAAGGGATGTTTGTTAAAATTTGCCCTAGAAGATTGTGGAGGCAGAAGCGGTTGATTGTTTGATTTGAAAGTGAGACAGGTGGATAGTTGGGAAGTAAGGGTGTTACTTGGTGTGGCAAAAAAAAAAGGTAAATGCAAAGATTGCCGTGATCAGACGTTTTGATGATGTGATAAAGCATTATACCAAATGCATGGATTGCTATTATCTAATAACCTGGTACAATAGGTTAGACAGAATGAATAGGCTCTTCCTGTTCCTATCATCCTAACTGTTAAGTTAATCTGATAGATAATTGGTAAATGCTTTAAAATGTATTTCATCGCTATAAAGCAACAGCAAATGGTTGTGAACAGCATTAACTTTAGTTAGTTCTTTTTAAAAAAAACAAGGGACTTTGATTAAAAGATCAAAAAGCGGAAAGATTTTCCAGTGTTTGCACCTAGCCCTTTAAGTATTGTACTCATGGTGAACATTACGTATAATAAAACTAACAAAAAAACAGTGTTGAGATGCGTTTTAGCAAGCAGTCCAAAAGCATTGCAAATTTCCTTCCCTTTAGCATTCTTATGTGTCAAGCCTCACTGCCCCTCACTGATGGATCACAGCAACACTGATGATGAAAGTGGAGGGATTTTCTCTTGGTGCCCTGGCTAACAAACCCCTCCCCTGCATCGAAGAAAATATTCATGACAATTCGTGAGACATTCATGTGTGCAAATGGGTTGTCTGCAATCACTGTCATAAATCCTGTGAAGTGCTTTGAGGCACTATACCAAACGCTGTTGTTAGTGTGTTGGAAAGGGCACAGAAGGCAGAAAAGATAACTTGTTAACTGTGCTTTAACGACAACTGAAAGGAGTGAATGCATAATATTATTAAGGAAAAGTGAACAAACGCAGAATTTTCCTTTAAAAGCAACAAGGGCAAGTGGATAAAAGTATACACTGGTCCTTTTCTAAGTTCCTGAGCAAGCAGTTTAAACATTTTCAGTTTCAAATTTAAGGAGGCAAACATCTGACTTCCAAATTGAGACTGAATGCAGGGATTGGATTGCAACAATAGGGACATTACCCCACCCCAAGCAGGAGGGGGCAACTAATATGGCTCTTAAGCTATTTCCATTAATTTCTATTCAAGATAAGTTCACGCCTCGCAGCTACCCTATAGTAATAATAATACTTGCATTTGATATAACACTTTTCACGTCTTCTATATGTCTCAAAGCGCTTCACAGAATATACTGTAAAGTGAATTGACTGTATATTTGTGGGTGAAACACGGCAGCCAATTGCGCACAGCAATGTCCCACAAAGAGTTATGGATTGTAGTGACCAATTTTATTATTGTGTTTTTTTTGAGGGATTAGTGTTAGGCGTGTGGAGTAAGGAAACTTGCCCAAGGTTTCATACTGACTGCCTGGATTCGAATACAGGTCTCACGCTTGTAAGGCGAGTGCGCGTACCACTGAGCTACAGGACTCCACTGTCGGGAGATGCTTAGTAGACGCCAGGAGCTCTCACAATCAAGAACTCAAAGCTAATGGGATTCTCCAGGTTTATTTCTGGTCCTGGTTGCTGACTACAACACTCAGAACTTCAGTGTTTTGTTCCTCCCTCAACTCTTCTGACCACATTTGCTTTCTTCCGTCTCTACAGCATTGCATGCTTCCATCACTACCTCACCCTTATTGCAGCTGTGCCCCTCAGCCACATATTTTGTCACCTTCAGATTCAATATTTCTAATACTCTCCTCACTGATTTCCTCAGCTTCACTCAGCAGAAGCTCCAGAACATCCACCAACTCTGCTGCCCATGGTCTCATCCTCACTAGCTTCTGCAAGCTTATCAACTTCACCTTCATCTAGTTTCTTATGTCCCTGCCAATACACTTTACCTCAATATCAGCAAACAAACTAAATTCGGGTCGCAATCCATGACTGTTTGTGGGACAATGCGCAATGCACTTTGTTTTGCCCACAAAATACAAAGTCAATCCGCTTTACAGTATATTCTATCAAGCGTTTTGAGACACCTCAATGAAGTAATAAAGTACAATATCAAATGCAAGGATTATTATTAGTATCTTTAAATGTCTCCACGGCCCTGCTAAATCAATTAAGATTTACAATACTGAGGTGGATAGATTTTTGTTACCTAAGGTTATCAAGGGATTAAATACAATAAATAATCCTTACATTTGACATAGCACGTTTCACGTCTTCCAGGTGTGTCAAAGCCCTTCACTGAATGTATTGTAAGGTGAATTGACCGTATTTTTGTAGGTGAAACACTGCAGTCAATTATGCTCAGAAGTGTCCCACAAACAGCCATAGATTGAGTGACCCATTTTTTTGTAAGGATTGTTATCTCCAGAAATGTGATCCACCAATCGACTAACAACCAGATTCCTACTTACCGCCAGGTAAACAAAGGCATGTGGAGTAATGAAACTCACCCAACATTTCACCCTGTCGGGAATAGAACCTAGGTCTCACACTTATGAGGCGAGTGCTCTAACCACTGAGCTAAAAGACTCCATGGAATATGAGGCAAAGGCAGGTAATTGGAGTTAAGACACAGATAAGCCATGATTTAGTAGAAAGGTGGAACAGGCTCGAGGGGCTGAAAGGTATACTCCTGTTCCTATGTATCTATCTCATTCACATTAACCCCTTATTCTGCCTTCCTCTCCCTAGCTCCTCCCAGCTTTGATTCAGACTCGATCTTTGTAAAGTGCTTTGAAACATTATCAGATGTGAAAGCCTGCAACTTATTGGTTAGAATGTTTGTCTTGCAAGTGAGAGGACCTGGATTTAATTCCCAGGCAGAGCAAAATCTCAGGCAGGTTTCCATACTCCACACACCATAAGTAGGAACCCGGTTGTCAGTTTCCTTTCCAGGGGGCAACAATCCCTTCACAATTTTTTTTTATCACTTAATTTTTAAGTTTTACCCACAAAATACACAATCAATTCACTTTACAGTATATTCTGAGCAGTGCTTTGAGAGGTCTTACGAACATAATAAGGCGTTACAGTAAATGTAAAAATTATTATTAAAGGCATTGTATAAATATGATTTGTCATGGTTGTCCTTCTGTCCTTTTCTCACTAGTACTGTTTGAGATTGACATGTACTGTTCTCGGTGGTTTGATATGGAATGCTAAACGGCACACTTTTCAACAAGATATAAAAAATACAAAGTGGAGCGAGGAGTACTTTGAATGGAATATTGTATACAGCACAAAGAAAACTGAGGTCCTATTGTGATTTTGTCAAAATATCTTAAAGTATTTCCCACAATGAGTTGCTGTTGTCATGTAGATAACTAATCTACTTGTAATATTCCCATAAAAGCAATGAGGTAAATGACAAATTAGTTTTTTTTGTTGAATATTGATGAATGAGCAATCTTAGCAAAGAGCAAGTATATAGAGACCTGCAATGACTATCACTTTATACCAGAGTATTTGTAATACTGAATTGAAGACTTATTCAGTCTTCCACATGAAGCATTTGCAGCTAATACTAATAGTGCCTGCCACGCAGTTATTGCTATTCTATTGTTATTGTAGTGTAATTCTAACAGTATTCATAACCTTCGGCAGCACATTTTGCTGCATATAAATAATATGATAAAATATTCCCTATTTAAGGCGTGTTTCAAAATGTACCTCTTTAATTACATTTTCAGTCATCTTTCCTTTCACTCCCTATTGGCTGCTGCATTTTGCCCATACAGTCAATTCAATTTCCTATATATTCTACGAAGCACTTTGATGCACCTCAACGACATGAGAAGGAGCTATATCAAATGTAATGATTATTATTATGGTTATTATTATCATTAATATGATAAGCAAACTGCTTCCCAGCATTGGCAAATGCTTTGAGGCATCCTCCTGATGTGGAAGATGCTGTATAAATGGAAATTGCATTGTTCCCCAATCCTTACTCCTGCATATCTCTGGCACATGTTCATTTGAAGCCCATGGGACACAACCAGTAGTTGAACAATCCTTGTAATGTTCCACCAAGGAAAAGGCATAATAGTCTAATTGGTATTCTCAAGAAGAATCCTGGAGCAAAACAAATAATGTACAAGGAAGCTCAGTGAGTACATGGTTGCATATTTCAGAAGAGTTCTCTGATAATGATACAATAATGCATGTCATTCACCCTGCTTTGGGGTTATCATGCATGAATATATAATCTGGCATTCTACCTACCTACGTGCTGGATAGAAATTGGTGGATGTGTAGTGAGAGTAGTGCGAATACACTCTGTTTTGTGGTTCATTCTATTTCTCGATGAAATCAGCAACTAGTTGGAGCATTCAAAAGTAAAGATATAACATGCTGGGCTCTAAAATGTACAAGTTACAAAAAGGATTTGAAAATCTTGACTGTTCGTAGCTGATCTACTGAAATGCAATTTGGAATTACATTTCAGTGCTTTGGGACGTACTTCCCACGTGAAAGACGCTATAGACATATACTATGTCATTTTTTGTTATTGTTCAGTTCTGACTTCCTTGTCCATGCAGAGTTCTAGAAGGCCAGTCATAACACATCTGGGGGGTTTCCTAGTTATAAATGCTTTTACAAATCCTACGCTTCAGATCCTGCTGCTGTCCCCACTGTACTCATACATAAACTAGTATAACATATTGAGTCATATTCCTTCATCCATCAAGATGATAACTAGCAGAGCACTCCTGGGAAGTCTCAGCATTCTGCAAAGCTTTTCCATATCGTACCATATTGTGATAATCCTTGCATTTGATATAGCGCCTTATCGGATCTTTGAGATGTCTTACAGCACTTCACAGAATAAACTGTAAAAGCAAATTGACTGTATATTTATGTCCAAAGTGCGGTAGCCAGTTGCGCACAGGTAAGAAGAGAGATGCAGCTTTGCAAAGGTCAAATCCTATGCTGATGCAAATAGACAGTTCATTCCGAGCACACAGCGATTAGTATGCAATAGCATTTGCTTCATGGGATATGGAATAACATTTTGTTCTAATTATTCATTACATACGTTATACCTTATCATGCATTTTGTTACCACACAACAACATGCATATGAATTGACAACAGCATTCAAGTATGCTTTTGCGTGGAGCTTATATGTGCTTTCATGACCAGAACGTAGCACTGGTATGTTTTAGTGAGGACCTCCAACCTACTTGTTAGGGCTTTGCATTGCAGGGCTGAAGACTGTGAAAAACATAATCTTGCATATATAATCCATTCCATCCATTTAATGTGCTGTGGAATTTCACCCCGAAGAGTTTTGCCATGAATATCAGGAAACATTAGGGGCGTGGCATTGATAAATAGCAGCATTTCAAGGTAAAATCAGGTATTCTTGTGTTAATGAAAACAGCTCAGGCTGAAAATTTATTCAAGGTAATATTATTAATATTATTTAACCTTTTTCATTAGTAAAAAGTAAATAATATAATAATCTTTGTATTTCATATAATGTTTTACTGAATCATCGAGATGTCTCAAAATAATTTACCGTAAAGTGCAGTAACTATATCTTGTGGGAGAAAGCGGCAGCCAATTTGTGCACAGCAATGCCCCACAAGCAGTCATGCAGTGAATGATGAGTTTTATCTGGGGAATTGTTGGCCAGGATATCAGGATGTTCTTTTTTAAAATAGTGCCATGGGATCTCCTGAACAGTCAGACTTTAACGGTTTAACTTTGGTTTAATGGCTTATACAAAGAATGGTACCTCTGATTGAAATACCACCCTAGAATATCAGGGTGAAAGGTCTGATTCAGGCTTTCTCGTGCACTCTCTTAAAGCCCTGTTTGGTGTCATCGAGCCATGGCTAATTTCTTTCAAACTGCTCTTGTTTCCCACTCTATTCAACTTTGATGAGATCCTGTGCTATGTATAAGGACCATTAAAGCTATTTTTAAACCACAACATTTTTGTTGGGGGAGGCTGAAGTCTTTTTCCTTTTAAAAGGCAGAAGAAAATTGTGTGTGGGGAGGGGTAGAAATTGAATTAAAAAAAGGTAAGTTTGATGAAAATTGAGCTTTCGTTTGAAATTCTAAATACAAAAACTCACCTCTGCAATGCCACCAAAAAGTCACTTCCGGCAATCTTATCTTTTTCCATTTGGCTTTCACTAAAATAAATGTGGGTATTGATGAAAATAGAAAGAATGACTTTAATGATGTTTAACTATGCAGCATGGCCTTTTAACTAAGTTTCTCAATAAAAACAAAGTATATCTTCAATGACTTCACCATTGAGGCAGCAAAGTCTTAAATCTGTTCCCACCGACTACTTCAAAACTAGATATTTTTACAGGCTTTACCAACTGAGGTGATTAATTCTGAATGTTATGGTTACAGTGAAGTCTGGAAGCTCTTACATCAAATTAGGGAACTTTAACAGGAAGCTAAAAGAAAATGTGAGAATTAGAAGCATCTGTTGAAAGGCACAGAATGAATCTTAGCCATTAATAATGACCCATTCCTGATTCATGGACTGCAACAAAAGTCTCCAAACCTTTTAACTTTTTATATCTTTTAAAACAATGCAGTTAATTTACTTGGGAGGATTTTTCTCCTTAGAAAAAATGTCCATGTAAATAAATTAAATCACTTTTTGTTTTGGTCTTCAAAGTGTCTGATACGTGAAGAAACCCATCAGCCTGTTTAAGAGTGCCCAACTAGACTGAGAGTTACACATTTGCAGGCAATAGCAATGGTGCTTTCCCTGTGTGTAGGATGGATTGAGCACTCCCCACCTTATCTAGTGTGTATTTGTGTATCTCATGTGGTAACCTCAATATGTGGCACCAATTTCCACATTCAGAGATCATCAACAGAAAAACCTTGATGCTCATCTTGACCCTGGAAAGTATATGATTCTTATATGTCCAACATAAAGGTACAAACATATATTCTTCATATAACTGCTGACATCTGAATCAAATCATTTGAGTAGGTACTGCACCTGTGCTTGGCATAACATATACCAAATCTGATGGTATCACATCAGAGAAGGCTGGGTGTAAGACCCTCCAGATGTTTTATCTAATTTTTCCAGAAAAACTAACTTCCTAGTACAGTGTCAGGCTGTTTCTTAAATGAGTCCAGTAACGTGCCATCCACTACCCTTCCTGGTAATCTATGGCTTCTAAATCTTTTGCAGATTTATGTGCCATTTTAACTCACACATATATTGGAAACTCAAAAATACATTTAGCAAACAAACTGAACAAGTTTGACTATGTTTGGGAGTTGACCTCATTTGTCAGCCATGAATTAAGGAAATTCTGAACATCACAAACTACTGAATATTCTGTATTTGATCATTGCATACATTCCTGTATATCCTGTGCGTTAGTGCTGAAGAAACTTTCCAAAATAGTAAAACAGTTTGCAGTTACACACCTCTTTTCGTTTAGCACATCTTAAAATGATTTTCAGTGACCAATATTTGTTCTTCGCTAGCATGCCTATATCTCCAGTGGATTAACACTTGAAATTTTATTGAAAAGACCACAAGTTGTTATAATAATCATTTTCACTTTTCATATAAGTGCCGTTCACATCAGGGGCACATTTATTTCACACATATTTAGTGTCTTTGGGGCAGGATTTGATATTAAATTGTTGAACACGTATCAGAAATCATCAAATGCAATCCAAGGAAAATAAATTGGCAATAAAAAAAATAGACAGGATTACTTTTTCCTCCCATGTTCTTGAAGGAGGAAACTCTGGGAGCTTAGCCAGTGGAATCTGTCAATAGATTGGCTAAATCCTAGAATGCTTTATCCAATGCCATTGGTCATTTGATCACGTGGTATAAAGGCCAATTTAACAAGTTGGATGTCCACCTAAATAAGTTACGATATATTAGAAATATGATACAATAATAGTAATCCTTGCATTTCATATAATGCCTTACCATGTCATCAATCAGTCTCATAATGCATCACAGGATATTCTGTAAAATATTGTTTTGATAAACACAACAGCCAATTTGTGCACAACAAAATCCCACAAACAGGCATGAAATAAATAATTTATTTTTATTTGGTATTATAATGCGCCAAAAACACTGGATACCCACATTATGCCCACATTATTAGGACAAAAGTTGATCACATCAATGGGGGGTGACCTTGAGGTGAATTTACACTGTACACGTATTGTAATAAATGTTACAAACAGTAAAATTATAAATTGCGATTATTTTTCTTTTAACATCTATGATTAGTAAGGATCCTTTGTTTGGCTATTTTTCCTGTAGTTTTAGAATAATCAGTTATTAATTTGTAATCCAGGAAATTCAGCCAAATTGGATCACTGATAAATTTAATAATATAATAATAATCCTTGCATTTGATGTAGCATCTTATCACGTCTTCTATATTTCTCAAAGCGCTTCACAGAATATACAGTAATGTGAATTGATTATATATTTACGGGCAAAATGTGGCAGCCAAATGCACACAGCAGTGTCCCACAAACAGTCATGGACTGAAATGACCAATTTATTATCGTTTTTTTTCTTAAGGGATTATTATCAGGTGTGTGGAGTGAAGAAATTTGCCCAGTGTTTCGCCCTGTTGGGAATCAAACCCAGGTCTCTTGCTTGCAAGGCGAGTGCTCCAACCACTGAGCTACAGGACTGCACAATCCATACATAATCCATACAAACCAAATTCAACCTTTAAGCATTCCCAAGTTCTGTTTTCAATTAATGTCTATTTCATTCATTTTAGTTCCTTTGTAACTGTACAGTTCATCGGTTTTGTAAGGTAGAGATGGAGCAATCAGCTGCCGTGTATATTCAGCATACTGAAACAAATCCAACTGACATTAACATCCAAAGTTAGTTTCTCTAACTTATTTTTTCTATGGTAGGTTTAAGGAGAGGGGTTGCACATCAGTTTCATAGGATGACATTGATCATGCTGTCTTGGAGTGTGTTAAATGATGCACTGGATTTCTCTATTTTTGATAAGTTTTCAGTATCTTCTAACGTGAAGACAGAAGCAAAATCTTTGATGGGGTGATGAGAGTACTGCAAATGTAAACATATCAGGAATGAGGGACATTGGACATGAGAAAAGACTAGAGAAGTTAGCATTATTCTCATTAGAGCATAGAAGATTAGGAGGAGACCTAATAGAGGTTTTCAAAATCATGAGGGGATTTGATAGGATAAACAGAGAAAAACTGTTTCCACTGGTGGGTGTGTCAGTGACTCGAAGTTATAGATTTAAAATAGTTTCTAAAAGAAGCAGATGGGAGATGAGTAGAATTTTTTTCACACAGCGAGTTGTTCGAATCTGGAATATATTGCTTGAAAGGCTGGTAGAGGCCGATTCGATAACAATTTTTAAAAGAGCGGTGGATGGTTATTTGGGGAGGACACATTTGCGGGGATGTGAGAGAGAGCCAGGAGTGGGATTGATTTTGAATAGCTCTTTTCAAAGAGCTGGCACAGACTCGATGGGCCAAATGGCCTTCTTTTGTGCTATAAAATTCTATGATTCTAAATGATTTTCTTATGTATAATTAAAGCCTTGAAATATGAACAGTAAAATTCAAACTAGACTCAAATAGGTTCCTGATATGATTCACCAACAGCTTTGTCTGAAGACTATTCTGTAAGAATATTTATTGGGATGTCCTTCTGACGTAAAAGGCACGATACAAAAGTAATTTTATATTGTGAGGATAATGTTCTGAAAGCAGCCTCCAAGGCTAGGTTCACACATATATATGAATCATTATATACACAATAAGAGTTAGGGATTTATTGAGGAAGTCCTAATAGGGAAAAAAAAATATTTTGTCCAAATTTTAAGAAAACTCATTGTCATTATTTAATTAATATCAGAACAAAATGCTACTAGACTTGTATGCTTCTATTCAGGCAAACCATCCCCATGGGTACTAATTGACTTCACATCACGTGGAGTAAGGACTCTGCACTATTTAGTCATATATATGCAGGTATTTGCAGCACAATCAGGAATTACAACAATAGTTTTTTTAATAATAGTTTATCTAGATCATTACCATTTAGACTGGAACTTTTCTTACTAATTCCACAAGACATGTTTTCTCTGTTGTAGATTAGCTTTAAACTGTCTGCTGGCAGCAGCAATTTGTTGATAAAATAAATGCATTTGTGACAATTTAAAATCTTACTTATTACTACTTTAGTGGAGTCCTGTTGCTCAGTGGTTAGAGCACTTGCCTCACAAGCGAGGGAACTGAGTTTGATTAACCCAGCAGGGTGAAACCTTCGACAAGTTTCCTTACTCCACATGCTTAGCAATAAGTAGGAACCAGTTGTTAGTCAATTAATGGATGATTTTTCTGTGGATACTAGGTCTTCAAAAAATAAAATAATAATAAATTGATCACTTCAATCCAAGACTGTTTGTGGGACACTGCTATGCACAATTAGCTTCTGTGTTTCACCCTCAACATATATAGTCAATATATTTTACAGTATGTTCTGTGAAGTGCTTTGAGATGTTTAGAAGATGTGGAAAGCACTATATCAAATGCAAAGATTATTATGCCTATTATTCTTAAACTAATGTAATTGGAAAACACTCAGGTTGTGAGGCATTATTAATATATTTTACCATAAAACTGAGAATGCAAAACAAAATCTCAATGTGCAACTTGTTTGTTCTGGACTAATGTGAGCTGGTCATTGGTAAAATAGGTGCACCCCACATAAGTTCAACAGGAAATACTTTGACTGCAATGTAAGTAGACACCCCCAATTTATTTTCACGTGTTTATTAAGTTGAATGTCATGTCTACGAACAACTTTTCTATTAATCGTAATGTTGGAGTCTAAAGCTCACAGCCTTAAGGTTGAGGATGTAAAAACAGTTTTCCTAGTTGAAATATGGAGTGTATTGGTTTTTAATACTGATGGAGACAATTATTGTAGGTCTTGGTTTAGAAGCTGGATGTGGGCACACCACAGAGTACCTGCACAGAGACATTTATTTTACACAATGCACTAATAAACAACTGAAACATGTGGAAGAATAATGATCGTTAAATTTAGAAGTACAGTACTTCATTGTATTCGGTATAAGTTTTTAACTGTATTTAGATGTGCAATCAATGTCTTGGACCTGAGTTGGGGATTGGGGAGGGTGGGGGTGAAAAGGGTGATTGAAGGCATGGTCAAAGATAAGAGTCTTAAAGAAGGCAAGGGACGAGATGGAAGGACTGTAGAATGCAGTTCCAGAGGGTGACGGCAGAGTGGCTGAAAGCCTGCCTGCCAATGATGGGGCGGGCGAAGCGGGGAATGTGAAGAAGGCTCACTCCCTCCACTCTTCTGAGCAAAAGGAACAGGCTGATGGGGGTGTTAGGAGGCCGCAGAGGGATGGTGGAGCAAGCCCATGAAGAGCTTTGAATGTGAGGATTAGGTTCTTGAACTGTAGCCTCTGTGTGATGGGAAGCTGGTGGAGTCAGACAACGATAGGTGTGATAGGATCACAGAGCCTTGTGCATGCGAGGCTGCAGACATGGGGTAAATTTCCACATGTATGCGGACGACACCCAACTGTACCTTTCCGCCTCATCCCTCAACCCCCAGACCATCGATGTTCTGACAGCATGGCCAAGGGACAACTTCCTCCAACTGAACGTGAGCAAGACTGAGGCCCTCCTGATTGGCTCAAGCCAGCGCCTCCGCACATCGAGCGCTGCCAGCCTCAACATCCAAGTCTGTACTCTCCACCTCACAAAGCCAGTCAGGAACCTAGGCATCATGTTCGACCATAAACGCTCCTTCCTCCCCCACATCCGTGCCTTGACCAGCACCGCTTATTTCCACCTGCGCAACATTGCCAGGCTCCGCAACTATCTCACTCCCCATGCTGCCAAAACACCCGTGCATGCGTACATCACCTCACAGCTGGACTACAGAAACTATCTCCTCGTTGGCCTCCCCAGCTCCTCCATTCACAGGCTGCAGGTCATCCAAAACTCTGCAGCCCATGTACTATCCCGTACCCGCGTCTGTGACCACATAACCCCCACCCTCGCCCGTCTCCACTGGCTCCCCATCCTCCAGAGGATCGAGTTCAAGATCCTCGTCCTCACCTTCAAGGCCTTACATGGCCTTGCCCCGCCCTATTTCTCCGAATTACTCTCCCCCTATAAACCCACCCGGACCCTCCGTTCAGCAGGACTCGGCCTGCTCCAAGCCCCCCGCCCGAACCGGCCCACCATCAGAGGCCGGGCCTTCAGTTTCTCCGCTCCCACCCTATGGAATTCCATCCCCCAATCCCTCCGCCTTATTTCCTCCCTTTCCTCTTTCAAGGCCGGTTTGAAGACTTTCCTCTTCGATCGTGCCTGTTGTTCCCCCCTGAACTTTTCGACCACCCCTACGTGTTTCACTCCTTCCCGAACACTCCCCTCCCAGCTTGGGTCACACGCCTTCTGTGCAGCGCCTTGGGATGTCCTCCCGACGTGAAAGGCGCTTTATAAGTTTAATTTTTTTTTTTTGTTGTTGTTGTTGTTGCAGAGTTCAGGATGATCTGCAACCTATGAAGGAAAGAGTTGGGGAGGCCAGTAAGGAAGGAGTTTGGATCGTCAAGCCTGGATGTCATGAATGCGTGTATGAGGGTTTCGAAGGCCTGCGTTTGAGTCACTGACTCAGTGAGGTGGAGTGTGCATCCTTGGATGGTGATGTTGTCAGCACCTGACATGTGGAGGCACTAATGGGAGCCAATCAGGAGGGCCTTGGTCTTGTTGATGTTTGACTGTAGAAAATTAGCTCTCAACCAGGACTTGATGTCTGACAGGAAGTCTGCCAAGACGGCAGTGGTCCTGGACTCAAGGGTGGAGGCATAAAGATAGATTTGGCTGTTATTAGCATACATGTGGAAGTTGACTCCATGTCTGCGGATGATATCACCAAGAGGGAGCATATAGACAATGAAGAGGAGGGAACCAAAGCCACAGCCCTGAAAAATGCCACACAAGATGGGGCTAGAGGAGAACCCATTTGTGAAGAAGAAGTGCAGACAATGTGAGCGGTAGAATCTGAAACATTGAAGGCAGATCCATGAAGATTGAAGAGAGAGGAGGGGCGGTGGATAGAGTGGTAAACCATATTGAATGCAGCAGAGAGGTCAAGACATGAAAAGTGTTCTATCAAATGCAAGGGTTAGTATTATTATTAAAACGTTATTTGTCACTTTGACCTAAACTGTTTCTGTGCTGTGGGCGGCACAGAAATCTGATTGGTTGAGTTTGTCAAGGGAGTGGCAGGAGAAAGAGTGAAGCTGGGAAGCAACAACTTGTTTCAATGCCAAGGAAAGGAAAGGGAGGTTGGAGATGGGGCAGTAGTTTGACAGCAGGGATGGATCCAGGGAGGGTGTTTTAAGGATGGGAATGATGACAGACTTTTTAAAGTGGTGTCCACGGTGCCAGTGGACAGGTGGAGGTTTATGATCTCTGTGAGTAGAGGGGCAAGGAGATGGAGCTAAAAGGTATCGAGAACGGTAGGGATGGTGTGGAAGGAGCAAGTGGTTGTTTCAGACATCCAGAGGCTCGATGTGAGCACCAGCATTTTCACTGCAGATAATGATCCATCACCACCTTCAGTGTGACATCTTCCACAACATGATGGAGTGACGAGGCGAAATGCATCTCTGACAGCTTGTTTTGTAACATGGGTGAACCTGACTGTGCGTACAATTCATCACTTTGTGCAAGCGGCTGTTTCTGGGAATTTGCGATTTCTGTCAATGGTCAGCGTGGAAATCAGGAATGGGACTCAGTTAAAGTGTGGGATTGCCCCAGAGAGATTTTGATTGACACTTCTTTCAGGATTTCTCCTCAGATGCCTGTGATCATATTTTTTCCTAATGGGATTATTATCTGTAAATTACACTTCCATAATTTATAAGTTTTGACCTGTATTTTGTTGTAATAATAATTCTTGTATTTAATATAATGCCTTTCATGTTTCAGTGCATTTCACAGAATGTACAATCCTGTCGATTGTAGTGACTGTATGGCTTGCAGTCAAACATTGCTGGAAAGGGGAAAAATCTAAAAAGTGTGTGTCAGCTTCCACCAAAATTATTACTTAGAGAATACCAAAATTATGATAGGATAATTTAGAGATATGAAACATCTGCGCAATTTTAAATTTTAATTGAAAATGGTCTTTCAGGTTACGATTAAAGAGAATTTCCCACTGCTGATTTCAGATGTGAATCAAATGTCAAATGTGGGACCGTATAATATATTCTGTAGTGCAGGTGGGAGGAGAGATCAAGAAATGTCGCTTGTGAATTATGCTTCGTGCAACCTTTTTATCCGTTTTTTGGGGCATGAAAGGAATATTTACACACACTGTCCTAATTATTAACTGCTGAGAACTCAGTCAAAACGTTACTGTCTTTCTGTGTGGTTTAATTCTTCTCATTCTGAGTCAACATTGTCTAACAAATGCCGGAGTGAAAATTACAACCTGCACCTTTTAGCGGAATGGTAAAGAAATGGAAGATAGACCATTTGGTATTATTTACATTTCAGTAATGCTCATAAAATGAACCCGATTTCTCGGTTATACTCACCTGAGGTTATTAAAGAAACTCCTGAATGTCACAGAGAGTATAATTGCTGGACAGCTGAGAAGGAACAAATGGAGCAATAAATCTAGAATAATAATCCTTGCATTAATATAGTGCCTTTCACATCCTTTGGATATCTCAAACCATTTCACAGCATAACAGGAGTTTCCTGTGAAGTGTATTCACTGCGGATTTGTAGGTGAACAGGCAGCCAATTTGTGCATTGCAAATTCCCACAAAGAACCATGATGTGACTAACCAGTCGAAACTCCCTTATCTTTTTCAATAGTGCCATGGGATCTTTAACATCACCCTGAATAGGAAGTGGGACCTTGGTTTAGTATGTCACGCAAAGGACGGGCTAGACTGTCAACAACAAATTAACAACAAATTACATTTATAGAGCGCCTTTCACAGCTTGAAATTGCAATGTGGAATTCAAACCCACAACTTTCTGACACAGCTGCGAGTGTGCTGTAACTGAGGCAGATTGACCTCAAATCAAACTAAAAACCTCGCAAGAGGAAATGAAAAATAACACTGATTCTGCAATTTGTGGAAAATAGTTTAGTTTTTTATTTAAAAGATTATCATACCAACTTGAATAATTTCTGCCAACATGTGCATTTATACTCCTTTTCTAGGACTCTTCTGTTAAATTTTAACTTGAAAGTTGCAGGTGTCATGTGTTGAAGAGACTGTCGATAGCTATGTGTTGGTTATCCAGCAGTTTTACCATTTTGTATGCCAGCGATGGATCTCTTTTTACTGCTTTTTTACAGAATCCACACTTGGCTAGCAGATGGTGCTGAAAAGATTCACTTGTTCACTTTGGAAATCAGATAAGGTCATTGTGGAGTAAAACGAAGCATGCAGATTAATTCTGGTTTATTGCTTTCATAAATTAGAATTTACTGTCATGAGCTGAAAGCTTCCAAGGATATAGCAGAGCTGCTTCAAGTACTATCAAGAAGCAATACAGCCCTTCCATTGACCTGATCAGTCATGTGTCACTGAAGGGTAAATTGCTTGTTGATTTCTACATATATCAGGGACTAGAATAAATACAAATATGCCAGAATTAATCATATGTATATCATTTGGATATAAAACTGGCACCAAAATATTGTTATTTTGTATTTAATTAAATATATTTATTTGCTGCTCTTCACTGCACATATCATTTTCATAATTTGCTCATGCTCTTTCAAAGCTTTTGTAACATGATAACATTCGTATTTGCCTTAAATAATAATTGATGACAAATAGTGTTACTATTTGTCTTAAAATATAGGATAATAACAATAATATTACCAATAATAATAATTCTTGCATTTGATATTAAGTCTTCAAGACATTTCAAAGCGCTTTGCAGAATATATCGTAAAGGCAATTGACTCTATCTTGTGGGTGAAAAGTGGCAGGCTAATTACGCACAGTTGTGGATTTGCATGACCAAATTATTATTAATTTTTTTGAAGGGATTATTACCCTGCCAATTGACAAGACCATTTCTTAAACAGGGAAACAGAATTAGGTAGAGCAAGCTCAATGGACCAAATAACCTATTCCTGTTCCTGCTGTCTAGATATGCAGAGATATTGCATCTCAGTGTTCAAAGTGCTACCTCACAAAGTAGCAGGTTGCTATTCCTCACTCCTCATATTCTTAATCTCAAGCTTGTTTTCAGCAGTGCTGCAGGGTAGAGACCAAATGTTATCTTACAGGGAAGAAGGGATAATCAAATAGTAGGTTACCTTGGACAAATTTTATGGACTTGCTGGCTGTCGGTATGATTGGTACTGAGGTTCAGATTGGAATTGAGGTTGGGAAATAATTTAAAGTTAGAGCTAAACCTGTTGGATGTGAATTCAGAAAACATTCACACAGAGTTCTGAGAATATAAAATGTAGAAAGAAGTGCATACCACAAATGGGAGACTGGCATTTATCACAAGAAGTCTGGAATATGAAGATAATGTGCTCCAGTTATATAGCGTTTAGGTCAAATTTCATACTGTGTTTAGTTTGGGGACCTGAGTCTTAGAATATAATAATAATAATTCCTGTATTTGATATCGCACTTTCATAACATTGCCCAAACACTTGCTACCATTTTACAGGTTTCAAGGTTAAGTGTGATAGCTACATACTTGGCCTTCTAGGATACCCAGCGATGGTTTACAAGAATAAATCGTGGAGTCCTGTAGCGAATTTGTTTGAGCACTCTTCCTGCAAGTGAAAGGATCTGGGTTTGATTCCTGGGCAGAGCAAAATGTTTGGGAAGTTTCCTTACTTTGCATACCTCTGTTTACCTAATACAGTAGTAGAATGAAACTTGGTTATTAGTCTATACAAGTGTAATTTTGTTGTTGTTGCTGATAGTCGATTGGCAGATCGCTTTTCGGGGAGTAATAATCCCTTAACCCCAAAATTTATAATTTGGTCACTCAATCCATGACTGTTTGTGGGACACTGCTGTGTGCAATTGGCTGCCATGTTCACCCACAAAATATACAGTTAATTCACTTGACAGTATATTTATTCTATGAAGCTTTGTACATCTGGATTTCAGTAAGAAGTTTGATACAGTTTCTCTTGAGAGGCTGGTACTGAAAGTTTTTTTTAAAAAGAAGTGGGTATCAGTGTTTTAGGACCTATCTTGTTTAATATTTTTATAAATGATCTGGAACTAGGAGTCTCAAGCACAGTGGCTAAGTTTGCAGATGATAACGAGCTAATGAAGGTGATAGTTTACGAAGCTGAACAAGATAGGTTACAAGAGGATTTGAACATACTTCAGAAATGGGCAGATTGGTGGCCGATGAAATTAATTGCAGAAAAATATAGAGGTCTTCACATGGGGACAAAACATCCTGGAAGGTACTATTATTTGAATGGAAGGAAAATAATATGCAAGGAAAATGATAAGGATCTGGGATTCCTGATTGATAATTAATTGAAGCTCTCTCATCAACGGTCTGTGGCAACTAATAAAGCAAATTAGATGTTTCGCCCACAAATATACAGTCAATCACTTTACAGTATACTCTGGAAGTGCTTTGAAACGTCTAGAAGTCGTGGAAAGTACTATATCATATGCAAGGATTATTATTATTAATATATATGTGCAAATGATAGCCCAGACCTGACTGGACAACAAACTCTTCGGTCCTTAATTTAGGAGATTAAATGTTATTTATCCCTCTCTTGGAATGTCACATGTGTGCAAGATTTCTTTAATTCTTACAATTAAATAACTGAGTTACTTTAAAGGATAGGAGTTCCTAGAATGAGATAAAACGAAATAGAAAAAAGGAAAAGTATAACAGAGTTCTGGATAAATGCTTGAAACAACAGACAATTTAGGATCATGCAGAAAAGGTGGAGAAATACGATTAAATTATTTAACAAAACTAGCAGAGCCAGTTTAAATGCACTGAACGGTTCCCATTTCCTTATATGTTATGCACTTGATCTTCTAGTTTGCGAATATGTTTTTAGCTGGTGCAACTCCAGCAGTCATCCCAACATATACTCTGGGGGCCTCAAGCTATGCATTTGTGAAACACTCAGCCTAGTTTGGAATATCTTAAGTATGGTAATGAGTATGCACATGTCAAACACATCTAAAAATAGTTCAGAAATGATGGAAAATGTAAGAGAAAAATATAATTTGAATAAATATAACTGAAAAATTATGGCTGACATGTTTCACACAATACCAATATATCACATTGCTGCTCAACTGCAGGTCATAACATTGTATGCAGTGGACAAAATAACCAAGATGACAAATTAAAATGGCTGAAAGAACATTTGGCTTTGACAAGAGGGACAACAATTATGCTGGAGAAACAAATATTTGCATCCCAGTGATTGCAATCTTTCTTGTCCAAACACTGTAAACAAATATACATTGCATATTAAGATATTAAGGGTGGATCACAAGGTTGACAGGGTTAGTATTCTGGAAGGATGAGATAAAAAAATAACCAAAGGGCCTTCTTTATCTGAACCTCTATTGTGATCTTGACCCAGTTTGTTTTAACTTTTGTGGAAATGCATCAAATCCGTCTTCCACTCTTTGGTCTATTTTTAAAAATTGGATTCCTATTTTGTTGAGCACGGCTCATTTTAATATATTTGTCATCTGGCTTTACATCATCAGAACATGTTTGATTGAAGAAGTACTCCCAGTTGTTTATATACGTGTTTTAATAGTTTGGAAACCAAAGAAGATCCCTTCAGATCTTTGCTTAGTCCCAGTTCAAAACAGCTTTGCCCTTTATGATTCCTATTCGCTTCCTAATATAATACTAAACCTGTTTTCAAAGAACTTGCTGATTCGGCAATAATTAGAAAATTCGGTAAAACACTTGAAAGTCTTACAACCTCTGAAAATATAAGTACGTGAGATCATTGAATAATCCGCATGCACTGGCTTAGTTACTTGCTCAAAATATCCAGCAGTTTACTGAGGCATGACCAATTGCTTTTAAATCCATTTGGCTGCTTTTTATAGCTTCAATGCTCTTTAATAGGGATAGGACAACTGAGTAGTTAAAAGAGTGTGTACATAATACACATAAAGCTTTCCAATATATAATGATATTGAGTACATGAATGATGGATTCCATGCAGGTGCATTGCTGCATAGGAAGTTGTTGAGTTTCTTATTTCTGAATAAGTAGGTAAGAAATTACCTTTACAGGGATAGTGCCATTTCAGAATTGCAACCATAAATTGCGTGGAAGTTTTAGCTAGGTTGAAACATGAATAAAAGAGAGATGATTTCCAAATACGTTGAAGCATAATATAGCAAATTGAGCAGAACATCAGATCCAAACCATGGGACTACATCCCTCCAGTCCTCCAATTGCAAAGATGAACCAGTCGGCAGGAGCGCGAGAGTCCCGGGTGCCAGAGACTTTTTAGTGGCTTTATAGCAGAGGGCTCTGTTTATAAGGGATTCTGTGGCATAAACTGTGGCTGCACTTTTCTATTGGCCCAGGTTATGAGTAGCAAGTAGACAAGCTAGTAGGGTCCGGCGATATATTGATATAGCCGGACCCTATCGAATTTTCATATTGATACGCCGATATAGGCATTTCAAAAATATCGATATATCGAAAAAGTCGATATATCGGAAAAAAGGAAAAAATCGGAATGCGCACACACTGAACTACAAGACCCAGAATGCTCATCTCCATACACAATGCACAGACCGAGATGCAAAGCCGCCATATTGTATTCATAGTACTCGAATACAATATACAGGTATGTAAGGGGTGGAGGGGAGAGAGAAACGGCGGGGTGGTGGTGGGAGAGAGGGATGGTGGCTGGGGGGGGGGGGGGGGAGAGAGTGACGGCGGCGAGGGGTGGGGGTGGGGGGAGAGACGAGGTGGATGTGATAATATACAGATAGATAGAGATGGGAGGGATGTGAGAGAGGAGAGAGACACAGAGACACAGACAGAAAAACACAGAGATGGAGACAGTGAGTGTGAGAGACACAGAGAGAGAAAGATATTTACCTCCTGAGGAGATAGACCCCGAATGCGCTCGCACCCTGTATGTGCGCGCACCTCGAATGCGAGTGGCGCATGCGCAGTACGAAAAACCCGAAAATATCGATATTTCGGTATATCTCGATATAAGCACATCGATATATCTAAATCGGAAAATTTCCATATCGACGGACCCTACAAGCTAGGGATCTTCAATCTGGAAGACTCAGACTGAAGTCACCTGAGTAATGATGTACAAAATATTAAATGGAATTGTAAAAGTAAACACAGAACAACATTTAGCATGTATCATGACAGTAGAATAAGAGGACATGGGTTTAGAGTTGTAAATAGCAATGTCAGAAAGGATCACAGGAAGTTTTCTTTACACAGCGACAGCGGGTAATCAATACTGGAACAGGTTGCCAGAAAAGGTCGTTGAGACCAGGACACTGCCCTCATTTGGCTCAATATTGGGGGGATGGAGATACAATATTTCGGGCTGTTCTGGCCAGATGAAATCAGGTGGCCTAAAGGGCATTCTTCATTCAGGCCAATTATGGCATCTTGTGATATGTCATCTGGGGAATCCTGTAGCTGAGTGGTTCGAGCACTCACCTTACAAGCGAGAGATTTGGGTTCATTTGGAGGCAGAACAAAACCTTGTGCAAGTTTCCTTACTCCACATACCTAATAATTATCCATCAAAACAAGCAATTCAAAATTGGTCATTTCAGTTCACAACTGTTTGTGGGACACTGCTGTGTATAATTGGCTGCTGTGTTTCACCCACCAATGTACAGTCAATTCACTTGACAGTATATTCTGTGAAGTGCTTTGAGACATCTAGAAGATGTGAAAAGCACTGGTTTGAGTGCCTTGCAGATATTTAGGGTGAGAAATTCCTCAGGTCAAGTGTTTAGAAACCTTGTTCCAATACTCATTGGGGATCCCATTTATGATGTTCGTAAAAGGGATGGGAAGAATTAATTTGAGCCACACCAACAGACTTCAGTGACAAGATTTCCACTCGGTGATCCCCATTGCTAAAAAAAAATGGAGGCTCTTTGAGCAAAGTGGCCAGTTGTTGGAGATAGTGATTTGCTCGCTGACCCTTTTCATACTTTGCTGGCTTCTGGAATTTACACTTTGTTCTTCCCACTGCATTCACCAACATTGCAAATCAGATCCCAGTGAGGTGTAGAGTATCAGACAATTAGCAATTATGAATGGTATAGCTCTGTTCCTGATAACCCGCTCCTTCAAAGCTCAGCATGAGACTCACTGCTTCATTCACTTGTTCATTCCAAAATGAGAACAAATACCTGAGATACAGAAAATGGGGTATCTGAGAGGTCCGGAACCAATCAGAAATATTTTGAGAAAGTCTAATGTAGAGAGGTGAACCTTTTTTAAATAACAGCATGTGATTTTGCAATTTTTGCATTCTATAGCACAACCAATATTTTAGAAATATTTTGATATGTCTAGAAGACGTGAAATGCACTTCATCAAATGCAAAGATTATTATTATGTAAGATGCTCAATACATATTACTAATAACATTTCTGAAATTCCATGTCATTCACAAATCGGATAGTGTCATGATGGATTGCAGCAATCGATAACATGTTCAACCTGGTTTCATCTTCGATATTGCAGCAAGAACTGCTGATAATTAATTATTCATGACATATGAATGGTATCCTATTCCTAAATCCTATCATGAAACAAGAAAATTACCGCAAGTATATTAATAAGCTGTAAGACAGCACATGTTTATCTGGGAGGTCCATTGATTGAATCAAAACAGCAGCTGATGCACACTGCAGACTCTCTCCCCTGGATTCCTATTTATTGAATACTGAATACAAGAAATGTTTAACTGGACTGTAAATTATCCCATTGAAACAGTTCCTCTCGGTACCCCAAAATAACAACGACACCAACAAAATTACATCTGTAGAGCGCCTTTCACATCGGAGGACTTTCCAAGGTGCAGAACAATCAGGAGTCAAGACCCAAGGATAGGGGGCAGGGGGGCGGGTGCCCATGAGGGAGGGCAGAGAGGTGGGGTGGCGACGGAAGCCATGGTTGAAAAGGAGGGTCTTGAGACCTGCCTTGAAGGAGGCAAGAGAGGAAGCGAGGCAAAGGGACTGTGAGATGGAGTTCCAGAGTGTTGGGGCAGAGAGGCTGAAAGCCTGGGCGACGAAGGTAGGGAAGGTCGGGCGAGAGACATGGAGCCTGCTGAACGTAGGGATTGGACCAGTTGATAGGGGTTCAGCAGGTCAGAGAGGTAGGAGGTGGCAAGACCATGGAGGGCCTTGAAGGTGAGGATGAGGTGAATTTGATCCTCTAAGGGATGAGGCGCCAGTGGAGCCGGGCAAGGATGATGGTGTCACGAAGCCTAGTGTGGGAGAGGACACGAGCTGCAGAGTTTTGGATGATCTGCAGTTTGTGAACGGAACAGTTGGGGAGGCCACCAAGGAGGCAGTTGCCATAGTCGAGCCTTGAGGTGACAAACACTACTGTAAGGGTTTCAGCGGCCTGAGAGGTGAGAAAAAATAGCTCCTAAATGTGTTGTGGAATGACAATAAGGAGAAACCATGCTGTCACATGGTGTTCTGGTGGAAGAGACTGGAAGATATAACTCATTGGCAGTTTGATGTACAGTATTCCTCTAATATGACAGAGTAGTCCCTCCCTCATCAGTCAGTGTTTTTCAAGGACATGTTTCAGTTTCTGTCATCCTCCCATATGTTTTATCAAAGACACAGACAAAAGGCTGACAGCACTTCTTAACTCAGAGAGATTGAAAGTTTCTTTTTTGTAAATTGACCATTTTTTTTTACACTGATTCAACATTTCTTCTCCACTGAGAACTGAAACCTCACTTTAATACAATTTAGTTTTTATCACTGGATTCATTTCCCCCCAGGTTTCAACCCCTTGTGCTGCTTAAAAATAATAAAACTCCAAATAAGATGATCTGATCCAGACAGTAGCAAATTTCATTAAACACAAAGGCACATTGGTGATATTAGCTCTTCCTAAGGTTATTGTAAAATAAAACACTCAAGTGGCAGCTGCATTAGTCGAGTTACAATTACTACGGTCTTACCTGGTAGTTATTGCTGTTAGGATCCTCTCATGGGTAGACAGTGGGTAAACACCCAATAAGTACTAAGACAAGCAAATAATAAAAACATTATTAAGATAAGAATTTATAATAATAATCCTTGCATTTGATATAGCGCTTTTCACGTCTTCTAGACAAACAAACAAACAAAACTTACATTTATATAGCGCCTTTCACATCGAGAGGACATCCCAAGGCGCTGTACAGTCAGGTAGGACAAGAGCAGGGTGGGAAGGATCAGGGCAGGATGAAGAATAGTAGGAAAAGCAACTGTATTAGTGGGCGAAACGCGGCAGCCAAATTGCGCACAGCAGTGTCCCCACAAACAATCGCGAAAATGGGGCCAGGGGAGAAAGGGGGAAAAGAGGGTAAGGGGGGAGAGGGAGGGAAAGGTGGGATGGGTTAGGGTTAGGGAGGAAGAGGGGGGAGAAGGGGGTAAGGAAGAGAGGGAGGGAAAGATGGGTGGGGGCAAGATCAGGAAGAGGGAAGAGGGAGGGAAGGGGAAAAGACATCTCAAAGCGCTTCACAGAATATACTGTAAAGTGAATTGACTGTATATTTGTGGGCGAAACACAGCAGCCAATTGCACACATCAGTTCTTATCAAATTATGCCAATAATTCTTGCCATAAGCAAGGATTTATCCAATTCTTATCAGGCCCTTTCATTTTGAGAGGATGTCATAGGATAGAATGAACTTCTACTGTAAAATAGGATTTGGGGTTGTGAGGGAGAAATAGCAGAGGATACCCAGGCTGGAGCAGAGGGAGGTAATGGTGGGGTCCAGGAGAGGGTGAAGATGAGGAGGGGGTGGAAGAGAAAGACAAAGTGGGAGTAGCAGTGTGTGGGGTGGGAGGAGAAACATTTTCAGAGGAGCGGCTGGGGTTGGAGCAGAATATAGAGTGAAAGGTAAATTTAGAATAGATACCAGAAATGAATTTTTAACTCAAAAGATGGAATCCTATAGCTAAGTGGTTAGAGCATTTGTCTCACAAACAAGAGACCTGGGTTTGATTCTTGGCAAGGTGAAATGTTGGACAAGTTTTCTTACTCCACATGCCTTTGCTTTCCTTGTAGTAAGTAGGAACCCAGGTGTTAATCGATTGGCGGATCGCTGTTCTGGGGGTAATAATCCCTTGAAAAAAATTTGCCATTCAATCCACGACTGTTTGTAGAACACTGCTGTGTGTAATTGGCTACTGTGTTTCGCCCACTAAATATACAGTCAATTTATTTAACAGTATGTTCTGTGAAGTACTTTGAGGTATCTTGAAGGCATGATAAGGTGTATATCAAATACAAGTATTATTATTGGTATTATTATAAATGTTTGGAATAATCTTGGCATTAGTTATGGTGGGAGAGTTAATATATCAGCAGGATATTATCCTCTCCAAATTCTTACATCTATGGCATTTTGGATGCAAATTGCCAATGAAGGAACATTTCAATCAGATGAGAAATTACACTGCTTCTGATATGAATTGTATTCCTCTGGTGGTAAACCCATACCATACCCCCACTGTACAGTCACAAAATCAACAAGAGGTCAAATAAAGAGGCCAATCAATTCAGTCCATTTGATCTCATCTTTCCAGAATGCCAATCAAACTATCCAACGATTAGAGGATCAAGCTCTGATGGGAGAACCTAGCCTCAATCATCTTCCTGATGTTTCAATTGTTATGCACTGTTTGAGTACAATATTGATGATGTTGCATGTTATTTTAGGACTTGCAAGCTACTAGCCTTCTAGTCAATCAAATAGCACTTAAGGATGTAGAGTATCTATCTATTTATATATATAAAAGCCTTAGGTATGTTTCCGCAATTGTGTCCTCCTGACACGGATGACACTGTGTCAAATCTATCTTCTATATATATATAAAAAAGAAAAACGAATCAAAAATTTTCTGATTAAAGCTCACCCTTTTTTGTAAACAACAAATACATTATTTAAAAAAAGTTTCAAAATATATGAATAAAAGTGTTAAAAAACACTAGGCCACATATGTTGCGCGGGGGTATAGCTAGTGAGCAGTATTGTGCTTATACTCTGGATCCTTAAGTGCTTCAGGACTTTACCCCACGTGAAGAGCGTTATATAAATGCAAGTTGTTGTTGTCGTTATGTTGACGGCTACAATCTGGATCAGCTACAAACTATTAATCTACAAATGCTTCCATCAGCAATGACAAATTGCATTTGTGTTGTGCTTTCCACATCAGAAGGATGTCTCAAGGCACTGAAATCTCCTCCCCATCACTTTGGGCAAGAAATTTAAATTTCTAATAATTGAAGGGATTGTAGTCCATGCAGTATGCATATAAATTTGTCTATAATTTCTTCAGGTAATCTTAGATTTGCACCTAAATGCTCATGATTATGATTAGCCATGCTGTACCAAAGCCAGAGACCATGAGAAACATGAGCAAGTGTTTGTTGTAGGGTCCAGCGATATATCGATATGGCTAAAACCCGATATAATTTTCATATCGAAACGCCGATATAGGCATTTCAAAAATATCGATATATCGACTTTTCGATATATCGAGGGAAAAAATCAGAATGCGTGCACATTGAACTACAAGACCCAGAATGCTCATCTCTTTACACAATGCACAGACCGAGGTGCAAAGCCGCCATATTGTATTCATAGCCCTTGAATACAATATACAGGTATACAAGGGGTGGGGGGGAGGGGAGAGACGGCTAGGGGGGGGAAGAGACGGCTGGGGGGTGGGGGGTGAGGGGAGAGAGATAGCTGGGGATGGGGGGGAGGAGGAGAGAGGCGGCTAGGGGTGGAGGGGGTAAGAGACGGCTGTTGGGGGGAGGGTGAGAGAGATGGCTGGGGGTGGGGGGGAGGGAGAGAGAGATGGCAGTGGGGGGAGGGGGAGAGAGACGACTGGAGTGGGTGGTGGAGGGAGAGAGACGGCGGGGTGGGGGTGGGAGAGAGGGACGGGGGTGGAGGGGGGGAGGAGAGAGGGACGGCAGCGGTGGGTGGGGTGGGGGGAGAAGCGGGGTGGATGTGATAATATACGGATAGATAGAGATGGGGGGGATGTGAGAGAGGAGAGAGACACAGAGACACAGACAGAAAAACACAGAGATGGAGAGAGTGAGTGTGAGAGACACAGAGAGAGAAATATATTTACCACCTGAGGAGATAGGCCCTGAATGCGCACGCACCCCGAATGCGCGCGCCCCGCGTGCATGCGCAGTACGAAAACCCTGAAAATATCGATATTTCAGTATATCTCGATATGAGCCCATCGATATATCTAAATCAGAAAATTTCCATATCGACGGACTCTAGTTTGTTTTTACTGGAACACTGCCTACCAACAACGTCTAGTGAAATAAATGACACGCTAGTCTTCCTGCCTGGATGATATGTTGCATTTCTTTTGAAGATTAAAATACCTATGTAGATGAAAAAAAAGTAAGATGTATGCCAACTAGATATCAGGCAGTGCTTCACAGACTTTTCTTACTTTTTTTATTTTTACAAGACTGCTATGTTGGAAGAGCGAGTGGGGTTCAGCAGAAATGCAAGATTTCACTGGAACACTTGAGGCTCAGATTTTCTGCCTTAACAACTATAACTGTGAAATTTGGGGTTTGGCTTCAATTCAGCCCTATTCATAACAATCATGACAATAACAACGACGACGACAACTTGCATTCATATGGCGCCCCTCATGCAGGGTGCATCCCAGAGTGTTTGACATTGGCAGAGCACAATGCAAAGCTGGGGGGAGGGGGAGGTATTTATAGGCATGGTTGAATAAGAAGGTCTTCAGCTATGACCTGAAGATGGAGAAAAGAGGGGCAAGATGGAAGGATAGAAGAAAAGTGTTCCAGAGTTTGGGGGCATTTTGGGGCTGAAACCGTGGCCACCGATTGTGGAATGGAGGGCACAAGGAACATACAAAAGGTCGGAGCCAATTGCAGGCAGCGGGTTGTGGGTTGGGCGTAATCAGATTAGAGAGGTAGGGAGGTGCCAGGGCATGAAGATAATTCAAAATGAGTTTGAGGATCCTAAATTCAATCCATTCAGCAATATGAAGCCAGTGGAGCCTAGCTAGAATTCATGTGATGGGGTACAGAATTTAATGCAGATGAGTATGTGGACATACTCATATGTACTCACATGTACTCATATTGGATAAGCTGCATCCTGTAGACAGGGCCAATCAGAGGGGAGGCCCGGAGGACCATTTGACCTGGGCCTCAAGCTCAAAGGGGGCCTCAAATTTAGACACGTTAATTTTTGTTAACATTTTTACACATTTTTATTAGCTTTGTTTAAAGAAGCAACATTTTAATTATAATTTCCTAATATTGTAGTTATTAAATATGGTGAGGCCATATTTGGAACTTAACTGTCGTTTGTTTTTTATGGCCATGGGCCTCAAAAGTTGGAAGTGGCCTGGGCCTCTCTGAACCTCTGAGAGGGCCTGCCTGTACATGCTTGAGCATGAGGGCATTTGAGAAGTCGAGTTGGGGGTGACAAATGCATGGATCAGTGTTTCAACTGTGTCTAGAATTAGGTACAGTGGGAGGCAGGCAATGTGAGAAAGCTGGAGAAAGGCAGTTCTGATCATGCTATTAGATATCAAGCAGTGCTTCACCAACATTTCTGTGTTACACCAAGACCCCATCTGGTTCAGGTGGATGTTAGAACCTTTCAAAAAGGAAAGGGATTTTTATTATCCAGGCAAAACTCCAACACAGTACACAGTCCTGTAGCTCAGCGGTTAGAGCACTCACCTTGCAAGCAAGAGATCTGGGATAATTTGAGACAGGACGAAACCTAGCGCAAGTTTCCTTAATCCACAAGCCTAATAATAATCCCTCAAGAAAATAATAAATTGGTCACTTCAATTGATAACAATTGTTTGTGGGACACTGCTGTGCACAATTGACTGCCACATTTTGCCGACAAATATACAGTCAATTCACATTACGGCATATTCTGTGAGCACCTTGAGACATCTAGAAGATGTGAAAAGCACTATATTAAATGCAAGAATTATTATTATTATATGCTATGAGAAGGTGAAATTGTACTGCACTTCTGGTATACAATGGTTCTATGGTTCACCCTTTCTATAAGCATGCCCTACACTGGAACGCATTATAACAGGGTCTGAAAGTTTCAAAATATCCCTCATACTTTGAAGAAATTAGTGCAGTTTTTCAGTTGAATATTAAGATATTTTTATAGGCTAAGTTTCCTCCTGGCAATAATAGTAATGCATGACTGTTTATAAGAGAGAATTCAGAAGTGTGACTTTGGTGAAATTTTGTGGGTTAAAAACAGAAGTTGACATTTTTCTCCTGACTGGAGATGTGGCTGATAGGGGTTGCGAACATATTGTTGAAAAAGCAATTAATACCCTTAATTAATGCTAGAAGCCAATTAAGCAAGAGAATTCTAAACATTTTCCATGGTCACTGAAGCTTACTGAACATGAAAGTGTTTCATTATTGTCTAAGCAGACATGATGTCTTGAGCAGTTCACAACAGCTGTAGCCTAGGCAAAGTGTGTGGACATGTCTTCCTGCTGTTCAACAAAGCAGCTTCTCCTGCTGTCCTCAAGGTTAATTATTCATCAACCCATAGAGTCTTGCTGTGTGTAAAGTAGTTGTCTTATATGCCTGTATTCCAGCGCCTTGGGACGTCCTCCTGATGTGAAAGACGCTATACAAGTGTAATTTTGTTGTATAACAAAATTATGTTGTTGTATAAACTAGTCACAACACTTGACAAACATTCTGCTGGAGAACACATCTGTACGATATCACAAAAGATTCAAAGAGAAGTTCGAATATAGAAAGCTTTTTGCCTCGTCCTCCCAGAATACCCACCTCCCATCCTTTCATTCTACTTCAATGAAAATAAGATTGATGCTTGCTTTGATATAATGCTTTTCATGTCTCCTAGCTATCTCATTGTAGCATCAAACTGTTTTTTATAATGAATTCTGTATCCTGGCATCAGCCATCTTCCTGGTACTTGTTCCAGTTATTAATAATCCTCTGGGTAAAGAAATACTTCCTGGTGTCCATCATTGAATTGCCATTTTCCAACCCTCAACCTGTGTCCCCTTGTTCTGTTGCCTTCTAAAGTACTGTTCTGAGTTTATTTTGTCAATCCAATTTAAAATCCTTTACATAACTATAAAGTCTCTTCAGAGATTTTTTTCACAAGACTGAAGAGCCCTAGCTAGTCCAAACATTACACTTAGTTGATTGCTCTATCACTTCAGATTGTCCTCTTTGCTTCTCTCTACCACTGCCGCACATTTGGCTAAGGTGCTTTTGTGAACACAGTAACAGCTACACTCGATGGCAAGATTGCTGCTTGCAGCATCCAGTCTAAGAAAGACTGCAATGTTTTCCTTAACTGGTAATCACAATACTGTACACTGAACTCACACGTTCAAATCTGACACATATGTGCTGGCTTCACTGGTAGAAACACACATAAATGATGTTACACTGGCCCAGATTTAATGCCCTTCAAAGATTGACTTTTTCAAAAGTCATTTTCTTTGATTGTGGAGATCTTGCGTTTCGCCCACAATTATACAGTTGGTTTTCCTGCTCTCCTTCCCCCTACCCCGACCCCTCCCCACTGCTCTGGGCCCTACCTGACTGTTCAGTGCCTTGGGATGTCCTCCAGACGTGAAAGGTGCTATATAAATGTAATTTTGATTGATTGATTTGAGTTCCCCTTTTAAGGCATAGGCTCCCATCGATGGAATTACTACCATTACAGAAGACCATTTCTAAAGTCCTGAAGTTAAATTCCTGTATTTTCACTCTTTGAGTAAACAAAATTCTATATGTATTGATATTGCTTCCAACCTGTGCAAGAACACAGAATCTTGATTCAGTGGCGCTTATATTTCTTACATTCAGTGACTGACCTGAACAGCAGACCCATTTATTGCCACCTATAAACGGTGTGTGACATCGCAGGGTTATCTCTTGTACTTTGCACCTCTGAGTTGCAGCTAAATGCTTGCTCAATTCTCTTTCGATATCATCTGAGAACCAATTATAAATCACACCAGACCCCTTATTATATTCTGCTAAATGGCTTTTTACACAATCTCTATGGCAATGAAGGAGCCAGGAGACAAACTCAGGACAACAAGCACCATCACCTCGTAAAGTTCTTTCAAGGTCACAAATGCACTTTTTTCCACCGGAAATTCTTAACACTTCTTTGAATGTTGCCAAGATCAAACCAATCATTGATTAAAAGGTGAGATTGAGGGTTTTTAAACTGGGGAAGTGAGTCAGAAAAACGTTTGAAGGAAGTGACATGTGTATTGGGTCGAGCAGAATAAATACATTATCCACATGGTGATTCTAATTCATGATAGCTCAGGTGTGCTTTTTTAAAAAAAAAGAAAAATCTCAATCTGGATAAAAAGCCTGAAATGAAAATCCGAGCCTGTGAAATTTGATGACGAAAGCTCTGAGTAATAACTGCAGGAACTCAGCTTTATAGCTTTAGTTTTACATCAGGAGGCCCTTTGAATAACTGGTTCAGGTTTAAAGCAAAGAGTTCCCTCTTCGTGTGTTCTGTTTCAAGCTGCCTCGTTTGTGTCAGGGAAAGAAAATGCTTGATTTGTAAATGCTGAAAGGAGTTGAGTCTTTGATTCTATTTCACTTGGAATGTAAATCCTCCTCTTTACAAAATATCCTGACTTCAATATTTATAACTTAGCAAATCAATAGCATCAAGATGATGTTGTTGCTCTGGTACCTGCACCAAACACTCCACCTCCTTCCCATACACACATGCGCACACACATATATATACTGTATACTGGGGTCCGGCGATATATCGCTAAAACCCGATATAATTTTCATATTGATACGCCGATATAGGCATTTTTAAAATATCGATATATCGAAAAAGTCAATATATGGAGGGAAAAAATCGGAATGCATAAAAGAGAGATGATTTCCAAATATTTGGAAGCATAATATAGCAAATTGAGCAGAACATCAGATCCAAACCATGGGACAACATCCCTCCAGTCCTCCAATTGCAAAGATGAACCAGTCGGCAGGAGCGCGAGAGTCCCGGGTGCAAGAGCTTAATTTTTTTAGTGGTTTTATAGCAGAGGGCTCTGTTTATAAGGGATTCTGTGGCATAAATTGTGGCTGCACTTTTCTATTGGCCCAGGTTATGAGTAGTAAGTAGACAAGCTAGTAGGGTCCGGCGATATATCGATATCGCCAGACCCTATCGAATTTTCATATCGATACGCCGATATAGGCATTTCAAAAATATCGATGTATCGAAAAAGTCGATATATCAAGGGAAAAAAACGGAATGCGCGCACACTGAACTGCAAGACCCAGAATGCTCATCTCTATACACAATGCACAGACCGAGGTGCAAAGCCGCCATATTGTATTCATAGTCCTAGAATACAATATACAGGTATGCAAGGGGTGGGGGGTGGGGAGGGGGGAGAGAGACAGCTGGGGTGGGGGGTGAGGTGAGAGAGACGGCTGGGGTGGTGGGGGGGTGAGGGGGAGTGAGACGGCGGGTGGGGGGGTGAGTGGGAGAGAGATGGCTGGGGATGGTGAGGGGGAGAGAGACGGCTGGGGGGGGGCAGGGGAGGGTGAGAGAGACGGCTGGGGGGAGGGGGAGGGGGAGAGAGATGGGGGGGAGGGGGAGAGAGACGGCTGGTGGGGGGGTGGAGAGAGATGGCTGGGGGGGTGGTGGGGGAGAGACAGCTGGGGGGGAGGGGGAATGAGGCAGCTGGGGGGTGGGGGGGGAGAGAGAGAGAGACAGCGGGGGGGGGGGGGGGGAGAGAGACGGGGTGGATGTGATAATATACAGATAGATAGAGATGGGGGGGATGTGAGAGAGACACAGACAGAAAAACACAGAGATGGAGAGAGTGAGAGACACAGAGAGAGAAAGATATTTACCTCCTGAGCAAATAGGCCCCGAATGCGCGCGCACCCGGAATGCGCGTGCACCCGGAACGCACACGCACTCCGAATGCGCATGCACTCGGTATGCGCGCACCGCGCGCACATGCGCAGTACGAAAAACCCAAAAATATCGATATTTCGGTATATCTCGATATGAGCCCATCGATATATCTAAATTGGAAAATTTCCATATCGACGGACCCTACTGTATACACATATCTACATCTCGATATAGATATATATATGCACATTCATGCAAACACACTCACACATACATACATATATACACATGCATATACATATTAAAGATGGAAACATCCTCATATTGCAAAGTGTTGCAACATTTCCAATGTCTGCTTATAGCCCCTTGTCAACGAGGTCTATTTAGCACACATTTTCCAGGTTAACAAACAACAACAAAATTACATTTGTAAAGCGCCTTTCACGTTGGGAGGATTTTCCAAGGCGCTGGACAGTCAGTTTTTCAGACCCAAGCTGGGGTCAGGATCGGGGAGGGTGGTGCAAAGCGAGGGGAGGGGGTGTGACCAATGGCTGGGACAGTCAAAAAGGGGGGTCTTGAGACAGGACTTGAAGGAGGCTAGAGAGGGGGGGAGGTGGAGGGATGCGGGATAGAATTCTAGAGGTTGGGGGCAGAGTGGCTGAAGGCATGAATGAGAGTTTCAGCAGCCTGAGAGCTGAGGTAGTGGCCGAGTCGGGCAATGTTGCGGAGGTGAAGGGAGGCAGAGTGGGTCATGGTTTGGATGTGATAGGGGAAGACAGTTGAGGATCGAACAAGACATCTAAGTTCCTGACTAGCTTAGTGAGGTTGAGTGTGCAACCATGCAGGTTGATGTTGCCAGTGCCTGAGGTGTGAGGGCCTCGGTCATGTTGACATTCAACTGTAGAAAGTTAGCTCCCATCTAGGACTTGATGTCTGACAGGCAATCTGTCAGGACAGTAGTGGTCCTAGGGTAGAGGCAGAAAAATAGTGTTGGTTGTCATCCGCATACATGTGGAAGTTGACCCCATGTCTGCAGATGATGTCACCAAAGGGGAGCATGTAGGTGTTGAAAAGTAGGGACCAAGAACAGAGCCCCGGGGCACACCACAGGTGACAGTGTGGGGGCTGTAGGAGAAGTCGTTGATGGCGATAAAGTGGACATGGTGAGAGAAGTAAGAGTCAAACCAGACGATGGCAGCTCCATGAAGATTGAGCTGGGAAGAGAAGCAGTATAGGAGGATGGAATGGTCGACAGTGTCAAAGGCAGCAGAGAGGTCAAGGAAGACAAGGAGGCAGAGAGAGCCCTGATCACAGATGTTTAAAATGTCGTTAGAGACTTTGACCAGGCTGTGTCTGTGCTGTGGGCAATACAGAAGCCAGATTGGAGGGAATGGCGAGAAAGGAAGGAGCAAAGCTGGGATACAACAACTCGTTCCAGAGACTTGGAGACAAATGGGAGGTTGGAGATGGTACAGTAGCTAGAGAGTAGAGTTGGGTTCAGGTAAGGTGTTTTAAGATGGTAGCTGTTTTTAGAGGGGTAGGAACAGTGCCGGTGGATAAGGATCATAAGGACATCATAAGGGTTAATGTTTTGTGCATGATGCAGGAATATAATCAAGTGTTATATGCAGTAGAGTAGGATACTGTCCAATATTTTCTTTACCAGTGAATTGTCGCATGTATGTGTCTGTGTTCCATATTGTACCCCTCAATTGACGATTTGGCTGAGCAACCACAACACAGGTTTCCAGTCACACTTTTCTATGCAGCTCAACATGTTTTTAAGGGTGCCAAAATTGATTAGTGGCTAAAAAGAGATGTTTAGCAATTGCCATGTCCTCGCTGAAATGCCCCACTGACACCAGCACTACTGAAAGAGCAGCTGTCGCCCATAGAACTCTATCCTACCACAAGTCAGACCATTCTGGAAAGACATCAAGAACATTAGTAGAGACAAATGAATAGTGAATGTTGTGTTATTGATATGGTACAAAATGCAACTTTGTTTAAACCTTGATAGGCATTCCAATCTTAGCAGCCATTCTGAGGTTCAAATGACACAAACATACAGAAGTGAAAAAAGCTAAGTGCAGCCCCCTGTGGTTTTAATTCTGGGAATGAATGCGCCTTTGATAAAAACAGACAACCTTCAGCAGTGATGTAGAAGTGCAGTAGAGCTTCACAACAAGGAATAGAATGAACAAGAAAATCAGTGTTAACCCTTTGAGTCATGTGGCTTGGAGCCACTCACTGAGCACAGCTATTTCATTCAATGTTTCCAATTTTTTTTTGATATTTCAATGGAGTTATTTACTCTATTCATGAAGGGTTATGTCCATTTTGCCTAAATGACCCTAAATTGGGTGAACTGGCAAATTGTGAGACATTGTAACATGTGACAGATTTAGTTTGAAACAGATTAATGTGAACTTCAGCATTTTGCGAATAAGATGTGGATGTATAGCCTAAACGATAAAACACACAACACAATACAATTTGCAAAGTACAGTGCCTTTTTTTTGTAAACAGGATATCCCAAAACACTTAAAGATTCTGGTTTGACACCAAATCTAAGGATGGGAGCTGAGAGGGGTGAGCAGGGGAAAGATAAGCGAAAGCATAATAATAAATAATCCTTGTATTTGATAATAGCCCTTAAGGGTGGCTTAAAGCATGTTCAAAAACGAGGATCTTGAGTCAAACTTTGAAGGAGGCAAGATAGGGAGCAAAGGGACTGTGAGATACAGTTTGAAAAGCTGAGGGCAGAGAGAGAGGTTGCGAGGGACAAGATTCAGCTCGGTGCCAGTCGAGTAGAGGCCCGCGTGGTGGATTGGAGAGTGAGGAGTTTGGAAAGGTAGAGAGGTGCCAGGAAGTGACAACTGAGAGGATCTTAAAGTCAATCCATTGCCCGATGGGCAGAATTGGTGAGATGTGGAGGAAAGGGAGGTTTATGACAGGCCAGGAGTTAGAAAGCTGGGATGAGTACAGGGAAGCTTTTTCAGGATGAGGTTGATTATGCTCTTAAGGAGAAGGTAATGGTGCCAGATGAAAGGGAGAGATTGATGGTAATGGAGACTCGGGGAGGAGGGGGAGGCGGAGCTGGGAGGCAAGGGGTGGGGTGAAGGGAGCAGGTAGTGTGTTTGATGCTGGATATAGTGATGAGAGAGGAGGTGAGAGTGATTGGACTGTGGCAGGGAGATGGGGAAGGTGTGACAGCTGGGAGAGTGGAGGCAGCTGATTGGATCCCTTTGATTTTGGATTCAAGCAAATCCAACATCTCCTCACAGTCAGAGTTTGAGGAGGGAATGAGAAATAGAAAATGGAGACTGGGTAAAGGAGCAAGAAGGGAAAAACTATTTTCTTTATTTGAGGAATCAGTAATAATAATCATGATAATAAATAATCCTTGCATTTGATATATAGGCTTTCACGTTGTCAAAATATCTGAAAGCGCCTCACAGAATATACGGTAAAGTAGATTGACTGTGTATTTTGTGAGCAAAATACAGCAGCCAGTTGCACATTACAATGTCTCACAAACAACCATACAGTGAATGACCAATGTTTTTTTTAATTTGGGGGATTGTTGGCGTGAAGCCTGGGAGAGGGAAACTCCCTTCTGTTTTTGAATAGTGCTGTGGGACCTTTAACATCCACCAGAATAGGCAGATGGGACCTTAGTTTAATGTCTCATCAAAAGGAGAGCATCACTGACAATCCAACTCACCTCCAGCACTGCATTGGAATGTCAACAACAACAACAAAAATACATTTGCTTAGCACCTTTCACATCAGCTTCGACTGCGATTCCAAATCCCCACAACCTTCTGACTCAGAAGTAAGAGTGCTACCATTGTGCCTGGATGACACGCATAAATGGTGGCACTCTGCTAGCTGATGCTTTTGTAAGCAGCCATGGAATCACACCATGTTGCAACATAGGATGCTATTCAGCCCATTGAACCTCTGCAGGCTTTCAGAAAGAGCTCTCATTTATTCTGGCTCCTGCCCGTTACCCAAACCCTATACCCTAGCATGGAGTGTTTTTCATTTTCAAATATTTGCCTAATTACTTTTTTTTAAATAGTAAACAGAAGAATTACAACCATATGTTTTGGAAGCAGCTCTATCAAGTCATATTAAATTTAATGGTGTTCTTTTGATTGGACCATAAAACATTTCATCAGCCTTTCCCTGCAGTTCCACAGTTACTGTGCTGAATTTCAGAATATGCTCAGAGCCTGACTTTAGAAGCGCGGGTTGTGCTGATTGGATCTGCACGTTCACTGTACCCTTGATGAGGATTTGTTTTCAGCATTATTTTGCTGATCTGAAAACAGGCGAAAAGCACATGCCTCATTAATATTTAAATGGTGCATTGATGATATGAATGGCCAAAAAAAAGCCATCTGCATCACTCCCACTACAATGGGGGAGATTAGAAGAGAAGCATAGTTCGTAGATTATGCAATTTACTTTCAATTTCCCTATTGTGTCTGGAAAATGATGTTTGTATATAATCGTTTCTTTGTGCATTTTAATTTTGCCCTGTATCTCAGTGGTTGGAGCACTCGCCTCATAAGCAAAAAGGTCTGGGTTTGATTCCCAGGCAGGGTGAAAAATCGAGCAAATTTCCTTACTCTGTTTACTTAGCAGTACGTAGGAACCCAGTTGTTAGCTAATTGGTGGATCAGATTTCCAGAAGTAATATCCCCTTCAAAATAAATAAGGCAATAAATAATAACTTGCTCACTCAATCCACAACTATTTATGGGACACTGCTGTGGTCAATAGTCTGCCAGGTTTCACCAACAATATATACAGTCAATTCACTTTACAGTATATTCTATGAAGTGCTTTGAGAAATCTCAAAGATGTGATACAACGCCACATTAAATGCAAGGATTATTATTAGTAGTACACTAACCTGAGCATCAGGAAAGTCCTGGAATTACATACAGTATTTTAAAGCATAATTTAACCTCTTTTGCCATGCTTTTAGTAATAATCTTTACATTTGATATACAGTAATACTTTATCACAGCATCAAGACATCCAAAAGCACTTCACAGGATATTATTGAAAAGTGATGTGACTGTGTAATTTTCTAACATCAATATTTCTAAACAGCCATTGAGTGAATGACCAATTTTCTTTGGGGGATTGTTGGCCAGGACACTGGGTGAAACCTTCTTTTCTTTTCAAACACTGCGTGCGATTTTTAACATTCACCTGGTCAGGCAGATAGAATCTGAGTTTAACATCACTTCCAAGCTTAAACCCATAACTTTCTGACTGAGAGGCAAGATATTAACTGACCAACCCTTAAAACTGCTGGAAACCTCCTGGGTTTGCAATATCAAGCTTCAAAACTATTATGCATCACAGTCACACCTACATCTTTTTTCCCCTGAAACTGTAAATCCCTGAGGAAAATAAAAATTGTTTTGTGTGAGAAACTGGTTGAGAACAATAAATGTATTCATAATTTGAGACTTTGCTGGGGAAATTCTTTCACTGCAAAATTGTTGCAACTGTAGCAATGTTAATTTTTATGGAAAATTCCCATCATAAACATGTTTGGTCAATGTGATTTCAGTTAATGGGATCAGAATTTCTTGCCTGTTGGGATTGACTTTACAGTCCAGTTGAACGTGGTTTATCTGCATGATAGATAACTGCCTATTTCCTTATCCATGTCAGGTCACAGATATACAAGTGAAGCAAGACTGCATTGCAATTAATTGTGCACATGCACATTGAAATAAGATAGACAATTTTACTGGAGCAGTGCAAAGTGGAAAGATCTGATGCTGGTAAAGGAAAAGAATACACATGAAACTACTGTATACTAGGGTCTGGCGATATATCGATATATCGCTAAAACCCGATATAATTTTCATGTCGATATGCCGATATGGGCATTTCAAAAATATCGATATATCGAGGTAAAAAATCGGAATGCGCGCACACTGAACTACAAGACCCAGAATGCTCATGTCTATACACAATGCACAGACCGAAGTGCAAAGCCGCCATATTGTATTCATAGTCCTCGAATACAATATACAGGTATGCAAGGGGTGAGTGGGGGAGAGAAGGCTGGCTGGGTGGAGGGGGAGAGAGACGGCTGGGGGGGCGGGGTTGAGGGGGAGAGAGACGGCTGGGGGTGGGAGAGAGACGGCTGGGGGTGGGTGGTGGGGGAGAGAGACGGTTGGCGGGGGTGGGGTGGAGAGAGAGATGGCGGGGGGGTGGGGGGGAGAGAGAGATGGCGGGGGGGGGAGGGGGAAAGAGACGGCTGGGGGAGTTGGAGGGGAGAGAGACGGCGGGGCGTGGAGGGAGAGAGAGATGGCTGGGGAGGGTGGGGGGGAGAGACGGGTGGGGAGGGGGAGGGGGAGGGAGAGACAGAAGGCTGGGGCGGGTTTGGGAGGAGAGACGGGGTGGATGTGATAATATACAGATAGATAGAGATGGGGGGGATGTGAGAGAGACACAGTGACACAGACAGAAAAACACAGAGATGGAGAGAGTGAGAGACACAGAGAGAGAAAGATATTTACTTCCTGAGGAGATAGTCCCCGAATGCGCGTGCACCCGGAACGCGCGCACCTCGTATGCGCGCGCACTCCGAATGCGCACGCACCCGGAATGCGCGTGCACCCGGAACGCACACGCACTCCGAATGCGCATGCACTCGGTATGCGCGCATCGCGCGCACATGCGCAGTACGAAAAACCCGAAAATATCGATATTTCGGTATATCTCGATATGAGCTCATCGATATATCTAAATCGGAAAATTTCCATATCGACGGACTCTACTGTATACAGAGGCAATTAGACAAGCAGAGAGAAAGAAAGAGAGAGAGAGACACACACACCTGACATTCATAGTGTTCTCCTAAACACAACAGGACCAGAATCGTTGGTAAATATATTGGGCTGTCCATTTGTATTTGTTAATGGATTTTTTAATTAGAAATCTGTTACACTGACTTGTGGAAACCCCATTCTAAATCTATCTTCAGAGTGGAGTTCTTTGGCTATCCAGCTCTCAGCTGAAACCTATTCATATACTGCTTTGCAAGGTCATAGAGTCACATTTTCAGTTGAATTATTTTATGTGCATATATAAAAGGAAATTACACAATCCTGCATGAGCAGAGAGGCATTACGCCATTGACGACAGAGAATTGGCAGGCACTAGCTTGCTTCATATCCCCCATCTAGCCCATCCCACCATCAGGGATAGGCTTTCAGCCTTTCTGACCCTACTCTCTAGAATTCCTTTACCTTGCCCTTTCTCTCACCTCCTTCAAAGTCCATCTCTTTGATCACACCGAAGGTCATCTTCCCTCCTCCACTTGGCCCCCACCCCACCTGAATCTAGCCTGGGTGTAAACTCTTGACTGTCAGTGATTTAGGGTACCCCTGAAGTGAAAGTCGCTGTATAAATGCGATTTGTTGTTGCTTTGTCCTTGATTGTTATCATCAAGATTTATCATGTCATATTATGGCATGTGAAAGACACTGCA
Source organism: Hydrolagus colliei (assembly GCA_035084275.1). Lineage (NCBI taxonomy): Eukaryota > Metazoa > Chordata > Chondrichthyes > Chimaeriformes > Chimaeridae > Hydrolagus > Hydrolagus colliei. The sequence goes on from CM068742.1 coordinate 34,895,094, forward strand.
CAGACTGAAAGCTGAGAAAGTGATTTGGGTTCAATATCCTTTGTAATGTTACACATACATTTCTTTAAAATCATGTTATACTTTTTTTTATAGCATTAGGTACTACAGTATAATGTAACTAATATTATTGGACTGCAATGCTGGCATTTATGGTTGCAACATTAACAGTTCATTATCAGTTCATTTGCAACTCTTAACTACAATAGATGCTTTGCCCTGCAGTTGATAAGTACCAATGCGGTAATAAATATAGTCATTGCATTTGATATAGGTCAGTTTCTCAAGTAGGGAATCAGCTTTCAGCAGCCAAAGGTTGTACTACACTGCACTACACCAACAGGCTACTCCTAAAGATTTAACTCTTTGAATGCCTTTGATCATATGCCTCCTATTGCACCCCACCATTCCAACAGCACCTCCCTCCCCACTTGAACTGTAGAGTTCTTGAAATATGGGTGGAGGCCATGGCACGGCCCTCCATAGACCAAAGACCTCTGCAGTGCATTTGAGCATACATGCCCCAATCTCTGCCAAGTACCCACACCAGTCACTGGATAGGCTCAGAGGCCTATGTAATGCAAGATGCCATTTTATAGGATGAGTTTTCTGATCAATTTTACATTGTAAATACTTACAAGAATTTCTAGAATACTGCGAGAAATGCGTTGAGTGCTGTGACAAGTAAAATGGAATCCGACTCCCTTACTAATATGTTTTTGGAAAGCCCCCAGGATATTAACAACATGGCAACCTAAGTGGTAATGGTGAGTTAAGCTAGTGTCTTGTGACCAGGAGTTTACCATACATTCATTTTTGTACTTTAAATGTGAAATCATGAATGTAAAATTATGGATTTACACAGTGTCATCTAAGATGTATGATAATAGCATTATTCTCAACTAAACACACCTTTACACTTCTCGGGATGTTAATTTTTAAAGGTTATCATGTCTATAATGTGTTTGATTAAATCAGACGGGACAGGGTGGGAGGTTGATGAGACGGTGAGAGGGACAATAAAAAAAATTGTTCAGTCAGACTACTGAACCATTACATCTCATTTTGATCCATTAAAACATGGTAGATCATCTGACAAATTAACATATGAACTTAAGTTCCACAAAAAACTATTAAGTTGGTCCTCCTCCCCTAATGTATCTAATTAGAAAAATGTTGGCCTGAAATGTGCTCCTTAAGGTGGGTGGGCTGTTTTCCAAAAGGAGTTATCATCATCTGTTAAGTAGTTAAGATCATTCTCCCAGGTGGATGAGAATTAATTTATATCACCTTTAGTGGTTTCATTGAATAATGAATACTCTGGTTACAAGCTATTCCCGGTGATAAACTGGTTAATAAAAGAGTAGATCTCTCCATTCGTGATTACCCTTTTGTAAAATGAAACAAGGTCATAAATGGTGGTTGAAAAGACTTCTGCAAGTAACATTTCCTAATAGCTATTCAAATGATTCTAAATAAGTTATAGATATACATGCCTCATATTCTTACCATAATTCACTGAGAGGTCTGGGTTAGTTTAAATGTCTAACATTGACAAAAGGAGCTTTCTAATTTGCAAGTGTGCTCATATATCCTCCCACTGTGAGCTGCTGTTGGCATTAAACACCACAGATGCTAAAACTCATTGAGGAGTTTGCATCTATGCTGAGGAAATAGAGCACCATTGATGAGCTTCATTGTTATTTGTAACATTACAGTGTTGTCTGAATTTATAATATTATTTGTTAGTCTCACATAGCAAGAAACATAAATGAAACATTTTATCTAGAGAAATACTAGAACTTACTTGCAACTGCACTTCTACCTCTCAATATTCGCAGATTATTTGATTTCTCTGGATACTTGTTTGGAGGTCTGTCTTGATCGCCTGCATTGGGCAAGAATAATTTAATCAGACTTCAAAGACAAGGCTAGATAATCACTGGTACGAATAATATAGAATCACTCCAGAGGCATTGGCCTCCAAAATGTCCGCTCTGTCTGCAACAAGACCCTGGCCATCAACGATCTCATCTTTGATGAGAACGTTGACATCATGGCCCTGACGGAGACTTGGATCACCTCAGGCGACACCTTCCCCCTTGAAGAAGCCACACCACCCAACTACACATTCCACCATGCTCCTCGACCCAACCGTCGTGCGGTGATGTGGCCCTCATTTCAAAGACATCCCTTGCCCTATCCCCCTACTCCTCCGGTTCCTTCCCCTCTTTTGAACAGCTCACCCTTTCTCACTGCTCCCACAGTTCCTTCAGAATCCTCTTAGTTTATCGCCCCCCCAAACCCTCCCCCACTTTAATTTCAGACTTTTCTTCACTTTTAACCTCCCTTTGTGCCTCCTCTGATCGCCTTATTATTCTTGGAGACATCAACCTCCATTTCACCCCCTCCTGCCCCATCTCTTCTGAATTTTCCTCTTTGCTTTCGTCCATCGATTTTTCCCTTCACGTTCACACTGCCACCCACACCCACGGCCATCCGCTTGATCTGGTGATCACCCGAGGCCTCAACGTCTCTGGCGTCACCATCACCGACAAGGCCATATCAGACAATTTTTTCATTTCTTTCAACACCTCTATCCATCTCCCCTCCACCTCTAAACCCACCACCATCTTCTACCAGCCCTGGAAGAAGATTCCCCCTCAAACCTTCACCTCTGCCCTCGAAACCTCCGACCTGCTCCCCCTGTGGCATTCTTCCTGTACCGACCCATCCTCCGCCTCCACCACCCTCCATAACACCCTCTCCACTACCCTCGACACCCTGGCCCCCCTAACGTCCAGAACCGTCTCCCATTCCCGATCATCATCGTGGTACACAACTCACCTCCGTTCCCTCAAAAGCCAAGTGAGAGCAGCTGAATGCACCTGGCTCAAATATGGCCTCACGGTCCACCGGCAAATCTGGCTGGACCGCATCAAATTTTACCGCTCTGCACTAGCCACCGCCCAATCAGCCTTCTACTCCAGGATAATCCTGGAAGCGAAGGACAACCACCACCTCCTCTTCGCCACCACCAGCCAGCTCCTCCGCCCCCCCCCCCCCCCCCGGCCTCGCTTCGCAGATCCTCTCCTCAAATCAATGTTGCGGGGAGATGTTGGACTTCCTCGAGTCCAAAATAGAGAGAATCCGCTCTGCGGTTTCCTCCCCCCACCTCTCCTCCACCTCCGCCCCTCCATCCGTTATTTCATCCGCCACCCACCCCCCCTTTCATACTTTCAACCCCACCACCCCGTCTTTAGTCACAAAAATAATCATCTCCATGAAACCAACCACGTGCTCATTGGACCCCATCCCCACCCCCCCTCCTCCGCACCTTGCTCCACCTTTTGGACCCGCTCATTTCTGACACCATCAACCTTTCCCTCTCCTCAGGCACCGTCCCTACCTCCCATAAAACAGCGACCATCACCCCTATCCTGAAAAAACCCTCCCTTGATGCGTCGCAGCCATCAAGCTACCGACCCATCTCCAAGCTCCCGTTTTTATCTAAGGTCCTTGAAAGAGTGGTTGCCTCCCAGCTCCGCTCTTTCCTCTCAATTCACTCACTCCTTGAACCCCTCCAATCAGGCTTCCGCCCTGCTCACAGCACGGAAACTGCCCTGGTCAAGGTCAAGGTCACTAATGACATCCTAACCGCCTGCGACCAGGGCTACCATTCGACACAATCGATCACACCATCCTCCTCCAACGTCTTTCCTCCCACCTCAACCTTGAAGGCACAGTCCTTGACTGGTTCCATTCCTACATGACCAACCGGCTACATTTTGTATCTTCCAACGGTTTCTCCTCAAACCCCCGCACAGTTTCTCACGGCGGCCCCCAGGGCTCTGTCCTCAGCCCCCTCCTTTTCACCATTTACACGCTCCCTCTGGGCGATGTCATCCGCAAACATGGGGTAAATTTCCACATGTACGCGGACGACACCCAGCTGTACCTTTCTGCCTCATCCCTCAACCCCCAGACCATCGATGTTCTGACAGCATGTCTGTTCGACATTGAGTCCTGGACGAGGGACAACTTCCGGCAATTGAATGTGAGCAAGACCGAGGCCCTCCTGATTGGCTCAAGCCAGCGCCTCCGCACATCGGGTGCTGCCATTCTCAACATCCAAGGCTGTACTCTCCACCTCACAAAGCCAGTCAGGAACCTCGGCATCACGTTCGACCATAAACTCTCCTTCCTCCCCCACATCCATGCCTTGACCGACACCGCTTATTTCCACCTACGCAACATTGCCAGGCTCCACAACTACCTCACCTCCCATGCTGCCGAAACACTCGTGCAAGCATACATCACCTCACGGCTGGACTAAGGAAACTCTCTCCTCGTCGGCCTCCTCAGTTCCTCCATTCAAAGGCTGCAGGTCATCCAAAATTCTGCAGCCCGTGTACTATCCCGCACCCGCCTCCGCGACCACATAACCCCCACCCTCGCCCGTCTCCACTGGCTCCCCATCCTCCAGAGGATCGTGTTCAAGATCCTCATCCTCACCTTCAAGGCCTTACACGGCCTTGCCCCACCCTACTTAACCGATTTACTTTCCCCTACAAGCCCACCCGGACCCTCCGTTCAGCAGGACTTGGCCTGCTCCAAGCCCCCCGCTCGAACCGCCCCACCATCGGAGGCCGGGCCTTCAGTTTCTCTGCTCCCACCCTGTGGAATTCCATCCCCCAATCACTCTGCCTTGTTGCTTCCCTTTCCTCTTTCAAGGCCGATTTGAAGACTTTCCTCTTTGACCGTGCCTTCTGTTCCCCCCCAAACCTTTCGACCTCCCCAACGTGTTTCACCCCTTCCCGAACACTCCCCTCCCAGCTCGGGTCACACGCCTCCTGTGCAGCGCCTTGTGACGTCCTCCCGACGTGAAAGGCACTTTATAAGTTTAAGTTGTTGTTGTTGTTGGCACACCATGTTACTGATAACACCCTCCTGGTAATGACTGCCAATCATTATTCCTGTAGCTCAGTGGTTAGAGCACTCATCTCGCAAGCGAAAGACCTGGATTTGATTCATGGCAGGGTGAATCTTGGGTAAGTTTCCTTGCGTCACACTTCTGTTTACCTAGCAGTAAATAGGAACCCAGTTGTTAGTCAATTGGTGGATTGCTTTTCTGGAGATAATAATCCTAAACAAAAATTTGGTCACATAATCCATGACTGTTTGTGGGACACTGCTGTGTGCAATTGGCTGCTGTGTTTCGCTCACAAATATACATTCAATTATATACTGTATTACATTATATAATTTACAGTATAATGTTTTGTTTATATATTACAGTATGTTCTGTGAAGCTCTTTGAAGTGTATAGAAGTTATGGAAGGCACTGTATCAAATGCAAGGATTATTATTATTACTTACCGGTATTATGTTAACACATTGTGTCAGATTACTTCCTTGACAATAATTGGTGCATAGTCAGTGAAAATAATGTGATGATGAAACTTCTAGGGATAAAAACATGTTTGCCTCTTTCTCCTTCGGATGCATTTCTACAAATCAGTAAATATTTTGCAGGTTGTTGCAGTAAAAAGCTTCTTTATCTACTTTACAAAAGATGTTCCTTATACTGTAGAACTGAAACTATAAACTATAACAAGTTGCCGGTCGAACAGAATCTTGTCTTACACACAATAGAAACAGTACAATATTAGTGGGATTGATTTTACCGCTGACTAACAGGCATAACAACAACAACAACAACAAAATTACATTTGTATAGTGCCTTTCATGTCATGAGGATGTCCTTGTTACTGCTTCAGATCCGATCTAAGGACGAGGAATGGGGGGGAAGGAGTCGCTAAGGGACCATCGAAGAGGAGAGTCTTGAGGCGAGATTTGAAGGAGGCCAGGGAGGGTGCGAGGTGGAGGGACTTTGGGATGGAGTTCCAGAGGTTGGGGGCAGAGTATTGAAGGCTCGCCCGCCAATGGTTGGGCACATGGGTCGGAGGACATGGAATAGACCAGAGTCTGCTGAGCGGAGGGGCCGGGCAGGTTGGTTAGGGGATAGGCGGTCATGGATATAGGGTGGGGCGAGGTTGTGGAGGCTATATATGTGAGGACCAGGATCTTGAATTGGATCCTCTGGATGATGGGAGCCAATGGAGTCGGGCAAGGATGGGGGAGATGAGGTCACGAAGTTTGGAATGGTAGAGGACACGGGCTGCAGAGTTCTGGATTATCTGCAGCCTGTGGAGGGAGGATTTGGGGAGGCCAACCAGCAAGGCATTTGCATAATCGAGCCGGGATGTAATGAAGGAGTGGATGAAGGTTTCAGCGGCTTTAGGGATGAGGTAATGACAGAGTCGGGAAATGTTGCGGAGGTGGGGAAAGGCAGAGCGAGTCATTGCTTTGATGTGAGGGAGGAAAGACAGTTGCAGGTCGAACAAGACACCTAGGTTCCTGACTGGCTTGGTGAGGTTGAGTATGCAACCATGAAGGTTGATGCAGCCAGTGTCTGATGCAAGAAGGCACTGGCGCAAGCCAATCAGTAGGGCCTCGGTCTTGTTGATGTTCAGCTGTAGAAAGTTAGCTCTCATCCAGGACTTGATGTCTGACAGACAGTCTGTCAGGACAGTGGTAGTTCTGGAGTTGAGGGTAGAGGCAGAGAGATAGAGTTGGGTGTCATCCGCATACATAAAAGAATAAAAGAAATTGAGAAGATATCAAAGATAATAATAATAATCAACCTTACACCTCTCTTGGAAATGGAAATGTATTTTCAAAAGGATAGTTGGGTTACGTTTGCAGTATTTTGGTATTCTTTGCTATTCTTTTGGTATTGGAGTCCTGTAGCACAGTGGTTAGGGCTCTAGCCTTGCAAGTGAGAGATCTGGGTTCAATTCCCAGCACAGCAAAATCTTGGGCAAGTTTCCTTACTCCACGTGCCTTATAATAATCCGTCAAGAAAGAAAATAATGATAAATCGGTCACTTCAATCCACAACTGTTTGTGGGACACTGGTTGCTGTGCTTCACCCACAAATATACTGTACAGTCAATTCATTTTACAGTATATAGTGTGAAGCGGTTTGAGATGTCTAAAAGATGTGATAAACGCTACATCAAACACAAGGATTATTATTATTATGATTGCATGACACTATTCGATAATACAAGGGAGTTTCTTCTGGTGCTTTAGACAATAATCCTTCAGTTCAATTGATCATTCACTTCATGGTTGTTTATTTGTAGGAACTTGCAAATTAGCAAATTGGCTGTAGTCTTTGACTAGAAATAAACACTCAATCCCTTTGACAGCGATTCCCAGTGAAGAATTTGAGTTGTTTCCACATCAGCAGGGTGAAACCTTGGGTGAGTTTCCTTACTCCACACTCCTGATAATAATCCTGCACACAAAAAAAAATTGGTCATTTCAATCCACGACTGTTTGTGGGACATTGCTGTATGCAATTGGCTGCCACATTTTGCCTGCAAATGTACACTCAATTCATTTTGCAGTATATTCTGTGAAGCACTTTGAGATGTCTCAAAGATGTGAAATGCGCTATATCAAATGCAAAGATTATTATTATTGTTGGAGGTATTGTATCAAATGCAAGTTTTATTCCATTATAAGGCACCTATTAGAGTATATCATTCCTGTCAATCTGCACGGATTCCACTCCAGAGGTAGATCACATTGGAGTGGAGATGCCGTGGATCAGCTTAATGTACCTTCAGTTGCTATATGGAGTCCCTACTTGCCTGACTGAAATCCCTTATGGAATCCTACTGATATGAATCAGATTAGCACCATACAAATCTGTTGCTGACTAGGGAACAAAGAGTTTGAACAATAATTTTGATAGTAGCTGATGACTGGTTTTGAAATCAGCTCAGTAGCAGTGAGAATTAACCACCAGAATAGGAAACTGTACAGCTACAGAAATAATAATTTATCAGTCTATTCATGGTCATTCCTTTTTCATTCGGGCGGATGGGCTAAGCACTGAAAAGTCATCTGTGTGGGCTATGAATCAGCTCAATGGACCTATGCAGCCTAACTGCATAAAATGTTAGGCTAATTTATAATAATAATCCTTGCATTTGATATACAACAGCAATAAAATTACATTTGTATCACCATATCAATATATCATGTCTTTGAGATGTCTCAAATTGTTTCACAGAATATACTGTAAAGTGAAATGACTGTTTATTTTGTGGTCGAAACACAGCAGCCATTTGCGCACAACAATGTCTCACAAACAGTCGTGACAATTATGGATTGAGTGACCAATTTATTATTATTATTATTAATTGTTTGAAGGAATTATTACACCTGGAAAAGCGATTCGCTAATCTAATAATAGATTCCTACTTCCTGCTAGGTAAACAGAGACATGTGGAGTAAGGAAACTTGCCCAAGGTTTTGTTCTGTCGGGAATCAAACTCAGGTCTCTCGCTTATAAGATACAGGATTCCACAGGACTATCATCACAATGCATGATTTGTTATAGAAGATTAACAACTCCATTCTCTTCTGCTGACATAGATCATGAATTATCTGATAGTATGCAGATTGAACTCCTGTCTCAATGTTTCTTACATAATAATAATAATAAAAAATCCCAACGCACTATTTGAAGCAGTTACTATCCGGCACCTTGGGACGTCCCCCTGACGTGAAAGGTGCTATAGAAGTGTAATTTTGTTGTTGTCGTTGGACAGAGAAAGAAGTTTCTTCTGATATCCTTGTCAACAGTCCTCCAGATAAAAATTAGCCATTTACTTCATGGCTGTTACAGGATATTGCTATATTCCAAATGATTGTTTTCTACAAATGCACAGTAGACAACGTCCTCACTTTAACTCTATGAAGTATTTTGATGTTATAGGCATTATAGCAAATGCAAGTGTTCTTACTACTGGCTACAGTTGTTTAAACATCCGTTGTCTGCTATCCTCATATTTGCCTTGTTTCTCAACATGTGCACAAATATCCCCAGTAATCACCTTTACAGAGTATCCATTGTATATTTGTGTGTGTGTGTGTTTATTTATATATATGTTTATATATTTGTATATTTGTATTGCTACATAGAAAGCATAGATGGACATTCCAGGTAAAGCACTTGTCGAGCAGCCAACAACTTAAGTGGGGCCTCGATATGAGAGAAAGTAAAGTGGGAAGCAAAGTGTGTCTCCTACAGGGACGACACGTAAGTCACACTGACTACCAAGAATTGGATTCTTGTTCCTCCTGGGTTTCAAATAATGCACCTCACTGCATGTTCTGCCTCCTGGTGGAGCAATGTTGTTAGCATCCTCTATGGTCCAAGGTGAAATTCCGCCCTTCATCTCGGAAGAAATTTTAAAAAATCAAATGTATTGGTTTCAAATATGCTTTCATCTTTTTTTCTTCCCTCCAATGGTTATTCCTTGGATACCTTAGTCAAATAACTATTATTCATGGGCTATTCTAGACAGTACGTGTCTGCAGGCTAGTCATCTATGAAATGTCACACATAAGCTCGATAATGTGCTCATCCAATGAACCAGATTAACTTTCTGGAGTACAAGGAATCAATGGATAACAGCTTTTCCAAGCCCAAGGTACCCACACAGATTGAGGTCAGTCAACTATTATAATATGGTTTATGTTTAAGAAAATATTGAATTTTCCAGAAACAAGAACAAGCCACAAAATAGGAGGCAAGCATAGATTTTGTGTGTCAACTGGTTCAGCCCCTTTGGACGTCCTCCTGATGTGAAAGGCACTATACGAGTGTCATTTTGTTGTTGTTCAGTTGGTAGCAGTCTCTGATTTGAGTCAAAAAGTTGTGGATTGAAGCCCCATGTCAGGTCTTGGTACTCATATAGTCTAAGCTAACACTCCAATTCAGTGCTGGAGGTGTGCTTCGTTGCTGTAGCTGCCACAATTCAGGTGAGACATTAAACCGAGGCCCGTGTGTCTAGTCAGGTGAACACTAAAGATCCCGTGGGACTATTCCAAAAAGAGCAGAAAGTCTCTCCCAGAGACCTTAGGGGCTAATATACCCCAAATAAAATGGATTATTCGCTCCATGGCAGTTTGTAACACATTTGATGTGCACAAATTGACAGCCACATCGGCCCACCAAACACACAGTAATTCCAATTTATAATATAATCTATGAAGTATTTTGGGAAATCCTCCTGATGTGAAAGATGCTATATCAAATGTTAGGATTTATTTGTGTCTCAAATAGCAACAACCTACCTTCATTAAATATACAGTATTAAAGAAAAAGACCACACCAATCCCTGAGACAATAATGCCTCATATTTATGTTCAAACTATAACAGCTTCTCCACCATATGTTATTGCTTTCATGGATAATCCAAGTGTCAGTAAATAAATACCGTAGAACACCGAGAGCTATTAGCACTTCCCATGCTGTCTATTATTCCATACATGACAAATGTGTGACCTTTCTGGCTTTATACTAATTGACTATTATTCTTCTTCTTCACCACCACTCCTCTCAGCTCCACCTTCACAATTCTTTCCTTGCCTTATTTCATTGTTACATTTCCTATTATCTCCACTTATAATGATAAATACATGATAAATTGGTCATAGTATGGTTGTGTGGTTAGTTTGACCCTCAACTGTCCTTTTAACCCCACAACCATGCTCTGACCTATTTTGCCTTCCCCAACTTTGCAACATTGCCTAACTCCACCTCCCCCGAGACTGCTGAAACTCTCATCCATGTTTTCATTATGTCCAGATTTGTCAATACCAAATCCCTGCTCACTGGACTTCCCAACTTTTTCCTCCATAAACTGCAAATTATTGAGAATTCTACAGCTGGTATCCTCTCCTGCACTAAAACTCTGTGAGCTGATTACCTATCTCTTTGTTTGGCTTCACTGTCTCACCATCGCCCAGATGATCTATATCAAGATGCTCATCCTATTTTTTTAAATCCTCCATGGTCTTGTTCCTTCCTACCTCTGCAACCTACTGAAACAGGAACCAATTAAGAGTAGCTTTATCAACTCGCTCTGCTCGGTGGGTACTATCCTGCTCCATATCCGCTGTCCTGCCCACCTTCACCCTTTCTGCCCCCATCTTCTGGAAGTCCATCCCAAAGCCCTTCCACCTTGCCTCCACAAAGGCCACCTCAAAACCTTCCTTTTTGACCATGGCTTCAGTCATCCTCCCACCTCCACCTCTTTGCCCTCCACCCTCCTTGATTCCGACCCTCACCTTGGATGCAAACCCTCCACGATACAGAGCCTTGGGACATTCTACCGACATGAAAAGCACTATATAAATGCAATTTGTTGTTGGTGGTGGTGCTGATGAAGCACGTACAGAAAAAGAATGTGTTTGTTGAGGTAAAAAAATCTGCAATCCGAAGTGACGGTGTGTAATTCCCAAAGTTCAATAACGCAAAGTAATAGGGTCCGTAGATATGGAAATTTTCCGATATCGATATATCGGTGGGCTCATATTGATATATACCGATATATCGATATCGCTGTTTTTTATATACTGCGCATGCGCATGCATTCGGAGGTGCTCGCGCATTCGGGGGTGCACACGCATTCCGATGTATGTGCACATTCTGTGCTCTAGGCCCAGGAGGTTTGCAATGCCGGCGACAAGGTAAGTTGAAAAAGTTTGCTTTATACCGATATAACCGATATATCGATATATCGCCGGACACAATATACCGATATTTGCGATATACCAATATTTTTTTATATACTGAATTTTTCGATATACCAATACATTTGAATTTCCAATATCAACATATCGATATGAAAAATTATATCGATATAACAGATATATCGATATATCGCCGGACACTACAAGGTATGTTACGTAGCCTCTGTTTTCAGTTCTATCTCTGGGAGTGCAAATCTCTACTCTTGTGGAACTTCACTATAACTTCACATTTTACTACCTTTTGGTTTAGGAATAATTTGGAGGCTGAATGGCATTTTGCAAGCAGAAAGTATATCTCAGAGGGATAGGAAAATTTCATGAAAGTTCTGACCTGTATTATTCAGCAAACGACACCTATTGTCAACTGAACACAATAACATTTGTACTCCTGGTACTATCCTGATACATTATACAATACAATTTACATTTTGATAGCACCATTCACATCGGAAAGACTTCTGAAGGTGCTTTACATTGTTGGCTGTGCTCCCGTGCTGAACAGGGTTCGGAAGGTTGTTCAAACGATGATTGAAAGTACAGTCAAAAATATAAGTTTTGAGACAAGGCTTGAGTGGGAGTGAGGGTAAGGGACTCCGGGATAGTTCCAGAGAGCAGGGGCAGAATGGCTGAAAGCCTATCTGCCGATGGTGGGGTTAGAGTTAAGGTGTTTTTGCAATGTATTGAGAGATAGTGTTCTATTACCATAAGTATTTGCTGATTAATGATTATCTTAATAATAATAATTGCTCCATTTGGTCGAGTGCCTTATCACATCAGTGAGACGTCACAAAGTGCATCATAGTGAATTGACTATATATTTTGTGGGCAAAACACAGCAGCTAATTGCGATTAGCAGTGTCCCACAAACAGTTATGGATTGATTGACCAATTCTTATTATTTAATTCATTTATTTTTCAAGGGATTATAACCCCAGAAAAGCGATCGGCCAATTCAATAACAATCAGGTTACTACTTATTGCTAGGTAAATATAATACAAAATTATATCTATATAGAACCTTTCATGCTAGGAGGACATCCCAAGGTGCTGGACATTCAGGGATTTGGACCCTTGTGGGGGTGGGGGGGAATTGGGGTAAGGGAGAGTGGAGGGCAGGGAGGCTGGCCAAAGGAATGGTCAAAGAAGAAAGTCTTGAGATGTGCACCTTGAAGGAGGCACGGGAGGGAGCGAGATGAAGGGAATGCGGAATGGAGTTCCAGTGCGTGGGTGTAGAGAGGCTGAAGGCCCAACCACTGATGGAGGGGTAGGCCGAGCAGGCACATGGAGCATGCCAGAGCCTGCTGAGTGGAGAGAGCAGACAGATTGATAAAGGGTTAGCAGGCTACAGTGGTAAGAAAGGTTAAGGCTGTGGAGGGTGTTGAAAGCAAGGATGAGGATTTTGAACTCTATCTTCTGAGAGATGGGGAACCAGTGGAGCCGTATGAGAGTAGGGGTGATGGGATCACAGAGCCTGGTGCATGAGAGGACACGAGCTGGCTGAGTTCTGGATGACCTGCAGCTTGTGGAGGGAAGAACTGGGAAGTGTGTCAAGCAGGGAGTTGGCATAGTCGAACTTTGATGTGATGAATGAAAGTTAGGTGGCCTGAGAGAGGAGGCAGTGGCAGAGTCAGGCGATGTTGTGGAGATGAGGAAGGCAGACTGGATCAAATAGAGGCGTGTGGAGAAAGGAAACTTGCCTATGATTTTGCCCTGCCTGAAAATCAAACCCAGGTCCTCTCATTTGCAAGGCGAGTGCTCTAACCAATATGCTACAGGACTCCTCGTATCTCTCAATACATCTCAATAGGTCTGGGATTCAAGGAGGTATAAAAATGTGATATTGGTTGCTGCTGTGAAATAAAGTGGAAATGAGAATCAACATAAATAAACAAATTGTAGACTTTTTTCTTGGTATTATTTCCCTTTATTATTTTTCATTGTTGTTTTGTTGTCACTCCTAGCTTCATATTAAAGCTGATTGCTTTTGCTTCAAATTAAGTTAACAGCACAGTAAATCTTCAAAGCACTGACTCTGTTTTGCGACACCAGATAGAAGAAAAGCTGCGGTAGGAATTATAACTGAATCCAGGGAATTGAGTTCAGGACTGATGAAACCCAGAGTGTGGGTGGGAAATTTATTTAGGTTGAGGGAATGAGATAGATCAAGCAGGGAAGTGCAAGATTAAGATAAAGATAATGCAATAAGGGCACAAGAAGCATAAAGCAAGCAGCACTGAGGCTTCAAGATTGTTATACCTTAGTGGGTTCATATGTTTGAGTGTCTTGCTAAAAGTGATATCCTGTTGCCTTTTTCATCAATCGCTTCCAAAAAGAGATGATAGATATGATGGGTTTTTTTCCTCTTTAGGTTAAGATGCCTTTCAAAAGGCTAGCGTTTGAAGGATGCTTCAATAGATAATTGCCTTCAAGTGTGGAAGATCTGGGTTTGGCCTTTTTTTTCATTTGAATCACCTGCATAAGATGTATTGGCATCAACTGTTATTCCTATTTTAAATCTTTAATTTGTAATTAAGTACATTTGAAAGGAATAAAATTCATGTTCAATAAGAGTAAAATTATCCTTTGGATATTGTGGTTGGTTTTCAGCAGTAATGATTGACACTACTAGCACAGTCTGGTGCACATCCTAAGTGGGTGTGCAGCATCAAAGGTACCTCAGCTGTCACCTGTGTTTGACGAATAATTATCTCGACCTCCTCAGGAGGCTCAGCATCATATACATTCATTTCATGTCAATCTGTACCAGAAGCATCTGCATTTCACAGTTATCAGTGAACAGCTGTTGACATTAAGACTCATTCTCTTACTGATGTATTGTGCAAATTTTTGTGTGGAAACGAGTTTTGCATCAGTGAAACTGAATTAACTGAAATTATCTCACACTATCTCGGATAATCAAAAATATCCATATTGAGCACTCAAAATCAAACCAATTTAGTGTGCTTTAAGCCGTTTACATTCTTTGTTTAAACAATCCCAAGTGAATCTCAAATGACATAAAGTAAAAGCCCGTTTATCCGGCACACTCAGAACCTGGCCAATGCCGGTTAAAGCATCTGCCGGATATTCGGCCGAAAACGTAAAAAAAAAGAAATTTCAATGCATTTTTCCGGATAAATTTCGGTTAATCGAATGCGGGCCTTTTTTTTTGCAATGCCGTTTATACGGAAGTTACGGTTGATCGGGTGCCAGATAAACAGGCTTTTACTGTACATAACAAGAAATTTCAGCAATTTTCGCTCCCATTCACCTACTCTTAATATATGTATTCATAAAGGAATCAGTACCATCTCATGCCTAATTACTTAAAAAATAGAATGGTTGAAATCAGGAGAGTCTGTTGATCTCCAATTTGCATAGACACTCACACTATATATTTTTTAAATGGTAGTAAATGAATGAGAATGCACTCAAGTGGTTTAATTTCAAGTTTTCAATATGGATTTTCTTTTAGCTACATATATATAATTTATCAGAAACAGTGTGACAGTTCCACTTAATGTAGTTGCTTTGAGTAAACCTTTTCCACAAAGCTTAAACAAAACTCAAATAACTCTGTGATTGATTTGAGAATCAGGAATGAATCAACCATTTGAAGCTGAATTACTTTTATAAAGTCTGTTGATTAGCAAATTTTCCACAAGTCTTATCTGTCAAAATTGCAAAGATCAACAAACAGTGCAAAAAATCTGTATTTGAAAACAGCAAAGCATTCATGTTGAGAATAAAATCAATAGGAAAAAAAGAAGGTATTTTCTGCCTATTTTTCTTTTCCCCTTTTCTCCAAAAGGCATTGATGTTTTCTTTGCTTCCACTGGCTCCAGGCATCCTCCTGTCCTTCTTCTGGAAAATCTGTGAGTATTAATAGTGAATGTCAGCAGAATAGAGTATCTAACATGAAGCAGTTTTATAAGCTGATCCAATCCTCTCTTCACTGTTGCCCTGATATGTGCATCCCCAGCAATGATTGCCTGACAGCAATCAGGTTGATTTTTCACTACTCAAGCCATGGGTGCTGGAAACATTTGTAGAATCCTTGTTGCTATCCTGGCTGAAGGACATTACTTCATTGCAGACCAACAACAACATCTTACACCTAGTGCCCTTCATCTGGTCTTGGAGCCCTCAACAGTAATGGACTTTGATGCCAAGCCAGGGAGAATAGAGGTGACCACAGGTACGATCAAAGAAGAATGTCCCAGGTGCAATCTGACGATGGGAAAAGAGGGGTCACAGTGGAGGGATTAAGTCAGGGAGTAAATCACAATCAAACCCCCAGGGAATTTATCTAGGCAAGTGTTTGTTGCTGTCGTTCTTATCCCCCGAATCCCAGCACAATGAGAAACTAATATTTACTGCTACAGTTTAGCACTGAGTAAAGTAGTCACCCTATTGAGACGACTTTGATAGAGAGGAGCTATTTTGCATGTTTCAAATTATTCTATTGAATCAACATTGTATAATTCATCTGAATTGCTCTAAAGTTTAATCCTGACAATCCACTTAGCTCAACATACTTCATGTTTGATTCTGTTATTTTACAAAGAATCTTGATACATTATTAGCCCATTATTATTATGGTAAGTCAGCAGTGATGTAAATCAGTGCCAGTAACATTGCCAGACTATGTCTTATGTTTCATCGACTTGTTTGAATTCCACCACAGGTGTGATAATGTGATAATTATCATCAACAACAATAACAACTTGCATTTATATAGCCCACTTCACAATGGGCAGAATCCCAGAGGGCTTGACAGTGGTGGAGTTTTATCCTAAACCAGGGGATGAGGAATTCGGGAGGTGACCGTAAGCAGGATCAAAAAGGAAGGTCTTCTTATATTGCACTCTGAGCTCTCCCGCTCCATCCCATTTTTCAACTGGTTTGAAAAACCCAATTTTTTACCTATTTCTAAAGAACAAGCTATTTGTACTCCAACAAACAACACTAGTAATAGCAGAAGGCAGCAAAAACTGAAGAGAGATGCTACATACAAATCAGTGACTGTTTAGAAGTAATGGAAGCCATTGCCAGAGCCCATTGGATCAAATGGGTAATGAAGTGATAGCTATCTCCCTACACTCAATGGATGCTCTAATGCTAATAGCTTGTCAGGTGCCTGCAGTATTGTGTCTGGTAGACAGCGATGCTTCATTTAGCATCTCTTAATATTGAAGACAAATAAATATATGTTAAATTACACAAATTATTCACAAGCAGCTCAAATGATGTACTGAAGAACATTTGGAAGTCCCATCACTTGAAGCATCCTCCACAAGGCAGCATTCTGGTTCCACAGATACGCCATCTTCAGACCCAGTAAAGGAGCTTTCAGAGGACTCTCCAGAGAAGTAAATGGTGGCAACCTAGAGATATGGAGAAGAGACTTTCTGTTTTCAGACATATATGATGTGCAGATTGATTCAACAACCAATCTACTTTAGCAGCTAGACCCAGGCAATTAGATAGTGTTAGACAATCATCTCATCTGTACATCCTGTGCCTTGAGACCACACGGAGGTACATTTCAGTCAATCAAGTCTGCTGGTGCTTTCTCCACATGAATCATCTGATCTAATCCCTGCTCTAATCCTACTTGCTGCTCACATGCAGAAGGCAGGCACTTGTAGTGCTGTGCCTAGAAAACAGCAATGCTTCATGTAGCATATTTTTCAACTATGGGTCTGTTTCAATGACGGTTTGTGGAAGAGAATTCCAGGATCGAACCATGCTCTGGCGAAAGATCAAACACACTGGACTGAGGCAGAGACACAGTCAGGTCCCACCTTTAGCATGTGATAATCAATGAGAATGTACTAAAGAAAATCTGACACAGTGGCTTTCTATTGCTCAATAATGTAATTGAGCAATGTCTCCCAGCTGGAATTTGGATACCACACAGATTCTCTGCTTGGTACCTTTCCGACTCTAACACACATTACTACATAGAAGGAAGATAATTGAAATCACAAAATTTAAGACAGGATGGACCACATACTCCTCTTACGTATTTGCTAGCAGACGGTTACACATATCCTTTGTCATAAACTTTAGAGCAAGTCACCTGATGATATTTACAAGCACAGAATACTGTGTGATATGAGCGCACAGACCAACAATCTAAGTGTAAAGACAGGAATATCTAACTATCATCCACCCACTCATCTCCAACCTCCCCTTTCATTCCAAGGTCCTTGAAAGAGTTGTTGCTTCCCATCTTTGCACTTTTCTCTCCTCCCACTCACTTTACGAGCCCCTCCAATCAGCAAGGAAACTGCTCTGGCCAAGGTCACAAAAGATAACCTGTCCATCTGTGACCAGGGCTCCCTCTGCCTCCTCGTCCTCCTCGACCTCTCTGCTGCTTTTGACACAATGGACCACTCGAACCTCCTCCAATACCATTCCTCCCACCTCAAACTTTAAGGTTCTGTCCTTGACTGGGTCAGGTCTTATCCCTCACACCATCTCCAATTAGTCACTGCACCTCGGGATTTGCACTATCGCCATCCATGGACTCCACCTTATTAAGCCAATTAGGAACCTGAGCATCTTGTTCGACCCACCACCTACACAACATTGCCCAACTCTGCCACTGCCTCATCTCTCAGGCTGCTGAAACCCTCATGCACAATTTTGTCACCTCAAGGGTCAACTATAGCAACTCCCTCCTTCTCGGCTTCCCCTCTACAAGCTGCAGAATCATCCAAAACTTTGCATTCAGTGTCCTTTCCCACACCAGGCTCTGTGACACCATCAACAACACCCTTGCCCAGCTCCACTAGTTTGCAGGAATTCAAGATCCTCGTCCTCACTTGCAGGATAACATTCAAGATCCTCGTCCTCACTTTCAAGGGCCTCCACGACCTTGCCTTCAATCCCCCCCCAACCTCTCTGACGGCCTAACAACCTGTCCGCTCCCTCCGTTCAGCTAGCCTGTTCCACATCTCCCAACCAACCCACCCTACAATAGGCAGCCAGGCTTTCAGCCTCTCTGCCGCCACTCTTTCCAACTCCTTCCCACAATCCCTTTGCCTTGCTCCATCCCTTTGCCTTGCTCCCTCCCTTGACTCCTTCAAGGCCTGACTCAAGACACTCCTTTTTGATCTTCAGCTGTCCCCCTATCTCTCTGCCCACTCTCATCCTAACCCTGCCCCCACCCTCCCATACTCGGGTTCAGCACCTTGGGACGTACTCCCGACATAAAAGCTGTTCTACAAAGGTGATTTTGTTGTTGTATTGAAGGAATTGTCAGATCACTAGAAGACTTTTTCATTGACTTTGTTCATGAAGAACTGGGTGGGGCATGCTTTATACACAAAAAACTAACTTGTATTTAACTTTGTTAAGTGTGTTCCCTTATTGTATACAATTGCTCCCCACATATAAATTTCTACACAAATTGTGTATTCACTCCTCTTACATGCGCTTATTTGTGAAGCCTAAAATATTTAATTTAAGAGTCCTCTATTCGATGAAGTATCTTTTTGTATAACTGAAAAGAATGAACACCCAATTCACCACATGCTGTTTACCCGTCTTGTAAAAGTATTGCCCAAATAAAAAATATATATATTTCTCTTGCTCTCTTGCATGTTGAAGTTTATTATTGGCTGGTACCTGATGATGCTGAAGCAAGCTACAGCTGTAGAATAATAGTATTTCTACATCTAGCGCGACAGCCATCTATCATCTGGGCTCTGTCCTAGCCATACTAGTGTGTTGCCAGATTCGACGAGGATGCAGAGCCATCAATTCTCTGACAAAGATTTTATTGCTAATCGAGAAACAACATAAATCTTTATATATCGAGACACAGAAGTACACTCTAGGGAGTCGCTGAGCTAAAGTCTATTTGGTTACACAACAACAACAAAATATGCCATTTATATTGCGCCTTTCACGGTTTGATGGTTTGCATCTGAGCTGGGGTTTAGGTTTAGATGGGGTGGGGCAAAACCATGTTGGGAAATACAAGAGTTGACGAGAGTCCCGAACTCAATCCTGGCAGATGTGGAACCAATAAAAATAGGCAAGGATGGGGTGATAGGCTGGCAGAGTAGACATGAGCTGCAGGGTTATAATATAATGATAATAATAATCATAATGATAATCATAATAATCCTTGCATTTGATATAATGCTTTTCACATCTTTTAGACGTCTCAAAGCACTTCACAGAATATAGTGTAAGAGGGCATGGATATGGGGTTTGAAGGACAGTTGAGATTTCAACAAGACACAGAGTTTCCACATTGACTCTGTGAAGTGGATTGTGCAATTGTGTAGATTGATGCTGTCAGTGCCAGAGGTTAGAAGGCACATAAGTAAAAGAACCAGGAGAAGCTTGGTCTTGTCAACATTCTACTGGTGAAAGTTTACTCTCATCCAGGACTTGATGTCTGACAGGCAAATGGTCAGAACAGCAATGGTCCTGGAATCGAGGGAGGAGGCAGAGAGGTAAGAGTTGGGTACCATTTGCATAAATGTGGAAGTTAAACCTATGTCTGCAGATAACATCGTACATGCATTCATAACATCCATGCTTGGCTATGCAAACTCCCTGCTTTTCAGCCTCCACAACTCCTCACTCCACAGGCTGCAGATCATCCAGATCTCTACAGCCCATGTTCGTTTTTGCACCAGGCACCTATCACCCCCATCTTTGCCTGGCGTCACTGGCTTCCCATCACACAAGCAAACAATTCAAGATCCTGGTCCTCACTTTCAACCTTCAATCCCTATCAACCTGCCCACTCCCTCCACTCAGCAGACTCCGGCTTGCTTAAATCCCCTGCTCCACTATGGTGAAGCTTCTGCCAATCTGCCCTCACCCTTTGAAACCCCATCCTACTGTCCCTCACCTCATTCCTTCCCTTGCCTCCTTCAAGATCCATCTCAAGAACCTCCTCTTTGACCGTACCTTTAGTCACCCTTTTCATCCCCCTGCTCTCCACCCTCCCCAATTCTGATGCCTCACTTAGGTCCAAAACACTGATTGTCCAGTGCTTTGCGATGTCCTCCCAACCATGAAAGGCACTATACAAATATAATTTTGTTGTTGTTGTTGAATAACAAGTAGATACTAAAGAGGAGAGGACCAAAGATAGTGCCCTGAGTAATGTTGCATATGACAGTGTGGGAGCGAGCAGAGAAGCCACAAAATGGGCTGTTAAGATAGGTAAGAATAAAGCTAGGAAAGGACAGAACCATGTGGTTGGAGCTGAGAAGAACTGTGGGTAGAGAAAAATATGATGCTCAACAGGATGTATTAATGTTTATGTGTATTTCAGTGAAAAGTAATAATTATTTCAAATCCTAACAATGAAACTGGAATCATATCCCAAAGTTGAAACAAACAGTTAGCAAAGGTTATATTAATTCAAATCATTAAGTTGCTAGAAACACTAGACTTTGGTTTCACATCCGTTTGGAGGAATGGCACCTTTGACAATGCAGTCTCCCTCCCCTCTCGTTCAGTAATGGAATGGCAGTCTAGACTATAAACTCAAGGTTTCTCACATGGCATTAGAACTTACAATCTTCTGATCAGAGGTGGAAGAGCTGCAAAATGAGTCCTACTAAATCATCCACATTTTGAAAACAAAATTGGTTACCTTTCCCCTTTGAACTTCATCTATGCCAGGGTTAACTATGGCAATGGTCTGCTCACTGGACTCTCCTACACCAGCTGTAGCCTGGATCCTCTTCTGAACCAGGCTGCAAAACACCACCTCTATTCTTGCTCAATTCTATTGACTCCGCACACCGCAGCAGATTGAGTTCTCATTACTTTAAAACCTGGAAAATCCAACATTCTGAAATCCGGCAACTCCTTAAAACTGACAAGATTTCAAGATACATATATATTAGATTTTTCCAATGTCCAGCTGATCTCCCAAAGTTAGGAACAGCAACTTGCAGTTCCCCGGCTTGGTCATTGTGTCACCCGGCGCTGTAGGTAGAACTCAAAACATTTTTGTGGCCTTAGTGCTGTGTTTACATCACATGTGAATGGAACAGGACTCCTCCAGCCATATCTAGGTAGGTTTCTAAATACCGGCAAACTCCAAAATCCATGAGGATACCTCGAATCCACGAGGTGAGTGGGTCAAACCGTGCCTGATTATCAAGGTTTTACTGTATCATCCTCGGATCCCTTCACAGTCTCTCCCTACCCCAACTCTATGACCTCCTTCAACTCTACCAACCTGGCTACTTCCTTCGCTCACCAAACACTGGCCTTCTTCATGTACCCATCTCCTATCCATCCCACCATCAGTGGCAGGCTTTCAGCCATTCTGTCACTGCTCTCTGGAACTCCATCACTCTGATTCTCTCCCTCCCTCCTTCACCTCTTTCAAGTCATGTCTCAAAACAACCACAACAAAATTACTTTTTTATAGCACCTTTCACATCAGGAAGAAGACCCAAGGAACTGGAGAGTCAATGTTTCAGACCTGAGCTGAGGTCAGGATTGGGGAAGGTGGAGGGAAAGGAGGGGATTTGGGATGACTGATCGGACCATCGAAGAGAGGGTCTTGTGGGACTCGAAGGAGGCTAGGGAGGGGGAGAGGTGGAGGGACTGTGGAATGCAATTCCAGAGATTAGGGGCAGAGTTGCTGAAGGCTTGACACTGATCATTTATTACAGCCTGCTGAGCAGAGGTGGCAGGAAGGTTGGTAGGGGCTTAGGAGGTTGGGTGATGGGGAGCCTATGGAGTTGGGCGAAAATGGAGGAGTTAGGGTCACAGAGCTTGGAGCGGTAAAGGACATGGGCCACAGAGTTCTGGATGAGTTGCAGCCTATGGAGGGAGAAATTGGGAAGGCTAATAAGCAGGGTGTTGGCATAGTCGAGCCTGGATGTGATGAAGGAATGAGTGCTGATACTGATCAAAAGCCAATGTAATAGAACATCTTTTTCCAAATGACGAAAGTTTTGGTTCTTTGATGACTGTAATTTGGACCCTGCTAAAGGGAAAGATTCCCTGCATCACTCAGAAATACAGCAAACAAAAAAACTCCAAATGAAACCACACAGTTTGACACTGTAGAAAACAAAATATGTTTTCAAAGAGTTAATTTTTGAGGAACCATTGAAACTATTTTAATAGTTACAGGGAAAACCTAGAACATAAGCCCATTGATAATTATTTGATTAGATGCCCGTGACAAGCCAAAGATAGGGAAAATAGATTCAATATTTAGCAATAACATAATTGCCAGTCAAAGTTGCAAAGAGAAGAGTTTACTCTCCTCGTGAAAACTAAATTGGTGTTTGTGGACTGAGGAAACTATTGACTTAAAAGTGGTGAGAGTTTCTGCAACGTGCAGCATTTGAAGATATTTGCTGATGGGGCAGTAATTACTCTATGTAGGTTGCAGTCACAGATCACAAATTTTGAGGCAGATTTATATAATAGAGTAATGGAGCCCATTTCTAACCAGGATATGTTATATGGTAATGCAGAGGTGAAAAATAACTCTCAGGGGTGAAAATTGAATGAGAAATAGTTTTAATCATATCTCAATTGATCCTATTTGGACACTGACTATAAGGACTAATTTGTGTTCTTATTGTAAAGTGGAGTTAAAAGGGAAAGTGTGCAATCATTTCATCAAAATTAACACTGATAATTTATTACAGTGAGACATCTTAAAGATGTGATAAGGCACTATATCAAATGGAAGGTTTATTATACTTATTATTACACGTAGCTGAATGTTTTCTTACAACAGTGCAAGGCTAAAATGCAATTGCCACAAACAAAATGATTACAATCATTTGCGATTTCTGGAATGTTATCATAGGGTTAGAGGTAATTCAACCCCTTCCCCCATCCCTCACCCCCACCCTACCAAGTTTCTCTCCCAGCGTACCAAATTTTCTCCAATTTGGTCTAATGGGATGTTGCAGCCAGAGAGTGGCACTTCTCTCAAAATATAACAAGATGTGCTGTAAAGCAATTATAGCAAACAATGAATTGAGTGAGCAGTAGTTCGATCCTGTGCCAGGATTCGCACATATATAGAGACACGCCAGTAATCAATCGGTAGATTGCTTTCTGGAGTAATAATCCCTTAAAAAATTCATATATATAATAAGAATTTGGACGCTCAATCTACAACTGTTTGTGGGACACTGTTGTGCGCAATTGGCTGCTGCGTTTTGCCCACAAATTGTACAGTCAATTCACTTGATAGCATATTCTGTGAAGCACTTTGAGACGTCTAGAAGATGTGAAAAGTGCCATATCAAATGAAAGGATTATCATTATTATTATTATTTTTTATTTGCTTCTAAAACCCACTCAAAATCATAATCTCTCAGCAATTATGGTTTTGGTTAACATCTTCAATTTACGCTTCTTATCAACCCTAACATGTGTTCAGTGCTTCAAGTCATTCATCTTGCATGATAAGTGCTACATAACAACACATTGTTCTTTCTCCATTGTTATTACAATTGCATTGTTAATCATAACAAAGTGTGTAAAAATTTACAGCCTCCATATTAGAAAATATTTTTTTTGAACTGGAATAATTACATTTTTAAAATTGAAAATAGACACAATATGCAATAACAACAACAACAGTTTTGGATTAGCTGAATTTTGTGGATGGTGGAGGAGGGGAACCTGATAAGGAGGGCTTTGGAGTAGTCCAGCCATGGTGACAAAGGCATGGACCAGGGTTTCGGCAGGTTTGGGGGTGAGGCATTGACGGAGACAGGCAATGTAGCAGAGATGGAAGAAAGTGGTTCTGGTGAGGGACCAAATGTGGGGGAGGAAGAATAACTGGAATATACTGATTTTAGATGTAGTCACATTGGCTAATTTATTGTCATGTGATTGTGCCAGCCTGAATCTGAACAATACTTTATTTGGAGAGAAGACCAGTTGTTATTGAGGTATTTATTTAGGAATTTTCTAATTTCTCACACCACTGAGATAAAGTCATTTGTTTGTTCCCTAGTGATATGGGATCTCCTTTCTGTGCTGTGTGGGAGCACGGATTGATAGGTCGATGTTCCAATTTAAACGGAAAATATTAGAGCAACATTTCATTATCATTTGGAAAATAATGTTTCTATTTAACGCACAAAACACATAAATAGCATCACAGTAAGCAATGCTTATGAAATGATACAATGATGATAATCAAATTATTGTTTGGTCTCGATTAACTTTTCTATATGCTACTTCTTCTCTTCTAAATATAAGATCCTAAATGCCTGTGAGTAATGACTACAGTACAAAATTACATTTGTATGGTGCCTTTTACATTGGGAGGATGTCCAAATGTGCTGAAAATGATTGTATATATTTATTATTGAACAAATTAGAACCATAGATGGAAATATTTTCGATTTGAAGTCCTATGGCTTCTGATACTACACAAGAAGATAATTAAAACTGCACATGAACATTTTTGTTAAATGTTGACCAACAGCAGCTCTGAATTTGTAAAGGAGAGTTCTTGATATGTGACAGATCATCAAGGATAAATCATGACCACAAAATACACAGTCAATCCTTTTACAATATATTCTGTGAAGTGATTTGAGACTTCAGATGGTTATGTGATGCTATAGCAAATGCAAGGATTGTTTACCATTATTTAATCATTTATGACAGTAATTAGCAACTGTATGAAAAGAAGGAAACAGAGGGCAAGTTTGAAATGGGGTTGCTACTGAGTGGGTACTTCAGTGGTCTGTGTTAGGACCCCTTCTGTTTATACTATACATTTGTAGACTCGGTGTGAAGCAGTTGAATTTGCAGATAATATGGGGAACTGTAGTTTTAGAGGTTCTAGTCAAGAAATTGCCAATGAAGAATTTGAAAGAGAATCTTGGCATTGCAAGGAATCCAAATGCAAACATTGTTATATTTATTATTTATTGCTTAGTTTTTGCAAACAGTGTAAGGCAATATTATATTAGGAAAACAAGATTATGGACTTTAATCCCTAATCAGATGAGTTCATATCCCCAAAAGCATTGCTGCATAGTGGTTAGGTTCTGGCACATCTGTATACAGCTTTAATTGCTACATTTATAATGGGCCCCATCAAAGTACAAGAGACAGCACAGAGGAAAACAATGAGAATGGTCTCGAGTGAGTATCACAGGTTATGAAGATTGACTAGATAAGAAAGGTTTATTTCAATCTTGGAAAAATAAATGTCAGCGGAGACCTTTAATATGCTAAATGAGATAAAGAAAGGAAGCCCATTAGAAAACTTTCACATACTTCAAGGATAGGAAGACACAGGATTATGAAAGATGACTTTAGGCCAGACACCAGTACATATTACATACAACAAGTAGAATGGGTTACCAGGAAGGCAGAGATGAGGATATTTAAGAAATGGGTTGTTATTGGAATGGGAAGAGGTTAGGGTGAGTATTCTGGAAGGATGAGATCAGATGTTATGATCTTGTGAGATTGGCAATGTTTTATCTTGGAATAAGAAACATTCAGTAATACAGTACTGTAGTTTCTAAAGCTGTTAACATTTGGTTTTCTAATGGGAAATGTCATGATAAGCATACACTTAAAAAAGTCATACATTTATTAACAAGGGAACAGTAACTTGCTTTATATACATGAGTCCTGTAGATCAGTGGTTAGAGCACTCCCCTCGCAAGTGAGAGGGTTCGAATCACGGCAGTATGAAACATTGGGTAAGTTTCTTTACTCCACACACCTCTGTTTACCCAGCAATAAGTAGGAACCTAATTGTTATTCGAAAAACAGAAAAACAACTTGTTACTCTGATGTGAAGATCATATGGGGGGCATTTTGGAAGGATGCATTGTGCTTAACATGTGGACATTAGAGAAAAGGAGTTTGGTAGACATATGTATGATATTATTCAGCTATTATATAAAATTCACAATAGAAGGAAAAACATACCGAATGTGAACAAGTACATTACAGTACTGTACATGGAATAAAGCACTACAATTTGTGTCAGGACCTTAAGCTAACTGCTTGACTGGATCTTGTGCATTGATCTGTTACAGCAGGAAATTCAGTGGTGCTCATTATTTCTATGTTAAAATGTGTCAGTGACACTAACGCTCCATTAAGAATAAGTGTTTAGTGTTGATTCGCCATTGAGTGCGCTTTATAAAGGGGGCTAAAGACAATCATGCTCCTCAGACCTTCTGAAGGAGGTGGTTTTAAAAGCAATATGATTTGCACCCACAGCTGTGCTGTATAAACATGGGTTTACTCTCCTTCACTCTGGGCCTTCAAAAGCTATACCGGTATATTAAATCACCCATAATCTTTAACTGATTGTTTACTAATGTTATTAAATATCCAATTGTGTAATTGCAGGTTCCTTAAAAAATAAACAATTCATTCTGATGTTCCAAGAATGCTTTGTGCTGCACATGCTCCGAAATCTGATACTGGAAGATTTTTTTAAACTCTGATTTGATGAAACATAGAGGAGGAAGCATTAATTCAGAACTCTTACTAGTCCACATTTAGTGTAACGCAGCATAACAGTGCCATTTACAGGTCAGATCTCTGACTCTTGTTAAAAATAATAATATTAATAATGATCCTTGCATTTGATATAGCACTGTATCACAGATATACAGCAAAATCCCATTTATCCGGCACCCTCGGGACCTGGCCAATACCAGTTAAAGCGCCTGCTGGATATTCGGCCAAAAATGCAAAAAAAAAAAATTCTATGCATTTTTCCGGATAAATTCCAGTTAATCGAATGCGGACCTTTTGTTTGCGATGCCAGTTATATGGAAATTATGGTTGATCGGGTGCTGGATAAATGGGCTTTTACTGTACTATAAAATGAATTGACTATATTTTGTAGGCGAAATGCAGCAATTGCACACAGCAGTGTCCGCAAACTATCATGGATTAAATGACCCAATTATTTTTGCAAAGATACACATATTCTTATAATAGTAATAATAATCCTTGCATTTGATATGGTACCTTATCACACTGTTGAGAAATCTCAAAGCACTACGCCACAGGACTCCATAATCAGACTGAGAAACAGACATTTAATTATATTTAGAGACACCACAGAAAGAGGAGCAGAAAGCTATATTCTAAATGCAAGCATAAAAGCTATGGAATATATGTTAAATTGGATTCAAAAAGAGATTTTTTTCTTGTATTCAGACCTAAGAAAAATATAAAACTTTTAGAATGATTTGAAAGTAAGTTTCAAAGCACCCGTCTGTCAAACTATAATTTTACCAATGTTTGTAGGTAATCTTAGGATACTAATGCAACACGAGGATTTATCGTGGGAATTTGGATAAAATGGTACTTAACAGCTGTTGTATGAGTTACAGTATTTACAGTCCCATATTTTATTTACTGCTGTTACCTTGTGTATCAGCGCACACCAATGCCTCTCTCCTGCCATCATTATAAAGAGGCTCAGGGGAGACAGGCTGGTTATACATATTCCTGGATTGACGCCATCAAAGTTCGTCTCCTCACAGCTGGCAAGGGAAACAGTAAATGCCAACACAGCAGATGGTAGAAGATGATGATTTAGTATCAAAAATGGAATTCCAAAACAATTCCAATCATAAAGATCAACATTATAGAAAATCTACACTTAGAAAATAACACTTCACATGTCGCAATCTGGGTAAATGAATATTGGCCTTAAGACCAGAGAGCACAATGACTGGACGATATCAATTTAAGATAGTTAGCAAATGAGCATCTGGGAAGATTAGGAGAAAATGTTTTCATGCACAGAATGGCTAGGATTTTCAGTTTTCATGCTCTGCCAGGAGTGACGGCTGAGGCAGAATCCATAATAGCTTTTAAAATGGAAGCATATATATTTATATATATTACTAAAATTAATAAATTACAGGGCTGTAATAATAATAATCCTTGCATTTGATATAGCACTTTTACAGCTTCTAGATGTCTCAAAGCGCTTCACAGAATGTACTGTAAAGTGAATTGACTGTATATTTGTGGGTGTAACGCAATAGCCAATTGCGCACAGCAGTGTCCCACATACAGTCGTGGATTGAAATGACCCACTTTTTTTTTTGAGAGAGATAGTTATTAAGCACATGGAGTAAAGAAACTTGCCCAAGTTTTCACCCTGCCTGGATTTGTACCCATGTCTCCCGCTTGTGAGGTAAGTGCTCCAGCCACTGAGCTACAGGACATCACTCCAAGTTGTTTGCTTTAGCCACTGAAAGACCAATATAAATTCAGAAACAATAACAACTTGCTTTTATATTGCAACCATTCACATAAAAGATTATCTCAAAACAAGTCCCAAACCAATCTTTCACATAATGATGCATTAGACCAGGACAAAGCTATTCCTAAATGAATTCTGTTCTTTATCGTCCCTTGGACTCCTTTTAAAACAGTCAGGTTTCGCCCAAAGTGCACTGTTCGCACACGTTTACCGTACCTACATTTTCAGGATGCTCTTTGGTTACATGTCAAGTGTCCTTCTGTACCCTATGTTTATTTCAGATTGTTTTGGGTGTGCTTGTGGGCTACTCAGTGGGTGCACCCTGAGCGGTTAGTGCAGAAGCATCTCCTGCCGGGGTCAGGCCACCATCTGGCTTTTGCCACAGTTGAGTCGAACTTCAGCTTGTCCTCAGTACAAACTCCTTAATCTTGGCGTGCATTGGCCTGAGGCAGGGCTTCACCATCCCCTTGTTCTGCCAGAAGAGCACATGGTTTCAAGGGCCACACCATGGAATACCCTGAATTACTTAAGCAGTTGGGAAGTAAGCATTGATAGACACAGAATCACTTACTAATGACACTGTTAGCTTTTACCTGAGTATTTTAAAAAAAATTATAATACTGTATTCATTATTTGGGCAGTTAATTTTTGACCTGAATCGTTGCTTCATTACATTTGTTCACAGATGTATTCCTACAACTTCTGCTGTGGGCATTAAAACTGCAATGTACACCTATGCTTCTCCAAATATGATACATGACCTTGAGGTCACAGATAAAATAAGGCTATTTCCATATTAGAAAACAAAACTTATGGATATCGCATGAGCTAGACACAGACACTTATTCAGAAAGAGTAGTTCAGGAATTTCAAATGGGTCATGTTATAATGTTATTAAAAGAAGCGAGATTGAATTCCTGTGCATACCCTTAGTGGCAAATGCATAGATTTCCAATACTGGGAGCAATTTTATTTTAAAACATTATCTTCTCAGGCCCAGTCAAAGCAATAAGGAGCGGAAAGTATAAATCAGCCTTCCACTCCTCACTGCTCTACTCTAGCGATATCTCTTTCAAATTACACTCATACTCTTTCCTATTACATCTACTGAACTGATTTTCTGAAGATGAATGTTGTGAAATAAAATTGAAAAACTGTGCAAACGCAAAGAACGTGTCTTAACCCTCACCAAACCACAGGCGAGTTATCTTATCTGAGTACAAATGGACTCTATTGTCAGCCCAAGGACGATAAAGAACAGAATTCATTCAGGCACAGCTTTGTCCTGGTTATACATTGTTATGTGAAAGATTGGTTTTGGACTTGTTTTGGGATAATCTTTTATGTGAAAGGTGCACTACAACAGCAAGTTGTTATTGTTTCTGAATTCATATTGGTCTTTCAGTAGCTAAAGCAAACAAGTTTTGGAGTGTGTTTTCAGGCAATTGCAGGCCAATCGATTGAAGGTTCTCCTAGTGCCAGACTAGATAGAGGGAGCCAGGAAGAGGAAAAACAAAGAGATCCTTTAATAATCTAATCATTTATTAAAGGAAAAATTGTAAGAACTAATAAATTAGGCAAGATTAATCGGACAAACTATTGAAATAATTATACTAAGTGAGAGATTGGGAACAAAGAAAGTGTTTGTTAAAAAGGGGAAGAAAAATTAAATAGAGTTAAATGTTTACAATGGCACATTTCAACAAAATTCTTTTTTAAAAAAAGTTTTTGTTTGTTAATGATTATTACAGTCGTTGAGCCCATTTTGATAGCAAAATAATTTTATTACTGAAATATATTTTTTATTATGTATTGTCACAGTGTACAGTGTTAAACCCAAATCTCATCTCCCTGTTGGACATTAAATACTCAATAGCACTATTTGAAGAGAGAAAGATGTCCTCCAATAATCCTCCAAATAAATTAACCATTTACTTCATGGCTGTGTATGAAATATTACTGTGTGCAAGTTGGCTGCAGTTTTTGCCTACAAAATGCAGAGTCACCTAACATTACAATCAATCCTGCAGAGCCCTTTGAAATGCTTCAATATTGTGATGAAGCTCTTTGTTAAATGCTAGAATTATATTATCAGAATTGGTACTCTTATTCATGAAAGGCTATTAGGCTCGACTGCACCATCCAGTACACTGCAGCTCATATCCTCTCTACATTCGGTTCCATTGCCCCATCACCCTCACTCTTGCTCAGTTTCACTCTATCTCCCATAGATTAGAGGACAAAATATTCACAGCCTTGCTCCTTCCTGCCTCTGTGACCTGTTGAGCCCACATCTGTCCCCTCCACTCAGCATGTTGCGGCCGGCTCCAAGTCCCCCACTTGTCCTGTGATGGTCGGGCCTTCAGCCTCACTGCCCCAAACCTTTGGAAATCCAAGCATTCCCTTTGCCTCCCTCCCTCCCTTGCCTCCTTTTGGGAGCTGGCAGCATCAGTATCCACGGCTGCACACTCCATCTCTTGAAGCCAGTCAGTAACCTAGGTGTCTTGTTTGACCCTGAGCTGTCATTTCTCCCCCATATCCAAGCCATGACCAACACTGCCTTCCACCACCTCTGCAACACTGCCAATGTCTGCCACTACCTCACCCCTCAGGCTACCAAAATTCTCACCCATGCATTCATCATATTAAGACTTGATTATGTAAACTCACTCTTCATCAGCCTTCCCAGCTCTTCCCTTCACATCATCATCCAGAACTCTGCAGCTCATTTCCTCTCTCGCACCTAGCTCCACAACCCCATCACTCCCACCCTCGCCTGGCTCCATTGGCTCCCCGTCCCCCAGAAGATCGAATTCAAGATCCTTGTCCTCACTTTCAAGCCCATTCACAGCCTTGCCTCTACCTAACTCTCTGACCTGCTGTCTCCCTACCAACTTGCCCGCTCCCTATATTCAGTGGTTACCAGTCTGCTCTATGTCGCCCGGCCAACCCGCCCTGCTATCGGTGGCTGAGCTTTCAGCCTCTCTGCCCCCACAATCTGGAACTCCATCTCACAGTCACTTTGCCTCACTTCCTTCCTTGCTCCTTGAAGGACGGTCTCAAGACCCTCCTTTTCGATCCTGCCTTCGGATGCCCTCCCTCCTCTCTCCCTCCCCTCCTGTCCCCCCCTAACCCTCCCCGATGCTCGGGTCCATGACTGTTTAGTGCCTTGGGACATCCTCCCGACATGAGAGGTGCTCTCTAAATGTAATTTTGTTGTTGCTGTTTCAGGCACATCTCAAGATCCTCCTCTTTGACCGCAGCTCTAAGTCATTGAACCCACCAGCCCTTTCCTATTCATTGTACACTAATGTCCCACATGGACACTATGTGGTTTACTTGATTAGAATTATTTGCCTGATGTATTCACAGTTAGCTGCTGACATAAATGCTTTTTCTATTCTCACTTAGAGAAAGGATGAAAATACTGGGATTAAATTACATTTGATATTATCACCAGTAATATGTTGATCACATCCACTTAGAAAAAGTTATCGTGGACCTTGGGGATAAATACCTACCACCATAAGAGATATTTTTTAAATGACCTCACTTTTGATTACCGTATGTGTCGAATATCATTACCGATAATGCCACATTTTACCCCATTACCCTTCCCCTTTATGAATGGGGTTAACCCCAGGTCAGGTGGATGAGGTGTGTGTATTCACTTTCTCTTTAAAGTTATATTGATTTTCCAGATAAAACACACTGAACAAAGTTAGTGTGAACAAAGGTATCAATAGATTTTATAAAAGGATACATTAAGAATTACAGCCATGCATCTCTATCACAGAAATCTGTGTTATGGATTTAGAAACAGCAGCGTATTTGCATGCAAGACAACAACAACAAAATTACATTTGTAAGTCACTGATGATGTGTAAGGAAGCTGTTGAATCTTGTCTGAGAAGCGAATTCCCAAAAAGGCAAATATCTTTACTCAAAGAATGACAATAAGTATTGGGAAAGGTATTAAGGGGAATGTGGGTCTTGGGACATGAGCATTCAATCACTCTGTCCCAAAGGAAATAATTTGTGGGGTGATTCATTCATAGTGGCAAAATGTAGGTGTTTTGCTTCCTATCAAGATAAGTTAAGATGAAAAGAAAATCTATCCAGAGATGTGCTCTGTAACATATATTTTATGCAATGAATACTCAGAGACTATTAATAAGTTGGACCTATTAATGTGTAGCAAATGAGTAGGTGAAAATTGCACCTTGCTTGGACTAAAGCAGGTCTTCTGACACTAGTAATGGCCAGAAATCCCACCTACTGCTGGTTGTAAGATAACAACAACAACTTGGATTTATATAGCGCCCTCCATGCCAGATGGGGTCTCAGAGCACTTCACAATATCGGATCCCGGGGCTGAGCCAGTGGGAGGGAGGAAAAGGTGACCAAAAGTGCGATCGAAAAGAAAAATCTTTAGGCATGACTAGAAAATAGGAAAGGAGGGGGTGAGATGATAGGAGTGAGGAAGTCTTACATTTAGATAGCACCCTTCATGTAGGATATCATCTCAGAGCGCTTGAATACCATGTTGTCTTACAATTTAAACATTGTACACTATTCTTAAATTCATTCTTAACTTGGAGGGTAGTTTTTTTTAAAGATCTGCATAAATTAGCTTTAAATCAAACACTGAAATTAAGATTTGTTTTCACAATTCTGGGTAATTCCTAAACTTTAAGGCAAAACTATGTTATGAGCTAAAACTAAGCAGGCCATCTTGAGGGTTCAAATTCTATGGTGTAAAATTAGATATTTGCCCAAAAAATGAGCTCTACAATGTTTGGTTTTCGTTTTCATGATAATTCTCCTTACATTTGGTGTATTAGTTTTCATGACAGGAGTATGTCTTGAAGCTCTACACAGGATACATTGTAAATTGAAGTGACTGTGTGTTTTGAGAGCAAATGTGGCAGCCAATGTGTACACAATAATGAACTACAAACAGCCATGAAATAAATGACCGATTTATCGGATGATTATTGACCGAGGACACCGAAAAACAACCTACTTACTGTACTTTGTTGTCCAGCTGAGAATTTAAACCGAAAAACTGGGCTTTGATTTAATATCTCATTCAAAGGACAACACCCCAAACAATGCAGAACACATCGACTGCTGCAATGGTGTATTAGTATTACATAGACTATATGAGTTCTAAGTCTTGACATTGGCTTGAACCATTAACATTTTGATTTAGAGGTGAGATCACTACCCACTGAGCCAGGATGACACCCGGCGAGCAACACATCTGAGGCTCTTCTTTCTGACCCCTGGAATTCTCTGTTCATCCCAATTGATGGTGTGATCTTATGACCCGGTAACCTTATGAGGATATTTAATATAGTACATAGTATGGATCAGAAAGCATGGACTCCTTCATATCATTCAAGAAAGTTGGACCAATAATAGAACAGAAATTATATTTAGTTCAAAGAATATCAAATAGTTAATTTAAACGTTTTGAAAATGTTTGGAATAATTTACGAACCAAGGGTATGGAAGCAAAACATTAGGGTTAGTTGTTAAATGCCATCATAATAATAATAATCCAAGATGTCTAGACGTCTCAAACTGTATATATGTGGGTGAAATGAAGCAGACAAATTGCGCATAGCAGTGTCCCACAAACAGTTGTGGATTGAAATTACCATTTTTTGGTTAGGGATTATTATTTGGCATGTTGAGTATGGAAACCTGCCCAGGTTTCTCCCTGCCTGGATTTAAACCCAGGTCTCTAACTTGTAAAACAAGTGCTCTAACCACTGAGCTACAGGACTCCATAACAGTGAGTAAATGTGCTGGAAGGTAAGCTACAGTAAGTTGAAATGCCATTTTCTATCCTTGACTTTTCAAATGTTTTACGTAGGAACAGGTGAACCCATTCAGCCACTCAAGCTTGTTCCATCATTCTAGTAGATCATGGCTGATTTAAACACAGTGTGCTTTCAAGATCCTCTTGAATGCAGTGACTGCAAAGCTCACTAAAGGTGCTCCTATTTTGACAGAATTGTAGAAATGTCTAAATTGTTTGATCTCAGTAGAGCATTCAGTATTTCACAAGATCAATCTTATTCCTACGGCACCCGAAGTTTTATTTTTGAGAGGGAACGACTGCAATAAATTATTCAATGTGGAGAAAATGGTGAAAAACAAGAGTGATTTTACTCTCTGGGAAAGAATGATTAACCAAGCTTCGCTCCCCCATTACCTCAGTCCTTGCCAGACCTGACTGGCTCCTTGAGAAGATCGACTTCAAGATCCTCACCCTTGTTTTTAAGTCTCTCCACTCCTCTGCACCCCTACCTCTCTGACCTCCTCTCCCCCCAAACCAGCAGCCGCTGCCTTCACTCCACTGGGTCTGGCTTCCTCCATTTCCCCGAATCCTCTTCTCTACCCTCAGTGGCCGTGCCTTCAGCCACTATGCCCCGAGGCTCTGGAACTCCCTTCCTCACTCCCTTCGCCTCGCCCCCTCTCTTCCCAGTTTCAGGTCACAGCTAAAGACCTTTCTCTTCGACTGCTCCTTTGATCACCTTTCTACCCCCGCCCTTGGCTTGGTCCAAGGATCCGCTACTGTGAAGCGTTCTGAGACGCCATCCGGCGTAGAGGGTGCTATACAAATCAAAGTTGTTGTTGTTGTTGTTGTGGAGGGCATCAATTTAAGATGGTCTGTGAAGCAAATGGGGAGGTTAGAAATATATATCTGATGCACAGAGTAGTTACGTTGTGGAAAGCACTGCCTGAGGCGATGGTTGAGGCTGTACATTTCTGGGGCTCTTTCACACAATGAAAGAAATCCCACTGGAAGAAAATCATACATTAGATAGCAAAACAACTTCCATTTATATAGGGCCATTCACGCGACATCAACAACAACAAAAAATTGCACTTGTACAACGCCCTCACATCAGAAACACATCCCAGGATATAATTGTGGAGCAATCCGCACATTAATTCTTTTCCATTATTACAAGAGTGTATTCACTATATAATGCGATCACTAACACTAATGCCATCAATGTAAGTGTAGGCGAATTGAAATATCAATATAGAAATCACCAAAGTATTTTTCATCACCTCACTGGATAAATGTTGGACATAAAAATTCATAGTCTCCAATTTGGAAATAAGGTTTAAAAGCAGAATTTGACACTTGGTAGATAAACTGATAGTTAGGAAAATAACTTTCTAAATGTATTGTGCATGGGGACATAAATCTAATTTTCTGCTAGAGACAGTTCTACCAAGTAAAACAGTTCAAAACAAAAATTAGTAAAGAAATACTAATTGTTGCATTTGATGATGCTGTCAAAATCTCTCAAAAGTACTTTGCTGTCAAGTGCAGTAGACTGCGTATTTGTAGGCAAACCATGCTTTCAATTTGCACACTGCAAGATTCCACAAACAGCAATGAAATCTGAGTTGCATATCATTTATGTTATAGTTGTTAAAACAAACAAAAAGACACCATCAAAATTTTCTCTCCCTAGCCCTAATGTCCTGCTCTACAGGCTTCATGCACTGCTACAGGGATAAAATTTCAGTTGCTGAATAACAGATTCATGCTATAATCATCAATCAAATAATTTATGAAGCATTGCTTCCATGCAGCTATTCCTAAAGAGTGACCCTAAAAATAAGCATTCTCCTCCCTACCAAATTAACTACTGACTTCTTCACTTTAGATACAATACAAAATTATATTTGGAAAGTGCATTTCACGTTGGGAGAACATCCCAAGGCACTGAACAGTTAGAGATTAGGAACCAAGCAGGGTGGTTGGGATCAAAAAGGGAGGAAGGTGGGAAGGGTGGAGTTGTGGCCAAAGGCATAGAAGATAGCTTCCATTCACATTCTGATAAAAAGGCGGGTACTCAATAGTCCAAAGGTTCAATAGTCCGAAGGTTCGATAGTCCGAACACGCAAATTTCCTATACCCGAGGCGGTTACCGTGGTTACTGCTCGATAGTCTGAAAATAAGGTTCGTTAATCCGAACATTTGGTGCGATAGTCTGAAGGTTCATTACTCCAAATGTTAGGGTTAGGGTTGGTGTTAGGGTTATGGTTAGGATTAGGGGAAGCTTCAAAATAACGAACCTTTGGACTAATGAACCTTCGGACTAACGAACCTTCAGACTATCGAGCTGTAACTGATAAAACCAATCAGTACCTACCTATTAGATATAAGAAATAGGCTGGAATTTATTTATTTATTTATAAATATTGGGAGGCTTTAAACTAACTTGTTATTTGCCTGTTTATCTTGATGTTAAAGATCTGATGGCACTATTTAGAATCGGAGAGAGTTTTTGCTCCAGTGCTGACTAACAGGATCTGGCCACTTTGCAGCTGTTTGAGGAAAATTGCTACGTGCGAATCTGCTGCTGTGCCTTCTACAAATACAATATAGTTACTAAATGTCACAATAAATCCCATGACATTTTTTGAGACATCCTTCTGACATGAAAAGCACTGTATCATAGGTAAAGATTATTATTTTATTGTATTGACTAAGTTAAATCGGACCCCAGTTTTAAACTGCCATCAAATTATTCTCTATGATTGGGAACTACATTGGAGCAAAAACTACTTGAATGGGGCTATAATATAATGTCAGATTCAGAATGGGCTGGAAAGGAATTATTCCTCCTCCCTCATTCTGAAACCATGGAGCAAAGATCACTCTTGAGTACTCTTGAGTATCACTCTTGAGTACTCTTGAGTATCACAAGGCTGACCATCATTTTGTCACTTTGAACAACTCCTAACATTATGTATCTTCACTATTTATCTTTTTTTTATTAACTATCATATGTATATGTTACAGTAACACCAACAACTTGCATTATATAGCACTGTTTACTCAGTATGGCATCTTGGAGGAATAAATGATAGAAGGATGGAGTGAATTGTGTTCTCTCTTCCTTTAGTTTCTTTGGGCTCTATGGATATTTGACATCTTTTACTTCTCTACCATCTGCTTTTGTCTTTTTTCTCATCCTCACAGCAGGTTTTGCTGTAGGGTCAAGCCCAAAACAGTAACGTATCTCTCTTTCTGAGATGTGAATTGATCTGTTGCAAACTCCAGTTTTGTTTCAGATTTTCAGCGCGGTTGATGCGACACACCTTGTACATTTTATCTTTGAAAACAATATATTTAACTGAATTCCACAGTTCTACTTGTGTCATTATTTCTTCGCTTGTTATGTAAGCCTTTTAGTATGATCAACGTGGGATGGCATGATAAACATTCCAGTTCATCCTTCTGCAGACACAGAGATCTTTCCTAAAATGATATGGAACATGTGTTGTTAAATTTACCGAACAATTAACACTGGTAAATCAGTTTAGCGACCTTACGATAATGAACACATCCCCTGGTTCCTGGCAGTGCTGGAGATAATCCTTCCACCCACTAAACCTTTCTGAATGCCTGTGCCTGACAAGTTAACTTCACTGCACATTGCAATTTCACCTTACAGCACAGAATTGCCTTTTAACTGAAATTTTGGCTCAACTGAACAAAATGTCAGAGGAAAGAAACTATCCTTAAGGCAGAAGATTAATATCAGTTTGGAGAGTAAGGGTGAGGACTCAGCATGGTGTCTAGGGGCCTGGATAGTCCATTTGCTAATTATTATAAGGTTGCTAAATTGATTGCTGGTGTTAACGAACACATTACATCATTGTAAAATCTAAATTTCTTACAAAGAAGTATTTTATTCAGCTACAAGATGACACATTCATCAGTACATTTTACATGAAAACCCTGTGAAGCTCTTCGAGACATTCTCCCGACATAAAAGGCGCTACGGTATATCAAACATAAGGATTATTACCATATTATAATGTGTTACCCTTCACGGACAATACTATCTATAATACAAGCTATATTATCCATGAAGTATGACACAATTCTGTTTTAGCTTCATTTTTAAATACAGTATCACTATCCATCTGAGATTTGTGTGGATTACTGAGGAGGCCATAGAAGTTTGAAGACATTTCATTCATTGCCACAGTTAAATAAACCAAATGTTCCAGTAAGTAAAAGATACAATGTGAACTATCACACACAATTAGGAAAATATCACCAGTTTGGAAATCATTGCATGTTAGAGCTTGGTAAGCTTCTCCAGGCTGAGTTAGTTGAATCATACATTCCAGTTGTGTTCTGTTCTGGTTCCGTTCAAGAGGGTATAAGCTTTGCTACCAATTCTGAAACAAGAATTGTTTGAAAAAATAAAACTGCTACAATTGAATTCCCAAATTTTTGCTGACTGATGTTCTAGACAGATGATTAGAGTTTGATTCAGACATAAATAGATTTTAATTTTATTTTCCCCAGCTGTCCATCCTACAACGACAACAACAACTTGCATTTATATTGTGCCTTCCACATCAGGCAGTGTCTTTTCCTACCTACATTGGATCCCTGTAGGATTGCTATCCTCCACTTCACCAGCCATATCACCTGTCTCCGATCGTACTTCATCTCCAAAGCAGCTGAATCCTTAGCCACACTTCATTACTCCTACCACGATTTTCCCTATGCCAGTCTCCTCCCCATGCCAGCACCTCCTCCCGACGTGAAAGACACTCTATAAATGTATTTTTGTTGTTGTTGTTGTCCTCAGCTCCACCATTTATAAAATCCAATTAAATCAAAACTCTGCCATCCATATCCTCACCGGTACTAAATTGCCAGGCTTCTGAAGCCCTATTACAGACCAGATCATTTTTGAGATTCTCACATTTGAGTACAAATCACTTCATGCCCTACCACCTTCCTATCTCTCTGACCAGTTTCTTTAGGATGGCTCTGTCCTCCTGCACGTTCTTTACCCTCTCCACTCTACCATCAGTGGCTGTGCTTGCAGCCACAACATACCAAAACAACAACAACAAAATAACACTTGTATAACTCTGGAAATTTGTCTCAATCCCACATCCTTGCCATCTCTTTGCCCATCTTCAGATCACACCTGAAGACCTTTCCCTTCGACCGTGCCTACTGTCACCTCCCTCTCTCCCTGGCTAGGCATTAAACTCTGCCACTGTTAAGCACTCTGCTGGTGTTTTCTAGGTTGGAAGTGAAACTGAAGATCCAAATCGAATTTTATTAGATAATCCTATGTCTGGAGGCATACTACTTGATGTGGAGTTCAGTATGTGGAAAACTCTCTATTT
Source organism: Hydrolagus colliei (assembly GCA_035084275.1). Lineage (NCBI taxonomy): Eukaryota > Metazoa > Chordata > Chondrichthyes > Chimaeriformes > Chimaeridae > Hydrolagus > Hydrolagus colliei. The sequence continues at coordinate 34,935,226 of CM068742.1, forward strand.
GTTAAGCTGGATAAGTTTAATTATGTGACAACAAGGGCAGCAAAGAAGACAGACATTTCTATTAAATTTAAGAATTACTCACTGGGGTGTTGTCAATTTGCAGTTATCCTCTCACTGACTGAGCTGTCCTGTTGGCCAGCATTTACAGTGTGCTTTTCTGTAAGTGCTCACTTCAGTTCAGCATCAGTCCTTCTAAAATATCAAAGTCCATGGACAATAAAATTGCTGTGGGTATCTATCTGTAGATTCTTCATTAGCTTGATACATTGCCTGATTGAGTTGGTCTGTTGACAATGCTTCTTGTCCACTTTTCTATTAGCTTTCAGTTCATTGTTATTATTCTTGTCACATCACGGGCTGAGCTGCATTATAGACAGTGCTACTGGTGGACTTTTCTTTTAAGATCTATATGACTAATATTCCCATCTCATTGCCTGAATTACTCTGGTGTTCAAATCACTATCGCATTCAGTATCTCAGTCATTTCAACAGAGAAATTATCTCAGTGATCAATGTTAATGACAATCTTTCTACTTCTTTTAAACTCTTTTGTACATGATCTAGATTGATTGCTCATGTGTGACTGCAAATGTACTCTGAAGTGAGCTATGCTGTTAATATCCTGGACAGAGTATTCTTTCAGTATAAAACCACAGTATGCAATTCTTACTATAAGGCATACTGTACTTTATCCTTGAAAGTATAGTGCACTTAATAAGCTAAAAATAACCCCCACAACCATTAATTTTAACCATGCACTGTAATGCAACTATAGAAAGGGCACAGATGGGGGTTGGGGGGCAGAAATACTATGCAACTAGTATTGGTTACAACCAGCAACTGGTTATGAAAAAGAGGTTGAAGGTAAAAACTGGGGTGATGTTTGCTATGTGCTAAAAAGTGTTCCATTACTTAATAATTATTGGCATAAAGTTTAGTAAGGTTATACATTTGTGATGAATACTAAAGCCCTGACCTTGATCAATTGCATAATATTTCTTGGGACACATATGTCATTTTCACAATAAACTAAAGGTGCAGCATAGAAAATAAGTATTACAACAAAATTAATACTTACTGGACTGGATAAGATCCCAAACCAAAAAATAGGTTACCGGTAATCTGTTCCCTTAACTCAATTTGGCTATGGATCGGTTTGATGATCAGCTCTCTGTGAGAAAAGGAGAGGACACGGCACCCACATCAGTGACTGGTCAGGTTATTGCAATTGCTCTAACTTTATACCAGTGGCAATTGGGGTCACATTCCACCTGTGTTTAGATTTATGCCATCAACCTAGTATTTTATGCGAAAAACACAGTATTTTGTGCAAAAAACAGTCACTGCTCTTTACAGCATTGTGTAGTTCTTAAAATAATTTGCAGAAAACTGGCTTCAACATTAAAGACTGTGCTTAAGAACTTGATAAATTTAACAATTTGACTGAACACTTGGAAATACTAATAATCCACAAAAAGTGTTATACCAAATGTAAGAATTGTTATTACTATTTCAGCATGTTCATCCTTAAATTTGTCAAATTCTTCAACATGTCAAATAGTTAAATGGAGTCTAATGTTAAAGCCAGTATTCCGGAAATTCGCTTAAAAGCTACAGAAAACGAACTTTAAGACTGAATTCTAGAATTTGTCAAATCTTGCATGTTTTGAAATGTTACGCGAATAGAATAAATCCAGATCTAGGTGGAATTTCTACCCCAGATTGCATTTAGGGATGCTATACTTCATTCAATGTTTCAAACTACTGTAATTAACTAAAAGATCGGATGTGTGTGGTAATGCAGGTCAGAAGTAGAGTCTTATCCGAACAAAGCTGTTTTGATCAGGCAAGTCAGCAATTACATTTCTTTGGTTTCTTGCCAATACACACAATCGCACCACTTTACAGTTTGATGTGAAGTGTATCCTGTGGCGAACTTTATGAGATCTCATCAACGTGATAAGGCCTTTATATCAAATGTAAAGATTATTATAATACAAATATGAGTTGCAAAACAAAAAAGGTAACCCCCAAAAAACTATTTGTGTCTACGAATGAAGAATTATACAGGAGAATTAGATCTTGTCACTTAATGAAGCAACTTTGATAATGTGCTTACAATAGGAAAAATCCAATTACAGTATAAACATAACTTGGTAGAATTGCTGCTAAATTTAAACTTTAGCCTGAGGAAAACACTAATGGTTATTCTTAACAAAGAACCTGATCTTTATGTCTGCTCTTCATAGATATCTGAACAGTAACAGTCAATGTAAGCATTTCTTTCACTCAATAGCCAATCTTCTCGTCCTGGAGCTAATCATTTGGTCACAAGAGCCTAACTCAAAGCACAAGTCGCCTTGCCTATTGTGAAAAGATCTTTCAGAAAATAACACAATTTCTTGCACAGGAAATGAAAATCAATCTTTCAACCAAACCTTTTCCAAGAGTGTATTTATGCTTCACTTTTGTGTTGATTTAATGCAATTTGCACAATGGATTTGGCATTAAAAGTGCAGGAACAATCAGAGTTTAATAAGTCAGGAAATCCAAGCCTTACTCCTGAAATGTTCTCCAGAAGGTAGTGTTCTAGCTCAGTTGGTAGCACTCACACCTATCGTGAGTTTGAATCTTGTGTTTTTAATCCCTTCATTAGGGCTTCAAGCTCACACAAGTGTGAAGTTAGAGTGGCTGACATAGCAGTGCAGTGCTGGGGAGCGATGCATTGTTGGTGGTGCCGGCCCTCAGATGAGATGTTGAATTGAGGTCCCGTCTGCCTGTTCAGGTAGACATTAAAGATTCACAAAAACGACTGTTCAAAAAGAGAAGAGATTTCCTCCTGGTTTCATGGCCAACAATCTCCCAGGTTGGTGCTTCACATCATGGCTGTTTATGGGAAATTATTGTACACAAATTGACTGCTGCACCTCCTACAACATACCAGTCATTACATAAAGCAAGTCCTGCGAGAAGATCTCGAGATTGATGCCTTTGGCTACAATATTAATCTAGTCACACTGCCACCAGTTTCATTAAACTTTTAAAATAAGTTTATTAGTATTATTATTACTAACTCCACACTTATGAGTCACCATTAAGATTTTTTTAAAAAAACACAGACAGCCAGTTGTCAGTATTCATCAAGCAAACTGTGCACATTCACATAACCATGCAGTTGCAGAGTTCTACTAAACCATCCGTGAGAGCAATTTACAGCAGGTAAGCATAAATCATGTATCCTGTTCTGCATAACACAACTGCTGAAAACAATGTCAGATTGCTCTGGGAGAATACACAGGGCACCTGGAAGATCTTCTGTACCATATATTCTAGCTGGTGGGTTCACCTTTGAAAGAATGCAACTTTGATGGTACCCCAAACTCATCTGCAAAACTAAACATCTTTTCCTTTGTAACTTCTGACATACCACCTCACTTGATTTTTTTTAGTCCTCTTTTTACTTTGGCAACCATGTCACCATGTCTATCTATCACACATCTTTACTATACCCTATCTCCTTGGGATTGTGAAACTGAAATACTGTAAAGCATTACATTACACAATCACAATACCAAAGTCACTCTGAAAGTTATCCTGTAGCTTTGTGGCTTTATTATAAGCCCTTAAAGCATTGCAGACATGGTCATTTGTCATTCGTTTCAAATTACTAAGGAGATTTTTTTTCAACACTAATATTGCATCAGGGATTTACATGATATGGGTGTGAATCCTATCACAAACTATAAATTGGCTCGTGAATCTTGTTTTTAACAAAAGTAAAGCTTTGTTTAAAAAAAAAGTTGCTCTCATCAGCTAAAATTTACACTATGTGTCAGCCTAGCGCAGTTGGTAGCACTCCTCTGGGTGATAGAGTTGTGTTTCAAGGCTCACATTGAGGCTTTCAGCTCATAGTCTAGGCTGGTACTCCATTACAGTGCCTGTAGAGTGCTGTATTGTCAAAAGGTTAAGATTGGCCTTCTTCAGATGAGGTGTTAAAACAAGGTCTCTGTCTTATTCAAAAACAGAAACAGAAGTTGCTGGGAAAACTCAGCAGGTCAGGCAGCATCCATCAGCATCGTTTTCCCAGCAACTTCTGTTTTTGTTTCAGATTTCCAGCATCTGTGTTTTGTGTTTTGTCGCTGTCTATTCAGGTGGACATTGAAGATCCTGTGACATCATTCAAAATAGAAGGCAAATGCTCCCAATGTCCTGGCCAATAATCCTTCAGATAAAATTGTTCTATCAATTCCTAGTTGTTGCTATACTCAAATACATGGAACATTGCTTTGAACAAACTGGTTGCCACATTTGCCCACAAAATACACAATCACTACAATTTCATTAAATCTTGCGAATCACTTTGGGATGAAGATGTAATATGGCACTATACCAAATGCATGGATTATTATTATCAAAAGTAAAATCACACTAATCTGGGACACACAAGTGTATAGAGATTGAACAGTGCTGTGTAATAAACCAGATATTATTGTAACTAAAACAACTAGATTGTAGATACAACAACAAAAATCCCTGATGCAATATTTGTATGCAGTATTATTGGTCTAGCTGACCTATTACCGAAAACCACACATTTTTATAAGTGAGTCATATTGGGAGAACATCCTAAAGGGTTTCACAGGATATGTTGCAAGGTTCAATGACTGTGTTTTGTGGTCAAACAAGCATTTAATGCTTTTGTTCTGGATAAAACCTAGAATTTGATTTATTTTCTGTTCATTACAGCTTCAAATATTAGTCCTTCTGAGAAGTCAGCTCGTCTGCCATGTACGAATAGTGGTTATTTGCTCGTCTGCTACGCAACGCATAATAGTTACTTGCAAACCTGTACTACGCTTTGATTTTACCTCTAGCCGACACCTGTGAGCCTGTTACAGAAAGATGCGAATAACAGGGGCCATAAGGGTGTCTGGCAGGCATACCAAGGCTATGATATAATTGTAAAGCTCTAGGCTTCGTTATCATCTTGCTTTTAGGCTATCTTATACTTGTAAGATGTAGCCGGCCTATAACTCATTCACTCCCAGACCATGATGTCTGTATGCTTATCTTGTTGTAAGATGAAGTTGGCCTATATCTCATTAACTCCTAGGCCATGATGTTTCTGTAAGACAACTGCAAGGCCATATATTGCTGACCAAATAAGGTAATTAATGTATAACCATGCCCATATATGGTAGACAAAGAATTGAAACTGTATAAAGATGTGTGTATACTAGTAGTTGGTGTGCACTAGTAGTAGACAGAGTCTGTAGCAACATAGTGCACCGCTTCATGAATGCTAAATAAACTTGTTTGAATCACACACCCGAGTCACATATTTGTGAACAGAAACCCCAACCAAGGTACTGAGACGATTTTTTAGTTTCACATTTGGCGACGAGGATGGGATCTCGTGACGAATAAGACAGTGCGTAGACGGCGGGACAATCCCTGGGTTTGTTTTGCCTAAGTGAAATTGCGCAGCCCAGTGAGTATATCATCTATTTTTGAATACTCTCAGTGTTTTTCACCTACGGAATAGGCTTCCAGGGATGCACCAACCGTATGCGTAACTGATAGTCGTTAATGAGATCGGGATAAGAAAAGGTTGGTGGGTGTGTATTCAGTTAAAAACTTACTGAGGTAAGGACCGTTAACGGGATAAAAAAGGCGTACAAGCTGAGTGCAGCAGGTTCAAATCTTACTGGGTAAGGACCGTCGACGGGATAAAAAAGGCGTACAAGCTGGGTGCAGCAGGTTCAAAAGTGCACGAGGTTTAGTTTAGAATTTAAGGTTAATTTAGTTTAAAGTTTAAGGTTGTAAGGAATAAGATTTAAAGTATAAGAATTAAAGTTTAAGGTTGTAAGGATAAGAATTTAGTTTAAAGTATAAGGTTGTAAGTTAAAGTTTAAGGTTGTAAGGATAAGAATTTTTAGTTTAAAGTATAAGGTTGTAAGTTAAAGTTTAAGTTTGTAAGGAATAAGATTTAAAGTATAAGAATTTTTAGTTTAAAGTATAAGGTTGTAATTTTTTTATTATTAAAGTATAAGAATTTCAAAAGTATGGGTAATATTGTGGATAAAACTGAGGGGCCGTGTCCCCTAACGTCTATGTGTAAAGTGTTGCCAGAAAATCAGAAAGAGTTGCGATTAGCTTCGGGTTAGTTAAAAAACAATGGGGTGGACAGTATACACCACCAAACAGAGGAGAGTATTAGGTTGCAGAGGATAAAGAATCAATCTCTTGCTGGACAGTATACACCATTAAGGGATCCCTGTGTTTGGTATCAAGCCCTGACGGGTTAGCCTGAATAAACAACCTGTTTTGATGAGATACGACTCTAGTGCATTTCACTCATGGTCGAATCTCTAACAATGGCGTAGTCGACAGGATATTCAGTGGCACTAAACACAGGAGAGTATTCGGTAGTTAAGAGAAAGACGGTAACGGCTAGAATTAATAAGTGTTGATGTTAGTGTGTGAGGAGAGTATGTATTGATAAAACAATATATATTTACTGTGTTTTATATGTTTAACTATGTTATGATACAACAGATAAATGAAAGTCAAAGACCAGACAGTCGAAAACCAAATGAATATTGATTAAAACAAAATTGATTACAAAATTAAATGTAGAAACTTACGTTTGAAAATTCAAACAAGTCAGGCATATTTTTTTAAATTAACCTGACTGAGAATACATTTTTTTAATAAGTAAAAACATAAAATTGAAATGAAAACAATTTGGATTTGATGTTCCAATAACACCACTTGTTCTGATTAAAAAGAAAGTGTGATGACAAAATGTCAGGTGAAAAAAACAAACAAATTTTAAGCAATTGCTACCTGAATTTACGGTCTCTATGGGGTATGTTGCGACCCTTTGAATGAGTATTTGGGGAAGGCCAAAAGTCACAACATGAGTTTGAGGCCACTCTGCATATTATTGATAGACTTGTGCCTCCCTAACTATTCTTTAAAAAGAGCAATCCGAACAGTCACAATACTCCTAATTGAAAGTTTTTCCCCGAAGGAAGTTGTGACTGTATGGTCCTTAAGAAAACTTGAGCTCAATGTGTTACCTTTTTTTTGTGTAAAAGATGTGTGTAAAAAAAATGTTTGTACCTGTATATGGTTTAGCTTGAATGAGCAGTAATTCAAAAAAAGAAAGCAAATTGAAGTATGGTTTATGTAATGGATGCATTTAAAGTGGACAATGGTGGGTCTGACTTTGCTCTGGACGCAGAGTATGGCCAGATTTCATCCATGTTCCATAGGTTTGGATTATTTAAAAAGTACCGGACCGTGATAGGTCTGACTTTTCTCTGGACGCAGAGTATAAGCCAGACACTACCCACGTTCCATATGTACTGAGTAATAGCAAAGTAAAAATACAACCAATAATTTGGAATATTTGACGCAAGAACGAAGCGATAGAGTAAACTTTGAAGATATAAGATCTTTTTTTTTAAATGAAGCCTGATATATTTTATGTATCATATATTTTGTATATTCCAGCATTTACTTAAAATGTTTGTAGAAATTAAATATGGATAAATTAGCTTGTGGCAGTTAACTTGCAGCAGTTAGAATTTACTGCAGCCATTGACTGTGGGCAGTTTAAATTCACTGACTGCAGGCACTCTGGTTTATGTGGACAAAATGACTTTACGTAACCCTTTGGTTTCCACATCAACTGAAAGTGTTTCTGTAGGTAATGATGATGTCATGTTAACAACTGAAAATGTTTAAAGAAACGTGAGATTTCACCTTGTAATTTAGTTCTTACAGATACTGACAAGAATGGCATTTCATGCAGCCACTTCTTCTGGGATAACTTATACTTTTCACTCCAGCTCCTTACAGGATGGAACCCCAGTCTGTATGAAGAAACTGGTTCCTCCTAAATCTGCCCAAGCCTGTGAACTAATTGCCCTTGCGGAGGCTTGTAAACACGCTGTGTGAAAACCGGTTACCATATATACTGACTCTCGCTACGCCTTTGGCGTGGTTCATGATTTTGGGAGGTTGTGGGAAAACCATGGATTTTTAACTTCATCATGTCATCCCATTTCTAACGGTACTGAAGTTGTCAACCTCCTACAATCTGCTCTGCAACCTGCTCAGTTAGCGGTTGTGAAATGTTCTGCCCACACGTTGGCCCAGGATCCGGTCTCACTTGGAAATGGACATGCGGATAGATGTGCCAAACTAGTGGCTGAGGCCCCACTTGGTACCTATCCCGTTAAAACTGTGGTTCCCATTATTCCCAAACAACGTACTAACATGCCCTCTGTTTATGATATTGTGTTACTCCAGGAGGACGCTCCGGTGGCAACTCGTCAGTCATGGGTTGAAGAAGGCTGTGCCCTATCCGAGGAAGGGGTCTGGATGACCCCTGTCGGTCAGACCTGCATGACTGATGAGCTGGCAGGATGGGTAGTCGCCTGCGGTCACCAACAGACTCATTCGGGGGGTAAACAGCTCTCTGAGTGGCTCCTTCAGACCTGGTGACACCCATGCATGATGCAGCTGTCTGAGAAAGCTGTCCTCCGGTGCCTATTGTGCTCTGAGCACAATCCTGGGAAAGGGTTCCCAGTGGTCACCGGTGATACCCCTGTACCTCAACTTCCATTTGAGGTGCTTCAGATGGATTTTATTCAGTTACCTAAATGTCAGAATTTCAACTATGTATTATTGGTTATCATTGATGTATTTTCCCGTTGGGTTGAAGCATTTCCAACGGCAAACAATACTGCTGAGACGGTTGTGCGATTGTTGTTACGGGTAATAATTCCTCGTTTTGGGGTGCCTGGTCGTTTAGTTTCCGACAACGGCCCTCACTTTATTGCCTCTGTTAACCGTTCTCTCTGTTCCCATTTAGACAGTAAACAGTTGTTTCATTGTGTTTATCATCCCAAAGCGGCGGGCATAGTGGAACGAGTCAATCAGACGATTAAGACAAAACTGGCTAAACTTACAAGGGGGCATGGCTCTTCATGGGTCCGCTTTTTGCCTCTTGTATTGTTTCAGATTCGCTCGGCCCCCACTGGAACTGCCCGGTTATCTCCAGCAGAAATTATTTATGGGCGCTCTTTAATAGGCCCTTGGTCGGCTTCGGCTTCCTCTTCGCTTACTCATATGTCTGCTGACATGGTGGAGTATATCAAAACTCTTTCTACCATTCTCCGTATTAATCAAACAACAGTTTCCAGTCCCTCTAACAATATTAGTTTACCTGATCCTCCTTTACACCCCGGTGATTATGTTATGATTCGCAATTGGGTCAGGAAATGCCTGGACCCCCGGTGGATAGGTTCTTTCCAAGTTCTCCTCTCAACTCCAACTGCGGTTAAATTAGAGGGGAGAGATCATTGGGTTCACATACATGATTGTAAATGACTTGAGTGTAAACAATCATGAAGTGTAAACAACATGATGCTACTGTCTTCACCATTGTCCCGTCCTAGGGTACAATTTTGTTCCTACAGGCTCGAAGACGTCGTGGAAAGAAGCTCGAAGAAGTTGTGGACGTCGGCGATGAAGAACTACCTGTCACTCTGGTGGAAGAAGTTCGATGCCTTCGGGAGACGAAGTGGGCCGACACGATCAGAAAAACAGAGACTGCTTGGGCAGGGCCTGTGATATCCACATTTCAGCCTTGCAAAATGGACAGGGATTCTGATGATATTGGGGATGATGCTGGACACAGAAGTAGAATGCTCCATAGTAGCAAATACTTTTCTCCTCACTGCGTACAAAACAACGGTGACGCTGGGAGTATCAAGCTGTTGGGTGTGTGCGGCTCTCCCACACAGTGCGGGAGGGGGTTTCCCATGTTGATAGTCCCTTTCAGCAAAATGCAGACAATACGGGCTCTGCAACAATCGGGTATTAATATGACTGGTTTGCTAACTAATGAGACAGTTTCCTGTTCTCCCCTCAATAATACTATGTACCGTCAAGATTATAACTGCACACAAAAACCACCACATATCAAGGTAGAGAAAACAGATGGAAGTGTTTGTATAATACGAACAGGCCCAGGGACAAAAGTGGGAGAGAGTTACAAAACTTTCGGAACACCCGCATACAAAAAACCATATCACACGTAGAGCAGTAGCAAGGTACGAACAGATTTTTGGGGTATTTGTGCCCCCATACGGTCTGCTCCGTACTAATCAAGCATTGGGGGCTTTACAAACGGTTTCGGAGGCTGTTGCGAATGCAACCGCGGATGCCTTACAAGACATATCCGCTGAAATGGTGGCTATTCGCACTGTAACCCTCCAAAACCGGATGGCTCTGGATATATTGCTTGCTGAAAAGGGAGGCACTTGTGCCTTGATTGGCTCTGAATGTTGCACCTATATTCCGGATGCTTCTGAGAATATTACTAATATTGTACAACACATCCAACAACAAGTCAGAGAATTGCATCAGACTGACGTAAGCCCTGGTATATGGGGTTGGTTGACCGATTGGTCGATTAGCGGTTGGATGACTAAAATTTTGCCATTTATTATCATAATTGTTATAATCCTGGTAGTTGTATTATGTTGTTGTATACCCTTATTTAAAAAACTTATACTATCTATGATGACAGGCTGGGATGCCCCGGCAGCAATGTTGTACATGGCTCCTGACGATGATTTCTCAGCATTCGAGTAGCAGGTTGTCATGGAATGACAAAAAGGAAGGAATGAGAAGTCAGCTCGTCTGCCATGTACGAATAGTGGTTATTTGCTCGTCTGCTACGCAACGCATAATAGTTACTTGCAAACCTGTACTACGCTTTGATTTTACCTCTAGCCGACACCTGTGAGCCTGTTACAGAAAGATGCGAATAACAGGGGCCATAAGGGTGTCTGGCAGGCATACCAAGGCTATGATATAATTGTAAAGCTCTAGGCTTCGTTATCATCTTGCTTTTAGGCTATCTTATACTTGTAAGATGTAGCCGGCCTATAACTCATTCACTCCCAGACCATGATGTCTGTATGCTTATCTTGTTGTAAGATGAAGTTGGCCTATATCTCATTAACTCCTAGGCCATGATGTTTCTGTAAGACAACTGCAAGGCCATATATTGCTGACCAAATAAGGTAATTAATGTATAACCATGCCCATATATGGTAGACAAAGAATTGAAACTGTATAAAGATGTGTGTATACTAGTAGTTGGTGTGCACTAGTAGTAGACAGAGTCTGTAGCAACATAGTGCACCGCTTCATGAATGCTAAATAAACTTGTTTGAATCACACACCCGAGTCACATATTTGTGAACAGAAACCCCAACCAAGGTACTGAGACGATTTTTTAGTTTCACACTTCAATGAATGATTAATAACAACATCTAGTATTTGGTTGCTTGCCCATCTTAATTGTTACCCAACTGTGTTTTCTCTTGTCAACATTTTACAATCTTAATGTGGTTCATTTGCAGAAGGTTGCTATGTTGTTCAGTAAAAGGAAATTAGCCGGCTGCTGATTTGATCAGAAGGAGACTTATGCAAGCATCTGAGCAAAGCTGTCTTGCTGCTGGGAAGCTTTTGGAACGTACACCAAGAAATGTACAAAAGTACTCTAGAAGAATACCTCTTCAATCACTTCACAGAATATACTGTAAAGTGAATTAGCTGCATATTTTGTGGGCGCACCACAGCAGCCAATTGCACAACAGCAATGTCCCACAAACAATCACAGATTGAGTTAACAAATTATTATTTTTAAAAGAAGAATTTGAAGGGGTCATTATCCCTGGAAAAGTGATCCGCCAATCAACTAACAACTGGGTTCCTATTTACTGCTAGGTAAACAGAGCGCTTGGAGTAAGGAAACTTGCCTAATGTTTCGCCTAGGTACTTTGTCCTTGAGTGCTCTAAGCAATTCGTTACAGGACTCCACAAAGCATCTGAAATGCTTTTGTCTTTGGTCACCACTGGTATAAATTCCGTTTCCCTTCTCAAAGCACTTGACAGGATATACTGTAAATTGCCTGTCTGAGTTCACATCAGTCAACTTGCATGCAACAATGTCCTCAAACAGCTCTGAAGTGAATGACCAATTTTATTTTTTGACAGGGAGAATGGGAGAAATTCTTACTTTTTCAAATAATTCTTTGGGATCTATAATGTTCATGTGAATAGCCAGACAGGTCTTCAGTTTAATGCCCTATCCAAAGGACAGCACCTCCAACAATGCGACTGCATTGCACTGGAGTACCAGCCAAGACTATGTGAAATTTAAGTCCCGAGATGGGGCTTGAACCCATGACCCTCTGACTTAGAGGTGAGAGTGCTGCCAACTGAACCAGGTTGACACAGCCTGCAGCAACCATTTTTAAAGCAAATCAGATGCAATGCAATGCAAATCAGAATTAAGTTCATTTCTGTAGCCGAGCAGAGAATTCTGCACTCCTAGGCAAATATACCTCAAGAAATTAAGGTGAGTGGATTAAGATACAGTGCAACAAAGAGCCTGCATTTACATTTTATAGCATTTCTCACCTGAGAATGGAATGAAAATGGTGGCATTCAGACCCCGAGTGGAGCAAAGTTCTAACAACATTATATTTACATAGCACCTTCATATAGGGAGGACGTCCCAAGGCACTGAACAGTCAGGTTGGGACCCAAGCAAGAGGGAGGGGTAGGGTAGGGGTTAGGGGAGGGAGAGAATTAGGAGGGCAGCAGACGGCACAATCGAAGAGGAGGATCTTGAGATTGTACTTGAAGGAGGCAAGGGAGGAAACAAGGCAAAAGGATTGTGGGATGGAGTTCCAGAGTGTGGGGGCAGAGAGGCTGAAAGACTGTCCACCTATGGTAAGGCGGGTGGGGCAGGGTACACGGAGCAGACCGGAGCACACGGAGGGAGAGGGCAGGTTAATAGGGAAAAAGCAGGTCGGAGAGATAGGAGGGGGCAAGGTCGTGAATGGCTTTGAAAGTGAGGTCGAGGATCTTGAATTCGAAGAATTCTAACCCGCTGAGGGATGCAATCTTTCTGTGTTCTAAATAAGTTCTTTAAAAAAAGGATCTTATTTAGAAATGCTACAAACATGTTCCAATATTCTCTGAATAAATCAGTCAATGATGATACAGCCAGCAATAAGTGCTGGGTATTTCAAGGGTTTGATTTCTGAACTATGGTTGATAATTACTATAATGCCCCTGAAAACAGAACACAAATCTCAGGAATTAACTGGTCTAGGAGAAGACGAGTGACAGATTTTGACATAAGATCTTTTTTTACAATAGATTTAGCAGCATGTCCTATTGGTAATGGAATGAGAATTTTCACCAACATGGATAAAAGCATTAATTGTGTACACTGCACAAATCTTGTATCTACTTATCTGGAACATGTTGTTATGACACAATGGGGCAGTTTACTTAAAACTGCATCAAGAATGAAGACAGAAATTATAGGCTCTTTTAGGATAAAATCCTTGATAAGTTTGTGAATGGACAACTCTAACAGCCTAAGAAACTTTAAAAAAGAATAAGGTTCTTTCTGCTCTACGGTTCCTACAGTTTTTACAAAAGGAAACAAGTGCTATTTTTTTCCATTCTAATTACTTTAGAGGTCCCCAAAATTCTTCAAAATGCATGATTATGCATGATCTTAAATTTTGAAATAATTAAATTAGAATTAAGATCATGAGAGTTTCAGAGCTCTGATATTTTCACATGCATTATGATATTTTTTCTCATAAAACACATTTATTACAACAAAATTACAATTTGACCATGCTTTTGGTTATCTTTCCTATACTTTTAGAGGAAATTCTATTTTTATGATGAAACCATCTGAAATAGTTGTGAAAAATCTCATGGATCTTAATTTTTTAAATTATTTTTCCAAAAGATTTTTAAAAAATACTCGGAGGCATTTTCGTAGTGAGATTTTCCTTTTTACTCTAAATTTAAAACGTGATCTTATATTCTGTTAATTTTATTATCAGAGCTGCTAAACTGAGTTCCCATCTGCTTGTTCAAGTAGACTTGAAAGATTCCCAGAGAAGTGAGTTTTTCCCAGTGATCTGACAACTAATCCTCAATTGGATTAATCATTCATTTCATAGCTATTTGTGGGACATTATTGTGTGCAAATTGCCTACTATATTCATCTATAAAGACAATCACTTTACAGCAATGACCTGTGGAGCATGTTGTGATATAATGATATTATAGATACCATATCTACAGCAAGATTTTTTTTTAAAAAAAGGTTCTATCTTGCTGGAACAATAATAGGCATGAAGACAGTTCTGTAATGTGTAGCCCAGAATGACCAGTTTTTCAATTACTATTGTAATGGGGCTTACTGAGTCGTGCAAGCAGCTTCCTGAATTCTTCTTTGTTAGTCATGCCTAGATCCCCAATTTGCAGTGCTTGTGGAGTCCTATAGCTCAGTGGTTGGAGCACTCGCCTTGCAAGCGAGAGACCTGGGTTTGATTCCAGGCAGATCGAAACCTGGGGCAAGTTTCCTTACTCCACACACCTGATAATAATCCCTCAAAACAAAATTGGTCACAATCCATCCTAACCCTAACCCTAAGAATTGGCTGCCGCATTTTGCCTATAAAATATATTCAATACACTTTACAGTATATTCTGTAGTGTCCGGCGATATGGAATTTTTCCGATATCAATATATCGGTGGGCTCATATCGATATATACTGATATATCGATATCACCAGGTTTTTTTAATCCTGTATATGTGCGCACATTCGGGTGTACGCATGCATTCCGATATGTGTGCTCTGCACCCAGGAGGTTTGCAATGCCAGCGAGAAGGTATGTTGAAAAAGTTCGTATTATACCGATATAACCGATATATCGATACATTGCCGGACACTATATACCGATGTTTTGTGATATACCATTTTTTTTATACCAAATTTTTCGATATACCGATATATTCAAATTTCCAATATCGGCATATCGATATGAAAAATTATACCAATATAACCAATATATCGCCGGACACTAATATTCTGTGAAATGCTTTGAGAGGTCTAGAAGACGTGAAGAAGCTCTATATCAAATGTAAGGATTATTATTATTATTTTGACTTTATTTTACCCAGTTGATGGAGTCTTCGACTTGACAAGTAGGAGTAAAGGAGCTTATTGCAGGAAGCAACTAGTGAAGAAGACCATGTAGTGTTCTGTCTATAGCATCAGAGCAATGCTTTACACAGTTCATGAAGGTTAATTGTGAAGTGGTTTGAGAGACTATAGAAATGTAAATTCCATTGTACCCAATCTTAAAAGCACACACCCATTTTTGTTGAGTTGCACCAACAACAACAAAAAATTACATTTATAGAACGCCTTTCACGTTGAGAAGATGTCCCAAAGCACTGAACAGTTAGGTCGACGAGGAGTGAGTTCCCGTAGTTGAGCCTGGATGTGATGAAAGCGTGGATGAGTGTTTCAGCAGCATGGGGGGGTGATCTAGTGGCGGAGTCTATCAATGTTGCGGAGGTGGTGGAAGACTGTACCGGTCAAGGTGCGGATTTTGGGGTGGAAGGATAGTTTGGGGTCGAACAAGATGCCCAGATTCTTGACTGGCTTCAAGAGGTGGAGAGAGCATCCTTGAATGCTGATGTTGCCAGCGCCTAAGGTGTGGAGGCACTGACACGAGCCAATCAGGAGGGCCTCCATCTAGTTGACGTTTAGTTAGAGGAAGTTGTCCCTTGTCCAGGACTCAATGTCGGACAGACACACAGTCAGAACGCCAGTTGTCCTGGAGTCGAGGGTGGAAGCGGAAAGATAGAGTTGGGTGTCCTCCACATACATGTGGAAATTTACCCCATGTCTGCGGATTATGTCACCGAGGGGGAGTATGTAGAAGGTGAAGAGTCAGGGGCCAGAGTCCTGGGGAACGCCACATGTGACTGTGTGAGGACTGGAGGAAAAGCCATTGAAGGAGACCAAGTGAAGGCGGTGTGAGAGGTATGACCAAAACCAATCAAGGACAGAACCTTGAAGGTTGAGGAGGGAGGGGAGGAAAGGAGGTGGAGGAGAATTGCGTGGTTTACGGTGTCAAAGGCAGCGGATAGATCGAGCAGTGCAATAAATGAAAAGAAAAAGTAGAAACAGAAAAGCAAGTTGGAGAGAAAGAGAGACATCCACATAAAGATTTAATCTCTAACTTGACACGGTCAATCAAAATGTAGACAGGTGCCACCAATTTTACAATTATCCCCATCAACTTACAGTTCACCTCAGTGCCACCTATAAACCCAATTCACAGGAGAATATGTGCTACTGCTACTTTTGGAATGGTTTGTTGAAGTGTTAATAGAACAATTTGCACATTACTGAAGACTGGAAGCAAACACCTAAATACTGTTTCAACCCATTATATGTTTATGTCTTGCCGTTGCATCCAGTCCACTGCATTGTGCTAGATACAATTCACAATCAATATCCTGCACATCAGCAAGCTTTTTTTTTGTCACTAAAATCCTAAATGATTTATGATTTTGAGGATGATAATATGAAGGTTGTGGGTTCACTTAATAAATAAAGAACTCACATTGAAATGTATGAAATAAATGACTAAACTCGTTCCGTATCTATCTAATTAGTATTTCCTTCTAAACCAGCTTGTTTTCCAACAAAGACATTTGAAACTTACCAATTGATATATTCTGTAGTTGCTCCTGTAAGGAAAGCCATCTATGTAAGTGATAGAAAACTGCTCACTAATAGGAACTGTTCTCTCCAGCTGGAATCATGCTGTCCTTACAGCTATTCATAAAAGATCTAGAGAAATTTCAGAGAGAAAACAAGAGAGAATCTGTAAAAGAAAGCCTGTATACTATACATAAGAATATAAGAATTAGGAGCAGGAGTAGGCCATTTGGCCCTTCGAGCCTGCTCCGCCATTCAATAAGATCATGGCTGATCTTCTCACCTAACTCTGATTACCTACCCTATCCCCATATCCCCTAACCTCTCTATTTTTCAAAAATCTATCAGTCTCAGCCTTGAAAATGTTCAAAGACTGAGCATCGACAGCATTCTAGGGTAGTGAATTCCATAAATTCACTACCCTCTGAGTGAAGAAATGTTTCCTCAACTCTGTTCTAAAAGGCTGACCCTTGATTTTAAGACTGTGAACCCCAGTTATAGATTCACCTACCAGGGGAAACAGTCCCTCAGTGCCTACTTTATCTAGCCCTTTAAGAATCTTATATGTTTCAATAAGATCCCCCCTAATTCTTCTGTACTCTAGAGAATACAGCCCTAGTTTATTCAACCTATAGGTCAGTCCCCTCATCCCAGGAACTAACCTAGTGAATCTACGCTGCACCCCCTCTAAGGCAAGTATGTCCTTTTTTAAATAAGGAGACCAAAACTGCACACAAGTCTCACCAGAGCCCTATACAGTTGCAGCAAGCCTTCCCTACTCTAAACCTTTTGAAATGAATGCTAGCATGCCGTTGGCCTTCTTAGTTGCTTGCTGCACCTGCAAACTAACTTTTTGGGACTGGTGTACAAGGACACCCAAATCCTTTTGAATACTAACACTATCTAACTTCTCCCCCTCTAGAAAATAATCTATTCTTTTATTCTTGCTACCTAGGTGAATAATTTCACACTTGCTAACATTGAATTCCATCTGCCACCTACTTGCCCACTCCCCTAACCTATCTATATCTTGTGACGTCAGACTAACTGGTCTATAGTTTCCCGTATTTTCTCTCCCACCCTTCTTAAATAGTGGAGTTACGTTTGCAATCTTCCAATCAATGGGGACTTTTCCAGTATCCAGCACACAATACTCTAGGTGCGGTCTCACCAGAACCCTATACAGTTGCAGCAAGACTTCCCTACTCTTATACTCTAAACCTTTTGAAATGAACGCGAGCATACCGTTCGCCTTCTTAGTTGCTTGCTGCACCTATATACATATATACAATGCTGTAACATTTTAAGCAATCTTAAAAGACTGGCCTCCTTATATATTTTGATTAATGGGAACTAATCACCCCTTCATTTATTAGATTCTAAAATTACCCGACATGAAATCTTCAATCTCCTGAATGAATCGTGTTGTAATTGATATTCATTCACTTGTTAGTCATGATTTCCAGGATTATCGCACTTACGTGTAAAACCTGGAATGTACAGCCAGGAGTCCTTTTCTTTGTCAGAGACATTCACATGTCATGCATCATGACATACATTCACAACGCATTGTTGAAAATTTAGTTAAAGGAGAGGGTGACATGGACAAATTGGGTAGTTTCGGGTTGTTGGCATAAATCCTTCTAGTTTAGTGCTGCAAATGACTTACAGTGGTGTTTAAATCAGACCCAGGCTAATTAAAATATTCACTACCAAAGTACAAAAGCTGAAGATAATTTTGCACTTTCTAAAGTGATTCGCCATTGCAGTATCAATGTACTGTGATGAAAGAAAAGGGAGGAGGGAATGAATGGATGGATGGGTGGGTGGGTGGGTGCATGGAGGGAGGGAGGGAGGGAGGGAGGGAGGGAGGGAGGGAGGGAGGGAGGGAGGGAGGGTAGGAAGGACTAGGAAGTCCACACAGTCCACCTGAAGGATTCAGACAATCGAAGCTCTTAATGATCTCATCATGCCAAGCATCTTGAAGAGCTTGATACAGTAGAAGCCCGTTTATCCAGCTCGCTCGGGGGAGTCGACTAATTGACTGTGCCGGATAATCAGGCGGCAAGCTGCCGAAAACCCAACACAACAACTTTACTTATTTTAAAATATACTATATTAATAATATACTAAATAGTAACAGAATATTCTATAGCTACTTACCAATAAAGATTTCAGCACACTCGGTAAAAAATCGGTAAAAACCTCCAAGTTTGTAAGTTTAATAAGTGCACATGCGCACGAATTGAGCATACTCTTGACTGCTGGAATGGGGAATTGCCCCGGGAGGGGGTTGAGCAATCCGCTTAATCGAGTCTCGGATAAACGGGCTTCTACTGTACATAGTTTATTGAATTCCCTCAATACAACAAATTGGGATGTCCTCCTAACATGAAAGGCACTATACAAATGTAATTTCTTGTTGGAGTGACTTGATTTTGTAAACAGATAAACCTCTACACAAAAATGCCTGCTCTCAAGCCCCGAAGCAATCACAACCTTCGCACTGATTGAAATTATAGCTCATGCTCTGGATCAAACAACAGCGAGTCAGGAGGAATTGCTCGCATTCTTTTCATTATGAGATGAAGTATTGATAAACAAAACATTTTAAAGCAAAATATTTTGAGCAACATCAACAATACGCGTTTATTATCTTCAGAAGGGGTAGCATCTTGGAGCACTTAACAGTGACACTAACAGTCTGGGGAGGGGAGAGGGGGGGGAACAGGCAAAAAAGGAAAATCTTCAGACAAATTGCACAGCACGGGGAAAATGATCAGCCCATGAAACTAACATCTACTCAATTTATAATGCTGGAATAGGGATTGATACATCAAGGAGAAACAGTTTGGTTAGAGTAAACCTAGATAATACACTTAAAGGAATTCCACTTTCTTTTGAAACCAGGCTGAGACATTTTGTATTATGTATTGTGTGAATCTGGGTATACATGGGGAGGACTTGAAAAAAATTGCAAAGGTGTTTTTCCTCTTTTTCAATTTTAAGAAATTTACGTATGAAAATGTGTTATTTGTCAGAAAAAGGAAAGCTGTTTCAGAGAGCCAGCAACGACATAATAGGCTGAATGGCCAACTTCCATAATGTAAATTTCTATAGTTCTATGTAGTTGTCTGTTTTTTTTAAGACAAATGTGCACAAGTTACCTATGAAATGCACAATCACTATACTTTTCAGTAAATCCTGTCAAACACTTTGAGACATTTTCTTGATACTGTATATCAATTGCAAGGTTTATTATTAATTACATTTTTATCCCAGTGCTAACATATCACCAAAATTTTATTTCATTGCCATTTGACTTTCCAGCAGATTTATTTCAATATAACATGCGGCTTAATACTTCATGAAATTTAATTCAGCTTGATTACATCTTTATCATTGTGGAGCTATCAATTCACCTCATACCCATTTGTGTGATTCCAAATGCAATCAATCCTTGCTATCTCTATATTGTACTGTGACATACAGTATTTCACATCCTTCACGGAATCAGACTTTTACCTTTACATTATATATCTGCCCTTTACCCATTCTGCAAAACTTGCTACAGTACAGTGGCATTTAGGAACAAAGGTATTCTTTGAAAGTCATTGCTGGCAGTATTCAGTAAAGTGTATGACAAAGCACAATTTGTCAATAAAAGACCCTATGTTTAAAAGAGAATGCAAACCCAGGAACAGTAGGTTCAGAAATGCCTGTACTGTAGTTTATGTAGTTAAACAGGTTTAGGTTTGTGAAGGGCAATCTCGAATGGACAACAAACCCTACAGTTTTGGTACTGAAGTAAATTAACAGTTGGAATGAATTACTGTGGATTTACCTCCCAAAAAAATCCATCACCAGATTGTAAAGCACTTTGAGACATCTGCTCAAGTGATAAGGCACCATATCAAGGATGCAAGGATTATTAGTACTGTACCTTATTTTATTATTTTCACAAGAGTGAGTGGTACAGACAGGACATGTGCATTCATTTAAGAAACAGTTTGATGCCGCAGTGCGAATAGGCAGGGTGGCTATTCTGAAAGGACAAGATGAAGTAAGCCAGAGGGCTTTTAGCAATCCATATCTGTCTTGTGACCCTGTGAGTCAGCTTTACTCCATAACTGTAGCTTCTGGAGAGACACAGCGTTACACTTAACCAGGGTTGTCATTAAAAATAGAATCAAATACCACCTCAGCATAACTTTGGCATGCTGTTGAATGAGGTTTGTTTGCCCAAATATTACTGGCCTGAACAATTTCCGAACTGCAGATCTTTGAAAAGATAACATAGCTTCTTTGTTTTCTTCTGGCAGCTTGCCTTTTCCTAAGCTCATAGCATCACTTATCAGTAAACACTGGGACCATTATTCTCACTAAACATTTTTGTTTTGACAACCATTGCATTTTCTAGACATTTTGTTTTCATCTCCCGTGTTTTTCAAGCTGCCAGACCTTGCTTCGCTTCCAATTTTAGTTCCTGAACTTCCAGTGATCACACATACAAACAATTTTTAAAGTTTATTGTCAGTGAGCAGTTCGTAGCAAAACATGTTAAATTCAGAAATATTCCAATTGAAAACAAACCTCAGTTTGCTTCTACTTCAAAATACTTTCAGCAATCCATATCTCTCCAGTGACCCTGTGAAGTCAACTTTACTCGATAGCTGTAGTTTCTGGAGAGACACAGCATTACACTTAACACATCATCACTGTCATTAAAAATTGAACAGTAATTGACTGATTTTGGTAAAGAACAGATTCATTGATCTCTGACCCCAGTCAGCGACTCCACTATCAATTTTATACTCAGCATATTAGTAACCCACCCTGCTAGGTATGTACAAAATAATAAATGTGGGATCCATAGGAGAACTTAGGAAATTGGGAATAGGAGGAGATCCTTCAGCTCATCAAGCCCCTATTCCCCTACAAGCTCAATGAATAGGACTTTTGAAATTATCATCACTTCTTTTTGTTTCTATTCATTGGAATCAGCAGGCTTGTGATGCATTAAATGTCTCTTTCTTATAAACTTCACTGTGATCACCACACACACAACCATTTTTGCAGCTATCATGAAAGATTCCACCATGTGGAGAGGACACAGGCTGCAGAGTTCTAATATGAAGCCTGTGGAGAGTTCAGGAGGCCGACAAGTAAGGAGTCTGCATAGTTAAGTCTGGATGTTCTGAATATACGTATGAGAGCTTTGGCAGCCTGAGATGTCAAACAGTGATGGAGCCGGGCAATGTTGCGGAGATGAAGGAAAGCAGAGCAGATCATGGCATGAATGTGGGGTAAAAAGGATAGTTGAGGGTCGAAGAAGACAGCAAGTTTCCGGACATGCTTAATGAGATGGAGTGTGCATCCACTGTAGCTCAGTGGTTAGAGCAAACCCCTTGCAAGCAGGAGACCTAGGTTTGATTCCAGGCAGGACAAAACCTTGGGCAAGTTTTCTTACTCCACACGCCTCCATCCCCCCAAAACAATTTGGTCATTCAATCCACGACCGTGACACATAAGACGGCGTGGGGCCGAGAGAAGAAAAAATTTGTGGAGATGAAATGGAGGCAGTTACAAGTTGAACCATGCAAGAACAGAACCATGAAAATTGAGGTTAGAGGAGAGGCAGTGGATGAGTATAGAATGGTCAACAGTGTTGAAAGCAGCGCATTGGTCAAGGAGGATGAGGTAGTAGAGGGAGTCCTGACTGCAGATGTCATTTGTCACTTCGACCAGAGCTATTTCTCTCCTGTGGGTGCCATGAAATCTGACTTGATAATAGTGTCCGGCGATATATCGGTTATATCGGTATAATTTTCCATATCGATATGCCGATATTGGAAATTTTAATATATCGGTATATCGAAAAATTCGGTACACAAAAAAAATCGGTATATCACAAAACATCGGTTATATAGTGCTTGGCGATATATCGATATATCGATATATCGGTTATATTGGTATAATACAAACTTTTTCAACATACCTTGTCGCCGGCATTGCAATCCTCCTGGGTGTAGAGCATGCATATCGGAATGCGCACTACTTGATAATGACATGATAGAGTCAAATGGCTTTCTTCTGCAGTATAAATTTGTATGGTTGTTAATAATCCTTACATTTAGTATATGGTTCCAAATTTGGAGGATATCCCAAAACACTTCACAGAATTCACTGTGGAGTGTAGTATCTGAGTATTTGTAGGACAATGCGGGAGCACAATTACACGCAAAAATGTCATGAAGTAAATGATCAACTCTTTTATTTTGAGGGTATTCTCGGCCAGCACACAGGAACATATTCCCTTCTCTTTTTGAACAGTACCACAGGATCTTTGACATCCACCTTTACAAGGGGACAGGATTGTTTTTTGACGTCTTATGACAGCACTAGGGTCCGTCGATATGGAAATTTTCCGATATTGATATATCGGTTGGCTCATATCGATATATACTGATATATCGATATCGCCGGTTTTTTTAATCCTGTCTATACGCGCGCATTCGGAGGTGCGCACGCATTCCGGTGTGCGCATGCATTCGGATGTGCGCGCGCATTCCATGCTATAGGCCCAGGAGGTTTGCAATGCCGGCGATAAGGTAAGGTGAAAAAGTTTGCTTTATACCGATATAACTGATATATCGATATATCACCGGATACAATGTTCCGATATTTGCGATATACCGATTTTTTTCTGTATACCGAAGTTTTCGATATACCGATATATTTGGATTTCCAATATCGGCATATCGATATGAAAATTTATACCGATATAACCGATATATCGATATATCGCCGGACACTAGACAGCACCCTAACAATGCAGCACACACTGACATTGTTAGCTTGAACTACGTAAGCTCAAGTCCCGATGTGGAGTTTGAACCCACAACCGTCTAACTCGTGAGGTGAGAAATTCAATTGCTATGGTTCTATCCCCACAGTAATTCTTGATCCTTTACATCAATATTTTATACAATATACAAAAATATCCTTGGGAAGGTTGAGTGTGATGGTCTGTGTGTGGCTGGTAAGTAATGAAAAATAAAATCCTGACAGGTACAAGTTATTGATGGCAAGTATTCAAAGTACAGTAACAACATATTGGCAGGAATAGGGTCACTTTGGGTAATTTTAGCAACAGTCCTTACATTCCACAGAGAAGTTAGCCCTGCACTGAATAAAACACCAATTTAACCAATTGTAACAGGCAGATATTATTAACATAAATGATTCTTCGAATTCCAATTTTGTAGAGGCATCTCATGGAACTGTAATGTCAGTCAAACATGGAAGCAGTTTTTTGACCACTGGAAGGCTGGGCTACAGCTACTGTTATGCTATCTGAGAAAGAGCAGGAAGACTGAGAAGAATGAAGAATGAGTGACAATATATTACTTGCCAGTTCAGAAATGCGAGTTTAGTAAGATCTTCCCTGGAGTGTTCTTTAACCTTTCAAACATTCTGGAGTAATGCACGCTCATGTCTGAAACTCAATACATAGTTGGCTGGAATATTTAAAATCATCTGTTTTGCTCACCTACATTCCCTGTTTTATTTTCTTTCATAGTGTCATGTAAGATCCATCCAAATTAAATATTCATGAGATGAAATACTCTACAGGAAAACAATCTCAGAAAATTTGTGTTTGAATGCATTATGCATAATAATACAACATTTATAGGTTGGCATTAAATTTTTTTGGAGTGGGTGGGAAACGTTAGTTTCATTTTAACCAAATGTAGTACATTCTCAGACCATTTTAAAACCTTACTCTCATTAAAGATATATAATCCAAGATCAGTAGGATTTTAGACCTAATTTTATGTTTAGTGCTAGGGCTGAGCTGCTCTGAAAGAGATTTACTTTGCTTTGTAATGTTCCCACATAGAGCTTATATCCACAATGCTATTTATATATATCTAACTGTAATGACCTAGATACATCATAGGTATGAAGAGTATAAGAAAGCTTATATAAATACTGAATTTGCAAATATGTATACAAATTTGCTCTCTTGAGGAAAAATGAGGCGAGCCTGCCCAATGGAGTGAAATGAAAATAAATCTATAACAGATGAGATAAGATGAAGGCACTGTGAATGTTGATAGTACAGGTAGACCCCGCTTAACGAAGGGGTTAGGGACTTTAAAACCCTTCAGTAAGCGAAACTTTTGTTAAGCGAGAGTTTAACTATATTACTGTATTTGGCAAACGCTGCCCCGACCTGAGCCTCCCCTCTAAAATCAGTTTAGTTCCTAGCGGTTCCTAGCGCTAACATTTTTGGTGTACAGGTTGTACACATTCGAATATACAGGTTCGGTGTACTCCAAAATCCGGAGTTCTGGAATCCGGAATGTGACAAAAATTGCAGGATTAAAAACGCCAATCCTACCTGCTCCAGGCCAGGTCTTCACAGTCACCGCACTGAAATATCGCAACCTGGGCCCAGGCATTTCCGGACACGTGACGGGCTTCTGGCGTTCCAATTTGTCCGGAAATACCCAAACCTGGGCTCGGCTACCGGCCCAAATTCAGGACACTCAACTTGTACTAGCGAAGGCCTAAGATAGATATAACTGCTATTGAAGGCTACACAACTTTAAATACAACAATAAAATATTTCCTTGTATTAGTAAATACAACAATAAACAATAAAATACAGACAGTCCTCGACTTACTATTATTGAAGCCACAAAGCATCCTGCCGCTTAAGCTCCTTCCATATGGGAGGGGCTGCACTGCACTGCTTAACTGAGGAACACTAAAGACTGAGCCTGTGTTGCTGGGGCAACTGGGAGAGACGCTACCCATGAGAAGCTGCGCACGAGAAGCCCGCGAGATTTAAAATATGTGTTAACATTCATTATAGCGAAAGCAGCCTTTGTTAAGCAGATAATTGGTACAAATAGAAACCCTCTTTATAGTGAACTTGCGTTAACCAGGCGTTCGGTAAGTGTATCACTACCACCTGACAATGAAGCAACTTTATTACTCCAATACTAGTTCATAGAATCAGATTTTTACAGTACAGGAAACCATTCGGCTGCTCAGGTTTGTCCTGCCTATCTGTTTCAGTGCATAGAACATAAAAACTGTGAACATAAAAAGGCAGTTAATCCTTTGGACCTTCTGATTATTTAAGGGTTAAGTTATCTGCTCCACATTCTCCAGAGGGTTTTTAAGAAAACTGGAAAGATATGATACCTCAAGGTTAAATATTCATAGGAAGAAAGTACTCAACCAGAAAAAGAAAGATATGTCTTGGAATACATTATTTATTCATGGTCCTGCCATGTGACTTTGCTGAACAAGTTATATGACATCTGACGGACATCAGTAAAATGGTGGAATTTTTATGAAAATTGCGAATGCTAAAGTAACAGTTATGCAACTGTTGAGATTATGTGTTCAACATGGAGGAACTTGAATGGCCTTATTCATAAATGGTATGAATTTACTGAGCGCAGATCTCAGTTACATCTTATTTCTAATTTAGCAATTATCAAATAGTTAAAGATATTATTCACAAAGTGTTACTTTGTTTCAAACTGAGAAATTTTGGGGGGAAGAAAATGCAGAACACCACTCAGGTTGAAAATCAGTGGAAGAAAAAGTGAGATTTTACAAAGAATTACAACAACTTGCATTTATATAGCATTCCTCCTACAGCGTAGCATTCCTGTGTTATTACACCACTGAAACAGGCTATTCAGGTCTATTAGTACGTGCTGGTGTTGCTCCTCTAATGAGCTTCCAACTAACCCTCAACCTTCCCTCTCATAGCCCTACATCAGTTTCTTCCTTGGGTGGTAAACAAATCCCCAAACAATGTTTGTCAATAATAATAATAGTAATAATTCTTGCATTGATATAGAATCATCATATAATCACATCTCAAATTGCTAATAGGAAATACTGTAAAGTGGTGTGAGGGTGTATTTTGTGTGCAAACTATCAGCATCTAATTTACAGTATTTCTTGAAGGGCGTCATTACAGAGTTGTGCAAATCGAAACTCCTTTTAGTAATCTGTATGATGTCATGCCAGCCCATGGGAATGCACTATCTGTGGTCTATATGTAGAGCGAAGTTCCCGTGGGTCGACAGCAATTCCATCAGCATTGCTTATTTCTCAGCACCCTGTTTTTCCTTCTAGTTCTTTAACATGCTTTTTGTATTATCCACCTTTATCTAGCACAACAAAGAATTTTGCAGTTCAGTTCTGACGAAGGGTCGTGGACCCGAAACATTGACTCACTTTTCTTTTCTCCATAGATGCTGCCTGTTCTGCTGAGTGTTCCCAGTGCCTTCTGTTTTTGTTTCAAATAATTTTTCAGGCTATTCTCAATGACATAGATTGCAGAGACAGTGCTGGCTCACATCCTATAATCACATTGATGTAATTCATCCCTTCAATAAAGTTGTGCAAGATTTCTGCCTCGGTGGTAGAGGCAATCACAGTGCTACATGGAACCGGACCTGAGACTGGTGATGCTCAAAAGAAGTAAACCCAATATACGTTTTATAAAATCATATGATTAAAGAGTCCCACTTTGTTCTCTTAACATTTGTGTTGTTCGTGGCCCAGTTGGGGAATGGTGAGATAAAGAAGTAGAATTGCGTGGGGCCAATCCTCTGCTGTGATTCAATCGAAATTGTAGTAGGAAATGGTAGGGGAAGGGGTGATATTCTGTACTGTTTGGTACTGTGCATTATACAGATGAATAACATTAAACATTCTTTATGTAGATTCATGGATTCATAGATTTTTACGGCACAAAAGGAGGCCATTCGGCCCATCTAGTCTGTGCCGGCTCTTTGAAAAGAGCGATTCAATCCCACTGCCCTGCCCGCTCCCCATAGCCTAATAGACCTGTTCTCCCTAAATAAAGATCTAATTCCCTTTTAAAAGTTGTTATCAAATCAGCCTCCACCACCTTTTTAGGCAATGCATTCCAGATTCGAACAACTCGCTGAGTGAAAAAAATTCTCCTCAGCTCCCCTCTACTTCGCCTTGAAACTATTTTAAATCTGTGACCACGAGTCACAGATTCGCACACGAGTGGAAATAGTTCTTCTCTATTTGCCCTGTTGAAACCCCTCATGATCTTCTAAACCTCTATTAGGTCTCCCCTCAATCTTCTCTGTTCCAGAGAGAATAACCCTAGCCTATCTAGCCTCTCCTCATAGCTGAAGTCCCTCAATCCTGACACCATCCTAGTAAATCTTCTTTGTACCCTTTCCAGTGTCTTCACATCCTTTCTGTAGTGTGGTGACCAGAATTGAACACAGTATTCCAGCTGAGGCCTCACCAAAGTCTTATAGAGGTTAGTCAGCACTTCCTGACTTTTGTACTCTATACCCCTATTTATAAAGCCTACTATCCCATATGCCTTCTTAACAGCCTTGTCTACCTGCCACCTTCAACGAGTCACTAACACAAATCCCCAGGTCTCTCTGTTCCTTCACACCATTTAAAATTGTACTATCTAGCCTATATTGCCTCCCTTCATTTCTTCTCCCAAAATGCATCACCTCACACTTCTCTGCATTAAACTTCATCTGCCATGTGTCTGCCCACTTTACCAATTTGTCTATATCCTCTTGCAGATGGCTACTATCCTCCTCACTATTTACTATTCTCCCTAACTTAGTGTCATCTGCAAACTTGGAAATTGTACTCCGTACACCCAAGTCCAGATCATTGATGTAGATTACAAACAGCAATGGTCCCAAAACTGATCCCTGTGGCACACCACTGCTAACTTCTCTCCATTCTGAAAAACAGCCGCTCACTACAACTCTCTGCTTTCTGTCTCGCAGCCAGTTGTGGATCCACGCTGCCACTGTCCCTTTTACGCCATGGGCCTTTAATTTCCTAATAAGTCTCTCATGTGGCACTTTGTCAAATGCCTTTTGAAAGTCCATGTAAACTACATCAACTGCGCTACCATTATCCACCCATTCCGTTACCTCATCAAAAAATTCTATCAGATTTGTAAGGCAAGATTTGCCTTTAACAAATCCATGTTGACTGTCCTTTATTAGCCTATATCTTTCTAAGTGAAAGATATAGGCTAAGATATTGTCCCTGATTATGGACTCTAGAAGTTTGCCCACTACCGACATTAGACTGACTGGTCTGTAGTTACCAGGCTTGTCCTTCTCCCCCTTTTTATACAAGGGAGTAACATTAGCTATCCTCCAGTCCTCTGGCACGACCCCTGTGTCCAAGGAAGATTGAAAGATCGTGGCCAGAGTCCCTGCTATTTGCTCCCGTGCCTCCCTTAGTACCCTAGGGTGCATCCCATCCGGACCAGGTGACTTATCCACCTTGAGTGACGTCAACCTTTTTAGAACTTCCTCTCTGGTTATAATTATTCTATCCATTTCTCCTACCCTCTCCTCCAATACCATGGCATTGGCTGTATCCTTTTCTTTTGTGAAGACAGAGGCGAAGTACTCATTCAGTACATCAGCCATGCCCTCTGCCTCCACAATGAGATTTCCTCCTAGGTCCCAAATTGGCCCCACCCTATCCTTGACCAACCTTTTACTCTTAATATGTTGGTAAAAAACCTTAGGGTTCCACTTAATCTTACTCGCTAATTGTTTTTCATGCAGTCTCTTTGCCCCTCTAACTTCCTTTTTTAGTTCTATCCTACACTTCCTATATTCTGCTTGGTTCCCTTCTGAATTTTGAGCCTGACACTTATCATAAGCCTCTTTTTTTTGGTTGATTTTGGCCCCAATTTCCTTAGTCATCCAGGGAGGTTTGGATGCCTTACATTTCACCTTTGTGGGGATGCTTTTGACCTGTGCCTGAACTATCTCCTCTTTGAACACTGCCTACTGCTCGTTAGTTGTCTTACCTGCCAATTTTTCTTTCCAATCCACCTTGGCTAGGTCCCACCTCAACTCATTGAAATTAGCCCTTTTCCAGTTGAGTGTCCTCACCTGTGATCGTTCCTTATCCCTTTCCATAATTATTCTGAATCTAACGATATTGTGGTCACTATTCCCTAGATGCTCACCTACAGAAACCTGTTGAACTTGCCCTACCTCATTTCCCAAAACTAGATCCAGCAATGCTTCTTTCCTCGTTGGACTGGAAACATACTGATCAAGAAAGTTGTCCTGCACACACTTCAGGAATTCTTCTCCCTCCTTGCCCTTTACTCTACTATTCTGCCAGTCTATGTTGGGATAGTTGAAGTCACCCATTATCACTACTCTATTAGCTCTGCATTTCTCCGTGATACGCTTGCAGATCTGCTTGTCTATCTCCTCCACTATTTGGTGGTCTATAGTATACCCCTAACAGTGTAACTGCACCTTTTTTATTCCTCATTTCTAACCAGATAGATTCGGTTTTTAGTCCTTCTTCCACCTCGATCCTTTCTAAGGCAGTCACTGAGTCCTTAACTAAAATTGCCACCCCGCCCCCTTTTCTCCCTTCTCTATCCCTCCTGAATACATTATAACCAGGAATGTTCAACTCCCATTCCTGCCCATGCTTGAGCCAAGTCTCTGTTACTGCTATAACATCATATCGCCTCACAGCAACCTGAGCCTGCAGCTCACCAATTTTATTTCTTAAACTTTGTGCATTTACATACATGCACTCTAAGGCACAAATTACTTCCTCTGCAATTTTCTCCCGTCTTACCCTTACCCCTGTCCTCTTTGTTACCCCTTCCGTATCTGAACTACTGTTCAGTTTCCCACCCTCACCCCCCGGGATTAGTTTAAAGCCCCCCCCACAAAACTCGACAACCTCCCTGCAAGGAGATTGGTTCCAGGCCTGTTCAGGTGTAACCCATCCATTGTGTACAGGTTCCACCTACCCCAGAATTGGTCCCAATGGTCTAGGAACCAGAAACCCTCCTTCCTACACCACTTCTCCAGTCATGCATTGATGTGCCTTATTCTAGCATTCTGGAACTGGCTTGCTCGAGGCACTGGAAGCAACCCAGAGATCACCACTCTCGAAGTTCCACTTTTCAGTTTTCTCCCTAGTCTCTGGTACTCTCCCTGGAGCATCTCAGGCCTTTTCCTCTCAACTTCATGGGTCCCAACATGGACCACCACAAGTGGATTTTCCCCTTCCCCTAGCAGAATTTCATGCACCCGCTCAGTCAAGTCTTCAACCCTGGCACCTGGTAGGCAACACACCTTCCGAGATTCGCGTTTCCGTTCACAAAAATGCCTATCTATACCTCAGACAGTTGTATCTCCTATTAAAATGGTCTTGATCGAGTTGGTTTGTCCAACCTTCTCACAGACCTCCTTATCCAAACAGGTTGAAAGTACTTCATACCTGTTGGAAATGGTTACAGTCTGGGGTTTCTCTGCACCACTCTTGTGGCTCCGCATACCCGGTCGTCTGACTGTCACCCAGTCCTGACCGTGGCTGGCAACTGCGCACTCTTGTTCCCTAGGCCTTGGTGGAGTGTCAGGCTCTAGGATGAAACTATCTAAGAAGCTCTCGCCTTCCCTGATGCACCGCAGTGTCTCCACCTGATACTCCAGCTCAGCTATTCTAAGCTGGAGCTTCCTCAGGTGCAGACATTTGCTGCAGATGAAGTCACCTTGGCTCAGGTTGCCCTCCATCAACTCGCACATCCCGCATTCCTCGCACATCACATGCCAGGCCATTATCTCGACTTACTTCCCTGGGATATATATAATCTGCATGTCTTGGTCAATAACATTTAGTGGCTAGCGGAGAATAATACATGCCTGTTACCAAGGTCAGTAAAGTTGGCCACAAGAGGAGCATAACTATAGGTTATACACTGTAATCACTTTAGTCAATATCCACAGTAATAACAGGGAGGTAGGGTAACTGTTGCTCTACTTCTGAGATGGTGTTATGTAAATTGCTGGTTTGAGGACTCTCTACTTTCCCCATCATCCATTTAAAGAGGTGAAGGATAAATGGTTCAGTTTCCCACAGTTAACTTAATAAACAAAGATATAAAATGTCAAACACTGAGCTTCATACACTGAGCTTACTTGGTCAATTACCGTAATAAAATATATTTTTTAAAAACAACATAAGTTGCACAGATCATAGCTGGAAATATTAATCTTTCCCTATAATTACTTTAAATTGATCTCCACCACTTTTCCCGCCTCGACCGTGCCTTACCCAAATGCAACCCAAATCCTTATGCATGCATTTGTCACCTCCTACTTGCATTACTCGAATGCACTCCTTGCCATCTCCCCATTTCCACCACCCAAAAGATCCAGCTGATTCAGGACTCTGTGGTCTGCATACTGACCCGGACCAAACTCCGTACCCCTATCACACCAGTTTTGGCAAGGCTCCACTGGCTTCCCATCCCTGAATGGATCAACTTCAAGATCTTCACATTCATGAATGGGATGAGATAGATGAGGTGCTTCTGGTCTCAATATTGATTTCAACAATTTCAGACCATAACAGCTCACCTATCTCCTTCCCCTCTTCTGTCACCATTACCACATGTCAAACATTTTTGGAGAAATTTAAACTGTAAAGCATCACACCCACTCCCCACCCAATTTAGATGTACAAGTGAAAAAACTTGGACTTGTTTTGGCAGACATGTCCACAAGCTTGGAACAATTCACAGACTAGAGTTGTACATTAGATTGCTGTACGACTGTCAAATTCCAACTCATCTTAGTGTTTCAGTATTTGATCCATATGCACCAAATTCTTAAACCATATATGTGTGCATTGGTTCACTGTCAGATGCTAGTTATTGTATATAATGGGACACACTTTAGTTTCACTGTATGCAGTTGGGCCATTCCAATATACTAAACCAATTTCAGTTTGCTCAGATCTTGGCTATGCTTTCCTGCATTGCTGATTGACAATATTTTTTCTCAGCTACGCTCTTGTGCACATCCCAATTGTGTGCAATATGCAAGACTAATGGAAATACATGTTAATAATAGATGCAATGCAGTAAATGGTTACATTTTACCTACACTATAAAAATCCAATATAAAGGACTAATAACCCAGGCAAACATTCCAAAAGTTAAGTTTCAACGAATGGCTTGTCAATTATTAGGTTTTTTCATTAACTTTATTTTTTCTTGGTGAATCCTTTTGCCAATCCAGGTGACGTGTCACTTTTAGATAATACGGTGCTTTCCACTTTTAGAACTTAAAGGCAAATATGCTCATTGGCACTAAGTGTAGCACTTTTGATGTACTGTCTGCTTTTAACAGAAAAATCCCATTATAAGTGCACTTTGTCTAAATCTGCACACCATTAAGACTCCTTTCACTCCAACTTGACTCCAGCCAAGAACGATTGCATGCCCTCTCAGCTATCGTGACAGAAAATTTCAGCTTGATTTCAAAATGTGAAAGCCACCTATCAAATGTAATGTTAAAAGAGGAATTATGATCCAACAGAAACTTCTCGGCATTTTGTCTCTTGTAAATCTCAATTTTTTTCCTAATTCCTGTATCATTTACCAGTATAATAGTGCCAAAAGACTAAATTGTTTTGTTGCCGTCTGTAGAATAGTTTGGAAGTGGCAATGCTGAAAGGAATTGAGAATACTGCAAGTCCATAGCAGCATTGAATTGGTGTCCAATATGTATCAGATTAGAACCTCCCACATCTGTGCATTGTAGGTTTGTGTTCAGGAAGGAAGGCAACCACAAATGTGATATTCCTTTTCTTCACCCCAAGGGGATCAATAGAAATATTCCTTCCACTTGATATAGTGTCTATAACATCCAAACATCACAGTTTTCTAATCCAGAGGGAGAATCCTGTGGACTGAACCAAACTGACACAGCTACGGTGCCTCATTATCATTCAAACCCGAGATAACCAAATTCAGATGCTAATTATTTTCATGTTAATCATGAATCGCATGACATTTGAGAATCCTTCCTAGTTTATGTCAGCATTATTGAGAAAGTGATCTAATAATGTCAAGCACGTATTACTGAATCTTTATGTAGGTGAGATGTTGAGGATGCTATCATTCATAGACACGTGGAGCAGTTCTGTAAGGCTGGTACCTTCTCCCAACACTTACATTCAGAATTACTTCATAAACACAAGAGTTTGATATTAATGAAAACCACTGTTGAAGACAATAACAAAATATTTAATTGGATCAGGCAAAAATGTCATAAAGAGCTGCCCCGTGGCTCAGCTATATCATACTGATCCTTGCATTTGATGCAGTGTTTTATCATGTTGAGAGACCTGAATGCGCTTCACAGGATATACTGTAAAGTGATGTGAATCACTTTACAGTATTTTGTGGGTGAAGCTGCCAAAAATTACACCTGAAAATGAAATGAGCAAGCACATCAAACATTTGATATCTGCAAATCATAATGGATTACAGTTATGCCAATTTTAAAATGATTTTTCTAACCTGAATGTTTAATGGTCAAAAAGTAGTCATTCATTAAAAGTGGTTATTTATTCCAGTGAATAAATTGGAATATGTATAGCAGCGTATAAATTTAAGAGGGCATAAAATGCCTGTGCAATTTGAATATTTCCTCTTCCAACTGTCTGGGTACATTCACGTGTGCAGCAGGGGGTAGCTCTTCCACAGATCAAACAATCCACTTTGATGGGTAAAGAAATTTGCTTTGCAAATAGCATTGTACATTCATTTGCCATCACTCGTTACCACTCGATCAACCGCACCTCTCTTTGTCAAAGGAATTAATCAGTACCCTTTAACCATCTCTAAAGATTGCCTTGTGTCAGAGTTGCCAAACACGTAAAAGCCACATATGTCAGCATATTGGGCAAGTGGACAAATCAATTATTCACTGTTACCAGAAAGGACCATAATTATATATAAATTGCTTTGTTACCATCAGCTTCAGAGGTCAGATACATTGATGCAGTACCATTGATTGAATGAGATGGATTCTGCTATGTTAATCTCATCTAAAGCTACTTATGCCAGTCTAAATATAGCAGTTGTCGTTTTTCTTTATGCTGATGTTATTACCATCTATAACTATATTGTTTCATAATGTTCCATACATGTCAAATAAATTAGCTTTGTTTAGTGATCTATAATGTGTCATGTCAGATTCCTGATGTTGCTAATTTTAGACAACAGCTAAAGGGTGGTTCTTGTCAAGGCTGCATTGAATTTTGTTGAGGTCCAAAGGCTATAATTTTTCTTCTTAATTAAGTCATTTTTATGTAGGAGCCATCATACTAAAATTATAATTTACCATAAAATAATTAACTCCAGCCATAAATCCAAAATTAATTTCTTCTACAGTCCTGACAATTATACTAATAAGCTGCAATTTTTGCTGGCTAATATTCTCCCACCCGCAAAGCTATCTCTCAGTCAGCAGTTATTACTGCTATCATTTGTTCAATCAGACTGGTAGGATGTTAGTCAGCACTATAGAGTCTAATCATAAAATCATAAAGATTTCAACATAGTAGGAGGCCATTCAGCCCCATTGTGCCTGTGAAGGACTTACTCCCACACGGTACTGATCGACATTTTGGTTGTACAAGGAATTGTGGCTTTGTGATTCATTTTACAAAGACTGAAATTTTCACCAACTCAAACAATGCACTTTGATGGATAAAATAAATTTGCTTTGCAAATGGTATTTTGCGTGCATTTGTCATCACCCATTGTCAATCACTAAGCTAGAGGAGTCCTGTAGCCTAGTGGTTAGAGCACTACCCTCGCCTGGACATAGGTTCATTTCCCAGGCAGGCGATATGTTAGGTAAGGTTCCTTACTCCAGTACCCTATCCAGTAAGTAGGAACCCGATTATTAGTCAATTGGCGGACCACTTCCAGGGGTAATAATCCGTTCAAAGTTTTTTTAAAAAAATTTGGTCACTCAATTCGGGACACAACTGTGCGAAATTGCCATCCACAAAATATACAGTCAATTCATTTTACAGTACAGTATAATTTGTGAAGTTTTTTGAGACATTGTGAAGAATGATAAGGAGCTATATCAACTGCAAATATTATTACAGTACTGTACAGTAAAAGCCCGTTTATTTGTGGCCTGATCAACCATAACTTCCGTATAACCGGCAACTCAAAAAAAGGTCTCCATTCAATTAACCGGATCTTATCCTGCACAATCGCTGTGACACATTTTTTCCTCTCGTATCAGTATTTCAGAATGCTGCTACTAGTGCCTGAAGGTGCCACTGTCATTTTTTTCCCTCACAGAGTACAGTACTATTAGCTCTGAATGCTGTTGATAGGTAGTGCACTTCCAGGTTTGAGAGAGAAGCAGGGAGAGAGAGAGGATGGGGGGGAGGCGCGGGAAGAGAGGGAAAGAGTGGGGGGAGAAAGAGAGAGGAGTGGGAGGGGGAGAGAAAGATGGGGGAGAGAGAGGGTGGGGGGGGAGAGAGGGAAAGAGGGGTGGGGAAGAAAGAGAGGAAAAGAGTGGGGGGAGAAAGAGAGGGGAGTGGGAGCGGGAGAGAGAGGTGGGGGAGATAGAGAGAGGGGGTGAGTTGATTAATTTAGATGGAAAATGAGAGGAGTGGAGGGGGGTTGGATTTGGAGCCATTGAGATGCCAGAATGACTATGTGTGTGTATGAAAGAGAGAGAGAGAGAGGGAAGGAGGGAGAGAAAGAAAAAAAAGAGTACCCCTTTGATTGTGTGCTGGATTTATAGATATTTAATCAATATTTATTGCTTTATTGCTTTTGGTAATTATCCATACAATATTCTGTGATTATTTAGTCTATTATTAATATGGTATGTTTAAAAAACAATAATTTTTTTTAAAGTAATTTTTTTGTGTGTGGGGGTTTTCAGCAGCTGGCCGCCCGAATATCCAGCATGCGGTTTAACCGGCATTGGCCAGGTCCCGAGATAAACAGATAAACAGGCTTTTATTGTTATTATTTCAACCATCTCCCTTTACTGGGTTCATCCTTCAGAGACCAAGATCAGTGTAATTTCTAGCAACGTACAGATCAGTGTAATTTCTAGGAGGATGAAGATGCCTTTCCCTGCTCTAGCAGTTCCTTCCTCCCACTATCAAAATGTGATTTTCAAACCACCGCAACTGCTGCACAAATGATTCTGCAATAGAAAGAAGGTCGGGCAGGTAATCTGAAAGGATGAGAACACATGAGCCAAAGTGTCTTCTTCCTCAGAACTCTCCTTTGTGATATTTTACGCTGCCATTAATGCTGACACATTGTTCTCTGTTTCACAAAATTGTGAAAGCAAATGTAATTGGCAAAGCACCGCACAATTCTGAAATAAAATGAATGAAATATAATTTTCACAAGGAAACTCTCCCTGAACTACAGTGATTGTATTTTCTCAAAGTTCAACCCAATTTTTTGCTTGCTAGACATCATCATTGTTCATGAGCATATATTATCATTCCAGGTCATTAAATCAATTCAAAATTGCCATATTATTGCTTGTTTCTCTCCTAAAATGCAATAAGGCAAATCTTTCATTGCATGCTTCAAGGTTTCCCTTGATTTTGACACTAGTAGACACATGCCAATATTCTGAAAATAATCAATTTATTTATGATCTGCAAACTTCCCCATCCTGAAGAAAGTAATTATTAAAATTTTACCTCTTGGCTTCAAACATCTTTGAGAAATTTAAACCTGGCTTGGATTGTATGAAATTATCTGAAATATTGATTGATCTAGTTGGCTATTTTTGGAGTGGGGAGCCAGATAAATACAGAAACCCATCACACCAAACATTGCTAGGCTTCACTAGCTTCTATATACAAATTGTTTGACTTCAGGATCCTCACTCTCACATAGAAATTCACACACTAATTCTCCAAACTGTTCATACCCTGGACTTTGTACATCCTCCAATCACTCCTTGCCACAATTGGTGGCCATGCTTTCAGCCACTATTCTTCTAATTCCTGTCTTAATCCCTCCACCTTTATCCATCTTTAACTCCAACCTGAAAAACTACCTCTTCAACCATTTAAAAAAAAACGCAAAATATTGCAGATGCTGGAAATCCAAAACAGAAACAGAAATCGCTGGGAACACTCAGCAAGTCAGGCAGCATACATGGAGAAAGGAAAAATGAGTCAATGTTTCGGGTCCACAACCCTTTGTTACTAAGGATCATCCAGCCCATTAAGGCCTTGCAGGATTAACATGAGCTGAGTGGGAAACCCTGCTCCTGTTTTTAATTTGGTTTACATAGAACAACAAAATTACATTTGTATAGTACCTTTCACGTCAGGAGGATGTCCCAAGGCACAAGATAGTTGGTGTTTCAGACCCAAACTGGGGTTGGGATTAAGGAGAGTAGAGGGTTGAGAGGGGAAGGGCGTGACCTAAATCAGAGAAGTCAAGAATTTCAGTTAAAGTTAAAGTATTTTTCATCAATCCAGAAAAAAATTATAGGGGCTTGCAAACAATACAATCTTTTATTATGTTTAGTTTGGTCTTGTCAGGATTGTCTATCCTATTAGAAAACTGTGGATCCTTGAGTCACTTCTCACTTCTAACTGTCATTGTCCTCTGGAATGTCTCCCTAAGGAGACAGTGAAATGTCATTTGTTTCAAGAATAAATTTGATAGACTTCTGCAAGGAAATAATATCTCTGGATACAGTATATAGTTTGGGACAAGACATGTCAAGCGACTGCCAGGATGGTAAAAGGCGAACTAGATGACCTTGATATTCTTTCACCTAGCAAGTTTGTATGTTCTTATGTATTTGTGCGTATTATTATTAATAATAATAATCCTTGCATTTCAGGTAGCGCTTTTCACGTCTTCTAGACGTCTCAAAGCGCTTCACAGAATAAACTGCAAAGTGAATTGACTATATATTTATGGGTGAAATACAGCAGCCAATTGCGCACAGCAGTGTCCTACAAACAGTCATGGATTGAAATGACCAGTTGTTTTTGAGAGATTATTATTAGGCATATTGGGCCTTGCTGACCTGTTACTGGTTTTTATTAGTTGACAGGTAACTTAATCTTTGACATCAGAGTTTGTAGCTCTTTATTTCTATTTAATAAAGTTTTTCAAGAGTCTTCAACTTTCTTCCTCTCATAACAGAGCTGCTATAGGAGTTTAGTCTGCCTATAGTTCTCTGGACAGAATCCTCTCTCTCAGACTCAGTCTGCTGAGGATCTTTCCTTTCTATTTGAATGTCTCCTGT
Organism: Hydrolagus colliei; assembly: GCA_035084275.1. NCBI lineage: Eukaryota > Metazoa > Chordata > Chondrichthyes > Chimaeriformes > Chimaeridae > Hydrolagus > Hydrolagus colliei. Next base: position 34,974,057 of record CM068742.1, read on the forward strand.
GAAACTCTTTTTAAATTCCCCTTTAAATTTTCCTTTCTGAACGCAACTCCCGCTCAAATGCCTGTCAGACTTTGCCAGATGGGCTGCTTATTGAAGCTCTCTCTCTATTGGCAGAAATGGGCAGAGGTGGTTAAATAGTTGCTATCAGATGCCACCCCTTGTTTAATATGCAGCCGAATAAGCAGATGGTTATGTTTAGCTGCACTTTCATTTTCATTATTTTGAACCATTCATCTTCGAGATGGGTGACCCCTTAGCCTAGGAATGAGGAGATATGATCTCTAATCTTTACTCTCCCTGATCAAATATCTGGGAGAGTAAGGAAACTCCTCTTCAGTATGCCGACACCAAAGAGGCAATTAATCCCACTTACTATGATGTTGTGTGTAACAGTTACTGCTCTTGTGTGAATGTTCCTTCTGGTTAATTGTTTTATGCCTCCTATTGCAGATTGATTTGAAATGGTTTTAATGTATGCCTGGTTAAAAATCAAACATGCCTCCTTATAAGTCTACTAAACTGACAGGATAAAGGCCCTCGGGTCAGATACCAATCGCCATTCATGTTTGAAGTCATAGAATCAAAGAATCTTACGGCATAAAAGGAGGCCATTCGGCCCATTGAGTCTGTGCCAGCTCTTTAAAAGAGCAATTTAATCCCACTCCCCAGCTTTCTCCCCATAACCGCGCAAACCCATCCTCCCCAAATAAATGTCCACCTCTCTTTTAAACGTTGTTATCGAATCGGCCTCCACCACCTTTTCAGGCAACGCATTCCAGATTCGAACAACTCGCTATCTTGACCAAACCACCATTTCATAAAATTTGAATTGAGCTATTCGTCACCACTGATTTGAGTAGTATTTTTCCTCTAAATATCTTCAATAAGCCCTATTGTTTTGAGAGAGTAGCAATGAGCACATATAGAGTACTGCCCATAAATTGATTTCCAAACCAGCACAAAATGCTTTTCTCCCATTGTTGTCAACTGAGTTGAAGAATCCTTGCGGGGAAACTAAAGAGAGTTCCAGAGTTCCTCCCACAGCCATAAGCCATTAAGTAATGATGTAATAGCAATTATGTTGACTGTTCTTCTTAATATTAATAGCACTGTTATGATTTCTGGTCATAGGAAACAGTAATGCATTTAAAAAGGTATTAGCCAGATTATAGTGGGATTTTTGAAGAGATCAGCTAGTCAGGAGGGATTACCAACCTTGACAATGTCTTTATGATAGGACACACTGCACGCTCCCGTTCACCCTCAAATATAAAGTCAATTCACTTTACAGTATATTCTGTGAAGCGCTTTGAGATGTTAAGATATGAAAAGTGCTATATCAAATGCAAGAATTATTAGTATATTATTAAGGTCTGAGAATCACCTCTCTTGCATCTGAATTCATAGAGGTAACCAGCCACATCTACATAGCATTTTAGCGAATTGTAACTGAATGAGGAATAAGAAAAATTGAGACACTTTAGTTTTATTTGAAAACTTGTCTTTGTTTTGTGACACTTTTACTTTAAATGCTCCTGCCCCATGAAAACAAATGATAGAAATACAAATAAATACCTATCTTTTCAAATGAAATGTAATCATATTTGTAAGTGTGTACACTGGTGATGAGTCGGGTGGAAGATATCTCTACTGAAGGACACACAGATGTAATGATACATATCATTTTACTTCACCAGCCCTGAGAAGGGCATTTATGATTTTCACCTGCCTTCATTATTTGTGTGCACTCCCTCCAAAATTGTGTGCCATCACACCAATTCATAAAGTGTGAAAACAATTTCCATCACTCCATCCACTTGTATCTGATTGCACTAATTTTTTGGAGGGCCCACTGTCCTATAGTATTTTACAAATAACAAATGTTGGTTCACTTTATAATACAGGTATCCCGCCCCAACCGCAGCCTCGCCAACCACGCATGCATCCGTGGTTTGCTAAATGCAACAACCCTTGCAAATCGCATTTTGCGCGTCCGCGATTTACATCCGTGGTTTAAATTTTCAAGTTTCACTCCTCCAAACAAGGGACCACATTCATCCGCGTATTGGTGTGTATTCATCCGCTCCGTGGTTCCCGCCTATCAACATCTTTACTACCCCACGTGGTCCAGCTGCACTCATGAATTATAGGTACTGTGTGTGTGCGAACAGCTAGCGTTTAGCACTAGGACCCAGGGGCAATGTTGCAATCATCCAACCACAATGCTTCTCTTTTAGGATTAAGGTAATTCTCCGTTGATTCTATCTCTATCTGTGTCTGCAGATCCTGGCAGCCAATGCTCCCAAACTTACTCCCCCCCACCCTCCGTGTCACCCCCACCAACCTCCATATCAACACCCCACCTTCGTGTCAACACCCTCATCACCCTCCGTGTCACCTCCCACACCCTTCGTGTCACCCCCCCACCCTCCGTGTCTCTCTCTCTCTCTCCTGGCTGTCTGATTGCTGCAGATCCTGGCAGCCAATGCGCCCTATCCCCATGTACAGGTATATTATAACTGTATGTGTTTTTTTTGTGTTTAGTTTTACTAAATGCAAACTTACTACCCCTATCCCCGTAGGGCCCTGCATTTCCCAACCGCGAAAAAGCACACGTACTCCCCCTATTCCCATGTTTGCCATAGAGCTCTGCATTTTCCAACCGCGATTTTACCAACCACGAAGGTTTACAGGAACGTATCCCTCGCGGTTGGGGAGGGATATCTGTATATTCTGTGGTGCTTTCAGATGTCTCAATGATGAAAAGGTAGTGTTTCAAATACAGCGATTATTATTATTTATAAGACTGGTTTATTTTCCATGGTGATTTGCTGATTACTGAGCTTCCACTTCTGCACATCTATTTTAGGAGAGACACCAAAAGAAGAAACACACTTCTCCAGCCTGAGAATCAAACAGTGTCATTGGGAAGCACCTCTAGAGCATCAAGGGACAGAGGACTAAGAATAGGCATCTGTCTGGTTTCCTTCCCACCGCCTTGGGACGTCCTCCTGAAGTGAAAGGTGTTATACAAGTGCAATTTTGGTGTTGTTTTTGTTCTAATAGGGCAAATGGAGTGTGACAGTGGAGAGCTTGTACAGAGAAAGAAAACTCAGCAAAATACGGAAGGAAATTAAAAACCAAATTACCTTGAACAATGCCCAACAAACTGTAAAAAAGTAAATATCCCTTTGGCATGCTATCGTATTGAAGACAGTCTGGTGTGAAAGATCCCCAACCACATAATCCTCCCTCAAAGTTTTGACTTTCATCTTCTTTGTTGCTATCTCTTTTCACAGGAGAGGTGCGGGTTTGTTTTGCAGTCGGAATCTCATCATTGAACACTGGGTTATCCACTCCTTTGTCCATGGTAGAGTGGGTGGAGTTAATGAAGTTTAAAAATTGACCATCATTGACTGCGAAACAGTTCAATTTGAGAGAGCAGGTGAACGGTAAAGCTCTCTCGTGCAACTAAGACTTGACTTAACAGCACCTGATCCCTGTTGCAGAAAATTACCTGCTCTATCGAATGACAACAGTCGACAAATAGGGGAAGTTGATGTTAAACCAATTGTTTGCACCTGAAAGTAGTTGGTAATCTGCACAGAGAACCTCTCAAGCTGCACTGCTGTGTATGATGCCCAGATGATGTTGCACTTGTCGGAACAGCAGGTGAATCTCCTTGAGCCCAAGAGCAGGGCTGCAAATATCATAACCAATAGCAGCGGCGAAGGCTCAGTGCGACCTATTCAAATATCAAAAAGGTTCAGCAACAACTTGCATTTATGTAGCACCCTCCACTCTGGGTAGTGTCTCAGAGCAGTTAACAGTGGCAGAGCCCGACTCTGAGCTGGGGAACAGTACAGTAGCAGCTCCACTGTGCAGTGATCAGCGTGGCCAAGGTGGGGAGAAGATGGCTATACCCATGGTTGAAGAGGAAGGTTTTCAGGACAGACTTGAAAAGGGGGACTGAGGGAGAGTGTTCCAGAGTTTGGGGCTCAGTGGCTGAAAGTGTCTTTCAATGGTGGAGTGGAGGGTACGAGGGACGAGCAGGAGGCAAGTGTCGGTCAAGCCGATGTGCCGGGTGGTGGATTTGGGAGTGAGGAGGCAGAAAGGTAGAGACATCTCAGGGAGTGAGTGGATTTGAACACAAGTGTGAGGAATTTGAAGTCGATTAATTCAGTGATGGGGAACCAGTGGAGTCTGGCCAGAGATGTGGGTACGGAGTTTGGTTCGGGTCAGTATGCGGGCTGCAGAGTTCTGAATCAGGTGGATCTTTTGGATGGAGAATCTGGGGAGACTGGTGAGGAGTGAGTTATTGTAATCCAAGCAGGAGTTGACAAATACATGCACAAGGGTTTCACCTGCATATGGGGTAAGGTATGGTCAGAGGCGGGAAATGTGGCAAAGGTGAAAGAAGATGGTCCTGGTCAGGGACCGGATGTGGGGGAGGAAGAATGACTGGACGTTGAATCAGACACCTAGATTGTGCACTGGTTAGGTGAGTCTGAGGGAGAGCCCCAGGAGGTTGAGGAGTTTAGAACTAGAGGAGTGAAGACATTGACAAGAGCCAAGGATTATGGCTTCCATCCTGTCCATGTTCAGCTGCAGGAAGTTTACACTCATCCAGGCCTCGATGTCTGGCAGACAAGCTGATGGAACATCCACAGACCTAGAGTTGTTACTGGAAGAAGCAAAGTACATTTTGTGTGTCATTTGCATATGTGTGGAAGTTTACTCTGTGGGTGACATTGCCTTGAAGGGAGCATATAGCCAAGGAAAAGAAGAGGGACAAGAATGGAGCCCTGAGGCACCCTGCAAGTGATTGGGTGGGGGCTGAAGGAGAAACCATTTGCTGAGATGAAATGATGTTGTTAGTTGAGTAGGACTCGAACCATACAAGTGCGGTCCCACTAAGGAAGATGAGAGAGGAGAGGCTGTGAAGGAGGATGCTGTGACTGTCGAATGCGGTAGAGAGACCCAGGATGTGGAAGCAGAAGGAGCCCTAGTCACAGATACAGAAACATTTAATTTGTGACTTTGATAAGCACAGTCTCTGTGCTGTGGGCAGAGTGAAAACCTTACAGCAGGGAATCGAGGAAGGAGTGGAGGGAAGACCGAAGTTGACCTTAAACAATGTGTTCCAAGACTTGGTAAGGAAGGGTAGGTTGGAGATGGGACAGCAGTGGGAGAGATTACAGGGTTCAAGGGTGGGTTCTTTGAGGAGGGGTGTGATGACAGCGGTTTTCAGGAGGTGTGGAACAGAGCCTGAGGAGAGTGGCTGACAGTGTTGGCCAGCAGGAGGAAAGGAGGGGGAGTTGACTGACCAATATTGGGTGAAGAGGGGTTTGAGGCAGCAGATGGTGAACTTCATCTCGGTGATTGGGGCTGAGAGGGAAGGAGAAATGGGGGGGAAAACAAATGCAGATAGTGGGGGAATGGCAGGAGCTGTGGCAGAGGGAGAAGCTGGTGTGAAAGGTCTGGATGGATTGGAAGGAGATGGGGCAGGACATTACAGCCAAGCGATTTTTGAGGAAAAGAAGTCTAGGACCTCTTCGCACTTGGCATCTGATGTGAGCATAGAGCTCTCGTCGTCTCATGAGATCCACTCTCTCCAGTATGCGACATCATATGCGACCTCTCCCTTCAGCAGCACCTACACACTTTATCCCCCAATTGCCCTCGTCATCAACTGTATTTCATCCATCGCCTCATTCGGCACCTCAACAAAAAACTGTTTCTTTTTCTTTCAGATGGCAAGGATCACAAACTTCAGTGACTGCTGGATGCCAACCCATCTTCTGTACCCTCCCACTCTTTGCCTTCTTCTGACCCTATGCCTCCCCCCAACGCAACTCCCTGCCATATCTTCACTATTCCTTCTGACCTCCCACTTTCTGATCCTGAACGATCTGTCCTCAATAAAGGTCTCAGCTTCATCCCCTTACGACCCCACCTCAATGAATTTTGATTCTGGCATGATGCTGAGCTCTTCTTCCACTGCCTCTGTGCTCACTTCTTTGGCCAGGATGCCTCCCCCCATATATTGGACCCCTTCTCCTGTCTCCAGAAGTCCCACTCCACTTGGACCCCACCGCCCAGCTCCCTACCCTCCCTCAACCTGTTCAATGAGAATTGCCGGTGTGACATCGGCCATATCCAGTTCTCCACTCCCCACTCAAACCTCTCTCCTTCTGAAAGTGCTGCACTCCATTCCCTCAGGACCAATCCTGACATCGTTGTTAAACTGACTGACAAGCGGGGTGCTGTCGTTATCTCGCGAAAGGACCTCTACCTGGCAGAGGCCAAACGCCAACTCATCCTACCTTCTCCTGGACCATGACCCCACAGCTGAATACTAAACCACCATCACCAAGGAAGTAAATGACCTCAAAACCAGTCTCCATCCTCCTCCACCTGGCTGACCATGTTCTGACATCGAACAACTTCACATTCAATTCCAACCACTTCTTTCAAATAAAAGCTGTCACTACGGGAACCCCCATAAATCTGCCTGTTTGTCGGCCACCTGGAACACTTCTTGTTCCAGTCCTACTCAGGCCCGCTCCCTGACCTGTTCCTCAGGTACAATGTTGACTGTGTCTGGGCCGCTTCCTGCTCTCGCAGTGAGCTAGAAGCATTTCTAAACTTTGCCTCCACCTTCCAGCACTCCATAAAATTCACATGGACCATCTCTGACTCTTCCCTTCTCCGATTTCACCATCTCCACATCAAGTAACTGCCTGTCCATAGACATTTTCTGTAAACACACCAACTCCCACAGCTACCTCGAGTACACCTCATCCTACCCAGCATCTTGCAAAGATGCCATCCTATTTTCCCAGTTCCTCCGCCTCCGCCGCATCTGCTCTGACAATGCAACGTTCCATGCCAGAGCAACTGAGATATCCTAATTTTTCCTTGACCGAGGATTCCCACCAACTGTTATAGCGACTGACTAAGTACTTTTTGTATGCTAATGCTATTCTGGATAATGTAGGTCCCTCCTCTATTGAAACAAAATTGCAGCAGCCAAGCAACAAAAGACCACTGATTAAAGTAATGATTGCAGCATGCTTGAGCCGCACAATTGGCAGGTAGATCGGTCAAAGTGGTGAATGAGCTTTACATGAGCAGGGAGTGCCAAGTCTGCTCTCCTGCCATGAATCTCAATTACATCAACCTTGAAGTGGGATTGGCTAAGGCAACTCAAGGGCTGGGCAACTTGGGGGTCAAATGGTTAGTTAAAAGTGTAATGTATAATACCTTTGCTGTTGATTTTAGGATAATGATAATCCTTATATTTGGCATAGTACTTTTCATGAGGATATCTCAAAGAGCTTCACTGATATACTATAATGGGCAATGACTGTATATATTCTGTAGGTAAAAATACGGCAGCCAATTTTTGCACAACAATGTCCAACAAACAGCCATAAAGAGAATGCAATTTTATGTGGTGGGGAGTGAGGCCAAAAATAACACTTAAGGTCCTTGTCTCCAGCACCCACCACCTCCTCCATGTGCCCCGTCAAGCATCCTCAATCTTTACATCCAATGCCAAGTGCGAGAAGGTCATGGACTTCCTTACCACCAAAATAAATAATATACGCCAGGTAGCCTCATCCTGCTGCATCTTGTTGCCCACCACCACACACATTCTGTCTCCCTCACCCACCCCATCATCAGCTTCTACCACGAGCCCCATCCTACATTCCTTCTTCCCCATCTCTCCTTCCTTCATCTCATCTACCATAACCACTACAAACCCACCACCTGCTGCCTCAAACCCCTTCCCAGCAACTTACTGATCACCCAGCTCTCACTCCTCTACCCACTGCTGGCAGACATAAAAAATCAGTCCCTCTCCTCAGGATCAGTCTCTACTAACAGCAGTATGTCTTTACTAATGGCAGGGTATCCCAAGAATCCATCCTTGGTTCCCTTCTCTTCCTTATCTACATGCTCCCTCTTGGTAATGGCATCTGCAGACATAGGGTAAACTTCGTCATGTATGCAGATGACACCCAACTCTACTTTTCCTCCTACTTTTCTAGTTGGCAAAGGAATAGCTGCATTTCTAATATAAGGTATACTGAAAAGATTTCTACTTTTTTCTAATTTGTTCAAACATTTCAGTTTCTTAAGAGCCCAGATTAAATCCCCTGATTCTCTATCAGCCTCTCTGTCAGACATCAAGAGCTGGATGAGCGCAAATTTCCTGCAGTTAACTATTGACAAGATGGAAGCCATATTCTTTGGCTCTCGTCGACGTCTTCAGTCCCACGGCTTTCACCTCCTTCACTTACCCGACCTGACCCTAAAACTCTCCAAACCCGTATGTAACTTAGGTGTCAGGTTCGACCCCCAATTATCCTTCCTCCCCCACATATGGTCCCTTCTTCCATCTCTGCCACATTGCCCATCTCTGCCAACATCTCACCCCAAAAGTTGCTGAAATCCTGGTCCATGCCTTTCTCACGTATTGGCTGGACTACTCCAATGCCCTCTTCACTGGTCTCCCCTCTGGCACCTTTCATAAAATCCAGCTCATATAGAACTCCGCCGCCCACATTCTCACCTGAACCAAACTTCACTCCTCAATTACTCCAGGCCTCGCCAGACTTGACTGACTTACTGTCACAGAGAGGATGGACTTCAAGATCCTCACTCTTGTATTTAAATCCCTCCACTCCTCTGCACCCCCCCTCCCCTACCTCTAACCTCCTCCCTCCTCACAGCAGTACCCACTACCACCGCTCTACTGGATCTGGCCTCCTCCTTGTTCTCCGAATCCTCCACTCCACCATCGGCAGCCACGCTTTCAGCCACTACGCCCCGAAACTCTGGAACTCCCTCCCTCAATCCCTTTGTCTTTCACCTTCATTTTCCATCTTCAAGTCATGCCTGAAGACCTCTCTGTTCGACTGCGCCTACGGTCACCGTCCCCCTCCACCTGGCTCGGCCCCAGGCTCCACTATTGTGAAGCACTTTGAGTTGCTGCCTGTAGTGGAGAGTGCTATATAAATGCAAGTTGTTATTGCTGACTAAAACTATACTTCATATGAACAATTGAGCATCATTAAAGTGCAGCAGATCTCACATCATGTGTCCCATCAACCCAGACACATGCAGCAGAATATATTCTGCATTCACCTGCAAACATTTTAATTTCACTTCACAATGTATCCAATAGGGCACTCAACGAGAACAAGGTACAGCACTTTATCGAGGGTTGTTATTAAGTGTCAGCCTGGCACAGAAGCATTCTTGCCTCTTAAGTCGTAAGGTTGTGGGTTCAAGCATCATGTTGGAACTTGGAATGACACAGTCTAAGTTGACAATCCAAAGCAGTGCTGATGGCGTGCTGCAAAATAGATGCTGTCCTTTGGATAAGATGTTAATTAAGGTCTTGTCTGCCTGTCAAGATCCCACAGAACTTGGCCAACAAAATCCCCAAATAAGATAGGTCACTCACACCATGGCTATCTGTAGGACTGCCCACCGTGTTTCGCTTACCAAATACACAGTTAATCTACTTTATAGTACTGTATATCCTGTGAAGCTGTTTGTGAAGCCTCAATGATGTGATAAGGTGCAAGATCAAATCTAAGCGTTATTATCATTCATTGTACATGTTAGATTTCTGTTATAGAAGGGAGATAGTAACACCTACGGCAAAATGTGTTTTAAATATGTCAAATTTTGGCATTCAAAAAGATGATACAAATCATTATTGACCTTATTGTAGTCAATATTGTCCCTTAATTGTTGGCTTAATTGGTGATTATATGCTTGGATCATAATACCAAATGCCTGCAATTAATTCATAACACAAAATGCATCTCAATTGTAATAGCATCCAAAGTGCAGTTAACATGCAAAAAAAATTCAGCAGCCAAAAAAAAATCACTTACTCTTTATCTAACAGAATTTAATTAGGTCTTATTGGACTGATTGATCCTAAAGGGTAAATGAAGTCAAACAGCATTTTTCAGTGCAGGTAATAATAATATAATTTATCAAGTCCCCCTTCCAGAGTTTGATACAGTTATGGCTTCAATTACACATTATTAAGTAAATTTGACACATGTACAAATATGTTCCCAATGCATAAGGTTCTCACATACCAGCTAATCTTCTGTCCCTAAAACGTAGCCAAATACAATTGCACTTCTCCACTACCTTAAATAATATTTTGAAAAAGAAAAATATTTTTGTATAAATCTAAAACTAGTTTACATCACATTGCAATGAAGTATTATAATTATGAAAGAAAATTGTCCTCTATTAGCCAAAAAGGTAAGTTTGTCTTTTTGTCCAATAACCCTTCTAAAAAAGGGTTATAAAAAATCAAAAAGGCAGATGATTGTGAGTTGAAGCTCAAAATCAGGACTTCAAACTCACATGGTCAAAGATGACACTCCAACAAGTAGAAGTTCTAGAGTTGTGCTATGTTGCTGAAGGAGCCATCCTATAGATAAGACGGTAAACTGAAGTTACATCATCCCAAATACAAATGTTAAAAAGTGTACTTGAATGGTACGAATGTTGGAAAAAGTACTTTGCGATGTAGAAACTCTGTTTTCTGCAGGTAAATCCCTATTCCTGAGGGTTCACCTCCAGCCCGAGATCTCAAAGGCGCCACAATCTAATAAACTATGTGAAATATAGCAGATTACATGGAGAAAATACAGGTTATATCACACAGTACTTTGTGCAGCAGTCACACAGTACAAGCATTGTTTCGTCCTTAGTTATTATTATTATAGACTGCTCTCACAGCCATGGTCTAGAAATATGAGCAATATTAAAATGCAAGAGAAAGTGCCTTGAAAATGTTATAATGTATAAATACTACTCCTCACAAAATATATAGTGCCTATGACATTTTAAATGTTTGAAATGTGTCAAAGACCTTCCTACTTATTTGCTGACATGTGTGTACTGTAAAGGTAGGCAAATCTGGCAGCCGATATGGTGCCCAGCAAGATTTCAAAAAAGCCATCAGGTGAATGACCAAATTGCAAAACTTTAAAATCTAAGGTAGTTTCAATTTATGTTCTGAGAAATGATAGCTGAAATTGAATGGAGTCAAATAGATAACACTTTTAGGAAGGCAGTTCTTGCCAATATTAATTGCAAAGATGGAGTCCTGTAGATCAGTGGCTAGAGCACTCGCCTCACAAGTGGGGAGACCTGGGTTTGATTCCCGGGAGGGCAAAACCTTCGACAAGTTTGCTTACTCCACATACCTGAAAATAATCCGTCACAGAAAAAAATATATAAATTGATCACTTCAATTCACGACTGTTTGTGGGAAACTGTTGTGCACAATTGGCTGCCGGATTTCACCCACAAATATACAGTCAATTTACTAACAATGTTCTGTAAATTGCTTTAAGACACCCTAGAAGACATTAAAAACATTATATTAAATGCAAGGATTTAATTATTATAAGCTACGATGTATTCTAGGTTGAACGGAAGCTAGGTTGAACGGAAGCTCACTTATCTACTATGAATCTACCGTGGAAACGTCTAGAAGACGTGAAAAGTGCTATATCAAGTGCAAAGATTATTATTATTACTGTGAACCCTTGCTATATTAAAAGCACAGTATATTTGGATTTAACTCGATAATGACTGCTTGCTGGGTCATTAGATCATCATCAGTTCACCATCAAAATTAGATTCTGCACTCTACATGGAGAGTCGTTTCCGATGCATCTGGGCACACAAAAACCTTGCTAACATCACTTCCACATGTGCAGGAAGTATCACTAACATCACTTCACAAAGGACAGGAGCGTGGCACTTGTTGCACAAAATGCTGGACAGGAAATGATGTTAGTGAAGAGTCACAACTCAGAATCAATGCAGAATCCACTATTTTTTTTCATAATCCAATTGAAACAACAAAATGAATTGATATGTAATTTCGCTCAGGCTGCATCTCAAAGCAATTGCAACCCGATGTTCAATTTTTTGGACCACTTTATAATGGGGATGTCCAACTAATGTAAGTGACAGGCATGCAAGGTTAGATTCTTATGACTGAAATTGCTGAAGGGGCAGAGCATAAAATATCTATGACTTTTAATACACATTTTGGCAAATTTCTGCCACATGTTGTCTGGGGTATGTCTCTTCAAGGAGCAACATATCCACAGGCTACTGCCAATAGTAGTGAAGATTGTGACATCCTTGAACATCTTTTTCCCTGTGGATCTTTCCAATCCACTGCAGGAGATATGAGTGGTGTCAGCGGAGCTTACTTTTAAGAGGCATAGAATATGTAACAGATGCCCATTGCCCCGGGTATCTACACTTCATTCATTTTTCAAGAAGGCCTGGAAGCAGATCATCACTGCAAGGAGCAAATCATTACAGTTGGAAACTGGCTGTAAGGTTGACAGTTCTTGGGATATTTTTGCGTGGTGCAGCTAAGTCTAGCTTCTGTGCATCTGCACTGACTTATCTATTTTCATGCTTGGTAGGTTTATTCAGCTCATTATTACAATTGGCACAATATAGAAAACTTGATATCAAATGGTAATTATATGCAGTGTATCCCAATGCCCACTCTGAAATCATTAAGTCTTGACTCTTGATGACCTGGCATAAGCTAAGCTAAGTCTGTCCATTCAGGGAGACTGAGTGTATTCCATTCCAGGAAATGTTCTATGATTAGGTGGCATATACATATGCGGAATTCTGAGTCGGATTTTGGTGTTCTTAAGTATAGTTATGGGTTTCCACATGTGTCAGAAACCTGGCTATATCTGAACAGCTACTCAATGGATGCACACTTTTATGTTCTTCCTGGAAATGCAGAGATTAATTGGCTTAAGATCAGCAACAACAACTTGCATTTATATAGTGCCCTCAATGCTGGGTGGCATTTCAGATCTTTTCACAATGGTGGAGACCGAGGCCAAGCCAGAGGGAGAGGACTGGTGAACATAAGCGGGGTCAAAGAGAAAAGTCTTCAAGCGTATCCTGAAGATGGGAAAGGAGAGGGCGAAACAAAGGGGTTGAGAGAGGGAATTCCAAAGTTTTGGGGTGTAGTGGCTGCAAGCACGGCTACTGTCATGGTGGAGCAGAGGATTCCGGACAAGGAGGAGGCCAGACCCAGTAGAGCGGAGGGAGCATATACTGCTGTGAGGAGAGAGGAGGTTAGAGTGGGTGGGGGGTTGCCAAAGAGTTGAAGAATTTAAACACAAGAGTGAGGGAACAGAAGGAAATTGGAGACAAGATTAGGAGCAGTATTGAGTATAAATACCAGCACAGACTATTAGGCCATATGGTCTGTTTCCTTGATGTAATGTGCCTTGTAATTCGACATAATTGTCCTTAAAGTCAAAATCCTAGCATTTGTTTATCTGTGTAGTTATTTTTGACTTCAACTTTTAAGGAAATATAAAATGGGTAGCTACAATAATTGGACCATAGCAAAAGGAGTAGGCCATTCAGCCCCTTGAGGCTCCCGAGGGCCGGAATCCCTACTTGAGAAACGTTCGCGGGCCACATCCAACGTGGTTTGAGGCATCTTCAATGTGTATATTGTATTGTTATATTGTGTGTTGTATTATGTTATGTTCAATAAGAAATGTGCCATGTGGGTGTAAACGTTTATTTTATTTCTACTGTATCCTCAATAAATGTATATTTGTTTTTGAAAAAAAATATTGGAGAAACAGTTCATACTATTCCCATTCACGTTATGGTACATTCATAAGTATTCATGAGTCTCACACATACTGCCATTATTGATCATTCAATTACCACACAGACACACCCACAGATGTAATGCCATACAAAATTACATGTGTATAACAACTTATAAGATGCTTCTAATTGAGAGGATGTCCCAAAATGCTTAACAATCACAGATTTGCAATCATAAGAGGGGGGTTGGAATCAGGGATGGTGGAGGGTAAGGAGGGTAGGAGGGTAGCCAAAGGGCAAGGAAGAGGAGAGTCTTGAGCCCTGCCTTGAAGGAGGCAAAGGAGGGAGTGAGTCAAAGGGAATGTGGTATTGAGTTCCAAAGAGTGGGCAAGAGCAGTTGTAGGCCTGACTACCAATGGTGTGGCAGGCCAGGTGGGGGACCCCAGGTAGCAAGCCCATGTCCACATGGGCATGGATCAACCCAATTTGTCCCATATGGGGCCCTGGAACGTGGAGTATGCTGAGCAGAAGGAGTGGTCAGGTTAATACGGGATAAGCAGTTCACAGAAGTAGGAAGGAGCAAGGCTGTGGAGAGCCTTGAAGGTGAGGATGAGGATTTTGATTTTGTATTCTCTGGGGGATGGGAGCCAGTGGATCCAGGTGAGGATCACAGAGCCTAGAGTGGGAGAAAACACGAGCTGCAGAGTTCTGTATGATCTGCAGCTTATGGAGGGAATAGTTAGGTAGGCCAACAAGTTGGTTCAGTAGAGCCTAGATGGATGCATGAATGCTGGTTTTGACTAGCTGAGGGGGAGGGCCAGTAGCAGAGCCAGGTGATGTTTTTACGAAGGTGGTGAAAGGTAACACAGGTCATGGCACAGATTTGGGGTAGAAAGGACAGTTCAGGGATGGAGATGAGGTGGAGCACAGTGGTCAGGGATTAGATATAGGTAAGCAAGTAAGACCAATTGGGGATCAAACCTGCTACACTTCAGCATATCAAAACCAGACTACTGAGAGATCTTCATTGCAGGGAAATGTTCCTTTGTCTGGAATAATAGCAGGGCTGATGATATGAGAATGATATCAGGGCTTAAAGGGCTACATTATTAGGACAAAATTGAATTAAATTGGTCTGTATTCTCTTGAGTTTAGGAGGTTGAGGGGTGATCTGATTAAGGTGTTTCAAATAATAAAGGGATTTAGTAGGGTAGATAAAGAGAAACTGTTTCCTCTGGTGGGGGCATAATCTTAATATTAGAGCTAAGCCACTTAGGACTGATCTCAGGAAGCATTTTGTTATGCAAAGGATAGTGGAATTCTGGAACTCTCGACTGTCTTCCTGATGTGAAAGGCGCTCTACAAATATAATTTTGTTGCGTTGCTGTTGTTGTCAAAGTAATCACATTATTTTTTGTAATATCAGTAGAGTCAACAATTTAGTCTACATACAACAGTTTGTTCCTGATGCTCGGAACATCAGTGTAAAAGTATGTAAACTTAGCCTTCATCACTTTATTTGAAATTTCAGCTATTGTGCACCTACTCTCTGGAATACTTTCCTGCTACCCTTTCATCTTGTTCTCTCATTTATATTTAAATCTGCCTGAAAACCTACCTCTTTGAGTGCACTTATTCCCCTCCTTTCTCACTTGGTGCTAACTCTGTCTTTAGTGAAGCACTTTGAGATATTATCCAATAGGAAAGACACAATATAAATGCAAAATGTTGTTTTTGTTTATTGTACAGTATTTTCATTTACAGTATTTCTTTATCATGGGCACCATTGTGTTCTTCCTCCCCTTGGAGAGCAATTATCTATTATGTTTCTCAGAAGTCTAGCTCTTTGAGGCAATAAATCTAGTTCATTTGACTGAAGTGGCAGTTTCTAGTTTATTTGATATAAGTGGCACATCACCTGGTAATGGTCTCTTTGCTGGAATTGGGATCAACACATTTCTTATCAAACTTAACAACTAAAGAATACTAATCTATATTTCCTCAAGACGAGCTCATACAGTATCCTAGCTCTCAGGGACGAAGAAAACACATCAATTTTAATAGTTAACTGAGATTCCAAATGATAAATCATATCCTAAAATAGACATTAAATTAATACAGTAAGAGCCCGTTTATCCGACACGCTCCAGGGGGTCGACTAATTGACTGTGCTGGATAATTGGGCGACAAGTTTGCCGAAAACCCAACACAACAAATTAACTTATTTTAAAATATACTATATTAATAATATACTAAATAGTAACAGAGTATTGTATAGATACTTACCAATAAAGATTCCAGCACACTAGGTAAAAAGTGCGCAAAGTGAGCATACTCGCAATTGCTGGAATGGGGAATTGCCCCAGGAGGGGGTCGAGCAATCCGGTTGATCCAGTCATGGATAAACAGGCTTTTACTGTATTATTTTGCTCCTTGCTTCCCTCTCCCTAGAATCCCCCTACCCCATGGAATTTAACATGGGTAACATTATTTAATACACAAAATGCAATGTAGCTTCACTCAATCCTTTAATGCAAACTTTACAAACAACATTTTCCACAATCTTTCAAATCTGCAAGCCACTCTTCCCAGAATCATTTTATAGTTGCATATCCATATTCAATTGCCACTTATTTCATTAAAGCAATATGCAACACCTTCCCTCTCTTAGTTTTTCCTTTCTTTTTTTCAATCTTATTCTATGAAGTTTCATGGTCTTTTTATTTCTCTTCTGCATCTGGTTCTTCTCACCATTTCTGCTTTTCCACTTTCTCCTGTTGTTTCTTTATTGTTCTTTGTTTGATCTCCCATGATGTTCATCTATATATCTTTCTTTTTCATTTTTACCGAATAAGATCTGGGGTTCTTATCTTTCCCCCAATTTTTTCCTTTGATCCAGCCCTCCATTGTCAGATTTTTCCTCTGAAGCCTCTTAGAAAGCTGTTTCTGTGGACCTCACCATTGTTTCTTCCAATTTCTTTGTGTCTGCACTTGTGATCTCAATTTGTTTCCTTAATTCATTCTTTCCGCGCACCTATTTATACTGTCCTACTACTTTATTTCTTTTGTCTCCCTTGGTTCACTTTTCTCTAATTTCACATTCCCTTTTTTTTAACATCCCATTCTTATCATATCTTCCAATCCCAATAAAGTATCAGCTTTTATTTTTACAATGTAGAATTTTATTTTATATTGTCTCCCTTCGTAGATCACTACTATCTCTGCTCTGCCCACTGTTTAAATTTTTCTTTGTTACGCGCCATAAGCTTACCTTTCCCATTCTCCATTTTTTTCATATTTATTTTTGTCACCTTTTCAATCCTTACTTTCTCCATTGCCGATTCTAACATCACATCCCCTTTTTCCAAAAGCTTTCCTCTTAATTTTGTATCGTTTGTGCCAACTGCTATCTGGTCACAAATCATTTTGTCTCTTAATGTTCTCTAGTTGTAATTTTTACTTAGAGTTCTCATTACTTCACAGTACTGATTGCGTGATTCTGTAGGTCCTTGCTTTCTTGTTCCAAATTTAAATCGCTCAATTATCATATTTTCTTTTCCACAACACGTTTCTCTCATAATATTCATCATCTCATTCAATGGCATGTCCACCTCTCTTTCTAGGGTTGCAAAACACTCCCTTTCTTCCTCGCCTGCTACATTCAAAAATATCACAAACTGTTGTTCCGGTTGCTGCTTCATTATGTTTACTGCTAGTCCCAAAATTTTAAAGTCTCTTTCAAACCATTGCCAACAGTTTCAGTGGTCTTGGTATCTGCACATACCTTGGTACAACATTTAATTCTGCTTCTCTCTGCATTTTGCATTTCAATCCATATTCCCTCTCATAGTTAGTTTCACTCCAGATTCCGTTTTCACTTCTGACATCGTGTAATGTTATTACACGTTATAAAATGTTATAAAACACGTTATAAAACGCATTGTAGATTCACTAGATCCTTTAATGCAAACTTTACAAACAACCTCTTCCATACTTTCTTTCAAATCTGCAAGTCACTCTTCCCAAATCCTTTTACTATCCACATTCAATGGCCACATTTGTCGTTAAAGCAATATGCAACAATGTGGAATTTAAGCCACAATCATTGCCTAAGATGTTCTGTCTTTCTGTCATTCTATAAAGAATCCTTCAACTGAAAACAATCAAATATGATTTTTTTTAAATGGTCGCTCTCCAAACAATTCAAATGTAAACTCTTAGTTGTTTTTAACTCGGAGGAGGGGGAATTATTTTGCAGCACTTTTGATGTAGGATAATACTGTCCAGATGACTTTGCATTGCTGAGAAAGCAAACAAGATAGATTCAATGTACCCATTGTAAAATATGCTTGATACAAGTTTTGGTTTCTTGTATGAAACCATTGTGTGTAATTCAAACGTAAAGTGCTGCATTTTACCTCTGAAGAACAGAATTGAATTCCCTTTTAAAGATGAAAACTAAAGATCACACTTCATACTGAAAAGGTCAGTGTGATAAGTTCAGGTCAAACATCTTCTAGTTCCAGTGGAAAAAGACTTGAGTAACAAAAAATGTTGAAATTCATACAATGCTTCCTGTACAATTGAATCCTAATGTAGAAACTAAAGCAGGTTGGGTCAGGTTTTATTCCTAATTAGATTTTCATTTTGAAACACAAATAAATAAAAATACAGAATAAGTTGGCAGTGAATTACTATTCATAACAATATACATTCAGTAAACATTGTATGTATATTATTTTGGCTTTAGGTGGAATGAAATGTAAACTGCTAAACCTAAATCATAAAAAAATCATAGAACATTTGTTGCAAGAGTTTTTGAGTCAATGCGTTAATTTGAGCCAAAAATTAGCATGAGCCTTAATCTATTTGACCGTTTTATAAAATCTGCTTTTGGTTTTGTGCCTTTCATGTTGGAAGTTTCACAGATTATACTATACTGTTTTATTTTTATATATAAGATCGCAGAGAATTGTAGAAATCACTTTTAAACAATTTTCATTGTTCTACACATTCTAAATTTTATGACTATAATAATAATCCTTGTGTTTGATATCGTGCTTTTCCTGTCTCCTAGACGTCTCAGAATAGGATTCAACTGGCTATTAATACACAGAATATACTGTAAAGTGAATTGACTATATATTTGTGGACGAAATGTGGTAACCAATTATGCACAGCAGTGTCCCACAAACAGTCGTGGATTGAAGTGACCAATTGTTTTTTTAAAAAAAAGACTTAAGTAGCTTTAATTGAACAGGTTGGTCAACTTCATTATAACATAGTTATCTAATATAATAATTTAATGAGAAAATCAAGACTAAATGAATGTGTCTACCTTTACATTCTGGATATTTGGGATGTGCTCCTGATGTGAAAGGTGTTCTAGAAATGTAATTTTGTTGTTGTTGTTGTTGTTGTGCCACCTGAGTATGTCAGACAACTGGTCAAGCTAAATGGCCCAACCTTGAGTCAGATCTTCCCTGCTGCTTTCTCTATCTGAATGTGAATTCTAATATTTTAAATTCAAGTTATCAGAATCTAACTGTGATCTTGGTTCACTTAGTTAATTCCTTAGTGTGTTGAAAATCTCAGTTGCTTCTGGTCTCATTCTACCATGTGCCATCCAAGGATGGCAGCGAGAAAAATCTGCTGCAAGGTATCTTTCAATGTCATCTTTAGCACTCAGTATTTAAAGAGATTGGTAATGTGTACGTTATTGATGAATGAGCAATTTCCCCATTGTCAATTGCAGCTGCAGAATAGAACAGATCTTGAAGACAACAATCTTGGGCTCTTAAGAAACTGAAATGTTTGAACAAATTGCTAAAAGTAGCAATCTTTTCATTATATCTTATAATGGAAATACAGCTACTCCATTGCCAACCAGAAGAAAAAAAGTGTACAAGTAGGACACTTTAATTGAAACTTGCAGTCCTGTAAAGTGAGTTTAAATTATTTATTGAGTTCCTTGTAGGGAGCTTTTTCATAGTTTCTGGTCGATAACATTCAGCCTATCCCTCTTTATTGTCTGGCAAACTATATCATGATATAGTTTATAGTTTGAGTAACCTTTTCCACTCTATGCACAACAATAAGGTTTTCTTCCTCTGGTATGTGCAGATTTTGCTGACCCTGGCTAGCTCTTGAGATGCTGCAGTTTGCTTCAGTGACATTAGGGCACCTCCTGATGATGGTTTTTCTTCGACTGCGCATTTGGTCACCTTTCTACCCCTGCTCCTGGCTTGGTCCCGGGATCCGTTACTGTGAAGTGCTCTGACACGCCGTCCGGCATGGAGGGCACTATATAAATCAAAGTTGTTGTTGTTATCCAGAGACCCGGCTTGTGTGGGATCTCTGGTCAGAACAGGATTCAACTAGACATTAATGCTCCAACTGTGAATAATCTGCTGACACTGTCTAATTTGCATTATCATAAAATCAATTTGTCTCAAAATGCTTCACAGGATTAAAGTGGAGTGACTGTGCATTTGTAAACTAACGAGGCACACACCTACATGCCACAAAGAGCCATTGGAAGATTGTTGGCCAGAACCCTGACAGAAATTGTCAGTCTATAATGTCACCCTGAAAGGGCAGACAAGACCTGGATTTAACGTTTGTTCTGAAGGTTAGCACCTCTGACAACACAGCACGCATCATTGCACTGGGATGTCAGAATAGGTTATTAACTTAGAGTCCCAACATGGGTCTTATACCCATGTTTTCAGACTCTTGGGTGAGAATGCCACTAACTGAGCTAGGCTGACATCTAAAAATAACAGAAACAGGAGAAAAAGCATTGACAGTGGATTTGCAACTGTTCTACTCAACAACAAGAACAACAACTTTGATTTATATAACGCCATCCACGCCACACGCGTGTCAGAGCGCTTCACAATAACAGATCCCGGGACTGAGCCAGGGGCAGAGATAGAAAGGTGACCAAAGGCGCAGTCGAAGAGAAAGGTCTTTAGCTGAAACTGGGAAGAGAGGGGGCGTGGCCAAGGGAGTGAGGAAGGGAGTTTCCGAGCCTTTACTCACACCAATACTCTTACAATAATGAATATAGTAATTGTGTTGTCATGGGCAGGTACTGATAGATCATGATTGTACTGCATATATATAGTATATATTATATATATGTTTGACTTATTTTACAGTCTTTTATTTTAAAATTGATTTGGGCATATACTAACTGTTGTGTTGATGTTGAATGTAATATAATGTCACAGTTACCCTATTCTTGCAGTTTTTTGTAATGTGTAAATAATAATAACGCTTGCATTCGATATAGTACCTTACCAAGTTTTTGAGACGTCTCAAAGCACTTCACAGAATAGATTTTGAAGTCTAGTGACTGTTTATTCTGCAAGTTAAATGTGGCAGCAAATTGCTCCCACAAACAATTGTGGATTAAGTGACCCTTTCTATGAAGGAGTAATCCCACTGTGTACATTTATTTATCAGAATTTGTAAAACTACATACAATTGTGTATAAACTATTCAAGTATAATATATATATGTGGAGTCCTGTAGCTCAGTGGTTAGAGCACTCGCCTTACAAGCAGGAGACATGGGTTCAATTCCAGGCATGGTGAAACCTTGGGCAAGCTTCCTTACTCCACACACCTAATAATAATCCCTTAAAAAATCAATAGTAAATTGATCATTTCAATCCACGACTGTTTGTGGGACACTGCTGTGCGTATTTCGCTGCCGCGTTTCACCCAATTCACCAAACAGTATATATTCTGTGAAGCACTTTCAGTCGTCGATAAAATGTAAAAAGTGCTATATCAAATGCAAGGATTATTATTATTGTTATTATTATTTCCCAGAGAACTACAGACGTTTCTGGTTAAAAGTTCTCACAGTACCCCAGTCAAACAAATTCTTAAAACAAGGCTGGAATAGGTGACTAGTTTACAAAAAAATGTTTTTTCAGAAAATAGGATTTATTTCTTTGGACTTGCATGGCAATTGGCTGCCATGTTTCACCCACATATATTCAGTCAATTCATTGTACAGTATATTCTGTGAAGTACTTTGAGACGTCTAGAAGCCGTGAAAAGCACTATATCAAATTCAAGGATCATTATTACTACAGTATTATCTTTGTGTGTTTATATATGTCTATAATATTATTTAAGGAAAATGGGGAGGATTGTCCCTTTAATTGGGGTCTATAAGATTCCACTAGCAACCTCCAGAGTAATGTAACACTTGAGCAATAGCATGGGAAAAAATCTTTGCATTCACATCATACCATGGACAAAGCTACAGGCCTATAAAAAGCAATGCTCAGCGCTCCTTGTGGTCGCAAACTAATGATCTTCATCTGGCACATACTGACATGTACAGACTACTACACAGTGAGGTGGGTTTAATATGTATTTAAATACAATAAATTAATTAGAATCTTGTAGCCTAATAAAGGTAATTTCAATCCACGACTGTTTGTAGGACACTGCTATGCGCAATTGACTGCCGCGTTTTGCCCACAAATATACAGTCAATTCACTTTACAGTATATTCTGTGAAGCGCTTTGAGGCGTTGATAAGATGTGAAAAGTGCTATATCAAAATGCAAGGATGATTATTATTATTATTTATTATATTTACTAATGTAGTGTTGTGCTGCCAGTTATTATAGTTATGTGTGATGTTTATATTTGCTCCGATTCTTGTATTTCTTAAATTGTTGTGTTCCTTATATGCAAGGTAGACTAAGGTAGCTAGTTTTTTTAAAAGATGCTGTTGTTTCTACCGAATGTATTCTCTGGTCTGTAGTATTCTAGACAAGAAAAGGAGTAAGCACTTCGGAGCGTAGTTGTCAACATCGGATGTCTATCAGCATAAGCAGACTCCCATTAGACATT
Organism: Hydrolagus colliei; assembly: GCA_035084275.1. Classification (NCBI taxonomy): domain Eukaryota; kingdom Metazoa; phylum Chordata; class Chondrichthyes; order Chimaeriformes; family Chimaeridae; genus Hydrolagus; species Hydrolagus colliei. The sequence continues at coordinate 34,996,610 of CM068742.1, forward strand.
CCAGTTAGTGGCTATTGGTGTTAATTGGGATTACCTGTTTGTGTATGACTGTTTTGGTTGAGTCACCTTTGAAATAAGGACTCACACCGAACGGGATTAGAAGAGAAGCAGAGGCCATTTAGTATGAAAGCGTTAATAAAATTCACACATATATCAAGGAGTGAGAACGTCAATGGAGAATGAATTCAGCTTGTGCATCTCAGAGAAGTATTCTTTCCAGTCAAAGGATGCAATACAATTCCCCCAGCTCAGAATTGTGCTCTGCTCTTGTTAAGCACTCTGGGACACTACCCTGCATGAATGGCACCATTTAAATGCAAGGTGTTGTTCCAATGCATTTCACCGTAGTTTCCATTTACATAGTGGCTTCACATTGGGAGGACATCTCAAAGCACTTCATAGTGCTGAATGAGCACTCCAATCTTAGAGTGGGAGCCAAGAGGGTGGTAAATAGAAAGATGATCATAATAATAAAAATCCTTGCATTTGATATAGCACTTTTCATGTCTACTAGACGTCTCAAAATGCTTTGCAGAATATACTGTAAAGTGAATTGACTACATATTTGAGTATGAAAGGTGGCAGCCAAGTGCACACAATAGTTCCAATAAACAATCATGGATTGAAATGATCAATTCATTCATTTTTTTTTTAGGGATTATTATTAGGCATGTGGAATACTAAATCTTGCCCAAGATTTGACCCTGCCTAGAATAGAACCCAGGTCTCTCGCTTGCAAGAACAACAACAATAACAACAACAAAATTACATTTGTAGAGCACCTTTCACGCCGGAAGGATATCCCAAGGCACTGAACAGTCAGGGGTCAGGATCCGAACATGGGGGAGGTGGGGGCAAGATTGGAATGAGATTGGAGGGAGGGAGGTAGGAGTTTGGCTAAAGACATGGTCAAAAAGGAAAGTCTTCAGTCAGGCCTTGAAGGAGCCATGGGTTGGAGCAATTCAAAGTGACTGTGTGATGGAGTCCTAAAGGGTGGGGCAGAGAGGTTGAAAGCCAGGCCACCGATGGTAGGACGGGTCAGGCAAGACTTGTGCAGCAGGCTGGAGCCTGCTAAACAGAGGGAGTGGACAGGTTGATAGTGGGTCAGCGGATCAGAGAGGTAGGAGGGGGCAAGGCTGTGGAGGGCCTTGAAAATGTGGATGAGGGTCTTGAATTCTATCCTCTGAGGGATGGGGAGCCAGTGGAGCTGAACGAAAGTGGAGCTTGGTACGGGAGAGGACACAGGCTTGTGGAGGGAAGAGTTGAGCAGTTGACAGGAGGGAATTTTTGTAGTTGAGCTTTGATGTGACAAATGCATGTATGAGGGTTTCGGCGGCCTGAGAGATGAGGCAGTGATAGAGTCAGGCAAAGTTGCAGAGGTGGTGGAAGGCAGTCATGACATAGATATAGGGGAGAAAGGACAGTTGAGGGTGGATCCAAGACACGCAGGCTTCCTAACTGGCTTGGTGAGGTGGAGTGTGCATCCATGGAAGGCACAAGGCAATCAGAAGGACCTCGGCTTTTGTTCAGCAACAGAAAGTTGTCAGTCATCCAAGACAGTCTGTCAGGATACCAGTTGTCCTGGAATTGAGGATGGAGGCAGAGAGGTAGAGTTGGATGTCAACTTCGTACATGTGGAAATGTCAACAAGCAGGAGCATGTAGAGGTTGAAGAGGAGGGGATTGAGGACAGAACCCTGAGGAACACCACACAAGATGATGTGAGGGCTGGAAGAGAAACCATTAGCGGAGAAAAATTGCAGTCAGTGTGAGAGATAAAACCTGAACCAGTCAAGAACAGAACCTTGAATGTTGAGGTGAGAGAAGAGGCAGTGGAAGGGGATTGGGTGCCTTCATTGTGTTAAAGGCAACAACAACAACAAAATTGCACTTATATAGCACCTTTCACGTTGGGATGATGACCCAAATCGCTGAACATTCGGGTTGGGACCCGAGCGGGGGGTGGAGGGTCAGGGTAGGGGGAAGGAGAGTGGGACAGGGGGAAGAGTTGGTGGGGCAGCTGAAGGCGCAGGCGAAAACGAATTTCTTGAGACCAGCCTTGAAGGAGGAAAGGGAGGAAGCAAGGCTGAGGGGCTGCAGGATTAAGTTCCACAGTGTGGGAGCAGAGAGGCTGAAATCCCAGCCACTGATGGTTGGGCGGATTGGGCAGTGGACGCGGAGCAGGCCTGAGTCTGCTGAACGGAGGGGGCGGGCGAGCTGATCGGAAGACAGTAGGTCAGAGAGATAGGCGGGGGCAAGGCCGTGAATGGCCTTGAAAATGAGAACAAGGATCTTGAATTTGATCCTCTGGGTGACAGGGAGCCAGTGGAGATGGGCGAGGGTGGGAGTGATGTGGCAGTGAAGCCTAGTGAGGGAGAGTACATGAGCTATAGAATTCTGAATGATCTGCAGCCTGTGAAAGGAGGAGCTGGGGAAGCCGACGAGGAGAGTTCCCGTATTCGAGCCTGGAAGTGATAAAGGCGTGATGAGAGTTTCGGCGGCGTGGGGGGTGAGGTAGTGGCGGAGTCTGGCAATATTAGCAGAGAGGCAGCAGAGGGGTTGAGGAGGACGAGGAGGCAGAGGGAGCACTAGTCACAGATGGATGATGAAAGAGGTACATTTTGTGACTGACTTGAAAGAAGGGAGGGAGGGGGCAAGCCAGAAGACTCGGGGGGTGAAATTCCAGAGAACATGTGCAGGATGGTTGAGGATACCAAAGAATGTGCCTCAGAATTGGGCAAGCTAGTGATGTATAGAGATTTTTTGTAAGGATTGAAATGGATTCATGCTAATGAATAACTGACAATTCTTGCAATGAAAAGTGAGCAAGCAGTGACTCCCAGTGCTGATGGCTGACAGGCTAACATAATTTATGCACTGACAACAGTTTCCATTTCAGCGACCCGTCCTGGGGGCTTATATTCTCAGGCTGATAAAGATCAGTGAGTTGGCCAAATAGAATATTTTTATATGTAGCAAGTAGGAATTGAAATGTCTAGCTATTTTCTTGCATGCAGATGGATGAGCAGCTCGCTAAACGATTTATGGGATAAAAATCTAAAGGCCTATAGATTTTTCTTTTGTCTGACAGAAACACATGGTGCAGCTAAATAACAGATATGCTGGGATGCACTGAAGATAACATATACACTTCCATTTAACCAGGTAACAGATGAATGAGTCACAGAACTGGTCTGAAAAGCCAATTGTGCCCAGCAGTGTCCCACAAACAGACATGGATTGAAATGACCAATTTTATTATTGTGTGTTTGTTTGTTTTACGGACTATTATTAGGTGTGTGGAGTAAGGAAATTTGCGCAAGGTTCTGCCCTGACCTGCCTGGATTCGAAATGCAGGTCTCATGCTTGTAAGGTGTGTGCTCTAACCACTGAGCTACAGGACTCCAATCTTTAAATGGTATTAATCCAAAGACTGAACAGGTTACATGGCTCAGGCTTCCATTACAATGGAAATTGTGTATTTTCTACAAGTGCCCTGCGTTAATCTATACTCTAGCCACTCCCTTTGACTCACATCTGCTGTTTGCTTCTTGAGAGGCTTGTAGCTCAGTAATTAGAGCACAAGAGAGAATCTGGGTTCCTTTCCCAGGTCAGTGCAAAATCATAGATGACTTTCCTTACTTAGCTCTAGCAGTAATTAGGAATCCGCTTGTTAGTTGATTGACAGATCAATTTTCCAGGGGCAACAATTCCTTAACAAAACTAAATGGGTTACTTCAATCCACGATTGTTGGTGGGACTGTGTTGTTAGCAATTGGCTGCCATGTTTTGATAACAAAATATACATTCAATTCACTTTATAGTATATCCTGTGAAGCGTTTTGAAGACATGGATAAGGGGATATATCAAATGCAAGGATTATTACATCAACAAAAATGTTGTTTCCCACTTTCGGCTTTCTCCTTTTGTTAGGAATGTCTGAAGTGGAGAAACCAAAGAAATAATCTGAAATGCACACTTTACCAGATTGGCTGCCAGCGTCACCACTATAACATTCAAACAAGGAAAGAGCAACTCCTCTTCCTTCCAGTTCTCTCTGAATGCTGCCTTTCATATTGGAAAGAACTGGCAGAAAATATACAAATTATTGCCCAGAAAATATCGTGAATTCACTGTACGGTATCTTCTGTGAAGTGCTTTAAGAAGTTTCAACAATAAAATAATATCAACAAACAAACAACAAACAACAACAAAACTTACATTTATATAGCGCCTTTCACGTCAGGAGGATGTCCGAAGGCGCTGATAATAATATTAAGGCATGATATCAAATGGAACAATTATTATAATTGTTCATGCTGTGGTGCGCTAAGGGTGGTACAGTGCCTTGACTAATCAGGCCAGAGGAGTTTGTAACAAGATAGTTGTCCTCAGCTAGAATTTGAGCTCAGTCTCTGCTCAGTACCTGTATACTCTTTTCCAAATCCAACAATTCATCTAGTATAAGTTACACAGGTTATATGAAGACAGGGTTAAACAAATATGGGTATGAGGATGAGGCAGGGCGATGGGATTCAATGAACAGCTTGCTCTGAGATCTTCTGCAGACTTGATGGATCAAATGGTCTTGTTCTGCGGTAAATTTCCATAATTACAGAGATGTATTCAAAATGTGTCCCTGATACACTCGGTTTTGTGCTTGATAAATAATTTAAGTCTTAATTGGGGTGATATGTTACAGATAATGAAGCATGGCAGCAGGGTTTTACAGGAGATGTAATGACTGGGTAAGTTATATTGTGATATGCTGTTGTCATTGGATCTTAGTGTTCAATAGATGAAGGGGGACTGCAGCAGTGGATTCATCTGTCACTAGATATGGTATATGTCATTAGTCCTGTAAAACATGCTCCCCAGAAATGGTGCAGAAAGCATTATGTCAGGCAATAGCAGAATGTAAAGTATACATTAACATGATTTGCAAGCATATGGATTTAATGAAGCATTTTGCTACTTAATCTCTATTTGATCTACTTTAATTGAACATTTTGTATAATTTTGTCATCAAAATCTGATTTCTGGCACATTCTGTTCTGTAATCTCTATCTTAAAAATGACACAACCACCCTGCCTTATGAAATTAAAATGTGACTGAGGGCAAAGACTTGGATGAGCATTCAGGGGAGCCTCTTAAGTCATTTAATGAGGCGATCTCATGGCAAAATAAAAATTGCAGTTGTTAGCATTCTGAAAAATTCTGACCCTACTACACTGCATTGAAATTTCAGACGTTACTGCTGGCAAAACCCTTATACATGCCATCATTAACTTAAGGATAGATTTTTCCAATACTTCTTCTTACTGACCTCCCTGCAACTTTCATAAGCAACAACAGCACAATTAATTTGTAGAGCTCCTTACACACCAGGAGGATGTCCCAAGGCGCTGGGACTGAAACTGTTTACTCTCCCACATTACGCTCTTCACACCCATTACTACCATTTGTATCAGGCTCTAACAGCCCCCAATATACCAGTGGATCAATTTGAAGATCCTTGTTCTTGTCTTCAATTCATTTTGTTATACATTTTACTATTTTGCCCCTTCCTATTTACTCTCTTCATTGCTTTATTGATGATTTATTGCTTTCAACTCACTCCACTGCCCCATTAGCGACCCTGCAGCCAATAAGCTCCTGCCCTCTCTCAAAATATCTTCACCTCGTTTCCTATCTTCCTCCCTTTAAAACTCTCTTAAAACAAATCTTTGACTGCTTTTCGGCAAAATTCTTTCATTTCCATTTTTCCTACTTAGTGCTGTAAAGTACGGTACATTACAAAGTACCTTAGCATACATAAGAACAAGTTGTTTATGAAGAAAGAAAACCAAATGAGTTTCAGCTTCTTCCCTATTTTGTAGGTAAGAATACTGTTCCTTCTGGAGCGAGTGCATATGGGGGTGAATGCAGGGCTGCAGAATGTGGTAATTATCTGTCCTGTTGTCTGTAATGAAATGTTAAGCTTTTCACTCCAGGTTACTTCTAATCCAAACGCCATGCAAATGTTAACCTGTCCTTCGAATGTTTCTCTTGCATTAATGCGAAGCAATTCAAGTTATTGCTCTACAGGCTGGGAGATGCTTCATTGCACACTGGTAATTGTTCTTACATGCACTTATGCATTTGTGATCAAATAGCCTATTATTTAACTTTCAGACTTTGTGCTAGCTGGGTTTTACTTCTTATTGATTTAACTTGATTTTTTATACTGTAGTCCCGAGCAGCTTGAATGTGATTCAGAAAGTAATGTGCCTGATAGAAAAACTATTCTTTCAAATTATTAGAAATATAGATTCAGTTACTCTGAATACTGTACTTGTTTCTGAAGTAATTAATTGCTGCTTGAGAAACATTTTACGTTCTTTGACAGATATTTTTGAATGCCACCTGGGCTCAGATATTAATATGTAATGTGTCCACAATTTGGCTTAAGATGTGAACTATCCCTTACACCCCCACCTCCCCCTCCACCGACCATGCAAATTGGGTACTGCATTCACCACCAAAAAAGTAATTACACTTTACAATACTTTATAATAAATCCCGCGAAGCATTGTGAAATGTGATCGAGTTCAAGATCCTCACACTCGCGTACAAATAATTTCCTGCCCGAGCACTTCCCTACATCTCCGGCCTGTTTACTCCTCACTCGGTTAATACCCGCCAACTTTTCTCAGCTGGGTCTCGCCTCCTGTGTCCCTTGGTCCGCTTCTCTGTACCATTGGCAGCCATGCTTTCAGCCTCTTCACCCCAAAACGTTCTCCCTCAATCCATCTGCCTTGTCCACTCCTTCTCCATCTTCAAATCACAGATGAGGTTCCTTCCTCTTCATCTGTCTTTACAGTCATCATCCCTTCTCCCCGGCTCGGCAACAAACTCCGCAAATATTAAGCACTTCAGGATGCTATCGTGCTTGAAGTGCACAATAAATAAATGCAAATTCTTGTTGTTTGAATGGTTTAGCCTCAGGCATGCAAGTAATTGCTGCACCTATGACATACCTTCATGCTAACTGGACTCTCTAGCAACTTCCTAAAAAGATGCAATCATTCAGAATTCTGCAGCCGATGTCCTCCTCCGCACCAGACTCCACAAGCCCACCACACTCATCCTTTTTCTTTGGCTCCACTAATTCCCCAATCCCAGCAGATCAATTTCAAGATTCTTCTCCATACATTTAAATCCCTTCATAGCCTCTCCCCACCCCCTCCAGTGAACAAACATCAAACTGCTGATTTGGCCCTCTCCATACACCACCAGTTAGTGAGCTTTCAATCACTCTGCCCTGAATCAATGAAACTGGAGAAGAGAGAAGTGTTAGATGGCAGCAGAACCCAGTGAATTGTTTCCAAATTAGGTTGACGAGCCTGGTGAGGAGGAGCTTTTTGAGTCATTTCTCAGAGGTGGAAAACAGTGTTTTTTTGCATGTTAGAGGTGGCAACCTTAGCCATTTGTAGAATATTATATCAACAAGACTGAGGCCCTCATGATAGGCTCATGCCAGCGGCTTCACGCATCAGGCACTGGCAGTATCAACCTCCATGCTTACATCCTCCCAACTCATCAAGTTAGTCAGGAACCTAGGTGGCTTGTTCGATCCTCAACTGTCTTTCCTCCCCTACATCCAAGCCATGACCCACTCTGCCTTCCCTCACCTCTGCAATATTGCCTGACTTCACCATTACCTCACCCCTCAGGCCCCTGAGGGGTGAGGTAATGGTAACATCCAGGCTTGACAACGCAAATACCCTATTTGTCGACCATCCCAATTCCTCCCTCCATAAACTGCAGATAATCTAGAACTCTGTGGCCCATGTCCTCTACCTCTCCAAGCTTTGTGACCCCATCTCCCCCATCCTCAAGACCTCTTTTTCGACGGTCCAATGGGTCTTCCCCTAATCCCCTCCTTTCCCTACATCCTCCCCATCCCTGACCCCAGCTTGGGTCTGAAACAATGACTGTCCAGCGCCTTGGGACGTCCTCCTGATGTGAAAGGCGCTATACAAGCTTAATTTTGTTGTTGTTGTGCAACAATTGGCGGATAGGATCATCCACAAAATGCACACTTTACAGTATATCCTGTGAAACATTCTTTGGGATGTCCTCCCTATGTGAAAAGTGCCATATCAAATACCTGTATAATAATAATAATAATCCTTGCATTTGATATAGCACGTTATTACATCTTTGACATTTCTCAAAGTGCTTCACAGAGTATACTGTAAAATGAATTGACTGTATATATAAAGCAGTGTGCAAGGATTTTGATTGCTATTTTATCCTCTAACAACTGTTCATTTTTGTTTCTGTTATATTAAGATGTAAATGTCTATTTGTTTACCTAAATCTGGTCAAACTGGTACCCATAAGATGCCATCAACTCTAACTTGTTAAGACATAACAGTTTAATACTACAATGATAAACCTTTGGCAGATTTAGTTAGCAGCATAATTAAAGTATGTTGCAGGGAATGCTATTATGTGTTAGGTCACATATTATCATCTTTATGATAATTAACACATTGAATACTGTGTGAAAAACAAGAGTAAAGCACCGCATAGCCCAATAATCAATACAATTTGTCATCTCAAAGTGGAAGTGGCAGCAATGATCCAGCATTTCATCAGCTCTTCTTGACAATATCCAGACAAGTGAGCTGACCTATGACACATCAAGGATTAATCTACTAAGGAAAGGTTTTTCTGCAAACTTGATCCTTGTCCCTTGAAATGTAAATTGACAAAGCCTCCAGATCATTTACCTAACCTTGCATCTCGCATTTTTTCATTGAAAGTTTTCCATGTCACGCATTTGTGTATGGAGATACCCTTTGCATGCCAGGCTAAGAAAACAGCTGAACCTCAGCCACAGGCATGATATCAACATAAATATTGCTTGTAAAATGGCCTTCAATGACTCCATGGAGATCCCAATGCCAAATATCAGAACATGGCAGAGGAAGACTGCCAGAAAGCTGTCACATCAATGAGAGAAACAATCTTAGATTTCCAGCACCAGCAGTATTTTGCGTTTTGAGAGAAACAATCTTTTGTGATAACTGGGCTCGATCATCTTGCGTTGTACTATGACCCTGGGCAGTTAGTTGGTTGAAGGAATGTTTCACAGTGACTACAGGTTTATTTGTGGGCTTGGGAGGTTCCGATGCCCAGAAATCAAATTACTTTATGAAAAATATGTTGCTTTCTAAGTTTCTATTGATCCAGCATGTGAAGGGTGCTCTATAAACACAAGCTGATTTTATTGTATTCAATAATACAAAGAATGAAAGAACTGCCATGTTTATAGTGCTTGTCACATCATGTAGTTACCATTGAGTATAGTGACTGTGTTTATGTCAGCAAACCCTGCAGCCATTTTTGCCAAGAAGGTCCCAGAAAAGGTTATGAAACCAATAAGCAATTCAGTTAATGACACTGTGTGAAATTCCTTTCTCTTTTCAATTAGTGACAACAGTGTTCCAGTAATAAATCTTGTACTTGATGTAGTGCTTTATCACATTGTCGGGAGTGCTTCACAGGATCTATTGTGAACTGTGTACGTATTTATAAGTGATCTAGAGGCAAAGGGATATCACCTCTGCCAAACTGACACCTCTGCTTTGTTGTCTGCTGTCTATGTGGAGTGCAGATAGCTTAAAATCAACTTGTGATTTACTTCAGGCAAGGTAACCCCAAATTCCCCATTGAAATTGAAGTCTTATTGAGCAACACATTTATTGACTCATGAGAACAATGATGAATGCCAGCAGAATTCTCTTGTTGTACTTGACAAAATGTCAATCATGCTTTTTGAAAACACTGTAAAGTTGAAAATATTGCTGCTGTACAAAATTATTTTAGAGTGCTTTGCCCTTCCAATCTAGTTATGGCTTTATGAAAGGTATAGCAGAGGATGAAAAACTTCTGAATGAATGTAAGAGACATGTACTTTCACTGACCTTGCTCCAGACAGTCTGCAGCTTGATGATTCATGTACCAGCTGGTTAGTTAATTAAGATTTGAAAATGTAAAATTCAGTTCCCAAGATCATAAATGCACCGTTAACAGTATACTATTATGTGGAGTCCCGTAGTTCAGTGGTTAGAGCACTTGCCATACAAGTGAGAGATCCGGGTTCGATTCCAGGCAGGATGAAACCTTGGGCAAGTTTCCTTACTCCACATACCTAATAATAATCCCTCAAATATAAAACAATAATAAATCAGTTATTTCAATCCATGACAGTTTGTGGTACACTGTTGTAGCAATTTGCTGCCACAAATATGCAGTCAATTCATTTTACAGTATGGTATATTCTGTGAAGCACTTTGAGACATCTAGACATGAAAGTGCAAAATCAAATGCAAAGATTATTATTATATTATTAGAACAAAAACTTTGATTTATATAGCGCCCTCCACGCCAGATGGCGCCACAGAGCGCTTTACAACAATGGATCCCGGGACCGAGCAAGGGGCAGGGGTAGAAAGATGACTAAAGGCATGGTCGAAAAGAAAGGTCTTTAGCTGGGATTATTACAACAACAACAACTTCGATTTATATAGTGATGCCGGATGGCGCCTCAGAGCGCTTCACAATAGCACTCACAATTATTATCATTTTTGTTTATAGCTAAAATTTTACATACTATTTGATGTGGTGACTTCTCTTAAAAGTCAGGACTTGTTTTAAAGTCTAACTTATTCATTCAGGCATTAAAAGTGTAATATGACTTCTAAGGATTTTTAGCTATTATTCAAAATGTTGGTGAATATGCGGAATTCAACTGCTCAAGAAAATCTAGCATGTTAATAATAAACCTTGCACTTTTTACATCTTCTGGACACCTCAAAGTGCTTCACAGAATACACTGTAAAGTGACTTGTCTGTATATTTATGGATGAAACACAGCAGCCAATTGCATACAGCAGTGTCCCATAAACAATTGTGGGCTGAGTGACCAAATTATTATTACTTTTTAATGTTTATTATATCCAGAAAAGTGATCCACCAATCAACTAGCAACCAGATTTCTACTTCCTACTGAGTAAACAAGGTGTGTGTGTGGAAGGAAAGTGGTCCAACGTTTGCCCTGCCGGAAATAGAACCCATGTCCCTTGCTTCCGAGGCAAATACTCTAACCACTGAGTTACATCTTCATATGTTGGATAGAAGGGTCAATCAGTTTCTCAACTGTTGAACCATGGTCACCAATCTGCTTGTCAGTAGTGAACAAATAGCTGTAGCCAGTGTGACTGTAACGAAAGCAATGTTACACCAAATGAACCTTTGTACATTGAGAACACAAAATGTAATGGACGTATGTGCCAGGGTAGCAGTGGGCCAGCCTAGAGCCTCCCTGTGGCTTCTCCATGCTTCAACAACTCTGTGTTTAATGCTTTTCACTTGAACTGTTAAAGTAAAAGTAAATGACTCAAGAATAATCATACAAGCAGAAAAGTGAAGACTTCACTCAGGTGAAGCCTATAACCATAAATGTGACCCTTGTTTACCTGCCATTTATTATTTACACCTTGACATTCATTAATAATGTCGGCGTTGCCGACACTGAAACCTTTCCTGTTAAACACTTTTGCTGGTTGTTCCAAACATTGGACGCACATTGAAATTGAATGAACAATATCTTCACACTAGATTAGCTGACCTAAATAATTCATGAGAAAATGCTTTTATTGTTTATCAGTTTGAAAATTGGTGTTGGCAGAAACCTACATGATCTAACACTTCAGTTACAGCCCATAAATTAGGACAAACACAGCAAGACAATTTGTGGATCAGTATTTTCATCACATTGCAATGCAGAATTTAAGTACTTTTAGAGAGAATAAAGTCCAAACACACATACTGTATTACTTCAGTGACACACACAGGGCTAAGGACATGATTAAGTCAATATATCTTATGCCCAACATTTCACATAGTCTCAACCTTCCAGAGCATTTTTCTATAAAATGCAAGATAGAACAGAATTGTGGAAAATTAATCAATTCACACTTCATTTGGAAGCCAGTTCTTTTTATGATCTGTGGGAAAACCAATTGCAAACTAAGAATGAAAATGCTAAACTTTCCTCACATCTGCATAACCTTAATATTTAAGATAATATCATCTCAAATGTTAAGACTGGAAGGAAATTTGGACCTTTAAATTATTTCAAACATATCCAAAAATTATGTGCTTCTTTATTGTATTCATCTAGCTAGTTTGGGTTAACAACCAATAATTAAATAAAATTGCATGCTTTAGGACTGTATGTTATATACAGTACATATAAAAATAATCCTTGCATTTGATATAGCATTTCATCACATCTTCAAAATGTCTCAAAGCACTTCAAAGAATATGCTGTAAAGTGTAGTGACTGCTTATTTTGTGGGCAAACCGCAGCCAATTGCACACAGCAGTGTAAACAACAACAACAAAATTACATTTATAGAACGCTTTTCACGTTGTGGATTCAGTAACTTAATTCTATTATTTATTTATTTTGTTGGGAAGGATTATTACCCACAGAAACTTGATCTGCCAATTGACTAACAATCGCGTTCCTACCTACCGCTAGGTAAACAGAAGCATGTGGAGTAAGGGAACTTGCCCAACGTTTCACCCTGGATGGGAATCGAACCCAGATCTCTCACGTGCTCTAACAACAGTAACAACTTGCACTTGTACAGCGACCTCAATGCAGAGTAGCATATCAGTGTTTTACAGTACCTAAACTAACCACTAAAGTACAGGACTCCACAATGTATTGTTCCATTAGGCAAATTTGTCTTGAGGTGCTTTTATATTCAAAATTACTCTTGAACACCATAAATCTATTATCTCAATTGTCACTGTTTTACAATTCCAGGAAGAATATCTGTATTACTCAGGAGGTGTGAACCTGAAAGGGTATAAGCCATACACATGTTTATAAAATTTAAGAAAAACATATAAGGTGTCCTTTCACCTCAGGGACTGAAGCTTGACATCAACCCAGTATAATGGGTGAAAGTTGTTTCTATCTGGTACCTTTTAAAGGTATTAAGTGAACAGCCTTAATCCAATTCCAGTAAATGCATTCATAATATGGCACTAATTGGAAAGCATTACCTCAAAAAGGCCATTACAATGCTGATAACAAGAATGAAAAATGTCCAAGGACCATGATTTAACATTTCATCTGAAGGCCACCACCTCCAAAAATGCAACACACCCCAAGTACTCTATTGACATGTCAGGTTAATGTGATTCCAAGTCCCAACACAGGATTCAAACTCACAATCTTCTAGCTCAGAGACGAGAGTGCACCAGGCTATTTACACCATGGCACCATTCAAAAATTGGCATCAATTGTATCTGGGGGATTGTTGGGCATGACACCAGAATAAATTCCCTCATGTTTAAAAATGTGCCAAGGGATCTTTAGCATCCTCCACTGCAACAACTAGTTTGTCCTCATCCAAAGGATGGCACCTCTCCCCAGCTGCCAATAGTTACACTTGGCTGTAATGGCTTGTGAGGTGCTTTTCCACTTAACAAGACTTTAATAAAAAGCACTTTCTTTCTATAAAATAATATAATTAGCGTTTAGAGAAATTGCGAAAACCTGACATTTCAAATGAATTGCATGGTGCCAAAATATCAGGGGGAGGCATTTTCTTCACACATTTCATGCTAACACCAGCTATCAACAAAGTAATGGGAATTTCACGGGTAAGCGAGCAGTCGCTTTTAATAACACATTACTACATGACTGTATCATTTCATTAAAGCAGTAATTAAAGGTCCCTGGAGTTGGATTTACTTAGCGTTAATTAGTAAACATGTCATACCATTTGTTGTTCATTGCTGATTCTTTTCCAGAATTAGTCCCTTGCATCTGTATATAAAAATAGTCTTAAGTGAAGAAATATGTCTTGTAAGGAACATTGCGTTCCGACAGTATGTTTGAATTGGCTTGCAGTCCTGACATACAGTACACACAGCTGAAATTTGGCCAAAACATACTTGTTATCAGTTGATTACATAGTATACCAGGCATGTAGTTCTAATAAATAATGTTACCATTATTCTTTGCTATTTCCCTCTAATGGGGTTTATTTTTTTCCCTATTTATATATTTTCCCATATATTTTCATGGAAGATTGAGAAACATTATTGGTCATTTGATGAAAATCTTGGTGAATATATCCTTACAATTCTTTCTTAAAAATATTTCCACCCCCCACCCTCAAAAAAATATACAATCAGATAAAGTATAAAATAAAGGTGAAAAAATGGCAAATTATTTTTGAGAAAAGTTCATTTGTTTTGATATTTATAATCAAAATAATATGACCGTTTGATTTAGCACCTGTAATATGGAATCATCTCAAAGTGCTATCAAACCAGTTTGTGCACAGTAAAATTCCACAAATAGCCATAGAGTAGAGATTTCACCTGGGTTCAGATTTACCCAATTTCCTTAGAAAGGAGAGCAAATTTTGTATATTGTTAAATACGGTCATAATTTTTAAGCTGTTTTCTGTCAATTCTGTTGGGAACAAAAGAAACCTTTTTTTCCCAAGGAAATAATCCTTGCTATAGAAACCATACATTTTATAACTAATAATTTCAATGGAATTATAAATTCAGAAATCTGCTAAATTCAAGAGGAGTGGAACAAAAGGCACTAAATTTACATTTAATTTAATGTATCAATGTGTATCCCCTCATTTCCCACACCAAATGGGAAATTGATACATCCCAGTCCCCTTCTGAGACAGCCTTAGAACAGAATAGAGGAGGCTTTACTTTGCACCTAGTTTATGCTATGTTACACTTTCACTGTGAGTACTGCATGCAAATGTGTGAAGGTGCTAGCTTGGCTCCCACCTCGTGCCTTCTGTCGCCCTCCTACCTCGCTCATTTCCCTCCCCCTACCCTGCCCCTCCCCCATACTCGGGTCCCAAACCCTGACTGTTCAGCGCCTTGGGACATCCTGCCGGCATGAAAGGTGCTCTTTAACTGAAATGTTGTTGTTGATATTTATAATCAAAATAATATGACCGTTTGATTTAGCACCTGTAATATGGAATCATCTCAAAGCGCTATCAAACCAGTTTGTGCACAATAAAATTCCTCGACACCCTGGCCCCCCTCACCTCCAGAACCGTCTCCCACTCCCGATCATCACCGTGGTACACAACTCACCTCCATTCCCTCAAAAGCGAAGTGAGAGCATCTGAACGCACCTGGCTCAAATCTGGCCTCACGGTCCACTGGCAAATCTGGCTGGACCGTATCAAATTTTACCGCTCTGCACTAGCCACCGCCAAATCAGCCTTCTACTCCAGGATAATCCTGGAAACAAAGGACAACCACCACCTCCTCTTCGCCACCACCAACCAGCTCCTACACCCCCCCCCCCCCCACCATCTCGCTTCGCAGATCCTCTCCTCAAACGAACGTTGCGAGGAGATGTTGGACTTCCTCGTGTCCAAAATAGAGAGAATCCGCTCTGCGGTTTCCTCTCCCCACCTCTCCTCCACCTCCGCCCCTCCTTCCGTTATTTCATCCCCCACCCACCCTCCCTTTCATACTTTCAACCCCACCACCCCGTCTTTAGTCACACAAATAATCACCTCCATGAAACCAATCACGTGTTCATTGGACCCCATCCCCATCCCACTCCTCCGCACCCAGCTCCACCTTTTAGCCCGGCTCATTTCTGACACCATCAAAAACAACAACAAATTACATTTATAGAGCGCCTTTCACGTCGGGAGGATGTCCCAAGGCGCTGCAACCTTTCCCTCTCCTCAGGCACCGTCCCTACCTCCCTTAAAACAGCCACCATCACCCCTATCCTGAAAAAACCCTCCCTTGATGCGTCGCAGCCATCAAGCTACCAACCCATCTCCAACCTTCCATTTTTATCTAAGGCCTTTGAAAGAGTGGTTGCCTCCCAGCTCCGCTCTTTCCTTTCAATTCACTCACTCCTTGAACCCCTCCAATCAGGCTTCCGCCCTGCTCACAGCACGGAAACTGCCCTGGTCAAGGTCACTAATGACATCCTAACCGCCTGCGACCAGGGCTCCCTTTGCCTCCTCGTCCTCCTTGAACTGTCTGCTGCGTTCGACACAGTCGATCACACCATCCTCCTCCAACGTCTTTCCTCCCACCTCAACCTTCAAGGCACAGTCCTTGACTGGTTCCATTCCTACCTGACCTACCACATGTATTTTGTATCTTCCAACGGTTTCTCCTCAAACCCCCGCACAGTTTCTCACGGCGTCCCCCAGGGCTCTGTCCTCGGCCCCCTCCTTTTCACTATTTACACGCTCCCTCTGGGCGATGTTATCCGCAAACATGGGGTAAATTTCCACATGTACGCGGACGACACCCAGCTGTACCTTTCTGCCTCATCCCTCAACCCCCAGACCATCGATGTTCTGACAGCATGTCTGTCCGACATTGAGTCTTGGACGAGGCACAACTTCCTCCAATTGAACATGAGCAAGACCGAGGCCCTCCTGATTGGCTCAAGCCAGCGCCTCCGCACATCGGGCACTGCCAGCCTCAACATCCAAGGCTGCACTCTCCACCTCACAAAGCCAGTCAGGAACCTCGGCATCACGTTCGACCATAAACTCTCCTTCCTCCCCCACATCCGTGCCTTGACCGGCACCACTTATTTCCACCTATGCAACATTGCCAGGCTCCGCAACTACCTCACCCCCCACGCTGCTGAAACACTCGTGCACGCATACACCACCACAAGGCTGGATTACGGAAACTCTCTCTTCATTGGCCTCCCCAGTTCCTCCATTCACAGGCTGCAGGTTATCCAAAACTCTGCAGCCCGTGTACTATCCCGCACCCGCCTCCGCAACCACATAACCCCGACCCTCGCCCGTCTCCACTGGCTCCCCATGCTCCAGAGGATCGAGTTCAAGATCCTCGTTCTCACCTTCAAGGCCATACACGGCCTTGCCCCGCCCTACTTAACCGACTTACTTTCCCCCTATACGTCCACCCAGACCCTCCGTTCAGCAGGACTTGGCCTTCTCCAAGCCCCCCGCCCGAAACGCCCCACCATCGGAGGCCGGGCTTTCAGTTTCTCCGCTCCCACCCTGTGGAATTCCATCCCCCAATCCCTCTGCCTTGTTTCTTCCCTTTCCTCTTTCAAGGCCGGTTTGAAGACTTTCCTCTTCGACCGTGCTTTTTGTTCGCCCCAAAACTTTTCGACCTCCCCTACGTGTTTCACCCCTTCCCGAACACTCCCCTCCCAGCTCGGATCACACGCCTCCTGTGCGGCGCCTTGGGATGTCCTCCCGACGTGAAAGGCACTTTATAAGTTTAAGTTGTTGTTGTTGTAATTGAGTTAGAAGGTTATGGATTCAGTGCCCACTACACAAGAGTTCGAATTCACAAACAGTACTCTAGACTGACTGCATTGTTGTAGCTGCTGTTTGGATGAGATATTAAACCAACTTCCCATCGGCTTGATTAGGTAATGTTCATCGACAAGGCCATCTCTGATCACCACTTCATCTCCTTCCACTCTTCCACCATTTCTCCCACTGCTACCAAACCCACCTCCATCCTGTACTGGCGTCAGAAGAAAATCTCCCCTCAATCCCTCTCCGCAGCCCTGGAGTCATCTGAACCCATCCCACTCTGGCCTTCCTCCAGCACTGATCTATCCTTCTCCCTCACTCTTCTCCATACCACCCTCTCCACTATCCTCAATGCACTTGCCCTCCTCACCTCTTGAACAAACCTACTCACAAAACTCAACTTGGTTTACCAGCCACTTCAGCTCCCTCAAGGGTCAGGTAAGGGCTGCCAAACGCACCTGGCTCAAATCTGGCCTATTGGTCCAACAACATATCTGGTTGGAACACACCAAAACTTACCGCTATGCTATTGCCTCAGCCAAATCGTCCTTCTACTCCAAAATAATCTTGGAGACGAAGAGTAATTCCAGGCTCCTTTTCTCCACAATTAACTGGCTCCTCCGTCCACCTCCCCTACTTCCCCACCCCCCCCCACACACACCCCCACCCCCACCGAAGTTCTCTTCTCTAACTCTCATTGTGAGGAGATGCTGGAATTTCTCAAGGCCAAATTCAAGGGAATCCATTCAGCTGTCTCTGCTTTCCCAATTGCCACTCCTCCCCCACATCCTACTCACAATCCAACCCCATACCAATCCCTCCATCCATACTTTTGAACCTGTCTCCCCCTCCTCTGTCACCACCACCATATAGCCCTGCTCCCTTGACCCCATCCCCACTCCTCTCCTTACCTCACCATCAATCTCTGCCTTTTATCTGGTACTGTTCCCACCCACCTCAAAACAGCCACAATGATACTAATAATAATTTCCCCCATCCTCAAGAAACCTTCTCTGGATGCATCCCTGCTCCCCAATTACTGGCCTATCGCCAACCTACCTTTTCATTCAGTAGGCTCCAGCCTGCTCCAAGTATCCCAGCCGAACCACCCTACCATCCGCGGCTGGGCCTTCAGCCTCTCTGCCCCTACACTTTGGAACTTCATCCCACAATCCCTTTACCTTGCTCCCTCCCTTTCCTCTTTCAAGGCCGGTCTCAAGACCATCCTCTTCGACCGTGCCTTCAGTCAACCTCCTATCTCATCCCAATCCCTCTTGGGTCCCAACCCCTGACTGTTCAGCACGTTGGGATATCCTCCTGATGTGAAAGGCACTCTACAAATCTAATTTTTATGTTGTTGTTGGTGTTGTAGTTAAATATCCTTCTTGCACTCTGAGAAGCGCACTTTTTCAATATAAGTTGTTGTCTTTGTTGGTATGTAATTCTATACCTTCTCTGATTTGAAGAAAAAATTATTAAACCAATAGCTGTCCACCATGATCATAGAATTTCCTTTTGTTTACATGTATCTAGATAGTACAATTTTAAATGGTGTGAAGGAACAGAGAGACCTGGGGATTTGTGTTAGTGACTCGTTGAAGGTGGCAGGACAGGTAGACAAGGCTGTTAAGAAGGCATATGGGATACTAGGCTTTATAAATAGGGGTATAGAATACAAAAGTCAGGAAGTGCTGACTAACCTCTATAAAACTTTGGTGAGGCCTCAGCTGGAATACTGTGTTCAATTCTGGTCACCACACTACAGAAAGGATGTGAAGACATTGGAAAGGGTACAAAGAAGATTTACTAGGATGGTGCCAGGATTGAGGGACTTCAGCTATGAGGAGAGGCTAGATAGGCTAGGGTTATTCTCTCTGGAGCAGAGAAGATTGAGGGGAGACCTAATAGAGGTTTATAAGATCATGAGGGGTTTCGACAGGGCAAATAGAGAAAAACTATTTCCACTCGTGGGTGAATCTGTGACTCGTGGTCACAGATTTAAAATAGTTTCAAGGCGCAGTGGAGGGGAGCTGAGGAGAAATGTTTTCACTCAGCGAGTTGTTCGAATCTGGAATGCATTGCCTGAAAAGGTGGTGGAGGCTGATTCGATGACAACTTTTAAAAGGGAATTAGATCTTTATTTAGGGAGAACAGGTCTATTAGGCTATGGGGAGCGGGCAGGGCAGTGGGATTGAATCGCTCTTTTCAAAGAGCCGGCACAGACTAGATGGGCCGAATGGCCTCCTTTTGTGCCGTAAAATTCTATGAATCTATGAATCTATGAATCTACCCTAACCAAATCATTTAAGTAGCTTGAATATGGTAAACTCCAAGAATGCCTTGTTTTACTGAATTAGCAGGGCTCCAGATGCTCATGAATTTTTATGCTCTATTTTTACTGCTGGAAGCAATTTAAATTGATTCAGAACAGAACCTTAATTTGTGTTTTGCCCTATCATTGTCCAGAGCCTGAGAATTCTGCTTGCATGGAACTGAGCTCATTTTGGAGTTCTGAGGCCAAACGCCACCTACTTATTCAATGTTATGAAAAATCTGGGAGTGTGACCATCTGAAAACATTTAACTTTATTTTATCATTCTCCATTGTAATCTCCCACCAGCAGAATTGGCATAATGTCAGCAGAATTAGATGTGATCAGCTCCCAAGATTTACCAACATTCCAGGAATTTACCCCTACAATCACTACACTTAACAGTAAATCCCACGAAGCACTTTGAGACGTCCTCCTGACATTAAAGACACTAAAGATAGGATTATAGTTGTAAAGAAAAGTCACCAAGAAGTTACATTTCATGCAAAGAGTAATTAACGGCTGGAACATGTTACCAGTAAGTGAGGTTGAGGCCAGCACTGGACTCATTAAAAAAAAGCTTGATGCTATATTGCAGGACGACACTGCTGTATTGTATACAGTTGAATGTCAACAAGACTGAGGACCACCTGGTTGACTCTGGTCAGTACCTCCACACGTCAGGCACTGACAGGATCAACATCCATGGATGTACGTACATTCCATCTCATTAAGCCAATCCGAAACTCTTGTGTCTTGTTCAACTCCAAACTATCCTTTCTAGCCCCCGTCTGTGCTATGGAATGCTCTGCTTTCCCTCACCTCCACGGTATCAACGGCTCAGCTACCATCTCGGACCACAAGCCACCAAAACTCTTAAATAATTACATTTCATAACATCTTTGCTTGTTAGCCTCCCCAATTCCTCCCACCACAGGCTGCAAATCATCCAGAACTCTCAGCCCGTGTCCTCTCTCACACTAAGCTCCATGACCATAATAACCACTCCCTCACCCGATTTCACTAGATTCCCATCACATAGCGGATACAATTTAAGACCCAAACCCTCACCTTCAAAGCCCTCCATGGCCTAGTTTCCCCCTATCTTTGTGACCTCCTAACCCCCTACCAACTTGCCCACTCCCTCCACTTAGTGGAGGGAGTGGGCACATCCCCCACATCGCCCAACCCATCATTGGTGGATGGAACTTCAGCCACTTTGCCCCCATCCCCTGGAACTTCATCCTGCAGTCCCTCTGCCTCACCTCATCACTTGTCTCCTTCAAGTCCCACCTCAAGGCCCTCCTCTTCAGCCGAGCTTTTGATAAATCTTCTTTCCCCCCCCCCCCTGCCCTACACCCCGGTAAACCCTACCTCAGGTCTAAATATTCTGTCTGCTCAGTGCCTTGGTACATCCTCCCAACATGAAAGGCGCTATACAAATGTAATTTTGTTGTTGTACTTATTGTATTGAGGGATAATGGGCAGGTGTTCTGTAGGAATGAGATCAGATGGGGTGAAGAGCTTTCATCATCGAATCAAATCTGATGGCAATGTGATATCAAACATAAGAATAATTGTCTTTCTCCTTCTGCTCAAACATAACACAAGAGCATGAGGATTCTATTACATTTCCTCCCAATGGAGTTGAGGGTTCTGGATATTTAGGAGGCTGTTTCCTGTTTCCTGTCACTCTGATACCGCTTCCAGTACCTGAAAAAACACTGAAGGCCACCAAGAGCATCAAGAGGCACAAAAGCTCTAGACACAAATTAGCACTACCTGACTTAATAGTACCACTGGCTATGGATTTTACTATGATCAATACAGTCTGCAATTTTCATCCTCCTTTCGCACATGCACTGCTAGTGAACGGCAACTGATTTTTCATTCCAACCACAAATAATTTAAATCTCCCGAGGTCTTGTATCGCTACCTTGGAATTCTTCTAGAGTGAAAATGAAATGAAAGGCTGGCATCTTTCAAGTTAATAATCAATTTTATTTTCTCAATGCATTAATATCAGATTAATTTTTGTAGACAGCACCAGGCTCCTCCACTCAGCTCTGCAAATTGTATGTTAATTATTAGTTGCATGACTTATATCTACGAATGGATTTTGTGAATCAATATTCATAAGAAAAACACTTACAGAGTGCTTTTTTGGGGGGTCAGGTCTGACAATGCGGAAACTGATCACCGTGAGTTAGAGTAGGTAAACTAAACTGAGAATTCCATGCAGCCACCTACACATGGAAATTCCATACAGAGATTGTTGGAATGGAATGCATGCTCTCTCCCTCAGGACACATCCTGCTTACCTAATTCCGGAAAGTATTAGGCGCAGATTGACTAAAGCCAAGACTCAGGGACCACAGAGCGTGTATTTTACTGCATAGCTTGACATTGATTCACTGTTTGGCAAGCTTTTCTACTGTGTGTCAAGCTAGGACCACCCTACCCATTTGAGGTTTGCCTGACGGGGTTAACAGCAGCTGAAACAGATGATTCACTGCTCCCAGTTACTGGTATACCCTTTCAAGTCTGCTGTTGAGCTGTGCCCTGCCTAAGACCATCAGCTGTGGGGTGGCTCAGGAACCGAATTACTGAGACTGCCACGGAGGGTTGGCTCGATTCCGACATTCCGTTGCCAAACATGTCACCTTGGTAGCAAAACACTACCCTGATCACAAAAATGTTCATTTGAGTACCAAGAGAATAAATGGATATCCTCTTCTGCTGCACTCAGACGCTGCCTCTAATATATCATACTGTATTCGATCTGCACCCAAAATATTAAAATGATGCTGAAACAGTCCATTTTAAGCAGGAAAGTCGAATCTAGGCAGGGCGAAACCTTGGGCAAATTTCTTTACTCCACATGCCTAATAATAATCCCTCTAAAAACACCTAGAATAAATTGGTCATTTCAATCCGCTACTGTTTATGGGTCACTGCTGTGCGCAATTCGATGCGACGTCTAGAAGATGTGAAAAGAACTATATCAAATGCAAGGATTATTATTATGTTATACTTATTATTATGTCCTCACCAATGCTATCAATCAATCAATCAATCAATCAAAACTTACATTTATATAGCGCCTTTCACGTTGTGAGGATATCCCAAGGCACTGTACAGTCAGGTAGGGACAAGAGCAGTGGGGGAAGGGTCAGGGCAGGATGAAGAAGAGTAGGAAAATTGACTATATATTAGGGGGCGAAACGCGGCAGCCAAATTGCGCACAGCAGTGTCCCACAAACAGTCATGGAAGTGGGATTAGAGGAAAAGGGGGAAAAAATGGCAAGGGGAGGGGTCGGGAGAGGGGGAAGGAGAGCAGGAAAGCTGACGGTATATTTGTGGGCGAAAGTCCAAAGCAAGCATGGAGAAACCATTCACTAATAATAATCCTTGCATTTGATGTAGCGCTTTTCACATCTTATCGACGTCTCAAAGCGCTTCACAGAACATACTGTAAAGTGAATTGACTACACATTTGTGGGCGAATCGTGGCAGCCAATTGCGCACAGCAGTAACCCACAAACAATTGTGGATTGAAATGACCAATTTTATTATTACGTTTTTTTTGGATGGATTATTATTAGGCGTGTGGAGTAAGGAAACTTGTCCAAGGTTTCACCCTGACCTGCCTGGATTTGAACACAGGTCTCCCCAGCTTGGTCTCCCCAGCTTGCAAGACAAGTGCTCTAATCACTAAGCCATAGGAGCAAATCAGCTATTTATTAATTTATTTATTGGTCAGCCGAGTGTGCAGAAACCCATCACCATGCTTAACAGTATCCAAACCAAGCTGAGATTTCCATGCATTCCACCTACATATGGAAATCCCAGAGATAGATTGTTGGAATGGAATGCACCATCTCTCCCTGGAGGGATGCTTCTTTCTTACCTAATTCCAGAAAGTATAAGGTGCAGGTTGGCAAGTGTGGAGGAGTATATCAATGGTCTGGTGTCGTTCAGAATGCACAGTGGCATGATAAGATTGCATAATGCTCTATAGTTCAGCTGGGTTCTACTGGCAGAGAAGGATAGCGCTTTGTTATTCCACTGGCAACCCACCTTCTCACAGCTATAGAATATAAATGATCAAGGCTCTGCAGGGTTGGTGACCAATTTTTCACACCATCGTTGTAAACATGCAGCCATTTCAATTAAAGAACCATTATTGTACAAATATCTTATGGTCTTCAAAATCACTCATATTTAATCACTTTATTAATCTATACACCTTTTCACAGGACACATACAACTACTACTGCAAGATTTCTCAATTTAGAGAAACTGTTTTCCATACATCAGATAAAGATTGGGGGACTTTCATAAACATCCACTTAGGTACAGAAAATTTAAGACTAGTTCATATGCAAAATATTTACATATTATATTCTGCTTGGTAATTACATTAAAATTATTAGAATGTGTTTTCAAAGCTTTTCCAAAACCTTTCTCTCTATGTTAAATATTGCTCCCGTACAACATTATTTGTATAATTTCAAAATGTATAACAAAATAACAAGGATACAAATTTGACCTTCCAGCAAACTAGGGTCCAGCGATATATCGATATATCGCTAAAACCCGATATAACCCGATATAACCCTCCCCCCGAGACGGCTAGGGGGAGGGGGCGAGAGACGGCTGGGGGGGAGGGGGAGAGAGACGGCTGGGGGGAGGGGGAGAGAGACGGCTGGGGGAAGGGGGAGAGAGGCGGCTGGGGGGAGGGGGAGAGAGATGGCTGGGGGGAGGGGCAGAGAGACGGTTGGGGGGAGGGGGAGAGAGATGGCTGGGGGGAGGGGGAGAGAGACGGCTGTGGGGGGGGGGAGAGAGACGGCTGTGGGGGGAGGGAGAGAGACGGCTGTGGGGGGAGGGAGAGAGAGACGGTGGGGGGGGAGGGAGAAAGAGACGGCTGGGGGGGTGGTGGGGGAGAGAGACGACGGGGGTGGGGGGTGCGAGAGAGGGACGGCGGGGGGGTGGGGAGAGACAGGGTGGATCTGATAATATACAGATGGATAGAGATGTGGGGGATGTGAGAGAGGAGAGAGGGAGAGAGACACAGAGACACAGACAGAAAAACACAGAGATGGAGAGAGTGAGAGACACAGAGAGATAAATATATTTACCTCCTGAGGTAAATATATCGATATTTCGGTATATCTTGATATATCTTGATATCTTGATATGAGCCCATCGATATATCTAAATCGGAAAATTTCCATATCGACGGACCCTACAGCAAACAAATATGTGTAAATATTTGCTGTATGTATTAAATGGATTGTTCTTAATGAATCTTTGACTTTTTAATTTATTTTTCATTTAATTATTAATTTTATATTCACAACATAAACTTTACATTGCAACCACCTTTTAAAGAAAACTTAACACTGTAACCTCTTCTAAACATAAAATATAACTGATTCAAGGCGCTATCCACTGTGAAGGGTGCTGTATAAATGCATGCTATTATTAATGCTGCTGAACACTATACCTCATTTAATGGTTGATGTCAAGTATTATATTTATGACTCGAAAACTGGACAAAATAAGATGGTCATGCTTCAATATGTTTTATTTAATAGAATTATAAAATAATTTATTTTGAAATCTAACCTATAATCTATAACCAAGATTTTTCTCTATAGTATTGTTCCAGCATTCAGCTTTTCTTCATCCCCGAACCCAGATATCTTGCTGTAAAATGCATGTCTCGTGTGTTACAAACTTTAATGTGCTGTAATACAATCATTCTAATGGTATAAATTACGATGAAAATGCTTGCCTTGTGTCAAAGTAATAATGTATAGGGAAAACGTTCAGGAGATCAGGTGAATGAATAATACCTTACGTAAAAGAGGACTATTTACTACCAAGAAACTGCACATTGGGGGTGATTCTTCACTTGCGAGCACATTTACTAACCTTGATGGTGTGAAGTTATAATGGAAATCAAATAAACAGCTGACACCACCAAGGTTGGTAAGTTTGATGGTCAATGGAGAATCACCTTCAAGTGATCAAATAAAAGTCCAACAAGATGGAAACAATTTCTGATCCATAGTCCCTGGAGCTTGATTTTTCTCTGTCTCACTGTTTCCCTGAACAGTTGCTTTATGTATATAATTCTTCCAAACAATGGGACAGAATTTGGTAGCAGGCAGTGATACAGCAAGTGTGTTTGAGAGAAGAGATAAGCAATGTTGACATTTGTTCTCCCTTCAGTAATAACATTTCATTTATAAGAGAAGAGACGGCAATGTAACCTAAGACATTAGAAAGAATGACCTTTATGTAAAACCAAGACATGGGTAGATTTCCGGAAATAATCTCAGTGTAAATGTAAAACCTTTCTATTGCTATACATTTTATGTAATTCTATCTATTCAATGGTACAGTACAGAATCATATAAACCAGGAAGCTCACTGTGTCAAGCAGGTCTGTGTTGAGTGAGTTTACCTCAATTAACAACAACAACAAATTGCACTTATAGAGCACCTTGCACGTCGGGAGGACGTCCCAAGGTGCTGCACAGGAGGCGTATGACCCGAGCTGGGAGGGGAGTGTTCGGGAGGGGGTAAAAACCATAGGCGAGGTCGAAGAATTAGTGGGGGAACAGAAGGCACGGTCGAAAAGGAAAGTCTTCAAACCGGCCTTGAAAGATGAAAGGGAGGAAACAAGGCGGAGGGATTGGGGGATGGAGTTCCAAAGGGTGGGAGCAGAAAAACTGAAGGCCCGGCCTCCGATAGTGGGGCGGTTCGGGCGGGGGGCTTGGAGCAAACCAAGTCCTGCTGAACGGAGGGTCCGGGTGGGCTTGTACGGGGAGAGTAGGTCGGAAAGATAGGGCGGGGCAAGGCCGTGCAAGGCTTTGAAGGTGAGGACGAGGATCTTGAACTCGATCCTCTGGGGGATGGAGAGCCAATGGAGACGGGTGAGGGTGATGTGGTCGCGGAGGTGGGTGCGGGATAGTAAACGGGCTGCAAAGTTTTGGATGATCTGCAGCCCATGAATGGAGGAGCTGGGGAGGCCCACAAGCAGAGAGTTCCATGGTCCAGCCGTGAGATGATGTATGCGTGCATGAGTGTTTCGGCAGCATGGGGAGTGAGATAGTTGCGGAGCCTGGCAATGTTGCGCAGGTGGAAATAGGCAGTGCCGGTCAAAGTGCGGATGTGGGGGAGGAAGGAGAGTTTGGGGTCGAACGTGATGCCGAGGTTCCTGACTGGCTTTGTGAGGTGGAGAGTACAGCCTTGGATGTTGAGGCTGGCAGCGCCCGATGTGCGGAGGCGCTGGCTTGAGCCAGTCAGGAGGGCCTTGGTCTTGCTCACGTTCAATTGGAGGAAATTGTCCCTCATCCAGGACTCGATGTCGGACAAACATGCTGTCAGAACATCGATGGTCTGGGGGTTGAGGGATGAGGCGGAGAGGTACAGCTGGGTGTCGTCCGCATACATGTGGAAGTTTACCCCATGTTTGCGGATGACATTGCCCAGAGGGAGCATGTATAAGGTGAAAAGGAGGGGCAAGGACAGAGCCCTGGGAGACATCATGAGAGACTGTATGGGGTTTGAGGAAAAAGTATTGAAGGATACGAAATGTAGGCGGTGGGTCAGGTAGGAGTGGAACCATTCAAGGACTGTGCCTTGAAGGTTGAGGTGGGAAGAAAGATGTTGGAGGAGGATGGTGTGATTGACTGTGTCGAACGCAGCAGACAGGTCAAGGAGGACGAGGAGGCAGGGGGAGCCCTGGTCGCAGGCGGTTAGAATGTCGTTTGTAACCTTGATCAGGGCAGTTTCTGTGCTGTGAGCAGGGCGGAAACCTGATTGGAGGGGTTCAAGGAGTGAGTGAGTTGAAAGGAAAAAGCGGAACTGGAAGGCAACCACTCTTTCAAGTACCTTAGAAAGGAACGGGAGGTTGGAGATGGGTCGGTAGCTTGAAAGCTGCGATGCATCAAGGGAGGGTTCTCTCGATTTTGGACTCGATGAAGTCCAGCATCTCCTCACAACAACAACAACAACAACAACAACAACAATTTATATTTATATAGCGCCTTTCACGTCGGGAGGACGTCCCAAGGCGACGTGCATTAGAGGAGAGGATCTGCAAAGCGAGGTGGGGGTGGCGGAGGTGCTGGTTGGTGGTGGCGAAGAGGAGGTGGTGGTTGTCCTTCACTTCCAGGATTATCCTGGAGTAGAAGGCTGATTTGGTGGTGGCTAGGCCGGAGCGGTAAAATTTGATGCGGTCCAGCCAGATTTGCCGGTTGACCGTGAGGCCAGATTTGAGCCAGGTGCGTTCAATTGCTTGCACTTGGCTCTTGAGGGAGCGGAGGTGAGTTGTGTACCATGGTGATGATCGGGAGTGGGAGACAATTCGAGAGGTGAGGGGGGCCAGGGTATCGAGGGTAATGGAGAGGGTGTTATGGAGGGTGGTGGAGGCAGCGGATGGGTCGGTACAGGAAGAGTGCCACAGGATTTAGAAGAGGGCTATAGTTAGTTGACTTCAGCACCTGAAGATAGACAGAAGGGGAAACCAGCAAAGGCTCTTTCTTCAACTTGGTAACCTCTCCAGGAAGCTGCATGTTGGAATGAAAGTATCAGGCTGAGATGCATTACATTACAATCCAACAACAACAACTTGCAGCGGGCTTTATTCAGGCAGCGTCTCAGAGCGTTTATCAGTGGCGGCCAAGCTGGGCGGAGGGAAGAGGTGACTATAAGCACAGTCAAAGAGGAAGGTCTTCAGTCTTGATCTAAAACAGGGGAAGGAGGGGTCAAGGTGGAGGGACTTCCAAATCTTTGGGGCATAGTCGATGAAAGTGCAGCCATCAATGGTGGCGCGGAGAGGGGGAGGGACAAGAAGGAAATCAGAGTCAGCAGAGCAGAGGTAGCTGCCAAGATACATAACTCGGTTTAGACATGAAGAATGGTTAGTTGGTGTGGTGCCTAAGGGCTGCTGCAGCTTAAGCAGCAATCCTCAATGCGGGTCACCACCTACATGAGGTGATAGGAGAAACCTGAGTAGGGAGCCGGGAGCAAATAATGGGCAAATGTCCATGAGAAATAAACACTCTATTTACCAGAGAGCAGGTTAAATGACCTCCCCAACTATTGTCATTTTCTTTCCTAAAGATTCAATTCACCTTTTGGTGGACAGTTGGGAACATGAGTCAAGGAACATGAGTCAATTCCACAAGCAGTGGAATGTGGGAAGCATTGTTCCTTGTCGGGATCTGGTGTCCTACAATATCCGACAAATGTCCCTTACTGGTGACTTGTCATTAAATTACAATATCTGCACGAGGAAGTGAAACAAGGGACAGTCGAGATCCATAATGCATGCTTTCTAATGGGTTTCCTTAATAAAGCATCGCCACTTAAAAACCTGCGGTTTGCACCTCAATGATCTCACTGCAAACACATTTGAATTTTGAAAAGATATGTCAAGAGAAATAAGTTATTATGGAAATTAAGGAGTTGATTTGCCATAAAATACTGATAAAAAGAAACACATTGTTAAAAGGGCAGGGTCTGCAATTAGCAACTTGAGCAAACATCATAAAATCAACTTTCTTTTCTGCTTATCTATGAAAGCACATTTATCATTGCTGCCACATACACCATCAGCACTGGTCAGCACAGCTTAGCCAATGTCACTTAACAGCAGGGGCTTGTTGTGCACACATTCATTTTTTAAAAAAAGATATATACGTATATATAACATGCAATGTTTAACCTAAAACAAAAGAAATTTAAATGTGCCTAATTTTTTAACACAGACGAGTTCTAGAATTAGCAATGCTCCCTCCGCCAACCCCAATTGTTTAGCTCCAGAGATGCAGAGGGAAGTTCAACCCTCAGGAACACGGGTATAAATCAGTTGTAATAATTCAAGCATGCAAAAATGTTTTGATGTTATTTTACCTCTTGTTGAAGCTGTCGAAAAATCCAATGGAAAAACCTCGGCACTGGTTGTTACCATAGAAACAGTACATGATCTACTGAAGAAAGTACAATCCTGGCACCCTCAGTCCATTAATAATGCTTGGCACTCTTCGCTAGCCTAACAAGTGACTGCCATAAAGTGTTTATGTGCTTTTAGGCAAACAATTGAATTGAACAGTCTCTGAGTCCCCAATAAAAGTGGATTTTTCCTCATTGCATATATATATGCTTCAGCTATTATTTATGAAACAAATTAGAGTGAAATAACAATGCAGTTCATGCTAGGGCAAGTGTGTTTAGCTATGATACAGTATATATTTTATTGATACCAGCAGGCTCTGGGCATGACAAACAGTCAGACATTCATACGGGAATCCGATAAATATTCATCTGAAGTTAATATCTATTGTTTCAAATTGCAAATTTGGAAATGTTGTCTCAAATATCAAATAAAATAATTTCCTTACAATGTAACTGTGATAACTTGTAGATTTGCTTATAATTATTTTCAATGCTTTTGAATTCAAATTACTTCATTTATTATTGTTTCCTAAATTCACATTTATAGTAGGGTCCGGCGATATATCAATATATCGCTAAAACCCGATATAATTTTCATATCAATATGCCGATATAGGCATTTCAAAAATATCGATATATCGAAAAATCAATATATCGAGGTAAAAATCGGAATTCGCGCACACTGAACTACAAGACCCAGAATGCTCATCTCTATACACAATGCACAGACCGAGGTGCAAAGCCGCCATATTGTATTCATAGTCCTCGAATACAATATATAGGTATGCAAGGGGTGGGTGGGGGAGAGACGGCTGGGGGGTGGGAGGGGTGAGGGGGAGACAGAAGGCTGGGGGGTCGGAGGGGGAGAGAGACGGCTGAGGGGGGAGGGGGGGAGAGACGGCTAGGGGTGGGTGAGGGGGAGAGAGACAGCTGGGGGGGTGTGAGGGGGAGAGAGACGGCTGGGGGAGGAGAGGGGGAAAGAGACGGCTGGGGGTGGGTGGGGGGGGAGAGAGACGACGGGGGGACGGGGTGGGAGAGAGGGACGGCGGCGGAGGGGGGGGAGGAGAGAGGGACAGCGGCGGGGGGGGGGAGGGAGAGACGGAATCTGATAATATACAGATAGATAGACATGGGGGGGATGTGAGAGAGGACAGAGACACAGAGACACAGACAGAAAAACACAGAGATGGAGAGAGTGAGAGACACAGAGAGAGAAAGATATTTACCTCCTGAGGAGATAGACCCCGAATGCGCGCGCACCCTGAATGTGCGCGCACTCTGAATGCGTGCGCCGTGCACGCAAGTGCAGTACAAAAAACCCAAAAATATCGATATTTCGGTATATCTCGATATGAGCCCATCGATATATCTAAATCGGAAAATTTCCATATCGACGGACCCTAATTTACAGTTATTAAAACAACAACTTGCATTTATCTAGCACCCTTCACACCAGACGATGTCTCAGAGTGCTGTATATATGGCGGCTGTGTTGTCACCAGCAGTGCCCTGGAGTATGTGGACCCACCTAAGCTGGAATCGGACTACCAAGATCACTACAGAAGGCTGGTTTGACTCTGAGATTCCGTTCCCAAACATGTTCCCTTGGAGCCAGTTCAACTCCAAGGAGGCCACACATTTCCCACTCAAGGAAAACATGTTCCTTTGCAACCCGTATGTGATGTTATTGAAATAAAACATCAACCGTTGTCTCGTGCCTCTCCAGCAATTATTCCTTCCGATCTCTTGTCAAAGTCGCCTTTTGTAACTTCCCTTTCCCTATACTCTTCCATGCTAATGATAGCAATGTTGGGAGGACGTCTCAAAACATATCACAGGATATATAATGCAAAATGTAGTGACTGTGTATCTTGTGAGCAAATGCAGCAACTAATTTGTGTACAGTAAAACCGCGAGAATCCAGCTCTGTTGGGCCCTCTCGTCTCTCGGATTTCGGAGTTTGCTGCTATTTAGAACCTACCTAGAAATGTCTGGGGAAGCCCTGCCGCATACACCACATGAGCTGTAAATATAGCACTGAAGCCAAACAATCCTCGAGCTCCACCCACAGCACCAGATGACAGAGTGGCCACACCAGGAACTGCAAGCAGCTGCTCCGAACTTCGGGAGATTGGCTGGGCATCGTAAAAAAAATCTAATACCGTATGTATTTTGAAATCTTGCCGGTTTTAGGGAGTTGCCGAATTTCAGAATGTCGGATTATCGAGGTTTTACTGTATATAGCAATGGCCACAAACAGCCATGAAGAGAATAACTAACTTTATTTGGATGATTGTTAGTGAGGATACTGGGAGAAACTCCCTTCTCTTTTTGAATAGTGCCATGGGATAAATATCATCCACCAAAACAAACAAATGGGAACTTGGTTTAATGTCTCAACCAATCAACGGCACCGATAACAATGCTGTGCATCCCCAGAACTACAATACAAGTTCAACTTCCTGATGTGAGCCTTGAACAAATAATCTTCCGACTGAAAGATAAGAGTATTACCAACTGAGCCAGACTGACACCTAATAGTTAAGTTGATAGTCGCCCTCAAGAAATATAATCCTTTTTGGCTCACTATTTGTGTCTAGTTCCTCTTTCAGAGATGTGAATGGATTATCACTAATTTCTCACTGTGCCTCCCACATCTTATAAAAATTAATTATGACCAGTTTTGTGCCAGAACAGCTGTTGGTGTGTGCTCTTCACACTCTTTGCTCCACAATGATGTTCACAGAAGATGATTGAATGACTGAAACACCATTATTGGATCAATACTATTTCTTCCTGCCTTAAATCAAAAGAATAACAAGAATGTTTGGAGAGATGCTTCTTTCCAGTGCTTCAGATGAGACATTAAAACCAAGATCTATCTGCCTCTTCAGGTGGATGTTAAAGATCCCATGGCACTATTCAAGAAGAGAAAGGAGTTTCTCCCAGTGTCCTGGCCAACAATCCTCCAAATAAAATTAGTCATTCACTCTATGGCTGTTTGGGGGATATTGCTGTGTGCAACTAGCTGCCGCATTACGCCCAAAAATACACAGTAATTCCTCTTTACAGTACAGTATATCGATTGAAGCACTTTGAGACAATGTGATAAAATGCTATACCAAATACTGTACACGGATTATTATTATTATTGCTATGCATAAATTGCCACATTTCCCTACAAATACAAAGCCAATGCATTTAACAGTAAATACTGTGATGCCTTTTGAGACATTTTGGTTGTGTGACTAGATGTTATATCAAATGCAAGGATTGTTATTGTTATTAACTTTGTTGAAGCAGTGATTTAGACTCTGGTACTACTTCAGAGTAGGAGACACCTATGGTTTGTGAACTTGTTGTGTGGTGTTCTCTCCACCTCACAAAGCCAGTCAGGAACCTCGGCATCACGTTCGACCATAAACTCTCCTTCCTCCCCCACATCCATGCCTTGACCGGCACCGCTTATTTCCACCTACGCAACATTGCCAGGCTCCGCAACTATCTCAACCCCCACGCTCCCGAAACACTCGTGCACGTATACATCACCTCACGGCTGGACTACGGAAACTCTATTCTCGTCGGCCTCCCCAGCTCCTTCATTCACAGGCTGCAGGTCATCCAAAACTCTGCAGCCCATGTACTATCCCACACCCGCCTCCGCGATCACATAACCCCCACCCTCGCCCGTCTCCACTGGCTCCCCATCCTCCAGAGGATCGAGTTCAAGATCCTCGTCCTCACCTTCAAGGCCTTACACGGCCTTGCCCCGCCCTACTTAACCGATTTACTCTCCCCCTGTAAGCCCACCCTCCATTCAGCAGGAATTGGCCTGCTCCAAGCCCCCCGCCTGAACTGCCCCACCATAGGAGGCCGGGCTTTCAGTTTCTCCGCTCCCACCCTATGGAATTCCATCCCCCAATCCCTCCGCCTTGTTTCTTCCCTAACCTCTTTCAAGGCCGGTTTGAAGACTTTCCTCTTCGACCATGCCTTTTGTTCCCCCCTGAATTTTTCGACCTCCCCTACGTGTTTCACCCCTTCCCAAACACTCCCCTCCCAGCTCGGGTCACACGCCTCCTGTGCAGCGCCTTGTGACGTACTCCCAACGTGAAAGGCGGTTTATAAGTTTAAGTTGTTGTTGTTGTTCAGCCATGCATTGCATAATATCTTTATTCAATGACAGAGTTGAAAGTGTATCAAATTATATTGTTTACCGATCTAAAATCAACTCCTTATATTTTGACAGATTACATTCAGAAAGCCAGCCAGCAATTTATTCGTTAGACTATTCCTTGAGTGTGAGGATTCAGTCGTCTCTACTGCAAACACTTTCCTGGTCATTTCCTCGCCATTGTCTCCTGACCTCTGCTTCAGGGCTGTCGGACTTCCTGGTTCACTCACATTGCCCTGTACGATCAGGTCTATTATCAGTATTGTCACAGAGTGATTTATGGAACTTAACCTCATTTAGAGCTTTCTGATACTTCACTGTAATTATTAATGCACCAAGAATGTGAAGATTAATTAACTGCCAGCAATAATTTCAAAAGACTTGGATCAGAAAGCAACACTTAACAGCTTGTTATTACTGCAACTGGACAAACTTAATGCATAGTGATCGGCCCAAGTGCTATTCAGCTTGTGGGCTGAATAATTTTGCTTTATAAAAAATTTTCACAACAGTATAACTTCAAATTGTGCTGTCACGAAACAAATAGTTAGTCACATGTAAATCATTCACAGTTGGTCACGTAACAAAATCACTCATCTACAAATATTTGAAAAGTGTTTCAAGCAAAATCCTATTCTGTATAAATGGGGTTTTGAATTATTTTCTGTAATTAAAATCATGATTTTAGTCCAACCATTTTCATACTATACAAGGTTTACTCAGTGAGTTAGATTTTTTACATTATTTTCCATATATTTACTGTTAGGTACACATTTATTTTGTATTGACTGTATTTATTCTTTATCATAGGCTACTACATTTAACAGTATTACAAAGTGTTTAATTGAATTATAGAGGGATACATTACCTTGAAATGACCAGATTATATTCAAACTATTTTCATATTTACACTGAGATTCATCGCAATTCATAGATTCATAGATTCATAGAATTTTACGGCACAAAAGGAGGCCATTCGGCCCATCTAGTCTGTGCCGGCTCTTTGAAAAGAGCGATTCAATCCCACTGCCCTGCCCGCTCCCCATAGCCTAATAGACCTGTTCTCCCTAAATAAAGATCTAATTCCCTTTTAAAAGTTGTTATCGAATCAGCCTCCACCACCTTTTCAGGCAATGCATTCCAGATTCGAACAACTCGCTGAGTGAAAAAAATTCTCCTCAGCTCCCCTCTACTTCGCGTTGAAACTATTTTAAATCTGTGACCAGAGTCACAGATTCGCCCACGAGTGGAAATAGTTTTTCTCTATTTGCCCTGTCGAAACCCCTCATGATCTTATAAACCTCTATTAGGTCTCCCCTCAATCTTCTCTGCTCCAGAGAGAATAACCCTAGCCTATCTAGCCTCTCCTCATAGATGAAGTCCCTCAATCCTGGCACCATCCTAGTAAATCTTCTTTGTACCCTTTCCAATGTCTTCACATCCTTTCTGTAGTGTGGTGACCAGAATTGAACACAGTATTCCAGCTGCGGCCTCACCAAAGTCTTATAGAGGTTAGTCAGCACTTCCTGACTTTTGTACTCTATACCCCTGTTTATAAAGCCTAGTATCCCATATGCCTTCTTAACAGCCTTGTCTACCTGACCTGCCACCTTCAACAAGTCACTAACACAAATCCCCAGGTCTCTCTGTTCCTTCACACCATTTAAAATTGTACTATCTAGCCTATATTGCCTCCCTTCATTTCTTCTCCCAAAATGAATCACCTCACACTTCTCTGTATTAAACTTCATCTGCCATGTGTCTGCCCACTTTACCAATTTGTCTATATCCTCTTGCAGATGACTACTATCCTCCTCACTATTTACTATTCTCCCTAACTTAGTGTCATCTGCAAACTTGGAAACTGTACTCCGTACACCCAAGTCCAGATCATTGATGTAGATTACAAACAGCAATGGTCCCAAAACCGATCCCTGTGGCACACCACTGCTCACTTCCCTCCATTCTGAAAAACAGCCACTCACTACAACTCTCTGCTTTCTGTCTCGCAGCCAGTTGTGGATCCACACTGCCACTGTCCCTTTTACGCCATGGGCCTTTAATTTCATAATAAGTCTCTCATGTGGCACTTTGTCAAATGCCTTTTGAAAGTCCATGTAAACTACATCAACTGCGCTACCATTATTCACCCATTCCGTTACCTCATCAAAAAATTCTATCAGATTTGTAAGGCAAGATTTGCCTTTAACAAATCCATGTTGACTGTCCTTTATTAGCCTATATCTTTCTAAGTGAAGATCTACCTTGTCCCTGATTATGGACTCTAGAAGTTTGCCCACTACCGACGTTAGACTGACTGGTCTGTAGTTACCAGGCTTGTCCTTCTGCCCCTTTTTATACAAGGGAATAACATTAGCTATCCTCCAGTCCTCTGGCACGACCCCTGTGTCCAAGGAAGATTGAAAGATCGTGGCCAGAGTCCCTGCTATTTGCTCCCGTGCCTCACTTAGTAACCTAGGGTGCATCCCATCTGGACCAGGTGACTTATCCACCTTGAGCGACGTCAACCTTTTTAGAACTTCCTCTCTGGTTATAATTATTCTATCCATTTCTCCTACCCTCTCCTCCAATACCATGGCATTGGCTGTATCCTTTTCTTTTGTGAAGACAGAGGCGAAGTACTCATTCAGTACATCAGCCATGCCCTCTGCCTCCACAATGAGATTTCCTCCTAGGTCCCTAATTGGCCCCACCCTATCCTTGACCAACCTTTTACTCTTAATATGTTGGTAAAAAACCTTAGGGTTCCCCTTAATCTTACTCGCTAATTGTTTCTCATGCAGTCTCTTTGCCCCTCTAACTTCCTTTTTTAGTTCTATCCTACACTTCCTATATTCTGCTTGGTTCCCTTCTGAATTTTGAGCCTGACACTTATCATAAGCCTCTTTTTTTTGGTTTATTTTGGCCCCGATTTCCTTAGTCATCCAGGGAGGTTTGGATGCCTTACATTTCACCTTTGTGGGGATGTTTTTGACCTGTGCCTGAACTATCTCCTCTTTGAACACTGCCCACTGCTCGTTAGTTGTCTTGCCTGCCAATTTTTCTTTCCAATCCACCTTGGCTAGGTCCCACCTCAACTCATTGAAATTAGCCCTTTTCCAGTTGAGTGTCCTCACCTGTGATCGTTCCTTATCCCTTTCCATAATTATTCTGAATCTAACGATATTGTGGTCACTATTCCCTAATTATAGTAATACAGGTGGCATTAGAAGATATAAAATGAAGTGATTGAATTCTGAACTGAATAGATAAATTTAAGCAAGCTATATTTCACTTTGAAAATGAGACCAAAATGATATGGTAAAAATATATTGTTCACCAAATTCTTCAAAATTCAACACAACTAGGAAATGTTGTTTATGCAGTGTAATAACAATGTAAAATAGATTCCCAAATAATAATCCTATTAAATAATAGTTATATGTGGTGTAGCACTTTTCATGTCAGGAGAATGTCTCAAAGAGCTTCACAGGTTATAATATAAAGCGGAGTGACAGTGTCTTGTGGGAAAACAAGAATGTCTACCCTTGATTCCAGGACCATTACTGTCCTGACAGACTGCCTGTCAGACTTCAAGTCCTGGATGAGAGCTAACTTTCTACAGTTGAATGTCAACAAGACTGAGGCCCTTCTGATTGGCTCGCGCCAACACCTTCACTCCTCAAGCATTGGCAGCATCAACCCACTCTGCCTTCCCTCACCCCCGCAACATTGCGCGAATCCCCCACTACCTCACCCCTCAGGCCGCTGAAATTCTCATTCATGCCTTCATCACATCCAGGCTCAATTATGCCAATGCCCTGCTTGTTGGCAGATTATCCAGAACTCTGCAGCCTGTGTCCTCTACCACACCAAGCTCTGTGATCCCATCTCTCCTATTCTCACCCAACTTCATTGGCTCCTTATCACCCAGAGGATTGAATTCAATAATCTGGTACTCACCTTTAAAATCTTTCATGACCTTGCCCCACCCTACCTCTGCAACCTCCTAACCCCCTACCAACCTGCCCACTCCCTCCGCTTAGTGGCTCTGGCCTTCTCCATGTCCCCCACCCAACCACCCCACCAATGGCGAGCGAACCTTTAACCACTCTGCCCCCAACCTTTGGAATTCCATCTCACAATCCTTCTGCCTTGTGCCCTCCCTTGCCTCCTTCAAGTCCTGGCACAAGACCCTCCTCATCAACGTTCCCGTTGATCACCCCCATCCACTCCTTTCCCTCCACTCTTCCCAATGCCGATCCCAGCTCGGGTCTGAAACATTGACTGTCCAATGCCTTGGGACATCCTCCCGATGTGAAAGATGTAATTTTGTTGTTGTTGTTGTTCTAACTCAGAGATGAGAGCATGACACTCAGCCTCAATCATTCTGTTCATTCTTTCATTTAGTACAACAACAACTTGCACTTTTATAGCGCACTCCAGCTAAGATAGTGTCTCAGAGCACTTAACAGTGGCGGGTCTTGACTTAGTACCTTAGTACATTAAGAACTGCAATACAGCATCTTTTTCCACACTAATTTGGATTAGGTTGATGGCAGGATATCAAAACAGTGCAGATAAATGATCTGATGCATTTTTTTGTTTGTCTGTATCTTTCACTCTTGCTCTAATCTTGTACTTAGCTAGATGTGTGCTCCACCTTGCAGAGCAAGTTCACAGTCTCACTTCATTAAAGTTGTGATCCAGATCCCAGGGCGCATGTTGACTTTCACATTGGAGCCAATGTGGATAATATCTATGAAGTCTTACAGATATTGGAATCACATCTCCATGAGTTGGTATGATATGAAATTGTTAATAATTCATGTAAGCGCAAAGATGTCTTACATCATTGTGGTACCTACATTATGGGGTGAGCCATTCACGCACACAACAAATGATACTTTATCAGGCACTTCTAGTTTAGCTCCATATTTTGAGCTTCTGGAACCATAGGATAAGAGTAGTACAGTACTGGATGTTTGTAAGGAATCAATAATAATCAAAAACAGTGAAGATTTATTAACAACAGTACCTGCAATGTGCAAGACAGTGAACTACCAGACAATATGAGAAACTAATAAAACAGAATGTTCTCAAAGAAATGCCATGTAAACAATACTTTTATGTTGATGGTAGCACACTATAACCACATGGACCACTGAGGAAAGAATTTCTAAGCCTGTGGGATCTTTCTATCTTTTTAATGTTACAAGAGATTTCTACTTCTTGAATAATGTTTTGATTAGTTATGCTCAAATCCTCCTCTGCTGTTACTCTCAAGTTCTGGTAATCTAACAGACAGGTTTTGCCATTTCTGTATTATTGTTCTCCGACATATTGTGTATTGTGATGTTCCTTACTGAATCATATCTGATTATTATTAAAGCGATGAGCAATTTCTGGTCTCTGGTGTCCTGCTGTGTTATGTATTGTGGTGATTCTGCAGGCAGCACAAGTGGAATGAAGGCCAGGTTAGATCAAAAGCAATCGTAGATCAAGATTTCAATATGAATGGAGGCAGCAATGCAAGCACTAATACAGACAGGTTACTGCATACAGACAGGTTACTGCAAGTCCAATTATTTATTGGTTAAAAATAAATCTATATCTGTATCAGCAATTTTGCTTTTACAGATATCCCCCGATTTACGACGTCTCTATTTACACGTTTTTGATTTAACGAACGTAATTTTTTAACACCTTTTTATCAATGTACAATATTTTGTTTCATTTTAACGACAAAAAATGTTGTGCATCTTTTTTGCGCAGTATATAGTGTATTTTGTGGTAAAATCACAGTCGTATACTGTATCCAAGCATTTGAACTGGCCAATAGAATGTCGCTACATCACTGGTCCCCTTTTTTTGCTGCAAACCAAATTAGCCTCCAACCAGTCCTCCCACCACTAGGGGACGATACCGCGCCTGAAGCTCAGCTCTGCCAAAACGTTATCTCCGTCTGTTTGGGGACTCAGCGCCGGTAAGTATGCTCTTTATACAAATTGGTCAGCGGTGTTGCTATTTTTTTAAGCGTTAGAAAAGCATTTTCAACATTAAAAACAGAAAAATTCTGATAACCCTTCACAACCCTACTGAGGACCCCGCGCCCCTGATTTGGGTCAGGACCCGAAGTTAGGAACCACTGCGCTATGTCATTGTTTAAAAAACAGGTTTTTTTGAAATGACAGCACGCAATTTTGAGCGATTTAGAGCCTCTACCGCATTTCTACAATGTCAGAAAAGAGACCAGTAAGTGAAATGAGTAGTAGTAATACGGCTAGCGGTAAGACACCCTGCAAAGTCATTAATTTAGATACTAAGTCTTGCCTATATGTGTTATTTTGTGTGTTTTGTGTGTTATTTTGTGTGTTTTG
This sequence comes from Hydrolagus colliei, assembly GCA_035084275.1. Lineage (NCBI taxonomy): Eukaryota > Metazoa > Chordata > Chondrichthyes > Chimaeriformes > Chimaeridae > Hydrolagus > Hydrolagus colliei. The sequence continues at coordinate 35,036,853 of CM068742.1, forward strand.
TGTGTTATTTTAGTGGGTTTAAGGTCTGAAAATTTTATCAATAGAATGCATCTCGGGTTATATAATGGGACCACATGGGAAACCACTTTCCGGTTTACTACATTTTGATTTGCATGGCGTTTTTCAGGTCTGCAACCCTGCCGGAAATTGGGGGATATCTGTATCCCCAAAAGGCCCAAATCTGAGTGGGTTGGACTGTAGGTAGAGAGCTAGGTGTAAAATATGAGTCAGTGGGAAATAAATAAATCGGGCTGGTTATGGTTGCTGATGGAGGGAGAGGCCTATACAGAAAACTGATTTCAAAGTTAAGATAGAATTCAATAACCTGCTGAATTCCACACGGTCTGCACAGCTAAGAAAATAAGAGTAAATCTAGATATAGGGTTAGTTGTTTACACCTTCATGTAACAGTTGAGATCAAAACGCTTGTAATTCAGCATGTTGCTGATAGGAGATATGATATCCTGCAGCCAAAGTCTGTATGATCAGTTTGTCTTGAAATTTAAGATTGTGTGGAATTGTGCAGATTTCTTCAATATTGTCTAAATTTGGAGACTGGTTCATTTTAAGAACTGGAGTAAACCAGCATCCAAGTTAAGAATAACATCAAGAATTTTCCACAGTTTTGCACAGACTTAAATTTGAAGGTAAAATAACATACAGGTTAAGACTAGGTAGAAGTTCAAGACGAGTGTCATGGCTGATTCTCAGGATGCACGTCTAAAGCTCCTACAACATTGCACTTTATTCCCAACTGTTCAGCGCCTTGGGACATACTCCCGACGTGAAAAATGCTTTATAAATATAATTTTGTTGTCGTTGTATTCAGTAATGTGAATCACTGCTGATTAATTGCTGATTCCCTGTCAGCAATTTCCTGCTATTTGTATTAGGCTGTTATCTGCGGACCACTTTTTCAACCCTGAATTCAAATAACTCTATGGAATTAAAATGAAACACCACCAAGAAAAATGAAGTACTATATGCCCAATATTTTCAGCATTTGTCCCAGTTTGAAAAGAAAATTACAAACATGGGAATTTCTGTGAGTAGGTGAAATCCTTGGACTTCTCAGTCTTGTTTGGATAGTCTCTAAGATGGTGATGCGTTTCCACATGTAGTTGATCAAAAACTGTTACAATTCATGAATATAACCTTTTAAAAGTGATTGCTTCTCATTTGGAAATGAGAGTTAATCAGAATTTACCAAATACTGTATATGGGATCCACCTGAACTTCTTCATTCACTGTACAGGAGCCAGAATTGAGTGGTTCAGCCGAGGTGTGGGTGAAATTTATTTTGTAAGAATATTATCAATGTATTCATGGCCTCACAAATATGTGTAAATCAGTGTAAATGTTCCAGTATTTACTGAAAATGCATTAAGGGTTAATGATACATGCACACTTAAAACAATTTGCAAGAGGTTAAGGTGGAACCGTAGTCATGTTGAGTAATGCTACCCTTTGATACATCTCAGTGATATTTGGAACTATTGCTCATTTGTAAGGGCATAAGTGTGAATTGTGTGGGCACATTGCTTTCAAACCGATATTGATACTTTGGATAGGTTGTAGAGGAGAACAGGAATGATTTAAAATCATTCAAAAGACCTGGATAAAAACTGTCAAAATTTAACTTGTTGGAGAAAAGAAGATTCAAAAAGCCAATTACCCAGGTTTGTAAACTGCTGGAAAGCAAAGATAAATAGATATAAGCAGGCGATTGAACTCTACTCCACACGATGGGTGCTATATAAATACAAATTGTTGTTGTTGTTGAATCTGAACCATGATAACACAGCCAAAGTGCATGTGCAGAAGAATATCAGATCTCACAAAAGAGGCTATGTTTTTCCCACAGAGTTGTTAAGATTATATTGATTTGACTCTTGGGAGAAGCAGTTAAGAAGTGAACTTCCATCTAATTTGAATCTGTAACACCAATTTGTGTTCACATATAAGATCACATACAATTGTGCAAAATGTTTACTTGACTCTTAATTTATTTAATGTAAGATTCTGTAATTAATGTGTTAAATAATATCTCAAAATATGAGTGATGTTAATATATATATATGTTTGAGACAAATAATCAATCACATATGATGGGAATAGGTTGTGACTAGCTTTGCAGAAGAAACAAAAAATTGTTTATAAACAAGAAACTGTTCTCATTCCTTATCAGTAATTTTCTTGTGGATAAATGGTCCGCAGCTGGAGAGCAAGCTATGTTGCATTTGTTTCTAAAAAGGAATAATCTTGCAAAAGACAATAGGCCAAAGGTCACCTAATGAACTGTATAAACAGAGATTGATTTGGAAGAGGATCTGAAGAAAGAATTGAAGGAGAGGGATCAAATTGGACGTGCTATGATACTTTGATACGTTTGGATGACTGAACATATAATACCTGAATACATTTAGAAATCGTACAACAATACTTGGATTTGAGGTACAGTATATAGTGTATTTGGATTAAATTGGACATTGCTTGCCTATCTTTCCTGCAGTATTTGGTTTGATCAGTTTAAATCGATGTGAACTACAGTATAAGTGGTTGCATGAGCATAATTTAATATATTATTTTTAATTACTTACAATCAGTATTAATCTGAATTAGTAAACCTTGATTGAGTGTATAACATTTTTGTCAATCTTTACTTCACCACTGGGTCACAAATTTAAATTAACTGGGTGCAGAAAAGCAGCTTCCAAATCAGAAATGAATTTTAAGAATTTTCTACAATTCCGTGTTCTTAAAGTATTAATCTCTTCCTTGACTGAAACAAATAAGTTTAGAGGCCTGTGAAAGACAAAAGTAGTGGAAGTATCTTAAATTCTAAATGTAGGAAAGCTATATTTAGAATGGTATTTCATGAAATCGACCATAAGAGGTTTGAACTGAGAGCTGGTGGAATTGTAGGTTATATTTCTTCAGATGTAATTGAATCATCAGTTAGTACTTCGAGAAATTTGTTGAAGTTAACTGTGTCACTGAACTGATATATTTTGAGACATTCTCTTAGTTCTAGGGAAGTACAGCATTCTGAGACCATGTCAATAGCGTACAGCGCTGCAGCTCTAGCTCACAAGCTGGTAAGGCGTATTCTAATCGGTACAATTTATAGAGGAGGCTCTCATAGATTATTCTTTCGCAACACAACAAACCTTAGAAACCATCTGTGTCAGGTGGTTGGTGTCCCAGCACTTAACATACTAAAAGTGGCTTAAATTATTTGCAATTGAAGTATGCTGCATAAACTGCAATAATTTTGTAAAGTCTCCTCCTTTCTAAATTGGATCTTAGTTCTCCACAGTAAATCATTATAGAAGGTTTCAAGTAAGAATGGATGCTTGAAAGGGTGGTGGAAATAGATTTAATAGTAACTTTCAAAAGGGAATTGAGTTGGTACTTGAAAAGGAAAGATTTCCAGGGCTATGGGCTTTAAGATATGGAGTAAGAGAGCGGGAGTGGGACTGATTTGATAACTCTTTCAAAGAACCAGCGCAGGCACGATGGACCAAATGGATGCTCAATTCTGGTCTTTAAGATTCTATGATCGTATGAAGAGCATACAATCAATCAATCAATCAATTACAACTTACATTTACATAGCGCCTTTCACGTTGAGAGGACATCCCAAGTACAAAGTGTGTAAATTTTAATTCTCCCCTATTACAAAGATGCCCAAATATGGATATCTTAATTTGTAACATCAGAAATTAATTAGGGCATGTTTTTTTCTTTCACTTAGCCTTATATCTATTTATAGTATATCAAAATTACGTTGGGTTCTAAAATAATTTAAATAGAATCCAACTCTCAATGTTAGACATAAACTTTAGAAGATTTAATCTCGTTTATACCATTGGGTAAGAAGCCAAAACTAAATTAAGGTTTGAGAATACTTGCTCAGCTTCTTTAGAGTTGATGGAATTCATTATAGATGCCTGGTTCACTAATCCCAGTCTTTTGCCAATCTGGTATTGCCTCCCCTGGGTTCTAATCTAATACTTCCATCAGACTATAGTGTGGGAAACTGATTAAACATTGTTCTAGGTGTTTAATGCAGGGAATTACAAAGGTTAGGTTCAATTCCAAAGGGGAGTGCAGGCAAAAACCATTGCATTGGATGGCCACTGGTTTTAAATACAGTTTCAAATCGCAAACCCTTAACTTTCCTGTTTTCTAACATAAATTAACCTAACTAGTTCAAAGTGTGCTTCCATGTCAACCTTCTTTTAAACCTTGGAGCAACTTGTTGAATATTGAGGTTGCAAAACTACTGAAATCATGGACTAACCATCAGTCTGACTATATTCCTTCCTCACAGGAATTGGAAGCAAATTATAAAAAACCTACAGAAGAATTATTTTGTGTACAATAAGTTTTCCCTTTTGAAATTTACATCTTTCTAAAAACAGATGAGCCTGCAAAATATTGGAGTGCAGAATACAATGAGGTCTGAAATGTCATCTAGTCTTAGACTAAAAGACTCACTTACATAAATGCAAGATTGTGAATTCTGAAATTTGGTTTGACTTTGGAAGCTGGTTCTTTTTAAGAACAGAAAACAGGCTTCGAAATTCAGCTGAATTTAAATGTTAGGAATAAATTATCTTGCAGCTAAATGACCATGACCATAACAAAAACACAATGACTGAAACACCATAACCACAACATAAAGGTCTCGCAGTTACATGGCTGGGTCGAAATTTCAGGCCTATATGCCCATCTTCAAAAAAGGGAAAGAAGCAGACACTCAACAGAGGTCAAATAACCTCATGGCATAAGAATGCAGTAAACCCCTACTGCTCAAGGCATTTCAGGTTTCTGCAGCAAAAGATCATGCCTGACAAATGGTTCCTTTGAAGAGATAAGTAAGTAAACTGGTGAATGCTAAACAACAACCACAAAATTGCATTTGTACATTTGTAAAATATATTAATGCTAAGTTACCTGTATTCGAATTCTACTGATTTTGAAACCATGCTAGTCACCATAGGTGAGAAACCATGGAATTGAGGTACTAGTTTCTGGGTGAACTGACCCTAGAGGATACATTACAGGCAGAGCTGCATAAATCAAATTGGTCATATTTTTCTTTTGATTTTGTCTGGCTTGTCTGGGAGGAAACTGAGTGGCCAACACCAGGCGACAAGACAGAACAGGAGGATTCTTCCAGGAGTACATGCGATGGTTCTTTTTCTGGGTCTTTTCCTTATCTGTACATATCTATGTAGACTAATAATAATCCTTGCATTTGATGTAGTGCCTTATCTGTTATGGAATGTTGGTCACGATTTAAAAATAAGGCCCAAATATTGCAACTGATTCAAATGTCTATTGTTAATGTACGACAAGAAGAAACCAATTGTTGATGTTATTCAACTAAATGATCCTTTCTAGCTCCATCCTTTCTATCATTTCTACATTTCTATCTTAGCAGTCCTGTAGTTTAGTGGTTAAAGAACTCATCTCACAAGCGAGAGACCGGAATTTGATTCCTGGCAGGACGAAACATTGGGCAAATTTCCTTACTCCATATGGCTCAGTTTACCTAGCAGTAAATAGGAACTGCTAGGAATTGCTGGGCGCAATTGGCTGCCATCTTTAGCTCACAAAACATACAGTCCATTCACTTTGCAGTGTGAAGCACTTTGAGACGTTGCGAAGATGTCTTATAGGCTCTATATCAAAAGCAAGGATTATTATTATCACGTTGCTGAGATATCTCAAAGTGCTTCACAGATTATATAGAAAGTGAATTGACTGTATATATTGCGGGTGAAAGGATAATGGACTATATATTTTGTGTATGAGGAGAGGTTACATTTACCTGCTGAAGATCCAGTTTAAATAAAACAGACTAGCTGCGCAGGCAAAACATAAAGCCTCCATTACTACTAAAATATTTCAGCTACTACTGAACCAATCATTTTTAATTCATGAATCTAACTTTTGCAGAGGAGCATTAAACCCTGATCCTATGAATTGGAGAGCTGCAGTCTGACAGAACACAATTCTTATGGAAAGGGTTGAGCAATTGACTCCAAAATGAACATTACAAAGTGTGAGTCACCAAAGTTGCCTGCCAACGTTCGCTAAATTTCATTAATCTCAGCTCTGCCACCAAAAGGATGGCACACATAAACTAAGATGTTCCATCAAAAGGAGTGAGAACAACTGACATTCGCTGGGACACTCACTTTGACTCACCCTCTGATAGTTGATCAGGATGGTGCCCATCTTTGATGGAGAAGGAGACTGAAAGGGGAGAAAAACAATTAATTACTTTGGAATGGCTTTCTCTATTCCCAACTTGGCAGCACAATATAACATGTGGCCTTTGAAGGGAGGCATCAATCTTGTGTGATCCTCTTTTATCCCTGTCTCCATTTACTTGGTAAGCACTTGCTTTGTCTTATGCAATTTTACAAATACATCCAACTTATTTGTCATGACCATGAATTTTAATAGACACATTCTACAAAGATGCTCCTTTCACATAACACAATGATAAAATAATCATGACCCAGTCTGCTTGGTACAAGCTTAGCACTCAGCAAATTGTGCAGGAGTCATTGGTTTATCACTAGGACTATTTGTAATGAAAATCTAAAGTGTATCAACACCTCAGTGAGGAACTCACCTCCTGTTATGGAGCTATTGAGAAATAATCACATTGATTTGAGCAATTTGTGTATTGTAAATCAAATTGTACACAATTGAGTTATAATTTTATTCTGAACATTACTTTATTGCCTGGGATAGCTGAAATAATAGATTAAAATAATTCCTGCTTTTGTTAAAGGGCCTATAATATCAAAAATGACTCAAAGAGCTTCCGTAACAAAGAATAAAGTTTCTATAACATGATGTGTTATGAATGATATTTAAATCAACTCTCTGATTCACCCATCCATGACCTACACATCACAACATTGCAGGGAATCTCAATTACTTTTGGGTGGTAGCAACTGTAAGCAATCCCAGAATTCTGAGTTGTAGGCCAACAACAAAAACAACAACAACAACAACTTGCACTTATAGAGCTCCTTTCACGTCGGGAGGATGTCCCAAGGCGCTGCACAGGAGGTGTGTGACCCGAGCTGGGAGGGGAGTGTTCGGGAGGGAGTAAAAAACGTAAGGGAGGTCGAAGAATTAGGGGGGGAACAGAAGGCACGGTCGAAAAGGAAAGTCTTCAAACCGGAGACCAAGGACATGGAAAACAAGTGAAAGAATGTTTACAGTGCAAAGTTTTCTTCAACATCACCGTGGGCAGACAAAGACTTGTTTGAAACAAGCTGTTGGAATTTTGATAAAGGCAAAAAGATGTTAACTATGGATTTCGATGACGGGATGGGACTGCCTGGCACAAAATATGTTAAATTTCAGACATCTTGACAAGATTGATATGTACATCTTTGCCAGTTATAAACGTAAGGATAACGCTTAACAAGTATCAGAGAAGAGCTAAGTTTTGATAATGGAGCAGCAAACGCAACCAATGTTGAGGAAATAGGGATGTATTGCAATCTACATGGATTTACCCATATTAACAAGTCAATTCTTCCATCAAACAACTGTATTGATCTATTGCAGTGGATTGCTAACCCACCATAAGCATTAATTTGCTGAAATGCCTAACTGTGATATGTATTTTGTTGCTAATCTTTTATTAAATGTTACAATTTAAAAAGAAATTTGTGTCAGTTCATACTTCATTGCAGGGTCACAAATTTACTCAAACCCTACACAATAAGAAGGTGCATGTGTAAGTGTATGTAGTCACAGACCAGCTCATTGATTCCAAGCCCCATGTGCATTAGCACCTCCCCTCAATTGGTTGAGTAGCATTCATGGGTCCTCAGTATTATTTCCATCAATGTTTATATTGGTCACAACTCCTAAAATCACAACCATTTGAATCTATAAGTTGTAGTGTGATATAATAGCTATTTAAGATAACGTCCATTTCAGGATCATTGATTCCCATCAGTGTTGTAAGCACCTGGTTGCCATTTACATGTCCTTTAGAGAAGTAGTTAAACTAAGGAATTGATATTATTTAGTACTCAGTGAAGCAATTTCTTTGTGACAATCTTCCAAATACATCAATCATCAACTTCGTGGCAAAACACTAGTCAAAATATTATTGTGCTTTGAGACATATCATGCTGATAAGGAACTATAAAAATAAATGTTCTTCCTTCTTTCTAATTTAATTGATGGAAAAAGTCTAACTGAATGCATTAATTTGTCAAACAACCTTTTTGTTGAAGTCTAATGCACTTTTATGTAATGCACACTGCAGAACAAATTATCCATTAGGAATACATTTGTTCAGTTTAGGCTTGTCTGTCAGCAATTGGAATGATAAAGTTCATTGGAAAAATGACAGCATAAATGGCCACTGGCACTGAGAAAAGCATCTCAGGACATAGTGTATGTCACACCAACTCTAAGCAACATAGTTGTTGGCCTGGTTGAGTTGGTCAGAGGATTGTGACCTGAAGCCCCACATCAGGAATTTGAATTCACTGATTCTATGCTGATGCTGCAATATAATGCTGCAGGTGCAGGGTGGTAGGCTACGACATGCTCCTCCAATAGACCAAAGGCCTCTTCAATGCATCTGAACATGTGTACCTAACCTCTTTCAGATATGGCAAATAAACAATTAAATGGACTGAAGAGTCACTTTCCCTTGGTTGTAAATTCTAACAATTGTTGGGTTTTGAGTGCATTTGAACCACAAAAACAACAACAATTTGTATTTATCTAGCACACATTACGTGGATTAGCTTCTCAGTGTTTTCCCTGACTAGCCAGCGCCTCGGGACATCCTCCTAACGTGAAAGGCGCTATACAAATGTAATTTGTTATTGTTGTTGCTGTGAGCATTTGAACATCCATGGTCTATTATACAATCTGATCAAAAATAACAAATAGTTCAATTTGGGGGTTAAATTTGCACCAGAGTTTTGTTAATAAATCTTAAGGGTGAGATAACTCATTTGAAAAGCCTTGCACCCCAGGGAAATAAACAATACATTTGCTCAGTGGGGTATAAGCTTTGCAAAACAATAACCTTTAGTACTGTTAAAAATTATTTTGTAAAAAGCAAGCAAAGGAGTTTTCAGACAAAAAGCAATCGCTGAATTTTACTTTCAAAGTTCACTGTGGATCCTCTGAGGATATGAGGGATGAAACAATGGGCAGTGAATGGAAAAGTATAATGGTGCAGCAACCCTTGTTCTCTTGCCACCCTGCAACTAATGCTTTCCGGAATTATGTAGGCAGAATGCATCCCTCCAGGCAAATAGTGCACTTTCTGTTCCAACATTCTATCACTGGGATTTCATTGTGTAGGTGAGATACATAAAATTCTCAATTTAGTTTGTATATTCTTAAGCATGATGATGGTTGACTGGTTAGACATCCGGTTGACCAAGAAAATAAAGTCTTCGATGAATATTGTAACAATAATAACTCCTCTATTATCATTTCAAGAAGACTCAGCTAGCTCTGGACTCCTACATCCTCTTGCGCCTTCTGTTCCCCATTTGTCCGTACTTTCAATCACTACACCCTAAAATCTCTGCTTCAATCCTTCTTTCCCATCGCCAGATCACATGTGAAGACATTCGTCTTTCATTGTGGTTAGAGTCACCAATCCCCTTTCCTCAGCTAAGCATCAGGTCCCCCACTTTTAACCATTTCACCACTTTTAACCACGTGTGAAGGGCACTATATAAATGCAAGTTGTTTTTGTTGCGGCTGCCTTCACTTTTCTCTGTGCATCCCTGAGACATTTTCTCCTTTCACTGGGAATAAATTATCACGCATATGGTATTGGAAAACCTAGTCATTTCCTTCATGGTCCATTTGAACTTTTAATTCTCAGATATCCTAAAACAAGTAGATTAGCTCTGCTAATCCATTTCAATGAGTGGCAATGTATCACTCAGATTATTACAGAGTGTTGTGTTTCCATCTTTCAGGAAATAAATTTAACTCAGTTCATCACTTCCAAATACATCTATATAAAGTAAGTCTCCTCTAAAGCTTCAAAAGTGATTATTTCCATTCAAATGTGTTCAAAGACCAGATTAAGCTATGTGTTTAGGCGGAATGGGTTGATTTTTGCCCTGGTCAAAGTTTCTAACAACATTCTAAATGTCTGTGATCAGGGCTCTCTCTATTTGACCTCTCTGCTGCCTTAGACACTGTCGACCACTCCATCCATCCTCCTACACCGCCTCTCCTCCCAGCTCAATCTTCACGAACCTGCCCTCACCTGGTTCAACTTCTACCTTTCTCACCGTCTCCACTTTGTTGACACCAATGGCTTCTCTTCCAGCCTCCGCACTGTCACTTGTGGCATCCCCCAGGGCTCTGTCCATGGCCCCCTACTTTTTAACATCTACATGCTCCCCCTTGGTGACATGTGGAGCTCCTGTAACTCAGTGGTTAGAGCACTCGCCTAACACGCGTGAGACCTATGTTCAAATCCAAGCAGATGAGGGTTTGAGACATCAATAAGATGTGAAAAAGCGCCATATCAAATGCAAGGACTATTATTTATTATATTATTATCATCTGCTGACAGACTCCCTGTCAGACATCAAGTCCTGGATGAGAGCTAACTTTCTACAGTTGAATTTCAACAAGACCAAGGCCCTCCTGATCGACTAGCACTAGCGCCTTCACACAGGTGCTGGCAGCATCAACCTCCATGGTTGCACACTCATCCTCACCAAGCCGGTCAGGAACCTCGGTGACTTGATCGATCCTCAACTGTCTTTCCTCCCCCACATCCGCCAAGACATGACTCACTCTGCCTTCCCTCACCTCTGCAATATTGCCTGACTCTGCCACTACCTCACCCCACAGGCGGCTGAAACCCTCATTCACGCCTTCATGACTTCCTGGTTTTACTACGCCAACACCCTGCTTGTTGGCCTTGCATTCCTCCCTCCATAGGCTGCAAGTAATCCAGAATTTTGCGGCCCGTGTCCTCTACCACTCCAAGCTTCATGACCCCATCTCCCCCATCCTCGCTCGACTCCATTCACTCCCCATCATCCAGAGGATTCAATTCACGATCCTCATCCTCATATTCAAAGCCCTCCATTGCCTCGTCCCACCCTACCTCTGTGACCTCCTAACTCTCTACCAACCTGCCCACCCCCTCCGCTCAGCAGGCTCTGGCCTGCACGTCCCCCAACACACCCACCCCACCACTGGTGGGTGGACCTTCAGCCAATCTGCCCCCAACCTCTGGAATTCCATCCAACAGTCCTTCTGCCTTGTCCACTCCCTGGCCTCCTTCAAGACCCTCCTCTTTGACGATCCCATTGGTCATCCCAAATACCCTCCTTTCCCTTCACCTTCCCCGTCCCAGAACCCAGCTCGGGTCTGAAACAATGACTGTCAGGCACCTCGGGACATCCTCCTGACGTAAAAGGCGCTACACAAGTATGATTGAAGTTGTTGTCTGGCAGCAGAAAAATGTTTAATTGATCTTACTGTGAATATTTGGCTGTAAAATTTATTCATTTTCTTTTCTTGTGAAGAGTTATTCAAAAAACAAGAAATTCTACTGATCTGTTATATATATGTGTGTCTGTATGGTTATTTATAGGCATTTAATCATAATGTTGGATTGTGAATAAAAGCCCTGCTTTCTGATATAGACTATTTGCACAACAGGGCATACAAAACTGCATTTATCAATTTTTCCTAAAAACTAAAACTAACGTGCATTTGAATGCATTTAAATATGTCAAATCACATGAGTGTTTACAGAGTCATCTGGTGGAGTAAATATTACTCCAAAGGGTGCATTGCTTGCTTGGATGTTTCGGAAGGATATGTTTGATAAGCAGAGAATACACTGCTAGCTACCCTTGGGTGAGGAATTAAAATCCAATTTACATAATCAGAACCACCTCGACTGAAATGGAACATTTAGCCTCAGGAAATCGACTGCTGAAATAGGTGCGTAGCATGTTTCCATTATGTGCCAAGTTGGTTTGAAAATACTGTGGAATTCCACCAGCTGTCCCTAGTAGAGAGTTTAGGAGGCTTATTTTTCTCCCTTGCTTTGCAAAGATTGCATTCTAAATGTAGTGTGTGCCCCTGACAATAAAATAATTCCGCACTGCATATACTACAGTACCTGTGAAACCCATTTGCAGTTCAGGCACAGCGTACACATGGCCATTAGAAACCTATTACTATTTATGCCAAGCTCAGCATCTTCTGACACACATGCAGGCAGTTAAAAAGCTTGACAGTTAAAAAAACAGAATGGAGTGAAATTTCTATGATGGTTATTTCGGTTAAAAATGTTTGTTTTAGAACATAAAAATGCAATCTACTTCACTTGCTGACTGTAGATGTTTTTCTAAATCCTCATCTCTTCTACTGGAGAGATTATTTTGCCACTGTTGTCATTTAAATATACCTGATATTGGCAGCTTGGGGAATGGCTGGGACGGTGTTAGTTGGTACATGGCTAGCGGTGGGGAAGACAACTGACAAGTATTATAGTACTATCCAATTAGGATGATTGCTTATTTCCAATTTGTTGGAGTATCCAGTTCAAGTACTGATTTTAGTCACTGGGCATCCAACAAGGTGCCATGGGATGCAACAACAACAACAAAATTGCACTTATATAGCGCCTTTCACGTTGCGTCGGGAGGACATCCGAAAGCGCTGAACAGTCGGGTCAGGACCTGAGCGGGGGTGGGGGTGGGGCAGGGGGTGGGGCGGGGGGTGAGGGGGTGGGATGGGGGTGAAGGGTAAGGGGAAGGAAGGGGGAAGGAAGGGGGGGGAAGAGTCAGTGGGGGAGCCGAAGGCATGGTCGAGGAGGAATATCTTGAGATCAGCCTTGAAGGAGGAAAGGGAGGAGGCAAGGCGGAGGGGCTGCAGGAGGGAGTTCCATAGTGTGGGTTGAAAGTGTATGCAATGTGTATGTGACCAGTGGACTGAAATGATAATTCACAAAAATACATAGAGTGTTCTCATTATACTGCACGTCAACTGAGGAATTAATAATATTAATATTATAATCAATCTGAGAACCATTAGCAATAAAGTTTCAATGGGAAGTCAAATGAATGTTGGTATTACAGGCAATATCAACAAGAACAACTTGCATAGATATAGCATGGGATAGCATCTCAGAGTGTCACGTATAACTGTTCAACAGTTCATTTGGGGAGGTGGTGGGGAGTGATCATTTCACCCTGCAAAGTTGTAGAATACTCTTAAAATACATTAAATGTAAAGTTTTTATCTTTATTCCCCTGAATACAGATTACAACACTGAGGTTGATAAGTTACCGAATAAGGAGAAAGTAATTTCTGGTATACACAACTTATATATGTCCTACCAATGTGCATACAGCACAAATGGTTAGTCTTGACAGACAGAAATGGGCATCCAAAGAGAACAATCATAAAAATAATTTTTTGCAATTAATATAGTGTTTTTCATGCAAAGAAGACATCTCAAAGTGCTTCACAGGATTTTCTGTAAAGTGTAGTGACTGTCTATTTTGTAGGCAAACGTGGCAGCCAATTTTTGCAAAAGAATGTTCTACAAGCCAAGAAGTGAGTAACCATTGTTTTATCTGGGAACTTGTTGACTAGGACATCAGGAAAAATTCCCTTCTCTTTTCAAACAATGTCATCATGGGAACTATAATATCCAGCTGAACAGGCAGAATAGATCCATAGAAATGGGTTGCTTGACTGCAATTTAGTTGAGTTCTAATGACATACTAAAGCACAAAAATGAACCATATGTTTTAGTTAACTCATTTGTTCTGCATAATAAATACTGCTAATGGTATATTCAAATCCATCAGCTATGCTTTTGCTCTGATTCAGATTGCCAATTTAGCACCAATTAGCCCCATATTACATTGACAGTTTTGTGTTCACTGGGTGATGATCATAGGAGAGGACAACATTCTTGATAACTGAATCCCACTTATATAATATAATTACTGGACCATAGGTCAATGTGTGACTCATTCTTATGATAATCTGTTTTTTCCAGTGTGGAGAGGAAGATCATTTGGCTTTCTAGAGATCACGGATATAGCATAAAAATGATTCCTGATGTTTCAATTAAATAGCCCTTAACTCCTTCAGAGTAACAGTAATAATAATGATCCTTACATTTTGCATAACGCCATTCATGTCAGAAGAACCTCTCAAAGCATTTCACAAGATTTACTGTGAACAGTAGTGACTAGGGTCCGTCGATATGGAAATTTTCTGATTTAGATATATCGATGGGCTCATATCGAGATATACCGAAATATCAATATTTTTGGGTTTTTTGTACCGCGCATGTGCGCGCGTTCCGAGGTGCGCGCGCATTCGGGGCCTATCTCCTCAGGAGGTAAATATCTCTCTGTCTGTGTGTCTCTCACACTCACTCTCTCCATCTCTGTGTTTTTCTGTCCTTGTCTCTGTGTCTCTCTCCTCTCTCACACCCCCCCCCATCTCTATCTGTATATTATCACATCCCCCCATCTCTCACCCCTGTCTCTCCCCCACCCCCACCGTCTATCTCTCCCCCCCACCCCCCGCCCCCCCACCCCACCGTCTCTCTCTCCCCTCCCACCTCCCCCTGCCGTCTCTCTTCCTCCCCCCCCCACCGCCGCTGTCTCTCTCTCCCCACCCCCGCCGTCTCTCTCTCCCTCCCACCCCCCCACAGCCGTCTCTCTCCCCTCACCCCTTGCATACCTGTATATTGTATTCTAGGACTATGAATACAATATGGCGGCTTTGCACCTCGGTCTGTGCATTGTGTATAGAGATGAGCATTCTGGGTCTTGTAGTTCAGTGTGTGCGCATGCCGATTGTTTCCTTCGATATATCGATTTTTCGATATTTCGATATTTTTGAAATGTCTTTATCGGCGTATCGATATGAAAATTGTATCGGTATAACCGATATATCACCGGACCCTAGTGGTGACTGTGTGTTTTATAGTCGAATGCGGCAGTCAATTTGCACACAGCAATGTTCCACAAGCAAGCCATGAAGTAAAATGATCAATTTTATCTGGGAGATTGTTGGGCAGCACACTGGCAAAAAAAACACCATTCTCTTTTAAAGAAATGCCATGGGATCTTGAGTGTGGGTTAAATGAGAACTATAGCAACATTTGAACAGGGGGGGCCATTTAGCAATTGAGCAAACTGAATAGTGACAACAATTATACAAGCACATTTTTCACTGAACGTTTTGAGAAAATTAAGAAGAATCATGACAATAGCAGCATCTTCCTGAATAATATATATTCCTAAGGGAGTAAAAATCAATAAAGAGTTATCAGCTTGTCTTTCCAACCTAGCCCTAGCTATCAATATAAATACAGTCAATACAATTTCAGAATTAACTGAAGAAAGAAATCAAGAAACTTGCATTTTTGGAGTAATTTAGCATGTTCTTCTCAAATGATTCTTTCATTTGTAGGGTGTATCTGTAGGTAAGTGAAACAGCCGTTTGATCCCACAAACAACCATGAGATGAATGACCAATTAATATGAAGGCATATTGGCTACGATAGTAGGAAAAGGTCTTTTCAAATAGCAATGTAGAATCCTTGCATTTCATATAGTGATTCATCCTGTGGTTTGAACAGCTCAAAGTGCTTCACAGAATTTTATTGCAAAATGCAGTGACTTAACAATGGTAATGTATAAAACAAATTCCATAATCTAATAAACTGATGGAATTGGCTAGGTAGCCTGAATGCCTCCTGCTGTTTGTATATGCCTACCTTATTTTGTGCACCTATAAGGGGGAGCTGACTTGAACAGGGTATCATGCTACAAAATGTAACTATGCAAACATTGCAGGGTCTGGGTGGAGGAACAGGGAATTATTCGGCATCAATATTACGCAGAGAAATTGTGGTTTGTATGCTTTGCAGGGATTGCAAATTCCTATTTGAAAGTTGTTGTTGAATTGTATCCACCAACCTTTCAGGCAGTGAATTCCAGACCACAGTAACTCTCTGTGTAAAAAAAACTTCTTATCTCCCCTCTAGTTCTTTTGCCAATTATCTTAAATCGTTGTCACCTGGTTACTGACCCACCTACCAGTGGAAACAGTTTCTCCCCATCTACTCTACTCAAAGTAGGTCTGTATTTAGAACGCTTCAAAAAAGAATAATAATTTGGTCAATCAATCCACAACTGTTTGTGGGACACTGCCATGTGCCATGCTGCATTTCACCCACAAAAATATGTCAATTCACTTCACAGTATATTCTGTGAAGCGTTTAGAGATGTCTCAAAGACCTCAAAGATGTCTCAAATGCAAGGATTTTTATTATTATCAAAACCCCGTAAAATTTTGAACAACTCTATTAAATTTCCCCTTCAAGTTGTCTGCTCTAAGGAGTGCAAACCCAACTTTACCAGTGAGTTAAAAAGGTTGTGACTTCAAGCCCCCACGTAGGGATTTTGAACTCACAGTCTAGACTGACACTAATATAGTGCTGGAGAAGGGATGGATTATGGTAAATAGATGTTAAAGATCCCATGGTTCTATTTGAAAAGAAAAGGGAGTTTCTCTTGGCCAGCAATCCTCCAAATAAAATTCATCTTATCTTCAATCACAAACACTGAAGAAATTTGTGCTGTGCGAAAATCGGCTGCTGCACCTGCCTACAAATACACAATCACTGCACTTCACTGTCACAAATCTGGTGATATGGTTTGAGATTCTGGATGACGTGATAAGGCCCGGTATCAAATGCAAGGATTATTATTGTAATCACCTGCTGAACCAATCTACTGAATGTATCCAATTTCAACAGGAAATGAAGCTTCAGAAATAGCTAACCTACACTTGCAGTCCTGCCTATGTTCCCATACTTTAGTTTGAACAGTTTCTAGGTCATCATCTATTTGACTGAGATTAGTTTGGATGACAACACAACAACAAAATTACATTGGTATAGCGCCTTTCAGTTCAGGAGGACATACCAAGGCACCGGACAGTCAGTGTTTCGAACCCGAGCTGAGGTCGGAAACCGGCGAGGAAGGAGGTAAAGGGGAGGAAAGGGGGTCACCGATGGTACAGTTGAAGAAAAAGGTTTTGAGGTGGGACTTGAAGGAGTCTAGTGAAGGGGCAAGGTGGTGGGATTGCATGATGGAATTCCAGAGGTTGGGGATAGAGTGTCTGAAGGCTCACTCGCCAATGGTGAGGCAGATGGGTCGGGGACATGGAGCAGGCCAGAGCTGGCTGAGCAGAGGGAATGGATAGGTTGGTTAGGAGGGCAAAGGGGTGGGGTGGGGGAAGTCCATGGAGGGTTTTGAAAGTGAAGACCAAGATCTTAAATTGCATCCTCTGTGTGATGGGAAGCCAGTGGAGTCAGGCAAGGATAGATTCGCAGAGCCTAGTGCAGGAGATGACACAGGCTGCAGAGTTCTGGATGACTTGCAGCCTATGGAGGGAGGAATTGGGGAGGCCAACAAGCGGCATGTTTGAGGGTTTGAGACCAACATCAGCGACATGAATGAGAGTTCCTGAACGTCTGCTAATGTTGCATTCAACACGTTCACCAGGTTCCATTCTCTCAAACAACAACAGCAAATTGTATTTATATAACAACAACAACAACTTTGATTTATATAACACCCTCCACGCCGGACGGCGTCTCAGAGCGCTTAAACAACTTAACAGCTTTCACACTAGGAGGATATTCCAAGACATTGATGTTAGATTGCAAGAACCTGCCAGGCATTGAAATTAGATTGGAACTCCAGCTCTGGTGTCCTGTACATCATCTATTGTTGGATGCAGCTTCTTCAGCATGTAAAGTACAATGATTCAGCTAGTTGCGGCCACATTTATAATTGCCAGATACAGTGCTGCTATCAACAGCTAATAGCTGCTATGTCCCTCCACAGATTCCAGACAAGCAGTTCTGCCAAACCCTCTGTTTTGCACATGACCCTCACTGTTGAGCATAATCATTTCTTTGGCAGTTTTTATTGATATCTCTGAAGCATTTTATGACATTCTGCCAAGATTTTCCTCACTGTGAAAGATATGGTTTTAACTACTGAGGCAGCTTTTATTTTCACACGGTTGGGGTTTGGTGGATTTTTGATGGTCTCAAAGATGAATGTCTGCCTCCTCAGCATCTTCTGTATGGCGAGCGTGACCCACTGCTTCAAAATCTTGGCTTCTTACTTGAATTATCCAGAGCTGATACTTTCCACAATGTTATAATAGCAATTTTCCCACAAATGGTTTATAGGGGTCAGTGGTTCAGTTTCTATCTAGATAAATTATTTGAAATATTCATTACAAATGAGCTATCATTCACAAACTAGTATGCATAATAGAACCATTTGCACAGTTAAACACTTGGGCCCTGACAGGTCCAGGGAAATTCTTGTTGCCCAGAGCTAGATGATTTTACAGGTTTTTGGTTCGCATTCTATAACAAAGAAATAAAACTAAAGTAAGAGTGATAGAGTCATCCAAATCTCAGGAATAGCTTTATTATCTCATTGTGAATAATAATTGAAGCAAATGCTTTAAACATAGTACATATGCTATTTACCAAAAAAGAACAAATGCACAAAACAAAAGTAAAATAACCTCTTACTAAACATTTAGGGAAATTATCTGCTTATATTATTCATAAACAATTAAAATGAACATTAAAGTGCATTTTGTAACCCTGTTGTCCATTCCTTCTCCAATGTTTTTTTCTTTCATTCAATGTTTCCCTCTCATACCCAACACTAATTTTCAAAATTTGGGTGCTCACTTTCTTAGCCCCCCATTGCCTTAGTCCTCCCTACCTCTGTGACTTGTTAACCTCATACCAGCCTATCTGCTCCCTCCACTCAGCCGACTCTCAGGCTCCACCAATGTCAAGTGCTCTGGGATGCTACCTTGTTAGGGGTGTTATATAAATGCGATTTGTTGTTGTTGTTGTTGTGTGCTCCTCATCCCTCAACTTCAGCCTTTCTGACCCCACCCTTTGGAACTCCATCCCTTAGTGCCTTTGCCCATCTCCCTTGCCTTCTTCAAGGCCTGTCTTGATACCTTCCTCTGCCTTTGTTCACCCTTCTACTCCAACCCTTCCACCCCATCTGAAACCAACTCCAGCTCATCCTTGACTGTACAGCGCTTAGGATTTCATCCCAAAGTGAAAGGCACTATACAAATACAACTATACAAATTGTTATTGTTGTTTACTGACCCTTTGTTTCTAAAATATAGCAAAGTCTTAAACTTACAATTTAACTCTATTCTTTCAGCTCCTACTATCCATTTTGGAGGTGGAAGTACATTTTTATATAAGCACCTTTTAATGGGCTGAAAAGCATCTTTCATGGCTACTTCCCCATGTTAATGAAAGATTCTGAGACTCTGGTCATGGAAATAATTGCATCTAGCTACAGATTATTCAGAACTCTGCAGCTTGTATCCTCTCCTGCACTAGGCTCCGCGACCACATCACTCCCACGCTCGCCCATCTCTACTGGCTCCCTATCCCCCAGAAGATCAAATTCAAGATCCTTATCCTCACCTTCAAGGCCATTCACGGCCTTGCCCCCGCCTATCTCTCCGACCTGCTGTCTCCCTATCAGCCCGCCCGTCTCCTCCTCTCAACAGGCTCTGGCTACGTCCACCGCCCTAACCGCCCCACCATCGGTGGCCAGACTTTCAGCCTCTCTGCTCCCACACTGTGGAACTCCATCCCACAATCCCTTTGCCTCACCCTCTCTTTCCTCCTCCAAGGCCTGTCTCAAGACCTTCCTCTTCAACCATGCCTTCTGCTTCCCTCCTAACTCTTCCCCATTCTTCCCCTTCCTGCTACCCCAACCCTTCCCCCACTGCTTGGATACCGACCTGATTGTTCAGCGTCTTGGGACGCTGAACAACGTGAAAGGCACTCTAAATGTAATTTTGTTGTTATTGTTGTTGTATCTGCATTCAGTATATACATTCTACGCTACAATTCCAAAAGCAAAAGTGATTATTTTTTGATGTCTGAGGAATTATTAATCATATTTTCTTGGGAGTAATTTTCAAATAGATCCATGTTGATGAGACCCTTTCTTTAATGTTAAATAGGGAAGTCTTTAATCATCCAAGAATAAAGCTCAAACTGCTCCTAAATAATAAACCAGTATTAAACAATAAATATTAATTCTTGCATTTGATATAGTGCCTTAGCAAATCTTCATGAGTCTCAAAGCACTTCACAGAATATACTGTGAATTGAATTCTGTGGGCAAAACGCATTAGCCAATTGCACACAACAGTCTCACCGACAGACATAATGGCAATTTTGAATAATGTCAGGGGCATCAAGCTTTCTGTACATACAAATCAAGTTATAAGCAACTTTTTGTCCTTCCCAATCAAAAACTTATGAGAGGATTGCACTGGAATTTGCAATCTGCTCTGTTTGTCTTTACATGCTTACTTTTGTGAATGCATTTGCATCATTTTACCAGGCACCTGTCAAGTTCTGCAATAGATGACAGGGATTCGGGAGGCTTCTGACAAGAATTTAATTGTAGAGCCTTTTAAGATACAATGTGGAAAGAATTTACTGCACTTTGTCACAATATAACCCGTCAGACAGTTGTCAGTGCTCTGTCACAATTTTGACATGGCTTGTAAATGCTGTCTATCTCTGTGATGGCTTGATTGTGTTTACTGGAATACTGATGATTGTTATTCTAATCTATTGAACTGAATGTGTTATAAGAAAATTATAATTTTCTTCACATACTATATATCAGAAAAATAACCACAAAGCATTTATTATAAAACAAGCAGGCTGATAGAAAAAGAGAGGTTAATACTGTAGTGGAATTCAGGCTATTGTGGAATTGTAATACTCTTTTTTGCAATTTCATGTACCTCTTTATCAATGGTTGGTTCTCAAACACTGGTTATTGTCTCCTCAGATAAACGCTTCAAGCACAACAATAACAGTCATTTGTGAATTCTTCTAGCAGCAGTGATATTTTGATCTGTCTTTCAATCAAATCCAAGGCAAAGAAGCTTCTGAAGGTGATTTGGAATTAATAATAATGATCCTTGCATTTGATATAGCACTTTATCACATGGTTAAAACATTGCTGGGATGCTACTCTGCGTGAGGGACACTATATAAATGCAAGTTGTTATTGTCTCAAAGCACTTCACAGGATATACTATAAAGTGAATTAACTGCGGTGGCCATTTGTGCACAGCAGTGTCCCACAAACAGTCGTGAATTGAGTTTTTACCCCTGGAAAAGTGATCTGCCAATCAACTCCAAACCGGATTCCTACTTACTGCTGGGTAACCAGAGGCTTGCGGAGTAAGGAATCTTGCCTAAAATTTTGCCCTGCCCAAAAATCAAATGCAGGTCCGCTCACTTGCGAAGCAACTGCTTTAACCAATATGCTACAGGACTCCACAATATGATGTAATGCCAATAATTGCATCTTTGCCAGGAATCCAGATTAGAATCGTTCATTTCATGTTGGTTTGACAATTTCTGTGTACAAATTGGTTGCCGCGTTCATTTTGCCCACATATGTACAGTCAATTCACATGACAGTATATTCCGTGAAGCGCTTTGAGACATCTAAAAGACATGAAAAACACTATACCATATGCAAGGATTATGATTATTATTATTTGCGATGACAAAGTCACTACACTTTACTACACTCTGTAAACACTTTGAGACATTTTGACATGATAAGCTGCCAGATCAAATATTATTATTGTTTAATATTATTATTATCTCAATTGTGCTTCACAAATAATAAAAATAGTTAAGCCTTGCATTTGATACACCACTTTTTGCATCTTCTAGACATCTCAAAGCACTTCACAAAATATACTGTAAAGTGAATTGAGTGTCCCAAAACAATCATGGATTGAGTGAACAAATTATTATTGGGTTTTTGTTTCCTTAAGGGATTATTATCAGGCATGTGAAGTAAGGAAACCTGGTCCAAGTTTTCTCCCCCCCTCACCATCCCAGGAATCAAATGCATATTTCTTTATTGTGCGGCGAATGCTTTACAGGATTCCTCAATTGTTGTGAAGTGCAAAACTTTGCACTTTGTAGGCGAATGGAACATATTTTGAAGGTGTTAACCCAAATGTCCATTTGGGAAGAATAGAGATAGCAAACTGATGCAAACTTCTCATTTTATTGTGGTAGGAAGGGGTTTTAAACAAATGATCACCCTATTGGACTTGAAGCCCAATACTTAATCTCCAATTGTTAATGGTTTCTAGAATCTAATTTAATTCTAACTTTTGGTGTCCCCCTTCTTCATCAAATTTTGGATTTTACCCAATTTGGAGACAATGCTGTCAGTGCAAACAATTGATACATTTATGAGAACATTTATTCTTTCTGAATGCAATTACCATTCAAATAACATTGTTGCCCCTAATAATCAGAGATACAAATGTTGCTTGCCCACACAGATGCAACGACTTAGCATTTATTTTACACAGAAACAGCGTTCACAACCACTGGCACAATTATAGCTTTAAATCATGTTCAATTTCAGGAATGCAGAATTGCAGAATTGCTTCTCATCAGAAGATTCTGATGAGAAGCAAATATGGACACTGTTAGAAAGATTTGGTATCTGATAGGAAGTGCAACTGAAGTTTTACATTTTATATAGCAACTAAGTCCTGAATGCAGAAATAAATAAAAACAAGCAGTGTATATGTAATATATAAATTTTATCTCATGAAACTTTGTGGTATGTAATGTGATAGATACCTCATCTCTTCCCCTCCACACCCCACCCTTTCTATGTGCTTTGGGTCTCGGATGTCCTCCCGACATGAAATGTAATTGTGTTGTTGTTGTTGCTTTGATAGATTCCATGGTTTGTGCCAGATGCATGTTATGGTTTCAGACTTTCATTCAGCTTGTGATCCTTCACTTTGATGTAGAATAACTTGGAGGATTGACAGGTTGTGTGAGCTAGAAGTGAGTGTTTAAGGCAATGAGCAGCACAATGCAGTATATTGTTTTTGATTTGACCATACTTATAACTTGTACTGTTTTTTCAGTGCAGTACAGAAAGAGACAATGGCATTGCATGGTCATGTTGTACAGCAACTAATTCAAGCACAGAAATGTTGGTGCAAGAAGTAAAACATGGGGCAACTTATGAACAGATAGTGAGATAACATGAGCAAGTCAAGCAGAATTATTATAAAACAACAAATGACAGAATAATGAATTGATGAAGCGCATTGGTAGCTTAAATCACTTCATTCTTCAAATTATCATTAAGTGAATGTACTGTGCTATTATGAACAAAGAATTCTCTGTCAAAGCCATTGACATAATTATTACCATACTTAAAATATCTGCAGTGACAGAATAAAAACTTTAACTAATTATGGCACGTATTTATCTATAATTGAAACTGTTAGAGTGGAATCATAATTCAAAGCTTGGGATATTTAATAGTTCCAAATAATTTCCTCTCGGCTGATATACGTATAGATCAGCTTTGAAACTTGCAGAGTTTCACAACAACAACAACAACAAAAGTGTTTAGGGAACTAACCAACAATCTACATGGATAAACTGCTCTGTACTTGTCATCATTTACAAAGGAAATTGGACCAGAACTTATTTTGGATGAAATCACATCATCTTAGATGCTCTTTTGATGTGTGAGTCTGGTTTCTGACACATGCAGATACTCAGTACCATGTCGAACAGATCAACTTCAAGGTTCTCACACAAATGTTCAATTTCTTTCACCTTATCTCTACGAGCTCCTCACTCCTCAATCCACCACCCGGGGCCACCCCTCGACTGGCACCAACCTCCTGCTCATCCCTCACATGCCCTGCTCCAACTTTGATGGCTGTGCTTTCACCACTATGCCCCCAAACTCTGGATCACTTTCCCTCAATCCCTCCGCCTTGCTCCCTCTTTCCCCTTTTTCAAGTCCTGCTTAAAAACCTTCCTGTTCGATCGTGCTTGTGGCCACCACCGGCTCGGACTCAGGCTCTGTCAATGTTGAGCGCTTTGAGATGCTATCCTGCATGGTGGGTGCAATAGAAGTGCAAGTTGTTGTTGTTGTTGTTTAAGTATCTCCAAACTAAACTGCTATCAGCACCACATAAGCATGTACGGTTTCCATTTGCCTGGCATAGGGTGCACATTCGGACCCCAGACAGATCCACCCTGTTTACCCAATTCCAGAGAGTTTGGGAGCAGCTTTCCAAGAGCCAAGGCTTGTAGATCCCAGTGTGGGCAATGGGAAACACAAGATTGTGGAACATTCATGGCCTAATTGGATGCTTCGGTAGATGTGCAGTAATAAATATTATTATACAGATAGGATTCTCTATTCCTACATAATTCTTCAAATTTTTGTTGGAAATGACTGTCAAATGAGTAGGACGTTAGGAAATCAGGAATAAGCCATTCAGAACATCAAGTCTGTTTCTTCGTGAACGCCAAGTTGGTGTTTTTGTTCCATCAGTTTATGAAATCTAATGCTTCACCCTTTACCATAGACTATTATACTCAATATCAAGATCTCAATTTCTACTCACATAGAAATCATTTCATACCTGGCACCTCCATAAGTCACAACTGACTTACAACTGCTCTACCCATTGCTTTCGCTCAACTGGCTCTGGCTGGGCTCCCACACATAATTTGACTCCTCCACTCCACCATTAACAGCCAAGCGTTCAGATACTAAGCCCTGACACAACAGAAGCCTTTGCCATGGTCCCTCTGCCTTGCCCTTTCGTTGCCCACCTTCAGTTTGCACCTCCTACTGCACACAACCTCCACCCTTCCCATCTCAACATCAAGTTCTGCCACTGTTAAGCATTCTTGATAACTACCCCATTTAAAGCATACTAAGTTGTTTTTGTACTGCCAGTACTTGATTATCTGTCCATCTCTCTTGTACTGAATCAGTACAAGTGCCAGCCTGACTCAGCTCATACCACTCTCACCTCAGAATCGTACAGTTGTGAGTTAAAGTTCCATGTCGGGACTTGGAACTCATAGACTCTAAGCCAGCATTTCCCAACCAGTTTGGGGTCGCAGCTTGAAAACATGGGGTCGCAATGCCATCTAGCTGTTGGCAAATAGCAATTGGGTGGTAAAGCCTCTGTTGGCAAAAAAAATGAAAAGATCAATATATTAATAGTGATTAATAATGCATCTTATCCATCAAAGTCAACACAAACCCCATTCTAAATAATTTCAAATACCTATCAGTGTATTAGCAGTAGCAGTTAAAGTTAACTAGCTCGCTTAGCTATGTTGAATACGTTTACTGTTTGCCAAACGGAACTCTTGCGACCTCTTGGGCACATGCACATAATTGTCCGCAAATATTTTTAGTGTTGAAATGGGGTCATGCTGAGGAAAAGGTTGGGAAGGGCTGCTCTAAGATGACACCTCAATACTGTGCTGTAGCTGTGCTGCATTGTTGATACGTCCATCCTTAGGAAGATACATTTAACCAAGATCCTGTCTGCCTGTTTAGGTGGATGTTAAACATTTCATATCAAGGAAATAAAATCAATGTATTTACGAGGAAACTTCCATAGATGAGGAAGAAGGCAAAAGAGGGTGCAGGTGAGGGGAAGAAGAGGGGTGGGGCCTTGCTTAAACAGTAAGCAAGGATGGTGTTGGGTTTCCACATGTGTCAGACACACAGCTGCCTCCCACAACAACTGAAACTTGTTATTTTTGTGCTTGCAACTAATTAGGGCAAAAACTACACTGAGGATGAAGCAAAAGACGAAACCCTGGCACCTGATCAATTGCCTCATCGTTTAGCACCTTGACATCCACAATCTAAAGATCACAAGAGACATGCACAATGCACAAAGATAGGTTATCACTAAATCAAAGGTGCCACTTGTAACAGCGCCACAATGATCAAAACAAGCAAATCAAAGGAAGTGGTATATACATGTCCATTACAAGAGAAGTTGAGCACTCACATGTCAGAGCCCTGAAGTGAATACCAAGGTGTTGAATCTGCCTTGTCTGCATGTATGGACATTATATACCAAACATCCTCAGCAACATTCAGGCATTCCAAAGTGGGGGGCGATACCAGACTTACACTCCAAAAATGGTAAACAGGCAATCTTATACGACAAAATAAATGTGAATTTTGAAAGGTGGTCCAAGGAAAGTGTTGGACAATATGAAAGGAGTGGGATGAAATGATGTAGGTGATTTAAACATATGCTAACATGTATTCAATAAATGATTAGATGCACTGCCTATTCGACCACTCATCCTGATCCTAGCCAAGAACCTCAAGATGAAAACATTCAAAGCCTCCTTGGCAAAAGTTCAACTCTGGACATGGAAACAATGAACACCATTGCAGAAATTGGCACATCCACACAAATATAAAACATACAACAACATTAATTATTTAAGAACAGCAAGATTACGAAGCCACTGAGGGCACCTGCCAAAATATTCAAACTTCCACTTTCCCCACAGATTTATCTGCTTCATCTGGGAGAAAGACTAACCTCACAAGTTCTGAAGACTATGTGGAATGTACATGGAGTACAAGGAGTATGAACTGTATGTGGTAAAGTAAGGATATCTACAGTACTATCTATTGTCGGAATACTAATGGCAAGCCTTCTAGCAATCACGCTAGTGAATGATATCCTCCTGAGACTCAATGTAGTTTGGGTTCAAACCACATCACATTTGGCATTATGCATAATGCTTCTCAGGTACAAAAGTGCCACAAATAAGAAATAGACTACTGTACCATGACCATTGACCTGACCTAGCAATTTGGCATATGAAATAGAACAACTCTTTGACAATTCTTTACCGGCAAAATTCATCATCAATATCTTGTAACTGTATGATGAACTGTATGATCGTGGCCCAATGAAAAGCTCAGAAACATTACCAGTCATTAACAGTACAGCAATAAGCACAATTGTAGTTGCCTTCGGTATTTTTTCTTGAATACCACGTATTGAGGAATTCTGACTCAAATGTAAATTTCCACAACAATGGTGCACATTTCCAACCTCCAAATCTTATTATTTTCATAAAAGCCATTTCATGACATTTTTGTTGTGTTTGGTGTTATTCTCAATGAATAATGGTTCCTCCCAACGTGAAAAGCGCTCTACAAATTATTAAAAAGAAATATTGATTATTGAAGTTTTTCATTGTTAAGAACTGAGGGAAAATAATTTGCATTAAGACTGAATTTAACAGTTTCAATTATAATTTTCTGTGCAGACATTAATTTTAAGGGAAAATTATCTTAACTGGCTAAGATATAGTGCATTTCGAGCCTTGAATTCCCCAATGAAATTCCCATGGAGTGTGAACCAAGTACATCATTATCCCAGTCTGTGAAGATGCCACTTGAATCCTGATTGATGAACGATTAAATTAAAGCCTAATCATAATTATATGATGTTGAGCATACTGCAGTAATGTGGTAAAGCAGGTAGAAATGATATCGCTGTGAGATCTACAGGAGCAATTATCAACACATTTAAAACGCCACAGGAAGAATTGTTCTAGTTTTTGTTCCATATTTAAATAATTGTATAATTCTATAGCAATAATGAATTTATATAATATTATTTATTCTCAGCTGTGGTAGAAGTATTAATAGTACAGTACTGTAGTACATTTTTTTCAGCATTTTTATTTTTTATGCTGTAAGATAGAAACCAGTGCTCAAAACATTACTCTGATGAATGCCTTGCAATATTTAGCTTGCAAGCACCAATTAATCAGCACCATCCTGGATCTCATCCTGCCACTGCTGATATATGTCGCTGCCCATGTCATCTAGCGGCTGAGCGCTATCACATGATCCAGGTAATGTATTCTTTGTTGTTTCTTTTACCATTCATTTTCCACTCCTCTTCCAAATCAATGATAAAGTTGGTCAATTTCAATCCCCAACTGTTTGTGGGACAATTGGCTGCTGCGTTACACCCACAGACATACAGTAAATTTATTTGCAGTATATTCTGTGAAGCACTTTGAAACGTCTAAAAGATGTGAAAAGAGCTATCTCAAATACAAGGATTATTATTATTAAATAAATCGCACCCAAACAGTGCTCTCGTTGGCAGGCTATGTAGAATTTGACCTAATTGAATGTAGACCTAATTGAAATCCAGCAATACCCCAATGCACACTCTGTGGTCCCCAAGCCTTGGCTCTTGCCAGCCTGCCCTTAATCCTCTCAGGAATTAAGTATGTATCCTTCCAGATAGAGAGCAAGTATATTTGATTCCAGATTTAGGGAAATTTACAGGTATGGGTAACATAAGTATGTGGAAATCTCAGTCTGGTTTGGATACTCTCAATGACAACAACAAATTACAGTTATACAGCACCTTTTGCATCAGGAGAACATCTCAAAGTGATAGACAATGAAAGGTTTGCGCTTGAGCTGAGGATTGGCTACAGGAGGGATGGGGACTAAGGTAACATACCTTAGGGAGGGGGTGGGGTAGAAACACGCCCAATGATCACAGGATCAAACAGGAAGGTCTTGAGATGGGCTTGAAGGAAACTATAGGGAAGGGGCAAGGAGAAGGGATTCAGGGATGGAGTACCAGAAAATGGGGCCAAAAATGGTAAAAGCACCACCACTGACAGTGGGACAGACAGGGCAGGGGTTATGAAGCAAAGTGGAAGGAACAAGCAGATTATTAAGCATAACAATAGGGGTATACATGTGTCAGACCCTAGCTGACCCCAAATAAAGCCACTTTTTTAAAGAACTTTAAGAAAACTGAATATGTGTGAATGTTTTCATTCTGTAGAAAGAACTTCAAGCAACAGATCAGCCTTGCATCAATGATAAACATGTTTAAGCATATCAGCCTCATTGTGGAGATCAGCCACCCATAACCATATATAGAGCCAAAGAGCATTTCACGTCTGAAATGATTATAATTTCCTATCTATTCAATGAAACAATATAGTTTGGAATTATTTTCCAGACATCTTTAACAATCTTTCACGATCAACATTTTAAGTCAGCCTTTCAAAAGAAGCACGCAGATAATTAATTTTAGAGAACACTCTCTCGTCTTAATTATGTGGAACTGTCAAAATTCTATCTCACGAGTAAATCCCTGAATACCAGAATTCTGCCTTGAAGGCCGACTAGTTCCAGCATAATTCAACAAAATTCTATTCCAGGAAGCATTGTTGGATGAGAAGATAATTTTAGAATTTTATGTATTCATTTTACTGCACAGAGATTTACGATTTCTAAACAGTTAATTTAATTGGCATCTGACAAAGATATTTGTGTCAACTAATTTTTCTCCATTTTTAAAATGGATCATCAGGATTTGTGTAACAATTTCTCTGAAACTTTAGGGATTGAAGTTAATCTTTAAATTTTCTATGGAAAGTCAAGTTATTATTATAAACCATATTATCAATGACATTGTTCCAACAATTCTAAAGGATATTTAGAATCATTGATAATACGGTTTATAATAATAATTTTATCAATTGACTCAAATTTTCTACTGGGAATCCAAAGAATAGTGGTTGAACTCAGCAGTTATATGGTTGTGCAGTCTTGTAGCTCAGTGGTTAAAGCACCAAAATAAGGCAGGCGCGAGTCTCTGCAGCATACACTTTACACACTGGATGTGAAAGGCAATATACTTATGTAATTTGGTTGTTGTTAACAGAACTGCAGAAAGCTCTAGAATATGATTGAATTTAACACTTTTTTTTGCAAACTGTGCACAATCTCAAATGTTATGATTGTTATAAGTGCTGGGAAAATTGTGGTGCACAAATTTTTCAGATAACACCTTTTATGAAGATTTCAGTCTGTCACCAAGGGCAAGAAGGTTTTCAGACCAGGAGTAAATTCCACAAGTAGGTACAGTGTGAAAAGATTTGTTATTCATGAAAGAAGTTTTGGGGTCCACAACGCAATAATTTGTAATGGGATTCCTTCATAATTACTTAATTGTTATTTATTTTACATGGAGTCCTGTAGCTCAGTAGTTAGAGCAATTTGCCTTGCAAGTGAAAGACCTGGGTTCGATTTCTGGCAGGGTGAAATGTTAGACAAGTTTCCTTACTCCTCACACCCTTGTTTACCCAGCAGTAAGTGGGAAAGCCACTGTTATTCAAATGGTGGATTGCTTTTCTGGGGTAATAGTCCCTTAAGAGAAATGTGGTCACTCAATCCATGACTGTTTGTGGAATACTACTGGCACAAGTAGTTGCCACGTTTCGCCTACAAAATATACAGTCATTTACTTTACAATGGAGTGCTTTGAGGCATCTCAAAGACTTGATAAGGTGCTATATCAAATGCAAGGATTATTATTATAACAACAGTGAATTGCATATTGGGGTTAGTAGTCCAGCAAAGGCCATTCAACCCTTCACACCCATTTCTTCTTTAGATCAGATATACACTATTGAATATGATACTGTATTATATAAAGATTATTAACAAACTGATGTATAGAAGAAATAGGCTTGGATGGGTGAATGGGCTTTACTTCACATTCTATGGTTTTGTCTCTTATTGGTAAAGATATCACGTGAAATATATATTTACAGCTGGATAATATTTTGAATTGCATAAAATTGAGCTAGAATTTTCAACCTCCCACTGACAATTTATTAAAATAAAAATATTTTTAGAGCTATTTAGTTGCAGAGAGTGAATTTAGTTGCACAGAGATTCTCACTGGGAATTAGCCCTGTGAGACCTTAGCAATAAATCATGCAAATCAACACATTAAGATCAACAGAAATTTATGCTGCATCTTCTGTGCCCAGACTTGGGTTGTCCTTAGTTTGTTAGCTGACTGATGTTGAAAGCAAGGAAAAATACAAACTGATATCCTCATGACAGGCAATGTACATACCTATCTGTTTGGAGACTTTATTTGGTTTAATTATGTCTTTGGAAATTTACTAATCATTTTAATTTTGAATATATTGTTAACTCTTGTTGTTAACTACAAATCCACAATGCTTCATCTCAGTAAAGATTACTAGGGTTAAATTCAGGTCAAAACATTTGTAGAGATAATAAAGGACTGTGGAGAATAAAATCCAGACTGTGTGAAAATCCAAGCTGAATTCCAGAGGTCTTCTTTTTCCGGCATTGAAATATTTTCACCATTAATACTTTGCATTGGTCCTCATTGATGGGTGAGTTGTGGATTAGCATAACTTTCTTGTATGAAAATGGCAGCAGTCTACAGGAGGAATTACACAGGAAGGTATGGAGAACTGTAGCCTTTTCAGCCAAAGCAAAAAGCACCACGATGTCACTGACAACCTGGAGTTTACAGGAATGAATATTGTAAGTCTACCATTATTTCCATTGTTCCTATATTTCCCTTCTCTTTTTGGGGAAAGGGTAGATCTGTCTTTGACTGTGAAACAGTGGCTTTCTAGTGGCAAAGCAATATAACCGAATAGTGTTTTATTAAACATTAATTGCTTTGAATGTGACGGTACTTTTAATATCTCTAATGAATTTAAATTTTCTTGCTTTTCACAATACGAGTTTTATATATACCGGTATGTTAAATTATATTTATCCATGTAGGTTTTAAGAGTCTACTATGATTTCACTTTTCAGTTATTCTCAACATAGAAATGCTAATGTTTTACGTTTAGGAGCTGAATAGTAACAATACTTGCATTTGGTATAGTACCATTTACATCAGGGGGACATCTCACAGCAGCCGATTTGCAAAGTCTTCCCATCCTCCAGCTTAATGTATAGATTTTGTTTACCCCTTGAAACTGTGTGAAGTGAATTTGGAATTTCTACTCCTGTTGAGAGATACTCTACAGATTGACTGGATGGGAGGGTTTGGTGAACCACAATGCACATAACCTGAGAGGATGAATTAAGGACCGCAGAGTGAATTCCCATGAACTAAGTAAATGCTGGATCCTGGGTGGGTTGGATAACTCTCTGCTGCAGGCTTAGGAAACACTTGCTCTGTGTGATTGCTAGGTGTAATAGCCTTGTTGAGCTGTCACTAGGCCCCTTGCAATGCTAAGCTGTACAGGTAAACCCCGCTTAACGTTGCCTCGATTAATGTTCTTTCGTTATTACGTTGCTGACTCATAGGGAACATATATTCATTTAACCTTGCGACGTTCGCTATTACGGTAGGGCCTGCCTGTCAAGAGAGTGACACGACAGCACTAAGGCCTGCCTGTTAACAGAGTGAGTGGCAAGCTGGGAGTGAGACAGGCTGGCAGCGAGAGAGCGAGGCAGGTTGGGAGCAGGTGAGACCAGCCAGGCTGGCAGTGAGTGAGACCAGCCAGCAGTGAGTAAGACCAGAGGCAAGTGAGTGAACCTGGCAGGCAGTCAGTGAGTGAGTGAGTGAGGCAGGCAGGCAGGCAGGCAGGGAGGGAGGGAGGGAGGGAGGGAGGAAGGCAGGGAGGGAGGGAGGGAGGGAGGGAGGGAGGGAGGCAGGCAGGGAGGGAGGGAGGGAGGGAGGGAGGCAGGGAGCGAGCGAGCGAGCGAGCGAGTCTGGCAGGCAGTCAGGAAGCGAGTGAGTGAGCTGGGCTTTGCTCCTGAAATTTCTCCCCTTTTATAACTGAATTTGTTATTTCATTCCTTATGGTAGACCAAGGTTTTCTGTTTAAAGTGGACAAATGCAAAGGCTTTAACACTCGAAACCGAGTGTTTCAGTTTCAGCTGAACAGTAGCGGAGCCTGATTCTGAGCCGGGGGTGGGGGAGGGGGAAGGAAGGTTTTCAGGCAGAACAGAGGAAGAGAGGGGGCAAGCCAAAGGGGTTAAGGGAAAGTGATCCACAGTTCTGGGTATAGAAAGAGCCAATTGAATTGGCTTCCACTTCAGCTGGATGTACCAAGGTCATCCAAAACCAAGTTCATTTTTTTGTAGAAAAAGTAAACTTATTCAATAAATTCGGAAACCACACGTGTATGCGTTTGAAATAAAATTATGGAATAATCGAATTTTACAGCACAAAAAGAGGCCATTCGGCCCATCGTGTCTGTGCCAGCTCTTTGAAAAGAGCTATTCAAAGTCAATCCCACTCCCCCACTCTCTCCCCATAACCCCGTCCTCCCCAAATTACCATACTCCTCTCTTTTAAAAGTTGTTATCGAATCAGCCTCCACTACCCTTTCTGGCAATGCATTGCAGATTTGAACAACTCACTGCATGAAAAAAATTCTCCTCACCTCCCCTCTGCTTCTTTTAGAAACTATTTTAAATCTGTGACCACGAGTCACTGACACACCCACAGTTTTTCCCTGTTTACCCTAACGATTCCCCTCATGATTTTGAAAACCTCTATTAGGGCTCCTCGTAACATTTTCTGCTCCAATGAGAATAATCCTAGCCTCTCTCACCTTTCCTCATAACCAAAGTCCTTTGTTCCTGGTACCATCCTGGTAAATCTCCTCTGCACCATTTCCAATGGCTTAACATCCTTCCTAAAGTGTGGTGTCCAGAACTGAACACAGTACTCTCGCTGAGGCCTAACCAGCATTTTATACCAGTTGTTCATAACTTCCTGCCTTTTGTACTCTATGCCCTTATTTATAAAGTCTAGTATCCCATATGCTTTTTTAACAGCCTTATCTACCTGTCCTGCCACCTTCAAAGATTTACTTAAATGAAACCCCAGGTTTCTCTGTTCTTTCACCCCCCTTAAGATTGTTCTATCTCGCCTATATTGCCTCTCTTCTTCATTCTCCCTCCTAAAATGCATCATCTTGCATTTCTCCACATTAAACTTCATCTGCCGTGTGTCTGCCCATTTTACCATTCTGTCTGTCATATATGTCATATAAATGCAGTCATATATTTAATCTTCTTTGAGCCAGAGGCATTACTCAGGAAAATAGCCCTGAAGTCAAAGGCGTTTTTAAGACTTCAAACTACTCGGTCAATTTTCTTAGGGGGGCCGTCACTGATGGTAAGTTTAATGAGTGCGCATGCGCAATTTAGCATAAGTGCGCATGTGTGATTTTATTTGATGCAAAAATTAACTTTCAGCGGGTGCGATGCATCTTTAGGCGGACCGCCTGCTCCGCGGGCTAGGGAGAGCTCTGGTTTTCGCTACACTGTACAGGTATTTAGCAAAAGACAAGAGCGCAGTACACTCAAATCCTCCCATTTCAATGATTTTTTTGCATTACTTTGGGGGCCCGCAATATGAAGGGCCCGTCGATGTGTTGCACCAATTGCACCGACGTTAAAAACGCTTCTGCCCTAAGTGGTGATAATTTTCCATTGCAAGTTTATTCAGTTTGAAGAATAAATCTACTACCTTAGAAAATCATCAATTCATTTATTGATTAATTATAATCTGCTGGAAAGTTGTCTTTGCTTTAGGTCATTTGGGTTAAAATTAATATGATCTCCCAACAGTAATGCTGCTCAACTGTGTTAAAACAATAGCAACAACAACATCAATTTATATTTAAATAGCGTTTTTTATATTGGGAAGATGTCTCAAAGCGCTTCACACAGCTGACTTGGCATTACTGTTCCTGCTGTAGACTCAAGGCCATATGTAGCCGAAATAATATTATATTTTATTCTAATCTGATTCAAATTGTATCGCTTCACAACTTCAATTTTTATCCCAATATAATTGGAACTTCTGTAGGAAGCAGACAAAACAAATTATCCCAAAGGCATGGGAAATGACCCAAGTCTAAAATTCTGATTGTTTTGTTTTTAATTGGCTGAAATGACGCTGAATTTAATGGGAAAGTGCCAACTGAGTATCCCATGAAAATTTGAGCAAAGTGAGTCTCTTTGATTCCTATTGGAATTTGATTCCTTTGACTCCTGTGGAGTTCTGTAGCTCAGTGCTTAAACAACAACAACAACAATAAAATTACATTTATAGAGCGCCCTTCACGTTAAAGAACTTGCCTCTAAAGAGAGATTGATTCCCAGCAGGGTGAAACATTGAGCAAATGTCCTTATTCCACACGTCTTATAATAACCCGTCTCAGAAAAAGAAACAATAATAAATTGGTCAGTTCAATCCACGACTGTTTGTGGTTCCCTGCTGTACGCAATTGGCTGCCGCATTTCACCCACAAATATACAGTCAATTCACATTACAATAATTCTGTGAAGCACTTTGAGATGTCTAGAAGATGTGAAATGCGCTATATCAAATGCAAGGATTATTATCATTATTATTTTTAACTTTAGTTTACCAAAATTCTAGAATTTCCCCAAATCATTCAGTCAGTTTTGGAAATGTTGTGGAAAAGTATGTTTAAGAGGTGCAATACAATGTAAATTTACATTTATATTGCATCTTTCATGTCAGAATCCAGGGGTGCTGTGAGATTTGTAAGAATTGTAGTCATGGAGCGGCTGAGCAGTGCTTGGAGGACCAATTCAGTGAGGAATGACCTTTTGAGGCTATTTATTACTTGTTCAGATGACATACAGTAACCTGATTTTTCAAACAAGAAATACAGGTAGACCCGGTTAAGTGGGATCTACCTGTATAAAAGCTGTAATTACTCAGTAGAACACTACCACAACAACAACAAAAATTACATTGATAGAGCACCTTTCATGTCGGGAGGACAGTCAGGAGTCGCTGAACACTCAGGGGTTGAAATCCGAGCAAGTGGGAGGGGCAGAGTAGGGTGGAGGAGAGGGAGAGAGTTGGGAGGGTGGCAGAAGGCACGATCGAAAAGGAGGGACTTGAGACCGCCCTTGAAGGAGGCAAGGAAGGAACCAAGGCACAGGGACTGTTGGATGGAGTTCCAGAGTGTGGGGGCAGAGAGGCTGAAAGTCTCTCCACAATGGTCCACGGTGTCAACAGAGGCAGATAGGTCGAGATGGTCAGGATATAATTTGTGACCTTGACCAGGGCACTTTCCATGCTCTGATTGGAGGGGCTCATGGAGGGAGTGGGATGACAGAAAAGAGCGAAACTGGGAGGCAACAACCCTTTCAAGGACTTTAGACAGAAAAGGGAGATTGGAGATGGGCAGGTTGCTCGAAAGCTGCAACATACCAAGGGAAGGGCAAGTTGATAGTGTCAGTGAGAAGTGGGGCAAGGAGGTGGAGCTGGGAGATAAGGAGAGGGGTGGGGATGGGGTCCAGGGAGCAGGTGGTGGGCTTCATAGTGGATATGGTTGTGATGACAGAGGAGGAGGATACAAGTTCGAAGGTGTGGAAGGGGGGATGGATAGAAGTCAGAGTGTGGGAAGGAGATGGGGAAGGAGTGGAAGTTAGAAGGGAAGTGACAGTTGAGCGGATTCCCTCGATTTTGAACTCAAGGAAATCCAGCATGTCCTAGCAGCAGAAATTGGAGGAAAGAATCTGCGAGGGAGGGCAGAGGAGCTGATTTGTGGTGGAGAACAGCAGTCTAGGATTATTCTGGAGTATAAGAACAATTTGGCAGAGGCCAGAGAGAAACGGTAAGTTTTGATGTGGTCCAATCATAAATGCCTGTAGACCATTAGGCCAGATTTGAGCCAAGTGCATTCAATGGCCCACACCTGGCCCTTGAGCAAGCGGAGGTGGCTGGTGAACCAGGGTGTGGTTCAACAGGAGAAGTTGGTTTGGGACATGAGTGGGGCAAGAGGATCTGGAGTGCAGAGGAGAGGGTGTTGTGGAGGAAATTGAATGCAGAGGATGGGTCGGTGCAGGAGGTGGGCCAGAGGGGAAGGAGCTCAGAGTACTCTAAGGAAGCAGAGAGGGATTGTGGGGAGAACTTCTTCCATGGGTAGTAGAAGATGGCGGTAGGTATGGGGGGAATGGGGAGAGGGATAGAGGAGTTGAAGGAGATGAAATGATGGTCGTAGATGGCCTTGTCAATGATGGTCACATCTGAGACTATAGATGTTAGTTCAGCTCAATTAAAGCACCATAGATTATACTTAATGAAAAGTTATGGGAACTCAGCCATTATTGGTTTCACAATGCTTGTTTTCCTCATTTGGGTTGGACAATTAAACACTGTATTTAAAATTATTTCATTAACTTCTCTATTATTCTCTGCCATTCTTGGGGACAAAGACTTTTCGCTTTACTTTACCACGAGCAGCAAATAAAGCCACTCAATCAGTAAAGACAACCCATAAGCTTTGTTAAGTACTGTAACTAGTACCAATTGAGCCCCTTGACTCTTTTAAATACCAAAGAGTAGCACTGTCACCAGATAATAAACTATAGTAGCAGGGATGAACTGCCAGGGTGAATGGCACTCCAATGCAAGTGCTGGTAATATTTCCGTCTGTCCAGAATGTGTTGGATAAATGCAGTGGACAACAAAAATAATTTATTTAAGACATTCTTTTCTTCGCAGCAGATGTGTGAAGAATCAGTCCTGGATCTTAGCAGGGATAAACTCATAAATAATTAGTGCGGATTTACTGAACAGCTTATATCATTGCTTGCTGAAGCTTAAAGTACTCAGCATTGAAATTCCATGCTCTACCTGGCAACTGTGAATATCGATTTCGGATGTAATGTTAGAAGTGAATTACAACAGAAGAGTGAATTTTCATTTTGAATCCTATGGGTAGGTTTGAAGTTGGGAACACATTAGCACTGTACGCCAAAATATCCCTTTTCACAAGATTACAAGATTGGTCTGGATAAAGAAAGCTATTCCGATCTCATCCCTCCAGGACACCCACCCGACCATCCTGCATCACAACATCAAGCTGGTTTATAAATAAGCCTAGAGTCCTGGCTTCAGAAAAATTCTAAATATTTCTTAATGTTCACTGATATTTCCAACCCTCTTTTCTCAACAGTGCTAAATGCTCCACCACATGCTTTTCTATCTACCTTACTCTCTGAGTTGCCTTCCATTCCTGCCTTCAAATACCACATAAAAACGTATCTGATCTACGCAACAACCTCTCTGCTCTTTAATCCCCAGCTTCTATAAGAAATTCTTTAATATCTTCATATTCCATGAAAGGCCCTACATAAGTGCAATTTCACCTACAAAATGTGCAGTCAATACACCTTACAAAGTGAAATGCTTTGAGACATCCTATGGCATGAAACATGCTATATCAAATGCAAGAAATGTTTAAAGGTTTTTGTCAATGCATCCTTACAGAAGTTGGAACCATCTTATTCTTCAAGTCAGTTTCAGATACTTATAGTTCAATCTGGTCAAAGAGCATCAATGATGTCTCTTGAAATACCTACTTTGTTTTCTTCAGATGGAAACATCACAGCAAACTAAATGTTGTGGGTGATTTTATTGTGAATATGTGGCGCACTATTATTGCACGTTGTTATGATTAAATTTGTTGCTCTTGATACTGATCATTTCCTGCTCTTTGCTGCACTGTTCAGGCTCA
The DNA here is from genome assembly GCA_035084275.1 of Hydrolagus colliei. Taxonomy (NCBI): domain Eukaryota; kingdom Metazoa; phylum Chordata; class Chondrichthyes; order Chimaeriformes; family Chimaeridae; genus Hydrolagus; species Hydrolagus colliei. The sequence goes on from CM068742.1 coordinate 35,075,275, forward strand.
CTGGGACTTCCATTTATGTCTCACCAATCCCTGGAAACTCTCGTCCCAACTCGCTTTGCCAGTGGCAATATCGGTGCTCAGCGGTAATTCTAATGGGGGTGAATGACCGATTTATCTGGAGATTTGTTGGTTGCGAGGATTGTTGCCTTGCACATCCTGATGGATTTTGGTCTGTGCTTCAAACCTTGCAATATCAACTACAACAACAAAATTACATATGCATAGAGCCTTCCATGTTGGGAGGACATCCCAAGGCACTTTATTAATAATAATTATTTATTATTTAATCCAAAAGTAATTTTCAACTGGTACACCTAATAAATTGCATAGCCTAGTTTCTGAATGGCAGCGCTCCAAGAGAAGAAAAAGATTAAAAGCCTTTGAGACACAATTGTTAATTCAAAACAGATTGTTCTCTTCTGTGTGTTGTCTGAAAGCATAATAAAAGGCAAAACTTGGAATGATGCATCGGATAGGGCCAAAGGGAGAGACAAAATAACTTTAGCTACAGGATATTATCATTGCTCTTAGAGCTGAGCTGACTTTGTGAACACTGAATCATAAAGAAAGAGTTTTGACAACAAATGCATCATGAATCGAGGAAATTAAATTTAAGATATGATACCCAAGTGAAAAATCCCTTATTCCTATTATTTCTAACTGCTTGAGTTATGAGGCCCATTAACTATACCCTATCATGCCCATAAAACAACTGCTGTGAGCTCTGACTGACAAACTTGGGGAAAACTCACAATGAAGTGACACATAGTGAGAGGAAGCCACCTCATTCTGGAGGAGTGGATGGTAGCTGTATAATCATGTGGAAAGGCTTCCACATAACTTTAGCTTTCCTGAAATTACGCATCCTGAGATAGTATGAGGGAGCGGCAAACATTTTCTATGAGTAAAGTGAGCAGGTCAACCAGAATACCTATTTGCCCTGGTAATTGTGTCTAGCCCACTTGCAAAGTATAATGCACGATAAAAAGCGATTATTTGGGTGGTCGATTGGTCATTGTTATGGACATTTACGATAGCTTTCTGGAGCAGGTATTCACCTTTTTCAATGCCTTTTGGGCATAATAAGTGGTTTCTTGGGTATCAAGTCATAATACTGTAATATGCATAAATTAGAATACGAGAAAGACTGCTGCAAATTCAAGAGAGGCAGTGTATGATCTGTTCATGTTTGGGTTATAGGTAAAGAGCTTTCTGCATATATATTAGACAATTTATAAAATCCAGGCAAGATAATTGTTATGAATAGCTGTCTTCAAATACAGTTTAATCATTGGGATACAGTAAGGGACTTATCAGCCCAGTGATGAATTGTCTTGCTCAATGAGTATTTTGAATAGCTTAGCTTTCATCACTTTCCAGTGCATTTCTGCCTCTTTGATATGCTTTTTATACCTTATAGAATTGAATTCACTTTTTATTACACACTTCTGACATTAATTATTAACTTCTTGCCGACATATGATACTCTAATTAGCTTTTTCAGATACCATGGATCCTCCCTGAAGATAGAACCATCAAATTAATCTCCAAGAAAATATTTTGAGTTGAAGAAACTGCTTAACCTGAATAAACAGTTCCTGATTCTGTGAAACATTAATTGTCTGCGAATCTCCTTTTTCATTCCATCTGGTGCTTCACTGACTCTACAGCCGGCAGTGTACTCATAATAATAATAATCATAATCATAATAATCATAATCATAATCATCATAATAATAATAATCCTTGCATTTGACATAGAGCTTTTTACATCTTCTAGAAGTCTCAAGGTGCTTCACAGAATGTAATGTAAAGTGAATTGACTGTATATTTTTGGGCAAAATGCAGCAGCTAATTGTGCACAACAGTGTCCCACAAACAGTCGTGGATTGAAATAACCAATTTAATATTGTTTTTTTTTGAGGTGTGTTTTTTGTTAGGTGTGTGGAGTAAGGAAACTTACCCAAGGTTTCACCCTGACCTGCTTGGATTCGAACACAGGTCTCACGCTTGTAAGACGAGTGCTCTAACCACTGAGCTACAGGACTCCACAAGGACTCATCAGTATACATAAATATCAAAGTAGGTATTAGATTTGAATCATTTTTAATAGCTTCTAAATGTACACATTAACACTATGCTGATGGTATGTAAGATCATTATGAGAGGATTGCTACTTTATAATAATAATAACCTTTACATTTAATGTAGTGCCTTGTCACATGAATGGAAAGTGTGTGGATACAAGAGTGGTGAGGGCTAAGGGGATGGAGGTCAGGGCATAACCAAAGGCACAGTCAAAGATGAAGAGATTGGGACGGACCTTGAAGGAAATGAGTATAGCGGTGAGGTAGAGGCACCCCAGGATGGAGTTCCAGAGGGTGGGGGCAGAAAAGTGGAAGGCTCGATCGCCAATGGTGTGGCGAGTAAGGCAGGGAGATATGTTCAGGCATAGTGCAGGGAGTATGATTGGTAAGGTGTCAAAGGTAGAGTGACACAAGATGTGGAGGACTTGAAAAGTAAGGACAAGGATCTTGAACTTGATCCTCTGGGGGAATGGGGAGCCGGTGAGTTCTAGGCAATAATGGGGGCAATAGGATCGCAGAGCCTGGTGTGGGAGAAGACACAAGCTTCATCGATTGTTCTGTAACAATTGTATGGTAAGTGCAGACAGTGTTTTTTTCCCCCAACTGTTACAGCAATAGTAGAACATTGAACATTGATGTCTACCAGTGATCAGGTTAGAATCACATAGTCTTTCACAAGGTCACAAGAGATATATGGATGAACAAGTTATTTTGGTACATTTGAAGCTTATCCTCAAGACCCAACCATCTTCCCATGACAGCAGCAAGATGACTGTTAAATGAGTCGTGTTCTGGCTTTTCCCACCTTTCCAGGTCACCCAGTTCAGCTAATTGAACATCTACTGTGTGTTTAAAACAAAATGTTTATATTAGTGTCTGTCCTAAACTAGTCCTTTGTAATTCTTAACTTTATGCCTGATGTCCCGCTGTCTTACAATAACTGAAAGTATTATAATAGGTTTATTTTCTCAATCCCATTTTGTATCAAATACACCTGTACAAGGTCCCTTCCGAGACATCTCTTTTCAAGGCTGAAGAGCTTTAGTTTATTTAGTCTTTCCTGATAGCTCATTCCTCCAATAGAGCACATCAGTCTCGTCGTACTGCTCTGCATTGAATTAGAAGTTACAATAATCTGGTCTGACAAAAATACTGTCTTGCCTTTTTTTGCTAGTTATTAATGAATGTTTAATTAGCTGATTTGTTTGGGTATAAGCACTATTAACAATTATTCAGTTCGTGGAACACTGATTTATACTAATATTAAAGCAATTAAACTATACACATCTATTTTGTTATTTCAGAAATATAGTTACATTGTATAATGTGTCAATTGTACAAGGCTCATGCTTATTTCTCTTAGATGAAATAAATTCACTTTACAATATTTTCTGTGAAGCTCTTTGAGACGTTTAGAAGGCATGAAAAGCGTTGTATCAAATGCAAGGTTTATTGTTATTATTATTGTGAGAGTTTTTGAAGAGCAAACTGAGGACAGATACCAAGAAGCATTTATTTTTATACAGTAGAAGGTAATCAAAAATTGCAGTGGGTTACCAGACTGTATATATGTGGACAAAACGTGTGGCCAATTGCGCACAGCAGTCAGTGTACAACAAACAGTCGTGAATTGAAGTGACCAATTTTTTTTTTTTTAGGGATGATTATTATTAGGCATGTGGCGTAAGGAAACTTGCTCAAGGTTTCGCCCTGCCTAGAATTGAACACAGGTCTCTCATGTAAGCCGAGTTCTCTAACCACTGAGCTACAGGATTCCACAATGGCAGGGACGAGATGAAGAATGAGATCAAGTAACTGTTGTGATTAACATAAACATAAAAATAATATAATTTAACCTATGGAATATTCATTCTTCTGTTAGGTCTTGTTTTCCATTATCTTATTTCAACCGGGAGTGTGATTTAGGAGTATCAGAATCATTATTTTACTCCTCAGTGGGTTGAAATAAATGAGCCAGTCTCTCCCAAATTCCGGGAAGCCGGGATTTGGGAGAGACCCGGAAAATACTTCAAAACCTGTAATCAAATAACTGAAACAAATATTAAATGATTCCAAAAGTTACAGCTTCCCAACTGGGAATATGATGTTGTTTGTAGTTAACTAGCACAGCTGAGTGTGTAATGATCTCTGAGGTTATTTGTGTTATATCCTTGGGATCCATGCATCTGCAAATCTCAAATTACCTCAAGTACTCTGGGTTAGGGGCAACAACAACAAATTACAATTACAAAGCGGCATTCACATTGGAAAGACATTACAAGATGCTGGACAGTCAGGGATTTCGACTTCAGCAGGGTAGTTGCGATTAGGAGCGGTGGAGGGTAGAGAGGTAAGGGGTTGGAGGGTGGACAAAGGGGCAGTCAAAGAGGAAGGTCTTGAGACTCACCTTGAAGGAGGAAACGGAGGGAGAGAGGGGAATAGATTGTGGGTTGGAATTCCAAAGAGTGGGACAGAGAGGCTGGCGCAGAGAGGATGTTGGGAGAACAAGATGCCAAGTTGAGGATCAAACAAGACGCCAAGGTTCTGAAGTGACTCAGCGAGATGGAGTGTGCATCTTTGGATGGTGATGCTGTAAGTGCCTGAGATGTGACAACAACAATAACTTGCAATTATATAACACCCTCCACTCTGGTCTCCAAACGAGACAGTGCAGGGGCTAGAGGAGAGAAGCTACTTGTTGAGACAAAAGTGGAGATGGTGTGAAAGGTAGAGTCTGAACCAAGGACAGAACCATGAAGGCTCCAGCCACAGCCCCAGGACCCGCAGCCCCAGCTCCAGCCCCGCGACGAACAGCTCCGAGACCCGCAGCCCCAGCTCCAAGACCGGCTCCAAGACCCACTGCCCCGAGACTCACAGCCCCGGTCCCGGCTCCAGCCTCGGCCTGGCGACCCATGGCCCGGCCCACGCAGCCCCAGCGACCGACCCTGAGACCCATAGCCCCAGCCTCGGCCACAGCCCCAGCCAGGCTCCAGACCACAGCACCTCTGCATCACCCAGCCGCGGCCTCACATCCCTTGGGATGATGCCGCCCCATTGATCCCTCGCTCCTTGTCTCCCGGGTGCACAATGTGGCTGCTGCCATGACCCAAGCTTCCCTCCCCCTCCTCATGTTTTTCCCTCCAACCCCCCCTCTCCATTATTCCCTCTCTACCCTTCTTTGTCTTCGCCCTCCTCGTTTACTGTCCCTGCTCGACCCTCCCACCGCTTCCCTTTGTTCCAGTATTGGAATCCTCCATCGGGCTCACCGTGGCACTCGGCGCTGGCTGTCCAACAGCAGCCACACCAAGTGCCCTGTCCCCCACCATCACCGTCAGCCCCACCGGACACAAACCCGGGGGGTCAACCTCTCCTCCCTTATCCAGATCCCCACCCTCCCCGCCGACCATCCCAGCCCCCCCTCACACCCCTCGGCCAATTGCTCTTTCCGCATTGGCCTCCAAAATGTCCGCCCTGGTCATCAACGATCTCATCCTTGATGAGAACGTTGACATCACGGCCCTGACGGAGACTTGGATCACCCCAGGCGACACCTTCCCCCTTGTAGAAGCCACACCACCCAACTACACATTCCACCATGCTCCTCGACCCAATCGTCGTGCGGTGGTGTGGCCCTCATTTCAAAGACATCTCTCGCCCTATCCCCCTACTCCTCCGGTTCCTTCCCCTCTTTTGAACAGCTCACCCTTTCTCACTCCTCCCACAGTTCCTTCAAAATCCTCTTAGTTGATCGCCCCCCCAAACCCTCCCCCACTTTCATTTCAGACTTTTCTTCACTTTTAACCTCCCTTTGTGCCTCCTCTGATCGCCTTATTATTCTTGGCGACATCAACCTCCATTTCACCCCCTCCTGCCCCATCTCCTCTGAATTCTCCTCTTTACTTTCGTCTTTCAATTTTTCCCTTCACGTTCACACTGCCACCCACACCCACGGCCATCCGCTTGATCTGGTGATCACCCGAGGCCTCAACGTCTCTGGCGTCACCATCACCGACAAGGTCATTTCAGACCATTTTTTCATTTCTCTCAACACCTCTATCCCTCCCCCATCCATCTCCAAACCCACCACCATCTTCTACCGGCCCTGGAAGAAGATTCCCCGTCAAACCTTCACCTCTGCCCTCGAAACCTCCAACCTCCTCCCCCTGTGGCATTCTTCCTGTACCGACCCATCCTCCGCCTCCACCACCCTCCACAACACCCTCTCTACTACCCTCAACACCCTGGCCCCCCTCACCTCCAGAACTGTCTCCCACTCCCGATCATCACCGTGATACACAACTCACCTCCATTCCCTCAAAAGCCAAGTGAGAGCAGCTGAACGCACCTGGCTCAAATCTGGCCTCACGGTTCACCATGGCTGGACCACATCAAATTTTACCGCTCCGCCCTAGCCACCGCCAAATCAGCCTTCTACTCCAGGATAATCCTGGAAGCGAAGGACAACCACCGCCTCCTCTTCGCCACCACCAACCAGCTCCGCTCCCCCCATCTCGCTTCGCAGATCCTCTCCTCAAACGAATGTTGTGAGGAGATGTTGGACTTCCTCGAGTCCAAAATAGAGAGAATCCGATCTGCAGTTTCCTCCCCCCACCTCTCCTCCACCTCCGCCCCTCCATCCATTATTTCAACCCCCACCCACCCACCCTTTCATACTTTCAACCCCACCTCCCCGTCTTCAGTCACTAAAATAATCACCTCCATGAAACCAACCACGTGTTCATTGGACCCCATCCCCACCCCCCTCCTCCGCACCCAGCTCAACCTTTTGGCCCCGCTCATTTCTGACACCATCAAACTTTCCCTCTCCTCAGGCACCCAATCCCTCCGCCTTGTTTCTTCCCTTTCCTCTTTCAAGGCCGGTTTGAAGACTTTCCTCTTCGACCGTGCCTTTTGTTCCCCCCCCCGGATTTTTCAACCTCCCCTACGTGTTTCACCCCTTCCCGAACACTCCCCTCCCAGCTCGGGTCACACGCCTCCTGTGCAGCGCCTTGGAATGTCCTCCCGACGTGAAAGGCGCTCTATACGTTTAAGTTGTTGTTGTTGTTGAGGAGAGTGACCAAGGAGGATAAGTCATAGAGCAGCATTAGATATATTGCTTGGAGTAGCCTGGGGTGGGTGTGGGGATTCCTATATGAGATTCACAATCTATATTAACGATTCCAGTTACAAACCACAAAAACGTCTCTCTATTCAGAACACGTCATTCAAATCTTGCAAAACACAACACATTGCCCTCTGGCAGGATACAATGCTTTCTAATGACAGTAAATCCTATGGGGTAGGGGGAAGGGGGAAGTAATTCTCCTCTTGTCAGTGTACAACCTTTAGTGGTATGCATTTATAATAGAAATACCACTATAACTGTATCCCACTGAATACTAGTAAATTATCACATCAGGACAGGTTATGAACAACTTTAATTTCACTCATTTGTTCCTATGTTCCTAAATGAGCATGGAGTCATTTATTATTCTGTTGCTCTTAAATCACACTCCTAAACTGATACAAAACAAAGTGGAAAAAAAATGATTGCATGCCATTGCCCTTGCAGCAGAAGACTCCATACTTTAAATTGCAGTATTTACTCCCTTCTTATTTAAAATGCGGGTGTTTCAGCACCTTGGGGCGTCCTCCCGATGTGAAAGGCGCTCTATAAATGTAATTTTGTTTAATGCTGTTTAACATAAACTATGCTAATTGTAACAAAATCCTGCATTGTAAAACTAACAGTTGGTGTGCTTACTAATCCATTCCTTGTGCAACAATGCAAGGAATGGGTTAAGGAATGCCGCAAATTCTATCCTATCGATTTGTTACCTGACTGTGGATGCGGTCCATTAGTGAAACTATTTTCGGCCATAACTCCACAACTGATCTCAGGCAAAATGATTGAGGATTCCCTGTAATTCTGCTGAAACGTAATGATGTTTGGAGCAAAGGGCATGGATCAAAATGCCCTATTTGAAAATGATTCTTAAATACTGAGTCCTACCAGCAACCTAGGGTGCAACACACTGACAACAATAACAAAAACAGTAGTGTTCCAGAGCGCTTGACAGTAAAGGAGCAGTGAAAGTGACAACAACAACAACAAAATTACATTTGTAGAACGCCTTTTACGTCAGGAGGACATTCCAAGGCGCTGAACAGTCAAGTCAGGAAAGGGACAGGGTAGGGGGGAGTGGCAGGCGAGAGATAGGAGGGGAGCGAGAGAGTTGGGATGATAGCAGAAGGAACGGTCTTTGACACCGAGCCTGGGGGAGAGGGGAGGTGAATGTAGGCACGGTCAAAGAGGAAGGTCTTCTGACTCAGGAAAAAGTATAATTCCTTCATTCTGATATGCCAAGAAAGAAATGATGTTGATGTCGAATTCTAACAGAGCAGCGTAATGTGCAATACAGTCACCAGCAACACTTAATATTTCCAATGCCTTTTGACTCATGTTACCGTTTTTTTAACCCATACAATTCCATTTTAGCCTTTCCAGGTTTTGTTTTCCAACAGAGTTTGTTTGGTGGGAGAAATACTTTCTGCACAATTTTTCATGTCTTTGATCTTGTTAATGTGCCTCAGGCAGGAAGAGGAAGCTGTTGACACAGCGTGAAATTAGCTGTTATGGAGAACGCACTCATCCCTGACTGTTTTGAAAATCTTAGTTATCGCTCTGTTGGACTATTACTTTAAATTATGACAGCTGGTGCAAGAGCTGTGCACAAATGCATGAAATAAAATTAATTTACGTCAACCGAGCTCTTATTTTACTGCATTAGCGCCTGTGAGCATTCACCATTAACCAGCACACCATTCCTGACTAACTTAATACCATTTATGCATTAATTTCAGTTCTGGTTTCGTAAGCAGAACACCCTTCAAGTAGATCAAATTCAAAATCCTTTGACTTGCTTTTAACCACCTTCACAGCCTTTGCTTAACCCTAGCTTTGCAACCTGCTACAACCCTATTACCCCGCTGCTCCCTCTGCTTCATGTTCCCTGTCCAACCCATCCAACCATCACTGGGCATTAGCCATCTGCCCTGTTGTTTGGAATTCCATCCCAGGTTTGCTTTCCCAGCCCCCTTATCTCCTCACCTTTAAAGCCCATTCTGAGACCCTTTTCCTGGGTGCATTGAACTCCCAGTGGATTCTTTGTAGCATTGTGAGACATCCTCCCAACAGAAAAAGAGAATATATATATATACCCCCACTTCCCTTGTAATTACATGAAAAGGTTTTGTAATAATATGAATAAAAATCTATTGTTTCGGTACGGAACTTTTCATGTCAGGATGATATCTCAAAGTACTTCACAGAATTCACTGTTGTGAAACTGTATTGACCATGTATTTTAAGGCAAACAGCCAATTTGCAAACAACAATGTCCCACAAACAAGTTTTGAGGTAGGTGCCACATTTCATATCAGCACCTTGGGATGAACTCCCGGTGTGAAAGGTGCACTACAAATATAATTTTATTGTTGTTGTTTATCTGAGCGATTGTTATTCAAGACACAAGGAGAAACTCCCTTCACTTTTTGAGATCTTTAACATCCACCTGAACAGGCAGACCGGGTCTCAAGTTAATATCTTATCAGAAGGATAGCACCCCATGGAATGCAACACACCCCAGTACTGCCTTGGCGTGTCAGGTTAGAATTGGTGATTTCCAAGTCCCGACATAGATCTTGAACAAACAAGCTTCGAGAGTGCTACCTTGCACATTGTAAACAAAACAAAGTAGGTTAAATTCAAATAACCCAGCATAGCTACAACTAAACTCAATTATTCAGACTCTCTTATTCACAGCAATGTTCTATGCCTGTTGTCAATTTACATTGACATGACCCAGAGATATAATTTTACCTTTTACCTAAGTGGATTGTTTCACTTTAAATTTACAACAGAAAGCATTTAATTGTTTGAAACAAACTGTGTCATACTTAATTTCCGAAACATGTTCAGCATTTTAGGACGTCCTCCCGACTTGAAAAGCACTATACACATATAATGTTGTTGTTGTTGTTTTCATTCATCAATCCACATGACAACAGAGGACAATGTTTATTTCGCAGTTTACTCTGCACGTGCTGAATTTCACAATTTTAGATTTGCTCAAGTCAAAGAGCAGCAAAGCCTAGGAAGACAAGGCGAAAAATCTCAATTGCCATGAAATGTCGAGGATTTGACACAATGCTCTTTTAATGGGAAAATCCCATTATCAAATCACTACACTTAGTGGCAAGAGGAATTTTAGCCCCACTTGTACTTAAAGATCATTATGTAAATGTTCTCTGCTACTTGAAACCACTTAAGGCTAAGTTCATAACTAATTCATCATGCAGCAAAACTGTTTGCCTGTTCTGTAACATTCCAGAAGCACACTCTTATTAAGAAATTCTAAAATCAAAGAAAAAAGTATCAAATGTGACGTTTTTCCACATATTATGAAATCCCAATTGTTTATGAATGTATTACATAAACAACAGCAACAAAACAATTACACTTGTAGAGTGCCATTCACATCGGGAGGATGTCCCAGGGTGCTGACAGTCAGGAGTCACGACCCAAGCATGGGGTGAGGGGTGGGGGGCAAGGTTTGGATGAATGGGGGCAGAGAGGTTGGGGGCGCAGCTGAAGGCATGGTCGAAAAGCAGGGTATTGAGTCGAATCTTGAATGAGGCAAGGGAGGGAGCAAGGTAATAATATTCCTTGCGTTTGATATAGCGCTTTCCACATCTTGTCAACATCCCAAAGCGCTTCACAGAATATACTGTAAAGTGAATTGACTGTATATATTTGTGGGCGAATCGCGGCAGCCAATTGCGCACAGCAGTGTCCCACACACAGTCGTGGATTGAAATGACCAATTTTATTATTGTGGTTTTTTTGGGAGGGATTATTATTAGGCGTGTGGAGTAAGGAAAGTTGCCCAAGGTTTCGCCCTGACCTGCCTGGATTCGAACACAGGTCTCCCCAGCTTGGTCTCCCCAGCTTGCAAGACAAGTGCTCTAACCACTGAGCCACAGGAGCTCCACAGGTGAATGTATTGTAGTTTGGAGTTCCAAAGAGTGGGGCAAAGAGGCTGAAAGCTTGGCCGACAATGGTAGGGTGGATCAGACAGGCGACATGAAGCAGGCCAGAGCCTGCTGAACAGAGGGAGTAGTGGACAGGTTGATAGAGGGTAAGCAGGTCAGAGAGTTAGGATGGAGCAAGGGCTTTGAAAATGAAGACAAGGATTGTGAATTCTATTCTCTGAGGAATGGGGAACTAGTGGAGCCAGGCGAGGGTTATGGTGGTGGGATCATGGAGCTTGATATGGGTAAGGATGCGAGCTGCAGAGTTTTGGATAATCTTCAGTTAGTGAAGGGAAGAGTTGGGGAGGCCAACAAAGAGGCAAGTACATTTTGCATATGTATGTTTCATACTATAGATATACCTATATATATTACTTAATGGGCCTGAAGGAGGTAATTTCACAAAGCAACAACTTGGCTCCATTGACTCCCCATCTCTCAGAGGATGCAGTTCAAGATTCTGCTCCTCACTTTCAAAGCCATCCGCGGCCTCGCTCCACCCTACGTCTGTGACCTTCTAACCCTCGAAAAACCAGTTCACTCCCTCCACTCAGAAGGCTCCAACCTGCTTCATGTCCCCGCCTTGCCAAAACCCCCCCTTTGATGGGCAGGTCTTCAATCTCTCTGTCCCCATCCTCCGAAATTCAAGCCCACAGTCCCTCCACCTCACCCCTTACCTTGCCTCCTTCAAGACATGTCTCAAGACCTACTCTTGAAGCATGTTTTCGGTCACCCTCCTACCCCTACCCTTCCCGCCCTCCACCTCTCCTTAGCCCAACCACCAGCTTGTGATCCCTGACTGTACAGTGGGACGTCCTCCTGACATGAAAGACGCAATACAATTGTACTTTGTTGTTGGTGGTTTGTAACCGACCCGCCAGTATAAGCAGCATCTCCCTGTTTACTCTATTAATATTCCTCATAATTTTGAACACCTCTATTAAATCTCCCCTTAACTTCCTCTGCTCAAAGGACAACAATCCCAGCTTCTCAAATCTCTCCACGTAAATAAAGTCCCTCATCCCTGGCACCATTCTAGTGAATCTCTTCTATACCCTCTCTAAGCCCTTGATATCCTTCCTAAAATGTGGTGCTCCAGAATTGGACACAAAACTATAGCTGAGGTTTAACCAGTGATTTCTATAGATTTAGCATAACTTCCTTACATTTGTACTCTATGCCTCTGTTTATAAAGCCAAGGATCACATATGTTTAACAGCTTTATCAATCTGTCCTGCCACTTTCAAAGACCCGTGTATGCAAACCCCCAGGTCTCTCTGCTTCTGTACCCCCCTTTAAAAACTGTACTGCAAAATTGCTACAAAATGTCTATAAAATCACAACAAAATTATTTTGCCCACAAAATCCGCAGTCAATTCACTTTACAATATAGTCTGTGAAATGCTTTGAGATGTCTTAATGATGTGATAGGGTGCTTCATCAAATGCAACCTTAGCCCTTACAACCGTGAACTTGCGCCCTCTTGTCCTGCAGCTTTGGATGTTACCAGGAACTTCCATAATATAGATCGAATTGGGAAAGAGAGAGTCAAGCTGAACGTAGAAGGCCACAGCTAGGTAGCAAAACTGACAGGTGCAGCATCAGAAAACATGCAGAGTGTTGTTGTGAATTAATGGGCATTTTGCACAATAGCAAGGATGGAGAGGCAGCTGTCTGGCACTGTTCTGGCATTTGTTTAATTCTGTTTGGTTTGACTTGGTTCATATCAAAATAATCTGCATTATTGGCACATTTCTGATCCACTTGTTGTTAAAGTTCAATATGTTACCACTAAATACACTGTAATTACAGGATCAGTCATGCTTCAGTTTGTATCCAAAAATCTCTCTGACTGATAAGGAATTTTATTTACATTAAAGCATCATCCTTTCATCGCCAGTCAAGCAAATGCACTTCACATCAACTAACCCATTTAGTTCAGTCTTGATATGAGAATAAGCAGAGTTCTCCAAAACTAAAATTGGGAATATTGTCTGTATGAATCAGGTTAATCTATTCAGTAGTTCAATGAAAGCTTGAGACATTTGTATGACATTTCCACAGGATACAGCACTATAAAAATGCAAGTTGTTCTTCTACAAGGTGCAATTTACCGCTGGTACCAAATTAGGGAACAAGGAGGAAAAGTGCATAAGACCGTAGGATATGTACAGTTGGACAGAGAGTAGATAAATAACAAATGGAATTCAATGCAGAGAAATGCAATATAACACAGTTTAGAAGAGAAAATAATAGAAGCAAAAGGACAGATATGCAGCTTGATTCCGCAAAGGGAAGAATCTCGGGATGGTTATACAAAAACCTTAATATCAAATAAACTAAAAAGGTCGTCTTTATTCAAACCACTCTGCATGCTGCATTAAATAGTGATGTAGTATTTCATCCCTGGCCAGATCTAGACTTTGCGGATTATGGTTATCGTTAGGGTCCGGCGATATATCGATATATCACTAAAACCCGATATAATTTTCATATCGATATGCCGATATAGGCATTTTTAAAATATCGATATATTGAAAAAACAATATATCGAGGTAAAAAATCGGGATGCGAGCACACTGAACTACAAGACCCAGAATGCTCATCTCTATACACAATGCACAGACTGAGGTGCAAAGCCGCCATATTGTATTCACAGTCCTCGAATACAATATACAGGTATGCAAGGGGTGGGGGGTGGGGAGAGACAGCTGTGGGGGGGGGTGGTGAGGGGGAAAGAGACTGCTGGGAGGGGGCGTGAGGGGGAGAGAGACGGCTGGGGGGAGGGGGAGAGAGACGGCTAGGGGGGTGGAGAGAAACGGCTGGGCGGAGGGGGAGAGAGACGGCTGGGGGGAGGGAGAGAGAGACAGCTGGGGGGAGAAAGACGGCTGGGGTGGTGAGAGAGACGCCTGGGGGCAGAGGGAGAGAGAGATGGCGGGGGTGGGGGGTGCGAGAGAGGGACGGCGGAGGGGGGGGTGGAGAGATGGGGTGGATGTGATAATATACAGATAGATAGAGATGGGGGGGATGTGAGAGAGGAGAGAGGGAGAGAGACATAGAGACACACAGACAGAAAAACACAGAGATGGAGAGAGTGAGAGACACAGAGAGAGAAAGATATTTACCTCCTGAGAAGATAGGCCCCGAAAGCGCGCGCACACCGAATGCGACCGCCGCGCGTGCATGCGCAGTACGAAAACCCCCCAAATATCGATATTTCGGTATATCTCGATATGAGCCCATCGATATATTTAATCGGACAATTTCCATATCGACGGACCCTAGTTGTCGTTAATGATGAAATATGGGAACAGCTTTCCTTAAGATTTCTTCCTATTCTGTAAACGAATCCAGCTATGCTCATCACTGTTTCCTCAGTTAATACCAGTTGTAGCTGCGAAGCCAAGCAATCAATTTTTGTGACTAAAATTATTCTCCAGTTGTTATAATAATCATAATTATACTTACATTTGAAGTAGCACTTTTCACGTCTTCTAGCTGTCTCAAACTGCTTCACAGAATATACTGTAAAGTGAATTAACTGTATATATGTGGACTAATCATAGCTGCATCAGTATCCCACAAACAGTCGTGGATTGAAATGACCATTTATTATTGTGGTTTTTTAAGGGATTACTGTTAGGCATGTGAATTAAGGAAACTTGCACAAAGTCTCACCCTGCCTGGAATTGAACGCAGGTCTCTCGCTTGTAATGCGAATGCTCTAACCAACGATCTACAGGACTCCTCGAAATGAATGAATAATATTACGGTAAATCTCTCAACAGTGCAGTCTTTTATCATTAATAATAACACGCATAGAATTTCCACCTGGGTCTAGATTTACCCACCCAAATCTCTGCCCCAATGTTATCTGCCTACATCGAATATTTGCCTTTCGGGAGACACTTAGCACAAAGGTGCTTAAGACACAGTGAACTTCCCAAATTTAGAATAAGGCTGATCATTCTTTCCCTGATAGTCATCCTTCAATCTTGTAAAAGGAGATACAAGTCCAATTTCCATATCACAGTGTCCTCTGAGAACATCACAATTCACTTGTGGAATTGATTTTGGTTTCAAATAAAATGATTAATAATAATCATTGCAATTTATTTAGCGTCCACTGCAAGTCAGATATTTTAAATTTGCAATATTGGTTACTTGACACACAAGAACTGCTTAACAGAAAGTCATTTCATAAATACAAGTATCAAAACAATCCTCAATACATTTTGATATTACAAATAAACTGAACCCATGCCTCGCAAAAATAATGAGCAAAAACTTCAACAGTTCTTATTGAATTAGTTTAGTTTACATAAGACAACCTAAATAGTTTTAATACAGCTCTTTCATTGAGATTTCAGAACATGCCATTATATACAGCAATAACTATAATTTATAGTAATATCTTAATTTATTACAAGTATGGAAGGAATATTTCTCATCCTGCATCTCAGCTATCCTTCAACTCTTGCTAACTGTATTGTCTGCTAGCCAGAACAACCCATAGAAATAAAGAGGTATTCAACTTGAAGGATCTTTCAATGCTAAATGCTTTTTCTTTCATGTGTGATTCATGTAACTTGAGTGAATATTGAACTGCATATACAAAGAAATTGGTATATACTGTACTGTCAAATATAGTTTCAAATAAAACAGAGGTCAAGGTAGTTCTGCTCTGGGTTACACCTAACTATAACTCTGATACTACTACCATAAAGTAGCTGAATTTAGTAGATTTAGTGCAAATGTGGAGGTAGTTCCCATCCCTAAGTTATCACCACATGATAAATTTCATATCACACTGCCATGTAATAATGGCTTTTTATCTAACCTGATTTATCAAATGACTGCCATACATTCAAAGAACATTGTCAAATTTATTAGCTATGTTAGAAATGTCTTTTATCCTAATTCTATTTCCTGAAATTGTAATGTCAACCCATTGTGCTATATATCTATAAATATATAGAAAGTTATCAGCTCTGTAATAAAACCTATGCTGTCAAACTGCCCCAATGACTCAGCTGATAAAGGTACTGTCAGTTATAAGGCTAAGGTAATGTAACTGATCTCAGCTATGACAATACAAACACAAATCGCTGGGAACACTCTCAGCAGGTCAGGCAGCATCTATGGAGAAAGGAAACGTGAGTCAACGTTTCGGGTCCACAACCCTTCGTCAGCTCTGTAAACAGCCTTTCCTCCATAAGGAATCTTCCTCATAGCAGATTGAGTCCTTTCAAGTATTGGTTATAGCACTCACGTCACAAGGGAGATTACCCAGGTTCGATTCCTGGGCAGGGCGAAATCTTGGGTAAGTTTCCTTACTCCACACTCCTCTGTTTACCTAGCAGTATTTAGGGACCTGGTTGTTCGCCATTTAGCAGATAGCTTTTCCCTTCAAAAATAATAAGAATAGTAATGATAAATTGGTCACTCAATCCACTGCTGCTTGTGGGACACTGCTGTGTGAAATTAGCTGCCATATTTTGCCCACAAGATATCTTCTTCTTGAGACATCTTAACAATGTGATAAGGCACTCTGACAAATCCAAGGATTATTATTATTTATTATTATGTCCCCAGAATGGGATGCCCTCCCTAATGATACACGCAAATCAAATGTGCTATTATATCAGGAACTCCTCATTGGATGCCCCAGTCCCCTTCACTATGTTAACTAACATATCACTGGTTGGATCACTATTTCTTATATTGTTGCATTTATATATAAGCTTTAAAGATAATATCTAAATGCTGGCAGCCGGGCTTTCAGCCTTTGTGCCCCCACCTTATGGAACTCAATCCCACATTCCATTCACCTCACTCCCTCCCTTGTCAAGGTTAAGCACTGGCTTGGTTAGCTGGAACTAGCAGCAACATGTCACAGAACAACGTGATAGATAAAGTTTAAAAATAACCAGCAGGAAAGTAATTCTAAAATGCAAGTGAAATGCAGTTTGCAGAAGAAAATAAATTAGCAAACTACATTTAAGGTTTGCAAGTAAACAATTCTTATCTTGCCAACGACAGGGAAAGCTGAAATGTTCTTGAAGCAGCACGGCTGATAAATGCTCTATCTTTTCCCCCTTACGCTGGGGAAAACACATTTCTACACTTTATGTCTGCCTAACCCAAATAGGATTAATTGAGAATGGGAACTCAAGGTGCACAGAAATAAGATGTCAGACCTGTTTCTTCCATATGAATATATTGTAGCACCATAATTGACCGTGTTATTTAAGTTAACAGTGTATTCCATCAATGCATCCAAACTGTATTTCTGAAGAACTGCAATAACTAGCATAATGTTCAGGGACTGCATAGTATACACAGCTGTACTTACCATGGTAATAAGAAACATTCTTCTACTGAATGCACTGAAGCCTGGGTATGAAGGTGTGAAATGTTAGGCAGCATATGTCTCTCTGGTATATCAGCTACAAATGGGTCATAATTCCCAGTGGTTAAAACATCTGTAAGGATGTAGAGAATGAGATACCGAACAGCAGGCATTGAAAAGATTTAAAATAGTAACAATTAATCCAGAACTGTACAAACATAATATCACAGATTCATTTTAAGCAATTGATTATTGTATCCCCCACACACCACCACAAAGAATTTACAAGGCTTATGGATGCCTAGGGTGAAAGTGACAATTAAAACTTCTAAACACAAAGAGATGAAACATTCACCTCCCCTGAGATCCTTGGATGATGTGTGCTGTGATAAATCCAGGTGTTCATTGCTCTGCGCACCAGGTTTGAATATGAGTCACATAACTAGTCAGTATCAGTAATACGATTTTGATGCAGCAATATGCAAAAGTCCCCACATAATCGTTGCCCTGTGATGGGTATTTGCTTGTTTCCCACTAATATTATATTGAGCAGACCTGAGTGTTTTTTAATAAAATAATTGCCAGTATTTTCAATGCATATTTAATTTCCACTGATTCACTTTCATGCAATATTTTTTAAGAATGGAAATTGTACTGTTCAGTATTTATTATTTTGTAGGCCAATGCTCAAGAAGACAATTTATCAGTATGGAAAGCTGATATGGAACAAGGAAATGCATTGCAAATCCTAGAGTTTATTGAAAAGGCTGATCAGAGTTGACAGGTTTATTTGAAAGATGGCTGGAGGGTAACAGTTACTGTAGGTTGCTAGTTATGAATTTAATGGAAGTGTTATATGAGGGGAGCACCTTAGGAATCAGTTATGTCATTGTGTTGGAGAAAAATAGGCCTTCCAATATTACCATTTCTGAATTCTAATAGTCTGGTGATGACAGTGATTTATAATGCTGTGAATTAAATGGAAAATCAAAAAGCCACCTCCACTCTTTCCGTCCGGTAGCTTGGTTAGACTTATAGATGTTTTATTGATAAGAATCATTAAATAAGTTCTATTCATTTTTGAAATTTGCTGACACCATCACCCCTGTGGTATCATCTTCCAGCTAAAATTACAATGAAGATTACGCCTCTAGATGTAAACATTTCAATATTATGTAAATGTTGCAGGGAGCTGCTGCCTGACTGCAATTCAGCAAACTTGAATACAACTTTGCCAAACTATGGAATAAAAGTATAAGCATTTAATAATACTGTACATTTCTTGTGTTAGTTAATGTGAGGAACACATTACAACACCCCCCACCAAAAAAAAACACTCCAACTGTACTTCTTTTTAACTAAGTAAGTCAAAGCAGTAGTGATTATTGCATAATGTAAAATGTTTCTGCTTTGGGAATTCCTTGGGTCTTTTGTGCCCTTGGTTAGTAATAGTTCCATGAGTAAAATTATTTGCAGTAGATTATGCCATGATTTAGTATAGCAACAACTAATTTCATTCAAACAACAATTGAATCAAAGACATTATCAACATCTTATCAATGCAGAAACAAAGTTGCATGTGGTATCCACATTATGGATTTTGCGTTCGTTGTCCAACTTCGGCAGATAAGGTAGAATTGTTCAGTGAACTTGAGTGGAGGTTTCTTGGAAGCCATTCAGTATCAAACAAAGTCATTTTGTTTTTGTTTAAGAATTTATTGTTTTCTAGGCAGAAACTCAGCCTTCTGGGATGATGTTTGGTCACAGGAAGTGTCCCATTGCCATTTGCTGCTGTCTTGAGGAACTGGCTTTGTAGGGTTTTTATGTGGTGCAACCCTGAGGTAAGATAGTACAGAGGCAATGGATAAATTAAAGGGTTCATATACTGTATTAATTGGCATAGAGTTATAGGTTTATAGGTTCAAATAGTTATAGGTTTCTTGCTTACACTGCAGAAGCTGATTCAAGGCAGGCTGATCTCCACCTTCTCTGGGGAAACCAACACACCAATAAACCTTTGGCTAATTGTTTAGCCACAAACCCAGATGGCCCTTGGGATCCATTATCTCACAGTGTCCAATTGTGTCCAATGCTGTCCCAATGGTATCCAACCTCTTAATATTTGTTTAGATTCCAGCTCCTTGGGATGTCCTCCCAATGCGAAAGTTGCTATACACATGTCGTTTTGTTGTTCTTATTGTTGTATTTCTTATACACCCCAAACTTCAGACATAGGATGAGGAAATAAGAAAGTGTAGCCAGATGCCATTCCACCCAATCAAAGTTCACAGTTTTATTGTCAAATCATATTCCTGAATGATCTATCCAATCATCTTTACACACTCAGGAGGCCCCAGGATTATCAAGGTTTTAATCTCAGGAATTTGTGAGTTCATTTGATACAAAGTATGAAAAGTCTTTCCTTGATACTGTACCTTCAAGTTGTAACATCCTTTCAAGATCTCCTCCGAGCAGATTGAAAGGCATCAAGATTTCCATTAATCAGGACATCGGGTTAATTAACTCAATGCCACACATTTCTGATCTCATGAATATAATAATAATAATCCTTGCACTTGATTTAGCACTTTTCGCATCTTCTAGACGTCTCAAAGCGCTTCACAGAATATACTGTAAGTGAATTGATTGTCTATTTTGTGGGTGAAATGCGGCAGCCAATTGCGCACAGCAGCGTCCCACAAACGGTCATAGATTGAAATGACCAATTTTTATTATTGTGTTTTTTTTGGAGGGATTATTATTGGGCATGTGGAGTAAGGATCTTGCCCAAGGTTTCGCCCTGACCTGCCTGTTTGACTTTTGGGTCTTCTTAGTTAGTTGTATCAACAAAACGTCCATTTTATTAACGTGAGACAGACTGTTAGACACCATTCTTCCAAATAAGGAAAGGAATAACATCTACCCATCAAGTTTTCATCAAATGTATCACAGAACCCATAAACACAGACCTCACTCCATTTGGTTCAAATACTCTCTCTCACATTCCTTCAGCTCAATCAAGATTGTCCCAGTTCATTTACATACACTTTGGGGTATCAAACAATAATTTGAATAATGATTATAAACATTTTCTCACAACTTTATGGGGTGAAGGCATCTTGGGACATCCTCCTGAAGTGAAAGAGGCTATACAAATGTAATTTTGTTGTTGTTTTTCAAGTGAATGAAAGGCAGAAAAGAAATTCCAGATCAATGAGAAACAGAAGTCCCTACATGGAGTTTGGACCTACAATCTTCAGACTCAGAGGAAAGAGTGCTACATACTGAGCCAGCCTACACTGGGACATGTTTAAAAATAAAATTATTTATTTGAAAAGTATTACAAAGTAAAAAATGTTAAGGGTTGGGTTGATGAAATAAGACAGTACACTCCTTTAATCTACGCCAATGCTAAGCGTTCTGAGATGCTGAGAAGGCTCTATATAAATGCAGGTTATTGTTGTAGACTTCAAATCTGGGAGACAATCCTAAACTTTAAAATATGTAATTGTGTTATTCAAAGACACGCTTAAGCCATTTAAATTAAATGTTGATTATTACCAAATGCAGGTGTTTGTATGGTGCCTGAGATGCTTTTCTTGTAGCAAAGTGTCAAGTTAGACAAACTCTTTCTTGAAAAAAGCTTTTTCAACCCAAATAAAAAACTAATAAAAGCATCTGCACCTATAAAATACACTGTCATTTTACCTCATAGGGCATCCTATGAAGTCCTTTGTAATTTTCTCCTGGCATAAAAGCACTCTATTAAATGCAAAGATCGTTATTGTTATATTTTCCTTTTAGAGAAAGAAAGAACTGGAATTTTAAAGCTCCTCATCACTTCGAAAAACGCTTCACAGGTAATTACTGTCAAATATACTGACCATAAGAAATCATCTCAAGGAACATCAGAATAAGATGAAGCTCGTAATTTACTGCATTTTATCATTTTAAAACATTTCAAAGTACTTTATAAATCGTTACCTTCAAGTGCTGTGTTGTAGGCAAATGCAGGAGTCATGAAAGGCTGGAAAGTCACAGAAACAGACATGAGGTATATAACTAGTTACTCTGGAAGATTGTTGGTCAGGATACCAGGAAAAAGCTCTCTTTTCTTGTTAATTCCCTTCATGGGATATTAACTTACAACCACAACAACCACTTGCATTTATATAGAACCCTTCATGCAAGGCTGCGTCTCAGAGCTCTCTGACTGCAGAACAGCAGATAATTCCTTGGTTTAAAGGCCATCTGAAACATAACATCTCTGACAATGCACCATCCCACATTATTTTACTTGATAAATGATTGTCCTCTAGGGCAGAGAAGTCCAACCTTTTGGTTGCTGAGGGCTGCATGCCCTATTTGAGAAATGTCAGAAGGTTGCATAAGCAATATTTTTATGCTTCCTTCCAGGAAAACAACATATAAAATTGATGGGTTATATAGGTAGCGGGTAAGCCAGATGAAATGGAGGGAGCAGGGAGGGTTAGAAGAAATCATCCTCAGGTAGAAGCGGTCCATGGGCCGCCAGTTGGACCACCTTGCTTCAGGGGAATTGAGGGTGTGTATCTGGCCCACGGATGCCTATACCATTGAACAACCCCATGTTTCAGCTGAAGAGACATTCATCCTCGACTATTATGGAATGAGGATTCAGATTAAACAGATTTCTCAATATGTTATAGTATTTGAATTTTTTTTACCTTATCAAGAACTCAGATCGGCTCACATTGATGCACTGGTTCAGGGCACTGCCCTATATATTGTTACCATTTTTTGGAAGTACAAACTACTCAGGCAAAGATGCCACAGATGCTTTTTATATTGTGACCGCTCTCATTTCAGACATACAGACAAAAACAAATTGCATCTCAAAAAATTTATTGAAAGTCTTAAGGCCCAAATTGCCACTTGCTACTTTCATTACTATTTTGAATTGAAGATTGTACAGAATTGAGAAAAAAAATCTTCAATTCAGTCTTAATTTGAAAATTGAATTTAAAAAATGTCCACAAATCTGTGCCTTGAGTAATGCCGTTTGTTTTCTCAGTACATCTGACCAAGTGTAAAATCTAGGCATCTATGACCCCATTTTGCATCTCCAAAATATGTTAACAGTATAGTGATGTGCACCACCTGGAACGTCATTTTAATGCAATGGCTTTAATTTAAAGATATATTATTACTACCATTAGATATAGAGATTTAGAAAATAGATATCTAGCAGAATAATCTTATCTGTCTGCACCACACAGTGAGCTCAATTAATTCAAGGGGTAAATTAATTGTTATTACCTTAAACATTAATTTTACCTATTGTATACTTTTGAAAAAACTTCCATCTTTAAAAGAAAGGAATGTAATGAGTTGACCTTGCGTCTATTTCACATTGATCTCGAAAACAGTGATTTTTTGTTATTTGCTTATAATAGATTTTCCCACTAGAAACAAATAATAAAAAGATGATTAACTTTAGAGAACAGAAAGCATAAACTTTCTCACATTCTCAGACTTAAATCCAATAGTCTTATAAAATAAGATTGGGTGGAATTTTGTTAAAACATCCAAGATTCAGTCTTAATTTGAGTGTGAGTTTGGCTCAGTGGTAACACTCTCACCTATGAATCAAAGATTGTGAATACAAATCACACATCAGAACTTGAACTGCTAAAATGACACTCCAATCCTGCACTGGGGGGTGTTACATTGTTGGAGGTTCCGTCCTTCGGATGAGACGTTAAACCAAGATCCCATCTCCCTGATCAGGTGGACATTAAATGACCAAAATAATAATCCTAATGATAATCCTTATATTTGATATAGCACTTTCCACGTCTTTTAGAAGTTTTTTTACTTACTCGGTCAAAGAGCTGGCACAGACTCGATGGGCCGAATGGCCTCCTTCTGAATCATTCTATGATTCTATGATTCTATGATTCAAGTCTTAGAGGGCTTCACAGAATATACCATAAAGTGAATTGACTGTATATCTTGTGGGCGAAACGCGGCAGCCAATTGATCTATGACCCACAAACAGTCGTGGATTGAGTGAACAATTTTATAATTGCTTCTTTTTCCTGAAGGATTATTATCAGGTGTATGGAGTAAATAAAGTTGCCCAAGGTTTCGCCCTAATGGCAATGGTATTAATCGAAAAGAGAAATGGATTTTTCTCCCAGTGCCTGATCAACAATCCCGCAAATAAAATTGGTCACTCATTTTGTGGCTGTTTATGGGATGTTGATGTGCAATTGTGCTACTGCATTTGCCTACAAACACACCACCACTTATTTTCACAGTGAATCATCTTTTCATTGTTCGAATCTGGAATGCATTGCCTGAAAAGGTGGTGGAGGCTGATTCGATAACAACTTTTAAAAGGGAATAAGATCTTTATTTAGGGAGAACAGGTCTATTAGGCTGTGGGGAGCGGGCAGGGCAGTGGGATTGAATCGCTCTTTTCAAAGAGCCGGCACAGACTAGATGGGCCGAATGGCCTCCTTTTGTGCCGTACAATTCTATGAATCTATGAATCTAAATGGTTTGGGACGTCTTTCTGACATGATAAGGCGCTACACCAAATGATAGGATTGGCATTATTAATTTGAAACATTTAATTTTATATTTCAAATTAACAACTGATTTTAAGGCTTCTTCAAAAATTCTACATAACTTTAAATTATAATATAATGGGCTCCAGTGAGATTTAGGCCCCAGGGCTTGATAGGATGTGTAATGTCGCTATAAAAGAATAACCATTTTTTACGTTTTCCTTTAGAATACGTTTTAATTTTAAAAGAAGCACAAAAATATTATTCCCTGCAATGCTGCAGTAATACAATACCACTGACTCTGGAATTAATATATTCAGTACAAATTATACATCTGTAGACTAAAGAGGTTATTAATAAACTATGACCATTTAATGTCTGCAGAAATCTCTGTACTACTTAAGCATTACAACAGTATAAGAGTGGCTTACAATATGCATTTGCTGTCAGAATTAGGAGTCCTGTACTTGAGATATAAAATTGTTAGAGCCTCGGGTTCTTTGTTGGAAAATGTGCATATAAAAGGCACATTTGCATTTATTTTGTTTTTCCACAATATTAATGATGCATTGTAAGTTTTGTATTCGCAAGTATATAAAATTATAATATATGTATATTTCTTACATAAAGCAATTTGAAACACATCCAGATAAACAATAGTTTCTGATACTGAAGAACACTACCAGTAATTGTAACATGCTTTGCTGGACTGGAAGACAAAGCTTTCTGTATCTGATAGCAGCATATTCAGACATGGTCTTCACAAGACTGGAAAGAAACAAAAATATAAATTTTTTAGCAGACAATTTCTAATAGTAATAACAATGATAATGCATCTCATGTAGCACGGTGCCCCTCTCCAATATTCTGTCCTTGGGTCTGTGGAAACCATGTTAAACATCGGCAACCATGTTAGCTGTTTCTTAGCTTCCCCTGGACATTGTTAGCTGTTTCTTAGTCTCCCTTAGAAATTCCAGAGGTCAATAGGGGTATCAGCAAACGTCAGTTGTATGACATAGTCCAGACCAAGAAGGGAGAAAGGCTTGTGCTTGAGTAAATTAGACATTCCCTGCTTGTTATTCTTTAGGTGATCAATTGCTTCAGTATATGCCTGATCATTAAAGACGATTTACTTCTTACTTTGAAAATTGTAATCTATCAATTAGCAACTTGTGGTTGTCTAGTTTTGTTTTAATAGATGCTGCCTTTTTTTGCACCCCATGACTAGTGTAAATAGAGTTCAACTCTCTTCCCACATTCACTTTTATTGATTAGGTGGATTGCTGTAATTGGTTAACGGAACTTATACTACTGTCACGCGGTGTGCAAACGAATAAGATATAAACTGTTGTATTTCTGTTAGTTCTTTAGAAGTACCAACTCGGGTGTCTGACCTGTGAGGGTATTTCTCCTTTCGGCCGTTAGTATATTAAATGACTGTTTGTGCTTTACAAGAATAACCTGATCTCTTTGTGAGTTATTCCACGACAGGTCATCGTCCTGACGTGAAACACACTATACAAATGTAATTGTGTTGTTGTGCTTGTTGTTGTTGTTGTTGTAAAGCATAGTGATTGTTTATATGGAGGTTAAAGCCACAGCCAATTCGTACCCCACCATAAACACCGTCAAGTAAGTACAAATAAAATATTAGATGAATGGAGGCCAGTTTTATTTTAATAAAGGCTAATGTGTGGAGTCCTGTAGCTCAGTGGTTAAAGCACTCGCCTTGCAAGCGAGAAGCCTAGGTTCAATTCCAGGCAGGGTAAAACCTTGGACAAGTTTCCTTATTCCACACGCCTGATAATCCCTCAAGAATTAAAAATAACAATAATTTGGTAATTTAATCCGCAGTTGTTTGTGGGGTACTGCTGTGCGCAATTGCCTGCCGTATTTTGCCCACAAATATACAGTCAGTTCACTTTACAGAATATTCTGTGAAGTGCTTTGAGACGTCTAGAAGACATGAAAAGCGCCATATCAAATGCAAGGATTATTATTATTCTTATACTTGAAATGTTAAACTATTTTGCTGATGCTTATTTTCCATTCCTATTTGGGAATCCAGGTCAAGCAAGAAGTTGCATCATGAATAATATAACACATGACTTTATGATATTTCACTTGATGGCTTTTTTGAGAAGCATTGTAAAAAGCATTTTGTCAAATGTATGGATTAATATTGTTATTATTACATCTTTGTTTGAAAGAGAGAATAATAATATTTAGTAGCTATTACAATAATATTAACAGGATCTATTGTAAAGAGGAATGATTCTGTATTTGTAGGGAAATGCAGCAGGACAATTATGCATAGCAATGTCCTATGAAGAGCCCAAAAACAAATGACCAATTTTATTTGGGGTATTGTTGACTAGAAACTCCCTTTTCTTTTTGAATAGTGCTATGGGATCTATAATGTCCACATAAATAGGCAGATGGGATTCCAGTTTAATGTCTCGCCTGAAGGATGGTATTTTAAACAATAGATATTTTATTTGGATTTATTCCTGGAATCATAGCCCCTCATACAGGATTTGTTTCTGCAATAAAGCAGAGAATAATTATAGTTTCTTCAACTACATCCCAAATCCATTAATTTAATATCAATTTGCATGATCTCTTATAGATTACAATGATTCATTTATTTGATAATCCTTACAGAATAATTACATTTATCTGGAAGTACAATGAACTCACTGGCAACAGCATGCATGATTAATTACATAATAAATTCATCAAATCTCAGCACTGTTCCAATACAATATCATGTGACAGAAATTCACAAATAAATTATACAGCACAGGACCCATGGAAACTATTACTGTGCCAATAACCAAGACATAATTATAGGCATGTAACAACACTCAGCTCTCCTATAAACTGCAGCATTTAAATATTCTACTTTGTAAAGGATCATAATAAATTGATATCAATGGTCTGGGTGGTCCAGGGATGCATTATGCAGTGCAGGGTTTGTTTGCAGGTTGTGTTAAGTGTATGTAAATCATGTGAAAAGAAAGAATTGTGAATCTCCTTAATTCTGTAATTAACAATCAATTTGAAAGAATCCAGAACCACAAGATCACAATATTGATTTGGATGATCCGATTCCCCATCTGATCTTCTCCAGATTACCCATTTTACCTTTCCCCAGTCACAGCATCAAGGTGCTTTTTACATGAGTCCCGTGTTGTGGCCTCATCCACCCTTCCTGGTGACATGTCCCAGTCACTGATGATCTTTTGGGTAAATAAAAAACTTCTGGATATCTGCCCTGCAATTGCCCTTGAAAATCTCTAATGTGGTCTCTTATCCTGCTGTCTCAACAACAACAACTTGGCTTCATGCAGGGCATTGTCTCAGAGCGCTTAATAACAACAACAACAACAAAATGACATTTGTAGAGCACCTTTCACGTCAGGAGGATGTCCCAAGGCGCTTTAATGGTAGATAGTCACAGAACCTGATGCTGAACTGCGGGAGAGACCATGAGCACAGTTGAAGATGAAGGTTTTCTGTTGTCATCTAAAAGAGGG
Organism: Hydrolagus colliei; assembly: GCA_035084275.1. Lineage (NCBI taxonomy): Eukaryota > Metazoa > Chordata > Chondrichthyes > Chimaeriformes > Chimaeridae > Hydrolagus > Hydrolagus colliei. The sequence goes on from CM068742.1 coordinate 35,102,899, forward strand.
GAAGGAGAGAGCAACGCGGACGATTGGCAGAGAGAGGTCCAAACAATAACATTGCATTAATGTAATGCCTTTCATGCCAGGAGGATGTCCCAAGGTCCTGAACAATGAAGGATTGCACCCAAGCTCAGGGTTGCAATCAAGAGAGATGGGGGTAGGAAGATGACTGAAGGCATGGTCTCAGTACATCTGAACATTATCACCAGTAATGCTATTAATTGTCTAATAATTACATAATTATGGACAACTATGATTGTCCATTTTATACACAAGCATTAACAAATGGTAAAACTCAACTCATTAATGTGACGTCCAAATTTATTTTATCCTGTCAGGGAACAGAGTGGGGAAAGGTTGGTCTGTATCTTTTAAGTTTTGGCCTTCCTTGTATTTGATAAAGCACCTTTCACTAAAGAGGACAACTTTAAGTGCTTCACAGGAATTACTGAAAAGTGTAATGGTTGTGTGTTTGTAGGTGAACAAAGCAGCCAATTTCTGCTGAATCATGTCCCACAAACAGCCATCCATTAAACATCAATTTTGTCTTGGAGATTGTTGACCGGGACATCAAACTCCCATTTCTTTCCAAATCATGCACTGAGTTCACCACACTGAGTTCTCCACACTGAGTTCCTGGAATCCAGGCAGAAAGGAGGTGAGTCATCTACCTTTTGAGAGCAAATTAACCAGTACTGTCCTTGTTTCTGTTCAGTACCTCAGAGATTCCTTACTTCCTATAATTTCTTATAGTGCTTGTAAATGTTGGAGCCAGCCATTTCTTTTTAATATCATGTACAGCAGGAAAGATCAAAGCTTTTCATTTCATGAGCTACGGATCTCTAGGAGTGGATAATCTTTCCCTGGGGCAGAGGGGGAATATTAAAATGCTTGTCTCTATCCAAAGATTACAGAAGTGTTATGGCAGAAGCCAATGAGGAGCCCCAAAGTATACACTGAGATGTTGCTCAAAATTAACCAGTTAAAGCTGCACGTCTTATCATTACAAGAAAAGTCCACCTCTTTAAAATCCCACTTATCTCAGCCTCGCTATTCAAAGCATTCACATCTACGAGTTCAAAGGTTGCGGGTTCAAGACCCACGTCAAGACTTTGAGCTGATATAATCTACATTGACACTCCAATATAGTCCTGATGGAGCTCTGCATTGCCGGAGGTGTTGTCTTTCGGATAAAACATTAAAACAGAGGACTTACCAATCTGTTCAAGAAACTTAAAGATCCCATAGCATTTCACAAAAAGTGAAGGGAAGTTCTCTTGGTCTCTTCTCTAGCTGAGAAACCATAGATAAAATTGGTCGCTCACTTTATGGCTGTTTGTTGAGATTTGTGTGTGAAAAATAGACTACCATATTTGCTTACAAAGAGCAAAAGTAACTACACTAAATTCAGTAACTTTGAAGTGTAAGCCTTTGAAACATCCTCCTCATGTTAAAGTTGCTGTATCAAATATACAGCAACTTTATGTTATGCATCACATAACTGATAAGCGTGGATTTGAGCTCTCGTTATTTGGATTGCCTGTACCAGGAAACATAAAGTGAATAAAACAGTGAATGCAATGAAGGGGTTCATTACCACTATCTTCCAGGCAATAGCTGGATTACACATTGTAATTTATCAAACAGTAACTACAAGATTGGATGTGCGAAGCTTCAGCAGTAGCTGAGTAGTATTCTATATAGCAGCCATGTTAGCCTCTGGATCCCACATGAAAGAGAATGTGAAATTACAGTCCAAATACCTTCCAGAAGTCGTAAGCTTCAGAGTGAGTTACCCTGTCTTTCTTTTAAGAATAATAAGAAGAATCCTTACATTTGATATAGCGCCTGTTTATGTCATTCAGATGTGTCAAAAGCACGTCCTCTCGATGTGAAAGGCAATCTATAAATGTAATGTTGTTGTTGTTATTCATAGGATTTACTGTAACCCTGTGCATATTGTGTGTAAAACAATCATCCATGAGCACAGCAATATCCCACAAACTACCATGGAGTGATTCACTAATTGTATTTGAGGGATTGTTGGTTAGGACACTGGGAGAAACTCCCTTGTCAAATAGTGCCATGGGATCTTTAACATCCACCTGAACAGGCAGATGGAACTTGATTTAACATTTCATCCAACGAACGGTGTCTCTGACAATGCAACACAACCCAGCACTACATTGGAGCACTACATAACTCTATCACATCTTAGAATATGTGATTCCAAGTCCCAATGTGGAAGTTGAACCCCAACTTCTGACTCCAAGGCAAGTGCGCTATTTTAACCACTGTGTCAGGCTTTTTGATGAACATCTATCTGCCTTCAGCAGAGTGGAATAAAAACATTGTCCCCGCATCACCACTTTTATTGAATAAAGCCTGTGAACCAATGCATAATTTAAACATGAAATGATTTGTTGCTTACTCAAATCCAATTTTCTCCCTAATAATTCGCTTGAAAAGCAAATTGAAGGCAAATTATTACGGTGCAAATCACATTTGAGTAAGCAAGGAATCACTCCTTCCCCTTTTTAACACATAATATGTGTTATTTACTTTAGCATCGAAATACAATTTATATCCTTGTACATTGATCCACTTTGTTTTTATTATTTGCATAAATACAAAATGATTTTACACATACAACAACATGAATCATTACACTGGGCATTATTAATATTTATAATGCCTTACCTCATTGAATGCAAATTATCTTAAGACATTTCTATCTTTCATGTGTATTATTGTTCAATTTGTTTAATATAGATTGGGTTTGACTGTAATACTGACAAAGATGAGGTGAAAATGCTGCAAGTGAGGTGATAATTATTAATTTTTCCAAAACATTTTTCCAAAAAATCACATGGTGCATTTTACACTCCTAGATGTTTTTTGTAAAGTTTTTTCATTAATTGCTTCCAGGCAAGCAACTCGTTTTTAAAAAGAGAGGTGCAGTAATTAACTGTGGAAGACACGGAGGGCTGGTGGGGAGGGTGACACGGAGGGCTGGGTGGGGTGGGTGACACAGAGGGCTGAAGGCAAGAGAGAAGGAGGAGTGGAGGGGAGAGAACTTACAGAGAGAGAGATCTGCAGATCCTGGCAGCCAATGCTCCCAAACTTATTAGCTAGGCTGCGGGGAAGCGACAATAAATTCATGTTACTGTATTTACCTTAATTCTAAGAGAGAAGTGTTGTTGCTGGTTGATTGCAAACATTGCAAACTGGGTCCTAGTGCTATACACTAGTTGTTCACACACACACAGTACCTGTAGATCCAGGAGTGCAGCTAGACAACGTGGGGTAGTAAAGATGCTGATAGGCGGGAAACACGGAGCAGATGAATACACACCAATACGCAGATGAATTCAGTCCCTTGTTTGGAGGAGTGAAACTTGAAAATTATTTTATTACAAATACCCCTTGAACCAAAATGTATACAAAATCATAGTACCTTTGCAGCTTATATTTTTTTATCTCTGAATGAGGTTTCAGCTCCTGGTCATCGGCTGATGTATTGCATTGCTTGTTACACGTTGTTCAAGTGCATCTTCTCAGCAAGTTCCTGCCCTAAAACTCGGATCCAATACTCCCCTAAACCATCTTATTGTGATCCTCAACAAGAACCTTGCATTCTTCATCAGAAGCAGCAATAATGCCTTAAAATACAATAAACCCTGGGTATGAGTTAAGAACAAAGTACTGTAGTTTCAAAACATCAGCTAAGGTCACATATTCATGCGACAATGCTTCATACTTCAAAAGTTACTTCAATTGTAATCAACAACAAATAAAACAGAGCAAATAATTACTAGGCATTTTTGCAATGAGTTTCAGTATAGCGAAACAACTTATCGAACATTATAATATTAATAATCCTTGCATTTCATATAGCACTTTTCACATCTTCTAAACATCTCAAAGCACTTCACAGAATATACTGCAAAGTGAATTGACTGCATATTTGTGGGCTAAACGTGGCAGCCAATTGTGCACAATTATCTGCATTTGACACAGTGAAAGACATATGAGTAGCTAAACATTATAAATAAATTGGTATCTGAAGATTGTGTGCTCTGAGCCACTTCTCAGAACGAATTCAAATAGTAGATAACCTCCATTTAGAGAGGTGCTTGCTCGCGGCTCAGTGCTCCACTGATGGATTTTAAAGGTCTGCTGTCATTTGTGTTCATTTTTGTTATATTTGTGAAGTTATTGTAGAGTTATCTAGTTTCATCATTCTCTCCAATGGGGATTTGGTTTGCAATTCAGGTTGCAGTTATCCACTGACCTCCTATAGTTGGAGCTGTCTTCAACCACCATTCCTAATAACTTGTTTCAGTCATTAATTACTCTCAGTAAAGAAATATTGCCTGGTGTCTCTTGTTCTACTGCCTTCCTCTTTTTTTCTTTCAGCCAATTTTGAATTTTCCCCTCCATATTGGTGTTGTTTGCTAATTCAACTGTCTGACAATGGATCTGCAAATCCAGGTCATAAATGTATGTATCAACAATAACTTCCAATTACATAACGCTCTTCACGCAGCTAGTGTCTGAGTTCTCAGAGTGCTAGGAGGGTTGACAGTACCGACCCCTAAGGCCTGTTGTCGCTTAATACCTGCCCCCATTTTGTCCTAGCTCCCCAACAACTATACACTGCTTTCTTTCCCTTTAGTCAATTTTCAATCCACATCCATGCCCTTCACACCCAGTTATTTGACTGCCACGTTTCGCCCACAAATATACAGTCAGTTTTCCTGCTCTCCTTCCCCCTACCCCGACCCCTCGCCTTAACCTCTTTTCCCCCCTTTCTCCCCTAACCCCACTTCCATGACTGTTTGTGGGACATTGTTGTGCGCAATTTGGCTGCCGTATTTTGCCCACAAATATTGCCCACAAGTCAATTTTCCTACTCTCCTTCTCCCTACCCCGACCACTCCCCTCCTTCTCTGGTCCCTACCTGACTGTTCAGCATCTTGGAACGTCCTCCCGACGTGAAAGGCACTATATAAATGTAATTTTGATTGATTAGATGTGATATTAAACCAAGGTCCAGTCTGCCTGTTTAGGGAAACGTTACTGTGGCACTATTCAAAAAGAGAAGGGAGTTGCTCACAGTGTGCTCACCAACAGTCCCCTGCTAAATTAGTTATTCATTTCATTGTTGTATGTGGGATACTGAAGTGCGCAAATTGGTTGCTGTGTTGGTCGACAAATACATAGTCACCACACTTCACAGTAATTCCCTTTGACATGAATCATAGAATCATAGAATTATATGGCACAAATTGTTCACTCAATCCACGACTGTTTGTCGGTCATAGATCAATTGGCTGCCGCGTTTCGCCCACAAGATATAACAAACAAACAAAACTTACATTTATATAGCGCCTTTCACGTCGAGAGGACATCCCAAGGCGCTGTACAGTCAGGTAGGACAAGAGCAGGGTGGGAAGGATCAGGGCAGGATAAAGAATAGTAGGAAAAGTAACTGTATTAGTGGGCGAAACGTGGCAGCCAAATTGCGCACAGCAGTGTCCCACAATCAGTCACGGAAGTAGGACTAGGGGCAAAAGGAGGTAAAGAAGCAAAAGGGGAGGGGTCGAGGCAGGGGGAAGAAAGGCAGGAAAGTCGACTGTATATTTGTGGGCGAAACGCGGCAGCCAAATTGCGCACAGGATTGTCCCCACAAACAATCGCGAAAATGGGGCCAGGGGAGAAAGGGGGAAAAGAGGGTAAGGGGGGAGAGGGAGGGAAAGGTGGGATGGGATAGGGTTAGGGAGGAAGAGGGGGGAGAAAGGGGGGTAAGGAAGAGAGGGAGGGAAAGATGGGTGGGGGCAAGATCAAGAAGAGGGAAAAGGGAGGGAAGGGGAAAAGGGAGGAGAGAAAGGGAGTGAGGGAAGAAGAAGATGGGGGCAGGGGTGGGGGGAATCAAACAACAATAATATACAGTCAATTCACTTTATGGTATATTCTGTGAAGCCCTTTAAGACTTGAATCATAGAATCATAGAATGATTCAGAAGGAGGCCATTCGGCCCGTCTAGTCTGTGCCGGCACTTTGAACAGAGCAACTCAGTCCCACTGTCCAGCTTTCTCCCCATAACCTAACAGACCTGCTCTTCCTAAATAAAGATCTAGTTTCCTTTTAAAAGCTGTTATGGAATCTGCCTCCACCACCTTTTCAGGCAATGCATTCCAGATTCGAACAACCCACTGAGTGAAAACATTTCTCCTCAGCTCCCCTCTGCTTTGTTTTGAAACTATTTTAAATCTGTGACCATGAGTCACTGATTCGCCCACCAGTGGAAACAGTCTTTCTCTATTCACCCGGTCAAAACCTCCCATAATCTTATAAACCTCTATTAGGTCTCCTCTCAATTTTCTTTGTTCTAGAGAGAATAAGCCTAGCCTATCTAGCCTTTCCTCGTAGCTAAAGTCCCTCATTACTGGTAATCCTAGTAAATCTCCTCTACACCCTTTCCAATGCCTTAATATCCTTTCTAAAGTGTGGTGACCAGAATTGTACACAGTACTTCAGCTGAGGCCCACCCAATCAAAGTCTTATAGAGGTTAATCAGCAATTCCTGACTTTTGTATTCTACACCCCTATTTATAAAGCTTAGTATCCCATATGCCTTCTTAATGGCTTTGTCTACCTGTCCTGCCACTTTCAAAGAGTCACGAACACAAATCCCCAGGTCTCTCTGTTCCTTCACACCCTTCACACATGATTTGTGACATAATGAGTGCAACATTGAATGCAAGGGTTAGTATAAAGATAGTAACAGGAAAAAGATTCTAACAGCTAAGGGAGCTTACAATATCATAAATTTAAGATGACTACATTTTTTTGCTTCAATGGTATGAACAAAGCTAAGTTTCAGAACTACCCATAGACTCTCCAAAGTTATTTCCACACAATGTGCACTTAAAATTAAAACACACAATCTTCATCACAGAAGAGAGCCAAATAGCCCATCCTGTAATTTCCACTGTAGCCTCCATTTAAAACAAAAGAGTCACTTTTTTCATTAATCTCAGTTTCCAAGTTCTTTCCCCGTATTCTTGCAAAAGAAATACAATCTGTACTGCGGCAAGTAATTCTATAAATACTTTAGTTTGACAATCATATACAGTGCATTAAGTGATCAGATTAATCCTACAATTACTATAATCAAACATAAATGATCTCTGCTGAAATGGATATGAAAATCTTATCAAACATTCCCAGCAATACCTCTCTGTCTCCACAGATGAAACTCAGCTGTTTGAGTTCCAGTTCAAATGGTACAATTGTGGAGTCCTGTAGCTCAATGCTTAGAGTGCAAGCCTTGCCTTGCTGTGTTCGATTCAAGGCAGGACAGAGCGAAACCTTATGCAAGTTTCCTTACTCCACGCACCTGATAATAATCCCTCAAAAAAAACAATAATAAATTGGTCATTTCAATCTATGGCTGTTTGTGGGACACTGCTGAGCGCAATTGGTTGTTGTGTTTCGCCCACAAATATACAGTCAATTCAATTTACAGTATATTCTGTGAAACGCTTTGAAACATCGAGAAGACATGAAAAGCACTATGTCAAATGCAAGGATTATTATTATTATTATTATTATTATTATTATTATTATTATGATTGCAATGCATCATGCAGAGCACATTTGCTACCACCCAGGCATCAGCAAGGATTCTGCTGCACCTCCATCCACACATTGTTCACATCATAATCATAAAGACAAGCATCTGGCATTAAGTAAGTCTGTACTGTACAAGAGAGATCCCACTATGAGCAGAGTTGCACACTGCCAAGTTGAAGTCTCCTATTGGTACTCCAGGCAGATACACGGTTATGAAGACTTTTTCATTCTTTGTACTCCTGCAGGCAGATCACTAATGGGAGATTTCAGCTGTCAATGGCTACTCCTTTACAAAATGCGATCTAAATTGTGTCCATTTGCAAACAGATTCATAAATAGCAAACTTGGTTGCTGCCTTCATATGTGTCACAAGTGAGATCAGTGTTGGAACTAAATTCCTGTGGATCTATCATTCACTATTGATAAATCCTTTCCATAATCCAACCAATTTGCAAAAGAGGGTTTACAGTGGCATATTTTGTTAATTAGTGTTAGACTTTTCATTCTCATTCTAAGTATGGTACCTGCAGCCTGCTACAGCCAATCATTATGATTCAGTTTTATAAATGTGTACAAGCAAAAACAAATTGCATTTATATAGTGTCCTTCACAGAAGATAGCGTCTCGGAGCAGAATGGGATGTTGAACGAGGAAAGGAAGGCAAGGGAAAAGCAAAGCCATTGAGACTTATTAAAGCCATGTTTATTAGAGCATCCTCAAACCCCCGCACAGTTTCTCATGGCGTCCCCCAGGGCTCTGTCCTCGGCCCCCTCCTTTCCACCATTTACACACTCCCTCTGGGCGATGTCATCCGCAAACATGGGGTAAATTTCCACATGTATGCGGACGACACCCAACTGTACCTTTCCGCCTCATCCCTCAACCCCCAGACCATCGATGTTCTGACAGCATGTCTGTCTAACATTGAGTCCTGGACGAGGGACAACTTTCTCCAATTGAACGTGAGCAAGACCGAGGCCCTCCTGATTGGCTCAAGCCAGCGCCAGCCTCAACATCCAAGGCTGTACTCTCCACCTCACAAAGCCAGTCAGGACCCTCGGCATCACGTTCGACCATAAACTCTCCTTCCTCCCCCACATCCGTGCCTTGACCGGCACCACTTATTTCCACCTGCGCAACATTGCCAGGCTCCGCAACTATCTCACCCCCCACGCTGCCGAAACACTCGTTGAAGACTTTCCTCTTCGACCGTGCCTTTTGTTCCCCCCCGAATTTTTCGACCTCCCCTACTTGTTTCACCCCTTCCCGAACACTCCCCTCCCAGCTCAGGTCACACACCTCCTGTACAGCGCCTTGGGACGTCCTACCAACGTGAAAGGTGCTTTATAAGTTTAAGTTGTTGTTGTTGTTTGTTGCCAAGCCAGGATTGATGCCAACCCAGCTGTTTGGGTTCTCCCAATGTAAAACGTCCTATGTAAAGGTAAATTTGTATGGTATTGTGCCCTAAAAACTCCCCAGGACAATAAAAGAACGATTGAGGTAACCTTAAAACTGACTTTGAAACACTACTGTAGCCCCAGGGAAAGTTATGATGGGAGTTGGCAGGCCTGTCACCCAGTCTTCCTGGGGGACAGCAAGCTCTTGTTCAAGAATTTAGCACAGCTTCATATATGAAAGAAAAATACAGCCACTGTATGTGTCTGACATAAGTAGGCTTTTGCCAACTGAACCATGGAAACACATCTGGATAAGAAGTTGTGGATTTTATGATTCATTCCATCTGTCTAGCTTCTTAGAGTGAATATATAGATTGCCAGTGCATCTTAACAAAATCTGTAAGAAGCAGTAATAACAAACAGAGATACGGCACTAAGATTTATAAGTAGCCATTGACAGGTGGGCCTTCAGTGACTAGAGAAGGTGAGCTTTGTGCATTCCACCAAACAAACTGTCAACTTAAGATGAAAGAAATTAAGTTAGCTGAACAACTCTGCATAGAATCCAATCTGAAAGGCGTAATCAGAACCGTGGTTGCTGTGAAGGTGGTATAAAGACTTCAGTTCAAGAAAGAAGAAGTTGCAATAAATAACTGTTTCATTTGGGGATCCATGTTGATATATTTTGAATGGTTGTGAGAGATCTTGCATTTCTAAAGGAAATCCCCCTTTGATTTTTCTATCCATTCATTCTCTCTCGGCTATACAGCACCTGCAACTAAGAGATTGCACTCCAGCATTCCATAAGCGTTACCTTAACTGTATACCAGGAAGGGCATAAGAACACGTCCATCTGATTTTTCTTTTCTCATTCTAGGTAGGTAGATAGTAATTAGCTCAGACCCGCAAAATAAGCTCTTACATCCAACTCAGACCCCTATTTCATTCAAGGTTCAGACAGAGTACTAGACATTGGAATAGTACAGTTTATAGATCCACAGAAATCAAGCTATTCCAAATGGGCTGCGCTTCAATGCTTAAAATATTTGCAATTTGTTTAACTGGTAATAATTACTACCAATGAAACATCACCTCATGTAGCATAAAATGTTCCCAAATTGTCATTTGCTTTAGGTTATTTTCAAAACCTTACTAAGGCTGACTATCAAATAATGCAATCCTGTTGAAATCGTGTGGTTTAAAGAATTCTGTTAGTTTATGCAATTTGGCATTCCGTGACCACTGTCGAAGCCACAGTTCAATGTTCGGAGCAAACGGAGTTGAGCTGACAGCAGTGTTTACAACTGATAAACTCAATGATGGGGGAACATCAGTTTTAACTCACTGAACTCACATGAACATGCTTTTCAAGCTTCCTGGGGTATAAAACAAACTTTTCTTCCTGCTATTCCAACTATTGATATTTACAGATGAGTCTGTTCTTCAAAAACATTAATCAAGACATGAAGCTACAAACCTCTGGTATGGTAACTACTTAATTTATTGGATGCTTGAAGACCAGCTTCAATTTGGATCATTGGTAATGTGCCTGAAGAGGTTTATCTTTTCAATGTTTCAGCACAGTTGCAAAGAGCGGAACTGTAAGTTGTCAAGCGAGGTGTTATGTTATATGTTGGGCGTTCAGAGAGGTGACAGAAAGGTTAACAATGTTTAATCATGGCTCTAAACATTTTATAAACCCAGTTTTGTTTTTCAAAGAAAAACTTCCCAGGATAGTTTTTAAAAAAATGTATTCGCCCTGCAGCAACAAGATACTATTAATAATAATCCTTGCATTTGATATAGTGCTTTTACTTCTTCTAGATGTCTCAAAGCGCCTCACAGAATATACTGAATTGACTGTATATTTGTGGGTGAAATGCGGCAGCCAATTGTGCACAGCTGTGTCCCACAGTGGTAGATTGAAGTGATTAATTTATTAATTTTTTCCTTGAGGAATTATTATCAGGTGTGCAGAGTAATAATAATAAGGAAGACAAAGAGCATTCTCACACCCAGGAGTCTGGAATGCAGCAGGTCAGGGAGCGAACAGTCCCTAACTATGGGTTTGATTGACTCACGGTTTACCTGATTTGCTGATTTGCAATAAAGTGATTTTGTTTTGTTGAACCCTGGCTGTCAGCAATGGCTTCTCCAGCAACACTGCCGTGCCCCCTACAATATTGTGGAGAGAATTTCTCATTGAAAGAAACAAGTTCAGAAAGAACCAAATTGTTTCATTTCCAATGTAACTATTCTAAACATGAAGTACTCCCTCAAGTCTTGATTTCACACTATGTAGCTGATTAATGACATGACCAATCGACATTTTTGAATATAAACCTGTAATATTGCCTTTAGACTGTATCTCATCAGTCAAAGCAACATGGAGCTTGATATTCACTCGAGTTATTCTGGGAATTACTTACTAAACAAAATGTTCTCAGGTCATGCAGCTTCACGCTCGTAGAATCACAATACAACACTTGTATGAAAATCAAGACCAAATGAGCTTCGCCATCTTGCTTGTGAATCAGAAATTTATTGGCATATCGAGACTTGAACTCACAGGCGACACTGACAGCACAGCAATGAACCAATCTAATGATTTTATAATGTTCTTTCAAAATAAAGGAACCTACAACAAAACTAAAGGTCTGACAGCCTTGAGACATGAAACAATATTCTCAGTTATGTGCGTAAACTGCTCTGCTCAAATATTTATAGGACATCCAACAATAAAAGGGAAGTGCATAATATGGTTAGTTATTTTTAATCTTTGTATCTGATATCATACTGATTGTATTCAAACACCTCAAAGTTGTTGATTGAGAATTGCACTTGAGTGTAGTGACTATATACAGGTAAACTTCGCTTAACATTGATCCAGTTAACGTTCTTACGTTGTTTCAAAATAGTACAGTCAATTCACTTTACAGTATATTCTGTGAAACACTTTGAAATGTCTAGAAGATGTGAAAAGCGCTATATTAAATGCAAAGATTATTATTATTATGTTGCTGATACATTAGGAACATATATTCAGTTAACGTTGTGATGTTTGCTATTACGTTGTTCGCCAGAGGGTGAAAAGAGAGAATGACAGCTCTAGGACCTGAGAGTGAGCCAGGCCGGCAGTGAGAGCGAGAGCCAGCCGGCAGCGAGTGAGACCGGCAGCGAGTGAGATCAGCCAGGCCATCAGCAAGTGAGACCGGCAGTGAGTGAGTAAGCCGGGCAGGCAGTCAGGGAGCGAGTATAATGTTTTTTTAGAACATTTTAACGAAAAATGTCCAAAAGAACCTAACTCCAGTTTTTACATTCATTCTTATGGGAAAAATGTATTCGCTTAACGTTGTTTCGCTTAAAGTCGCACTTTTCAAGAACTAAACTACGATGTTAAGCAGGCTTTACCTGTATTTATAGGCAACATCCTATTTGCCCACAGTATGGCCTACAAATAGCAATGAAATGATTGATCAATTTATTTGGTGGATTGTTGGCTAGGACACTGGGAGAAGCTCCCTAATCTATATTTTTATGTTGTGGGATATTTGATGTCCATCTGAATAGATAGATGGAATTACAGTTTCAATGTCTCATTCAAAGAATAGCACCTCTGGCAATGCAGTGTTCCTCCAATTTTACTGATGTGTCAGTGTCATCCTATTCATCCTCCTCTCTGCCGCATTCAACACAATTGACCACTCCATCCTCCTTCACCACCTCTCCTCCCTCATCCACCTTAATGGGACCTCAATCGCATGATTCAAGTCTCATTTAACCAACAGCCTCCATTTCATCTCAGCAAATGGTTTCCTCTCCCACCCACCACCAGGTCACCTGCGGGATACGCCAGGGCTCCATCCCTGGCCCTCTATTCTTCCTTATCTTTATGCTCCCTCTGGGCGATGTCATCCGCAGTCATGGGTTAAACTTCCATGTGGAGCTCCTGTGGCTCAGTGGTTAGAGCGCTTGTCTTGCAAGCTGGGGAGACCAAGCTGGGGAGACCTGTGTTCGAATCCAGGCAGGTCAGGGCGAAACCTTGGGCAAGTTTCCTTACTCCACACACCTAATAATAATCCCTCCAGAAAAAAACCCACAATAATAAAATTGGTCATTTCAATCCACGACTGTGTGTGGGACGCTGCTGTGCGCAATTGGCTGCCGCGATTCGCCCACAAATATACACAGTCAATTCACTTTACAGTATATTCTGTGAAGCGCTTTCGGACGTTGATAAGATGTGAAAAGTGCTATATCAAATGCAAGGATTATTATTATTATTATAGGTATGCAGATTTACACATTTACTTTGCCGCCTCCTGTACCAATTACAGGTCTGCCTGTCATCTTGTCTGGAAGACATCAGGGCCTGGATGAGTGTGCTTCCTGCAGCTGAATATGGACAAGACTCAAGCCATACTCCTTGGCTCCCGTCAACATCTTCACTCTTGCGGATCTGAACTCCTCAACCTCCCTGGCCTCTCCCTCAAACTCATTGAACCAGTGTGCAATCTGGGCATCCAGTTGAACTCCCAGTTATCCTTCCTCCCCTACATCTAATCCCTCACCGGGACCACCTTCATCCACCTCGCCACATTGCCGTCCTCCAACCCTACCTTACCCCAAATGTAAGTATGGTATTTGGTCCAGGTCAGTATGCGGGCGGCAGATGGTAAATGAGCTGGATCTTTTGAATGTTGGAGCTGGAGAGATCAGCGAGAAGTACGTTTGAGGAATCCAACCGAGAGGTGACAAATGTAAGCATGAGGGTTTCAGCTACATTATCCTCAATGCTAACAAAATGACAATGTCTGGGCCTGCCTACCCTCCTGTCATTCTGTGTGCACCTCAAGAAGGATCTCAATACCCAAGTGACATAGAGACATGTGAATACCTCATCAGAAATGTCTTGCTACTGGGAGTGACATGGGTATCCTTGGTATCTCATAGCTTATATCTTTTGTGAGCTATGACCTAAATTGTATTTCAGGTTTGCGTTTTTTTGCTAGTTACTTACACCTCGTGACTATAGAGTTAATGTGGCACTGTGGCATCATGCAGTTACCTCTGGTGGCCACAGCGGTTGACCATGGCACTGTGGCATCCAGTGTCACAGAGAACACACATAGCCATATGCGTCCTCATTTTCATGGCCCTCCATGGCCCTCCAACCAAATCCATCATGCAAAAGGCATTATATCACTGTATGTTTGGGGGTCCCAAGATTTTGCAATGTCAGGGATATTTTTCATTGGCCTCTGAAACAGATAAAAGACCTGCTCCAGCATTCTCCAGGAGTGAATAGGGTGTACGAAGGCAAGCACCTCTGCTCAAAGATGTGCCCTCTGCTGGTCTAGCATGCTTTGTGAAACCCAGAATAGTCCCAGTTTTGTGTCCAGCTACAACTGACTTATCCTTTTATTTGAATCTGAAGCCCGTACTTATTATAAAATAAACATGTATTTGTTATAGCACCTTACCCAACAAGAAGATATTTCAGGAAGCTTTACATTATATACTGTAGAGTGTCTGTGATTTATGATCATTCCCTGTCGTCACTCATCCAAAACTGTGAACGTGTTTCATTCATCTGTGAAAATGTAAGAGACATTTTACTTGAATTCTGCGTGGACATCTGAGGTGTATGCAATAATATTGAGACACAAGAAACAAAAGAGGTAAGATTATCAGATGAATGTATGAAATACTTTTTCCACATTGATGACATTGTATAGTCTTATAGCTCAGTGGTTAGAGCACTCGCCTTTACAAGTGAGAGACCTGAGTTCAATTCTGGATAAGGCAAAATCATGGGCAAGTTTCCTTACTCCATAGGCCTGATAATAATCCCTCAAGAAAAAACCCCAATAATAAATTGGTCACTTCAATCCAAGACTGTTTGTGGGACATACCGCTGTGCACAATTGGATGTCGCGTTTTGCCCATAAGTATACAGTCAATTCTCTTTACAATATATTCTGTGAGGCGCTTTGAGACGTCTAGAAGATGTGAAAAGCACTACATTAAATGTAAGGATTATTATTATGTATAACGTATTCAGAGACTTTTTCAGCAACATGATGTATGATTATCTCACAAACAATTAAATTATCGCAGAGCAGAATTTTGAGGATTCGCCAGTAATCTCAGAGGAAGAGTCATGCCACGTCTCAGATGTGCAATGGTTTTTTATGAATCTGTCACAGATTTGTTTATTGTAGCTCTTTGTAGTCAAATGGTGTTGTTTTAATCACTTCGTTTTCAGCCTTCCAGATCATTTTAGTTTATTGATGCTCAATTGCAGATGCTTCTGTGTCCTTTCAAATAAAAAATCACTATGCAGGTGATGCCAGCATTAGCATGGTTCTGAGATGTAAAGCTTTGTTGATAAACAAATCAGAGAGTTCAATCTCACCAAAATAGGGCGTCAAATCATTTCTGCGTTTACTGCTGCCACTCAATGAAGTGGCATACTTGTGTGGAAAACAAGGCAAATTTGTGTCACAGTTTCCATGCATTAACAACAAACACATTTTTTGTTAGATTAGATGCTGTAAATTTAGATTAGATTAAATTAGATGCCTTAAATTTCTGCCGTGAGTATAAATAACAAAATGGAGCCAAAAATGAGTTGCATTCAACTCTGTCGCAAACATTCAATCAGTAAATCTGCACAGCTAAGTCAGGTGCCTTAAGGCTTGTCCTTCAAATATGGGTGTCTGTGCTTTTGAGTGTTCGGCAATCCAAATCAAAGTGGTATAGATCTAGCTAAATATTTTTAACTTCATGTACTTTACAAATTAGGAGGAAACATATTAAGCATAACAACTTAAGAAATATTATTAAGTATTTGACTCAGTGAGTTCTGTCTACTTGGTTATATTATTCATTCATGGTGCTTTGTGTGAGTATTAAATTGCTTACTTCAATTATGCAATGGTCCCATATGAGGGTTCAAAGCAATCAGTGAATTAAAAGGTTCACTGAAAGCTTTACATATTTTGCTGAACATGAAATACAAATTCTATCTGTCCTCTGCAAGGTCATTTGAGCTACAAACTTTGTCATCTAAACTTTTTTCCGATAGTCTGTGTTTTGGTAACTTGTGGAGAATTAATGTGTTTGGCTTGAAATAATTACTGTCGCAGTTAACTTGTGATCATATCTTCATTAGACTGTAATTGCAAAGGCAAAGGGTAATGTTACAGCATATAACTTGACATCTTTAACTTGACTTAAACATGTTAAATGATTCCTAAGCATCAACCATTCATTGGTTGATGCTTAGGAATCATTTAATAAGAAATGGTAATGGAGCATGTGACATAAGGAATTAAGCTCAAAGTACCATCAGTATTTTTGCATCTTAAAATGTACATCTAATAACTGTCAAATTTATTTCACACCATTCCTCACACATAACTGATAATTTATTTTTTTATCAACAAAGTCATTCAGAAGTAACAAAACACAAAGTACTACAGATGCTGAAAATCTGAAACAGAAGTTGCTGGGGAAACTCAGCAGGTCAGGCAGCATCCTTGGAGAAAGGAAAATGAGTCAACGTTTCGGGTCTACAACCCTTTGTCAGAACTGTGGCTTGTTTGGAGGGAGAGGTTTTTGAAGACGTTAGAGCCGCGGAGAGGCAGGACATGGAAGACAAAGGAGACAAAGAAGACAAACCCTCATTTTGTGTATTTTCAACCCATCAGTTAACATTATTTTTCCTTTGTATTCTTTGTCTTCCATGTCCTGCCTCTCCCCCTCTAACATCCTTAAAAACCTCTTCCTCCAAACAAGCCCCAGTTCTGACGAAGGGTTGTAGACCCGAAACGTTGACTCATTTTCCTTTCTCCATGGATGCTGCCTGACTTGCTGAGTTTCCCCAGCAACTTCTAATTCAGAAGTAAAATTGATTCACAATAGGTGTTAATCAAGTGATCAACTGCAAAAAGTACTGATGAGAATAGGCTTTAGCAATCAATTGCTTTATGAGGGTTTGATCCTTAGTATTACAGTGGAATTCGGTTCATTCAATATCAGAGAATTTAATAGCTTGGTTTTATTGAATTTAAAAATCCAAAACTATTTGCACAGTTAATCTAATCATTGCCGGTTGCACGAATATTTGATATATCGAATAATTTTCCCTGTGATAATTCATACAGAAAACATTTGTAAAAAAGCCTGTCCAGCAGTCGGTAAAATTTTGCTTTGTTTTTGACACTTGTTCAACTATTTTGACAAAGTTCAGACGATATGAAGTAGATAGAATTGGTTAAATGAAACTCCCTGGGTTCTGAAATCAGTAAGTCTGATTCAACAGACAAGATTACAGAGACATAATCCCTTCAGCACTGGCAGTCAGGCAGCAAGCAGTGATTAGAACAGCCCAAACACCATTATAATCACTGTGCTGAAGACTGCTATAGCAAGCAGTGCTTTTCTCAGATTCCTCAGCAAACCTTATACTTGAATCACTAGGAATCGCTTTAGAAGATAGAAGGATGTCAAGTATGCAAAGCAGAAGGTGCATGGTATGCAAAGCAGAAGGTGCAAAGTACCAAGGGGTTAACAACAACAACAACAAAATTACACCTTTCACGTCAGTTGGATAGTCACTGATTCGGATCCGAGATGAGGACAGCAGGTTGGGAGGGAAGGGGAGGGATTAGGATTTGCCAATGGGTTCATCGAAGAGGAGAGTTTTGAGGCATGACTTGAAGGAGGCCAGGGAAGGGGCGAGGCGGAGGGTCTGCGGGATGGAGTTCCAGAGGTTGGGGGCAGAGTGGCTGAAGGCTCGCTAATGGTGGGGTGGGTAGGTCCAGGGACGTGGAGCAGGCCAGAGCAGGTGGGCAGGGGATAGGAGGTCACGGATGTAGGGGGGGTAGAGGTTGTGGAGCAATTTGAGTAAATTGGAGATCTGTCGAAGAGATCAGAAAGGTGCTCAGTAGTAAATAAAATGGCAAGTTTGCAGGACAGTTTTTTTGCATAGCACTATTGTTTACCCCACTCAGTTATCTCTAGTGCCATCTGTTGAAGTTTTTCATTTCAAACCTATGCCCTCACAGTCTACGCTCAAAGCCTGCATATTATCTTTGTCCACGTTTTCTCATCTCAGAAAGATAATTGTGCCTATGGTCAACTTTCTTATTTCTAGTGAGAAAAAATTCAGCTCCACAAACCTCTTCATGTAACATAGAGATCAACGCTCTGGAATCGCTCTTCAACACAAAACTAGCTCTTCAAAATGCTTGAATCTCCAGTGTCCCAAACTATAATCTACAACAACAACAAAGTTACATTTAAAGAGCATCTTTCATGTCGGGAGGACATCCCAATGCGCTGGACAGTTAGGTTGGGACCCGAGCAACCGGGAGGGACAGGGTAGCGGGGAGGGCTGGGAAAGAGTTAGGAGGGGAAGGAGGGAAGCAGAAGGGATGATCGAAGAGGAGGGTTTTGAGACCGGCCTGAAAGAGTCAAGAGAGGAAGCAAGGAGAAGGGACTGTGGGATGGAGTTCCAAAGTGTGGGGGCAGAGAGGCTGAAGGCTCGTCCACCGATGGTAGGGCAGGTTGGGTGGGGGCCATGGAGCAGACCAGAGCATGCTGAACCGAGGGGAAGGGCAAGTTCATAGGGAGACAACAACAACAACTTTGATTTATATAGCGCCCTCCACGCCGGACGGAGTCTCAAAGCGCTTCAAACAGCAGATCAGACAGCAGGTCGGAGAGATAGGAGGGGGAAGGCTGTAAATGGCCATGAATCTAGAAGTTATAGTTCTACTTTATATACCTTAAAATGAATGTTCAGACCTCATGAGCAGATGGGGAATCTTCTATAAAATGTATGGCAATTTGGCAGCATATTGATGGTGGCTCCCGCCATGTGCTGGGCTTATGAAACAACTATGGACATACCACAGCCTCTATTGGCTGATCAACACTCGGGAATCACCCAGGTGAATCACTTCACTTCCGCTGATTCTTTAAACTCAGTGCAAATCCCACGATACTTATTAATTATAATATTATTATTACTTAAAAATGTGGATTTCTCAAACTACAGTACCGTGAAATCATCTAGTGCAAAAAACAAAGTTCCAAGAGAGTATCCGGCTGCAGATGTAATGGTTCCAGTCTGCATCAAGGAACTTATGGCGCACAGCATAGCTTCCCTGGCTGAGATAAGTAGTAAGTCTTCTCTGCCTTAATGATGTTGCCTACCACATAAGCATACCAAGATTATAAACTACCTCAAGTGATTCCCCCCACCAGCCCACTCATGGTTGCTGTCTCATCTATTTGAGTTACAATCACCTTCACAGTTGAATGATTTCAGAAAGACTTTGACATTACTTTAGGATTCAAGAGGAAAGAACTGTTGATACAGTTCTACCATTTATCAGCATTTCGTAGTGAAAACAGATCTTAAAGTTCTGTTAAAGTTCAACTGCGTACTTTTAGAGTTTTTGCCGTGGGGAGTCCTGTAGCTCAGTGGTTAGAGCTCTTGCCATGCAAGTGAGAGACTTGGGTTTGGTTCCTGGCAGGGCAAAACCTTGAGCAAGTTTCCTTACTCCACACGCCTGATAACAATCCCTCTAGAAAAAAAATTAGTAACTTCAATCCACGACTGTTTGTGGGACACTGCATTTGGCTACCACGTTTTACCCACAAATATACAGTTGATTCAAGTGAAGCACTTTGAGACCTCTTGAAGATGTGAAAAGCACTACATTGAATGCCAGGATTATTATTTTACTATTATTGTCACCCGATTGCCATAAACTTATCATTATTCCCATTGTTGAAATGATCGTAGTCACTAATTGCGTGATAATCAGTGCATTTGACATAATGTCCTTCAGATCAGGGAGATGTCTCAAAATAACTTCACAGATATACTGTGATGTTTAGTGACTCCACTTTCTAAGTGATTACAGCAGCCTAGGGTCCGGCGATATATCGATATATCGCTAAAACACGATATAATTTTCATATCGATATGCCGATATAGGCATTTTAAAAATATCGATATATCGAAAAGACGATATATCGAGGTAAACAATCGGAATGCGCGCACACTGAGCTACAAGACCCAGAATGCTCCTCTCTATACACAATGCACAGACCGAGGTGCAATGCTACCATATTGTATTCATAGTCCTCGAATACAATATACAGGTATGCAAGGGATGTGGGGGGGAGAGAAGGCTGGGCCCGGGGGGGGAGGGGGAGAGAGACAGCTGGGGCGGGGGGGTGAGGGGGAGAGAGACGGCTGGGGGTGGGGGAGATGGACGGCTGGGGGTGGGGGAGAGGGACGGCTGTGGGGGAGGGGTGGGGGGGGAGAGAGACGGTTGGGGGGGGTGGGGGGGAGAGAGAGATGGCTGGGAGTGGGGTGGGGGGGGGAGAGACGGCTGGGGGGGGGTGGGGGGGGGAGAGAAACGGCTGGGGGAGGGGTGGGGGGGGGAGAGACGGCTGGGAGGGGGTGGGGGGGGGAGAGAGACGGCTAGGGGGGTGGGGGGGAGAGAGAGACGGCTGTGGGGGGTGGGCGGGAGAGAGACGGCTGGGGGTGGGTGGGGGGGAGAGAAACGGCTGGGGGTGGTTGGGGGGTAAAGAGATGGCTGGGGGGGGTGGGGGGGGGGAAAGAGACGGCTTGGGGGGGGAGAGAGACGGCTGGGGGAGGGGGAGAGAGACGGCTGGGGGGCGGGGGGAGAGACGGGGTGGATGTGATAATATACAGATAGATAGAGATGGGGGAGATGTGAGAGAGACACAGAGACACAGACAGAAAAACACAGAGATGGGGAGAGTGAGAGACACAGAGAGAGAAAGATATTTACCTCCTGAGGAGATAGGCGCACGCACCCGGAATGCGCGCACATGCGCAGTACGAAAAACCCGAAAATATCGATATTTTGGTATATCTCGATATGAGCCCATCGATATATCTAAATCGGAAAATTTCCATATCGACGCACCCTACAGCAGCCACTTTTATAAACAGCAATGTCATGCAAACATCCATAAAGCAAATGACAAATTTCCCTGTGGGATTGTTGGTCTGGACATCAGGAAAGTTGGAGGTTGTGGAAAGTGGAGTCACCAAAGAGAGGAGCGGAGAAGTCTAATAAAGGCAAGGATTATTATTTTGAGTCCTCTTATGGATAAAGGTTTCAGCTGCAAAGCGGGGGAGAGAGGGATGCACGCTGTAGAATTCTGTAATGAACGTGTTAAATAATATCTCAAACTATATTAGTGATATATAAATATTTGAGACATATGTAATCAATTGCACAAGATAGGACTTGGTTGTGACTAGCTTTGTAGAGGAAACAAAGGATTGTGTATAAACAGCAGGCTGTTTTCAGTCCTTATCAGTGATTTTCTCTTGGAGAAATGGTCTGCAGTTGGAGAGAAAACTGTGTTGCATTTGTTTTTGCACAGGAACCATCTGGCAAAGAACAATGGGTGAAAGGTCACCTAATGAACTGAATAAAGAGAGATCAATTCAAGGAAGAACGAGAGAAAGGAGAAATTGGAACTTGAAGTCACGAATCCATATTTCAGCTTCAGAAGAAAAGAAGATCAAGACTATGAGTGGAGTAACTCCAGACGTACAATGGTACTTGGATACCGAACTGGGAATGGCACGATAATACCTGGATACTTGGATATCGAACTGGAAACTATACAACAATACTTGGCTACTTTCGGATGTCAAACTGGAAACTGTACAACAATACTTGGATACTTTTTGATGGACTCATATTTGGATTAATATGGAGATTAAATTGGACTCTATCTCTCCCAGAGCATTTGGTTTGGTCAACTCAAATCATTATGAGCTATGCGTTGATAATAATAATAATATTAATAATAATCCTTGCATTTGATACGTAAGCATTTACTTTTAATTACTTATAACTATTACTCACCTGAATTAATAAACATACATATTAATTGTACAACATTTGTGTCAGTCCTTACTTCACCGCAGGGCCACAAATTTAAATCAACCCTTACAAGTTTCTGAGGATGGAAGTCAAGGTCAAGATCTTAGTCAAGGTCTAGATATAGAGTTTGAAGGTAAAGTAGAACATCCCCAGTGAGCGGCTATGATTGATACCAAGTTAGAGACAGAAACAAGAAAATACCAGGCATAACAAGACGTCTGAACAAGACGTTTTGTTAGCTATCATGTTACGTCATTTAGATTGCACTATTAAGAGTCAGAAAGACCTTATGGCACTACAGCTTGATGAATTGCCCTCATTTCCATTTTACTGGCACCACTTTTAAAAAGAAAAGTATGAGAATGATTCAATGCCTGTTTCAACTTCACAATTTCAAGTTTTACCAACTATATTTTACTCACAATGATAATAATTATTATAATACAGTAACAAGACCTATATTGCACTTTTCATGTCTTCTAGAAGTCTCAAAATCCCTCACAGAATATGCTGTAAAATGAATTGACTGTATATTTTGTGAGCAAAACATGGCAGCCAATTGCGCACAGCAGCGTCCCGTAAACAGTCATGGATTGCAATGACCAATTTTATTAAGGGATTATTATCAGGCGTGTGAAGTAAGGAAACTTGCCAAAGGGTTGGCCCTGCTGAGAGTCGAACCCAGGTCTGTTGCTTGTAAGGCAAGTGCTTTAACCACTGAGTTACAGGACTCCACAATGCGGGGTAAACTTCAGTATGTAACAGAAAATGATCCATCTCAAATCGTATTCTATATTCTTGCACAGTTTTACCTTCATGTTTATATCGTCTGTTTGTATATTCCACGTCTGCACTTCATTAGCTGTAATTGCAGCTGCATCAAAACCATTAGCATCTAGAAATCCATAAATGTTTCAATTTTTCATGCATTTCTGCCATTTCTAGAACTTTGGAGACCTAATAAATACCGAGAGTAATTCCATGGTAAAAGATTATATTTTAATCCTCTGTTACACAAAAACTGCAGGATGTTACATAATAACATGATGGAAGTTGGTAAGCATATAAACTCAAACACTTTGTCATAGCCACTCAGTGTGTCAAGATAACAGTTAACTGATAAACATTTGATGCTGACATAGCAATCTACTTGTACCTGCATGGATGTGGAAGGGTAAAGAAGAATGGGCACAGAGTCATGATGAAAATGATAAGGAAAGAAGTCAGAACAAGGCTATACAAAACGGCTGCTTCACTCATATTAAATAGGTTTAATTCCATACTTGAGTATTTTTTTGCCCCTGCACATATTATACAATATAATGCTGTATGCGTTAGATCATTTTTCTGACATTGAAATATGTATGTTGGGTTCACAACAAAACGCATGTTATCAATTAAATCAATCATGCCCTCCATGGCCTTGCCTCACCCTCTGTGTCCTCTTAACCCCCTAGCAACCTGCCCATCCCCTCAGCTCCATGTCCCCTGACCAGTTCAACTGCCCCATCATTTGCAGGCGAGCCTTCAGCCACTCTGCCCCACAACCTCTGGAACTCGATTCCGCAATCCCACCGCCTCGTCGACCCCTCCCAAGCCTCCTTCAAGTCCCGCCTCAACACCCTCCTCTACGACAGTCCCATCAGTTACCCTAAATCCCCCCTTTCCCTCCACCCTCCCCATCCCGATCCCAGCTCGGGATTGAAACAATGACTGCCCAGCACCTTGGGATGTCCTCCTAACATGAAAGGAGCTATACAAGTGTAGTTTTGTTGTTGTAAATCGGTTGTTTAGTAGGTTACCATAATTGTGTATCCTACAGATGTTTGTAAGAGCACAAACCTATCCTCAAGTCATGTTATTATGGGATAATATGGGATATCCTCCTAACGTAAAAGGCGCTCTATAAATATAATTTTGTTTGTTGTAAATACTACCCGATTTTCACAGATATTCTAACATTTTATAACTATTCTGAAAAGAATGAACTAACTCCAGTTGTTGCAAAAATTAAGTTTAAAATTAGTCCATCTACAGCATGAATTAACCAGATCTTAATTGTTTGAGTGTTCAAAGTAGCTGTTGGACATAAAGGTATTTCTGTAATTATTTTAATTATTCTGTAACTCTGGACAAATGTTGAGACAGGAATTATGCATATCATTTTACAATGCTTGAGGGATTCATTATGTGTTAATGTAATTACAATCTCAGTTCTGAACTCACCATAATTTAGTCTATAATTCCTAGTAATGAAACCAAATTTTAAATTATCTGATTTGGGAACTTTAGTCCACAGAGAGCAATCAAAGTGAAAAGGAATTGGAGAAACTGGGGACTATCTGCTTTCTGAATTTCAGAAGTATTTTTGTGCTAGGAATTAGCATCCTCACTCTGTCAAATGGTGCATTAATTAACACATATGAATGACCAGTTTACAAATCAGTTCAAGAACCATATCAAAGCTTTAGCTGCAAAATCATTTTAAACATAATTTTCATATTTGCAATTTTATGTAACGTGTCTGATAAGAAATTCTGTATTAAACATCAAACAGCCATGGTCGGAAATTTATTTCCTTGTTCTTTGTACAGAGATTATAAGAACACTATTTTTAAATTGCTCATCAGTGAGTGGACAGTGGCTTTTTTTTCCAATTGAGCAATAGATTTGAAGATTTCAGTCCAGATACATCAAAAAAACGAAATGAAGAAAAACAGTGAATCACCACAAGAGGAACTGGTGGATCGAACAAGTCAGACATCACAGCGTAAAAGCCGTGATGAGTTATCTAACCTGATATAAAAAGTGACTTACATTTCAGTTATTCAAAAACAAATGGTTTTATTTCCCCTTCCTCTGAATTATGTTGAACATACAATAATCACGTTTAGAAAAGTTAGATAAAGTCTAGCTAAGAGTAGAATTAAAAACTACATTGAGAAATATAAACACAGGTGATTGTTGGTCCATTACATAAATTATAGTGTTAGTTACTGCCTCAGTTAGTAGCCCTCTCATTTGATTCAGCCAGCTATAAAGACCTGACGTGAAAGGTGCTAGATCGGTGTCGGCCAAAATACGGGCCACAGATCCATCAAGGAGCAAACATCAGCATGAATCTAGGTAGGTCTGTGTTTAATTGGTGGTGTGTTTTCAGGTTTATCTTGATCAAATACTTAGGGCATAAATCAAGAAATATTCAATCAATAAAATGTGTTTGGTTGGCCAACCATGAAGATTGGCCACCAAAACGTGTTGTATATTCAAGCCATATGTAGGACATTTGAGCTCACAGTCAATCTGACACTGTATTGGGGGTGTGCTGCATTGTTGGAGGGCCACCTTTCAGATGAGTGTAAAACTGAAGTCCTATCTGCCTGCCGATGGACATTAAAGATTCCATGGCACAATTTAAGAAGAGAAGCTTCACACAGTATCTAGCCAACAATTCCCTAGGTAAAATAAAAACAGAAATTGCTGGGAACAACCAGGTCAGGCAGCATCTATAGAGAAAGGAAAAGTGAGTCAACGTTTCGGGTCCACGAACCTTCACCAGAACTCAATCCTGAGTCCCCCAATCCTCAAGGTAAGATTGGCCATTTAATTCCTGGATGTTTGTGGGACATTGTTGTGCACAAATAGACCACCATGTTCATTGTATTTAATACATCATACACATTGGAGTGTAAGATCTGTGAAACACTAAGTTTTTTTTAGAGAGTCTCTGCAGTTACAGTCATTGCAAAGTCCCACCTTGAGCTGAGTTCCATCAGTAAATTATTCTCTAAACTTGTACCAGATTTGGGAGACTGCAAATGTGCTACTAGTTTGGTGCCAGTGTTATCATTAAAATCAGTTAAACTAATCTCATCAAACTATGTTTAATAATTGGCACTCAGTATCTCAAATTCAGAATTTATAATAATTAAACAAAATTATTCTGTCAGACTTCACTCGGTTTCCATATCAAATTAGGCAACTGGCAACAAAAGGTCCCATCTGGCGCTGTGACTACTTCAATCATCCAGAATATCATAGTTGCCGTTCAATCGGTATTGCTTTTGGAAAGTCCAATATCGAAAAGGCATCAGACACAGCCATCCATAACCTTCTCATGAAGAAAATGTGATTTAATTTTTTTTTTCCATTGATATAGTATCACAATGATAAAATGACAACTCAAAGTTGTTTCGACTGATTTTCTTGGGCTATAGACAACGCTCAATAAAATTCACTTATTCCTGTTGAAAACACATTTTCCAGTGTTATAAATATAAATAGAGAAAGTGTTACAAAACCAGCAGAATGATACGACAAATAACTCTGAAGATTGCCCAGAATGCTGTCTTGGTTGTCTGTGGGAACTATCTAGTCAACCACCACTTGTGATTATATCTGTTTGATTGCATGACTGGCCAAGATAAACGTTCTATTTATCCCCACAAAGGTGAAATGTAAGGCATCCAAACCTCCCTGGATGACTAAGGAAATCGGGGCCAAAATCAAACAAAAAAAAGAGGCTTATGATAAGTGTCAGTCTCAAAATTCAGAAGGGAACAAAGCAGAATATAGGAAGTGTAGGATAGAACTAAAAAAGGAAGTTAGAGGGGCAAAGAGACTGCATGAAAAACAATTAGCGAGTAAGATTAAGGGGAACCCTAAGGTTTTTTACCAACATATTAAGAGTAAAAGGTTGGTCAAGGAGAGGGTGGGGCCAATTAGGGACCTAGGAGGAAATCTCATTGTGGAGGCAGAGGGCATGGCTGATGTACTGAATGAGTACTTCGCCTCTGTCTTCACAAAAGAAAAGGATACAGCCAATGCCATGGTATTAGAGGAGAGGGTAGGAGAAATGGATAGAATAATTATAACCAGAGAGGAAGTGCTAAAAAGGTTGACGTCGCTCAAGGTGGATAAGTCACCTGGTCCGGATGGGATGCACCCTAGGTTACTAAGTGAGGCACGGGAGCAAATAGCAGGGACTCTGGCCATGATCTTTCAATCTTCCTTGGACACAGGGGTCGTGCCAGAGGACTGGAGGATAGCTAATGTTACTCCCTTGTATAAAAAGGGGCAGAAGGACAAGCCTGGTAACTACAGACCAGTCAGTCTAACGTCGGTAGTGGGCAAACTTCTAGAGTCCATAATCAGGGACAAGGTAGATCTTCACTTAGAAAGATATAGGCTAATAAAGGACAGTCAACATGGATTTGTTAAAGGCAAATCTTGCCTTACAAATCTGATAGAATTTTTTGATGAGGTAACGGAATGGGTGGATAATGGTAGCGCAGTTGATGTAGTTTACATGGACTTTCAAAAGGCATTTGACAAAGTGCCACATGAGAGACTTATTATGAAATTAAAGGCCCATGGCGTAAAAGGGACAGTGGCAGCGTGGATCCACAACTGGCTGCGAGACAGAAAGCAGAGAGTTGTAGTGAGCGGCTGTTTTTCAGATTGGAGGGAAGTGAGCAGTGGTGTGCCACAGGGATCGGTTTTGGGACCATTGCTGTTTGTAATCTACATCAATGATCTGGACTTGGGTGTACGGAGTACAGTTTCCAAGTTTGCAGATGACACTAAGTTAGGGAGAATAGTAAACAGTGAGGAGGATAGTAGCCATCTGCAAGAGGATATAGACAAATTGGTAAAGTGGGCAGACACATGGCAGATGAAGTTTAATGCAGAGAAGTGTGAGGTGATGCATTTTGGGAGAAGAAATGAAGGGAGGCAATATAGGCTAGATAGTACAATTTTAAATGGTGTAAAGGAACAGAGAGACCTGGGGATTTGTGTTAGTGACTCGTTGAAGGTGGCAGGACAGGTAGACAAGGCTGTTAAGAAGGCATATGGGATACTAGGCTTTATAAACAGGGGTATAGAGTACAAAAGTCAGGAAGTGCTGACTAACCTCTATAGGACTTTGGTGAGGCCTCAGCTGGAATACTGTGTTCAATTCTGGTCACCACACTACAGAAAGGATGTGAAGGCATTGGAAAGGGTACAAAGAAGATTTACTAGGATGGTGCCAGGATTGAGGGACTTCAGCTATGAGGAGAGGCTAGATAGGCTAGGGTTATTCTCTCTGGAGCAGAGAAGATTGAGGGGAGACCTAATAGAGGTTTATAAGATCATGAGGGGTTTCGACAGGGCAAATAGAGAAAAACTATTTCCACTCGTGGGTGAATCTGTGACTCGTGGTCACAGATTTAAAATAGTTTCAAGGCGCAGTAGAGGGGAGCTGAGGAGAAATTTTTTCACTCAGCGAGTTGTTCGAATCTGGAATGCATTGCCTGAAAAGGTGGTGGAGGCTGATTCGATAACAACTTTTAAAAGGGAATTAGATCTTTATTTAGGGAGAACAGGTCTATTAGGCTATGGGGAGCGGGCAGGGCAGTGGGATTGAATCGCTCTTTTCAAAGAGCCGGCACAGACTAGATGGGCCGAATGGCCTCCTTTTGTGCCGTAAAATTCTATGATTCTATGATTCTATGATTCACACAGTAGTGTGTAATTCTTCATCATTGCTGAAAGATTACAAATAATTGGAGGATTTGGGGACAATACATGAGATACACGAGGAATGAAGGACTCTCAAAAGCATTTGACACTTTGCTAACAAGGATAAACTTCAATACAAACCGATGAATAACAGATGTGTTGAGTCTTCTTCAAGATATTCCTCCTGCTTACATTTGCTTCCAAATAAATGTTTGGAGGTCTGAACAACTAGTAGTCGTACAACTGCTCCCTCAGCTGAACAAGGCTACACATGGGTGTCTTGTTTGACCCTGAACTATCTTACCTCCGCCACATCCACGGCATGCCTTCCACCATCTCAGCAGCATCGGCAGACTCCTCCACTGCCTCACCCCTCAGGTTGTCAAAACCCTTGACCACGTATTTGTCACATCAGGACTATGGAAACTCCTTCCTCGTCGGCCTTCCCGGCTCTTCCCTTCACAAGCTGCAGATCATCCGGAACTCTATAGCTCTTGTCCTCTCCCACACCAAGCTCCGCGACCACATCACTCCCACTCTCGCCTGGCTCCATTGGCTCCCCATCCTCCAGAGGATCAAATTCAAGATCCTCATCCTCACTTTCAAGGCCAGTCATGGCCTTACGCCTTCCTATCTCTCCGACCTGCGGTCTCCCTATCAACCTGCCGGTCCCCTCCATTCAGCGGGCTCCGGTCTGCTCCATATCCCCCGCCCGACCCACCCTACCATTAGTGGACAGGCTTCTAGCCTCTCTGTCCCCACTCTGGAACTCCATCCCAGTCCCTTCGCCTCGCTTCCTCCCTTGTCTCCTTCAAGGCCGATCTCAAGACCCTCCTCTTCGATCATGCCTTCTGCCGCCCTCCCAATTCTCTCCTTCCCCTCCTAACTCTCTCCTGTCCCTCCCACCTGCCCTGTCCCTTGCTTGGGTCCCGACCTGACTGTTCAGCACCTTGGGACGTCCTCCTGACATGAAAAGCGCTCTATAAATGTAATTTTGTTGTTGTTTACAATTTACCACTATGCACCATAGAATCTTACGGCACAAAAAGAGGCCATTCAGCCCATCGAGTCTATGCTGGCTCTTTGAAAAGAGCAATTCAATCCCACTCTCTCTCCCCATAACCATGCAAACTCGTCCTCCCCAAATAAATGTCTACCTCTCTTATAAAAGTTGTTATCGAATCGGCCTCCACCACCTTTTCAAGCAATGCATTCCAGATTCGAACAACTCGCGGAATGAAAAAATTTCTCACCGCCCCTTTGCTTTTTTTAAACTATTTTAAATCCGTGACCATGAGTCAATGATACACCCTCCAGTGGTAACAATTTTTCACTGTTTACCCTATTGAATCCCCTCATAATCTTGAAAACCTCTATTAGGTCTCCTCGTAACCTTCTCTGCTCCAATGAGAATAAACCTAGCCTCTTTAGCCTTTCCTCCACCAGCTGAGCTTCTGTAAGAAAAATGTCATACATAATGATCCTCATTTACAACTATGTTTTAGGGTTTTTGTGGTTAACACTTAAGTGTCATTTATTAATTTGCTATTATCAATTACTTATTCAAAAGAACTGCATAACTCTTTATAAGTTGATTTCATTTTAAATAAACAAACATTGATGTATGATGGTGCAGTTAATATATGGTCATTGTTCCGATACCATTGACCACGCATTCGTCACATCAAGGCTCGACAATGGAAACTCCATCCTCGTCAGCCTCCCTGGCTCTTCCCTTCACAAGCTGCAGATCATCCAGAACTCTGCAGCTCTTTTCCTCTCCCACACCAAGTTCCGCGACCACATCACTCCCACTCTATCCCCTTCGTGGTTCTGCGCTTGAATGGTTCAGATCCTACCTCTCACACCATCTCCACTTTATCTCCATGAACGATTTCTCCTCCAGACCTCACACCATCACGTGCAGCGTCCCTCAGGGCTCTGTCCTTGGTCCCCTCCTCTTCAATATATGTATCTTGGTGAGATTATCCGCAGACATAGTGTCAACTTCCATATGTATGCGGTCGACACCCAATTATATCTCTCTCCCACCACCCTTGACTCCAGCACCACTGCTGTCTTGACAGAATGTCTGTCAGACATCAAGTCCTGGATGAGAGCTAACTTTCTTTAGTTGAATGTCAACAAGACTGAGGCCCTTCTGATTGATTCCCATCAACACCTCAGGATCACCATCCATGGATGCACACTCCATCTTACTAAGCCAGTCCAGAACCTTGGCGTCTTGTTTCACCCTCAACTATCCTTTCTACCTCACATCCGTGCCATGACCCATTCTGCCTTCCCCCACCTCCGCAACATCACTCCGATCCCCAACTGTCTCACATGCAGGCTGCCGAAACTCCATTAAAAAACAATAAAGCACAGGTTTACATGAAAAAAATATTTATTAAAGATAACATTGAAAATTGTTCAAATTCAAGTAAATTATTTGTGATTATTCTTTCTTTAATTACCATTGTTATTGCCCAAGTGAAAATTGTATCAGGAATATTGTACAAGTTTATTAAACCAAGAATATTTTCTACCGCGTTTCATTGACAGCATAAATTAAGAGAATAAACATACAACTGAAAGGAAACTTTTACCATATTAGCATTCAATTGCTTACCAACACAATTGTCATACCCAGTTGACCTCCAGTACACACTGTTGTCTAAATTTAACCTAATTTAGCCTGTAATCCCCAAGTTTAGCAAAAGCAGGAAATCCTCATCTCAAAAACACTGATTTCTGGAAGGATTTGAGGGTATGGTTTTTTTTTCGGGGGGGTTTTATCAGCACCAGTGAACAAACCAAACGTAGCAGAATAAACTGTCTGTTGGGGTCATCAGCACAACAGAACCAATGTGGAACAGTGGTATAAATAGTAAATTCATGGTACGTATCTTCTCTTTAATTTGCTTAGAAAAGTAAGCCTAGTCTATTTCAAAATAAGATGAATAGTGAACCCCTCTAATATAGTCAATAATGGGATTACCTACCACTTGGTTAATAATAATAATCCTTGCATTTGACGTAGCGCTTTTCACGCCTTCTGGACATCTCAAAATGCTTCACAGAATATATTGTAAAGTGAATTGACTGTTCATTTTGTGAGCGAAACATGGCAGCCAATTGCACACTGCAGTGTTCCACAAAAAGTAATGGATTGAAAATTACAGATTTTTTAAAATATCTGGATCATCATTTATCAATAATGAACAACAAAGTGGAAGAGGAATATTTTTCTCTGCTTTCAGAAATAAACTATAGTTAGTCCTACAAAATAATTAGATCCAGCTTCTGGCTCAGTGGTGGAATATAATAATGTGAAATCAGTCTTCATCCAAAAACAGAAGTCGCTGGGAACACTCAGCAGGTCAGGCAGCATCTATGGAGAAAGGAGAAGTGAGTCAACGTTTCAGGTCCATGACCCTTCATCAGTTTCAGTTCTGATGAAGGGTCGTGGACCCAAAACATTGATTCACTTTTCCTCTCTCCATAGATGCTGCCTGACCTGCTGAGTGTTCCCAGCGATTTCAGTTTTATTTTAGATTTCTAGCATCTGCAATATTTTGCATTTTTGTCAGTCTTCAACCAGTTGCTTTCATCCAAAGAGGCAATAATTATCCAATGCAAAAAGACACGTGAATCAAAATACAGTAAAACCCATTTATCCATGACCCGATCAACCGTAACTTCCAGATAACCGGCACCTAAAAAAAAAATCCCCATTCGAATAACTGGATCTTCTCCAGCACAATCACGGTGGCTCATTTAATGAGTCGATGTTGCACGAGAGTACAGTACGATTAGTTCTGAATGTTGCCGGTAGTGGCACTTCAGTTTTTTCTTCTTAAAACCACACAAAGCTGCACATATTCTGTTATTATTTAGTCTATTATTAATATGGTTTTTTTTTTAAAAAGGTTTTTTTTGTGTTGGGTTTTTGGCAGCTGGCCACCTGAATATCCGGCACTCTGTTTAACCGGCATTGCCTTGATCCCGAGGGTGCTGGATAAACGGGCTTTTACTGTATTGAGAACCTCCAAAGTAAATATAGCTAACATGTTCCTTATCATGTTATCCCGACATGAAAGCCACTCTACAAATGTAATTTTATTGTTATTTGTTGTATCAGAAAGCTGGCCATGATAGAGTGACAAACAATACATCTCATTACAGTTTGAGGGGGATGGAGGGGAGGTGGTGGGCAGTACACTCCAATGTTACATGCTGAACATTTCCCACATAATCAAACCAAGGACAGGAGACAATGTTGGTAAGTAATTATTCAATTTAGCTTTAAAAAGATGGTTTGGTTTGCTGTCAACATTATTTTACAGTTAGTTTCAAGAGAATGTTTCATAAATGATTATATTGTTATACCATTTGAAAAGAATAAAAATGTAAATTTATTGCTTAAAGCTTTTTGAGCAGTCCTGTGAACAGTATAGACGCACATGCAGAAGTACTGCTTCAAGATATACTTAATTGTCATAACAGCATTCTCTCACAGCTTTGCATAATCTTTAAGGATCATTTCAAGTTTCTGACTCAGCATGATGTTTCCCTTCACCTTCAATTTACCTGCAAAGAAAGCCTGCAAAAATGTAAATGATTATTATGTTAATTTTCACAAAGGCATTGGAAAATGAGAAACATTTTGTTCTGAAAGTAAGAGAAATATTTATTGCACACTCATGCGCTGAAAGTCTGGTATAGAATATCATACAAACCCCCAAAAAACTTATTCTGAACATAATTTGCGCAGAAGAGAAATTCATTTGGTATTAGGTAAATCAAGACTGAGAAGACCACACTTAATTTAAAATGAATTGTATTCGATAAGCAGAATTTAAGACCTTGATGCAAATGGAATTTTTGTTTACCCTAACCACCAAATGAATTTGAAAAAAGGTTCAAACAGCTAGTGCTGAATTATCTATCGAAATGTAATCTGATTCAACAACAACAACTTTGATTTATATAGTGCCCTCCATGCCGGACGGCGTCTCAGCGCACTTCACAATAATAGATCCCGGGCCTGAGCCAGGGGCAGGGGGAGAAAGGTGACCAAAGGCGAGGTCAAAGAGAAAGGTCTTTAGCTGTGACCTGAAACTTGGAGGAGAGGGGAAGAGACGAACAGAGTGAGGAAGGGAGTTCCAGAGACTCGGGGCATATGGCTGAAGGCACAAACGCTGATGGTGGAGCAGAGGATTCAGGGGACAAGGAGGAGGCCAGAACCGGTAGAGCGAAGGCAACATGTGCTGGTTTGAGGAGATAGGTTAGAGAGGTAGGGGGGTGCAGAGGAGTGGAGGGATTTGAAAACAAGGGTGAGGATCTTGTAATCGATCCTCTCCGGGACAGGGAGCCAATGAAATTGTGGTGGAGGGGAGACCGGCGAGGACAGCATTAGAATAGATCAGCCGAGAGGTGACAAAGGCATGGACCAGGCTTTCAGCGGCTTCTGGGGCAAAATATTGCTGGAGACGGGCGATCCATCGGAGGTGGAAAAAAGCTAGTGAGAGACCGGATGTGGGGGAGGAAGGATAGTTGGGGGTCGAACCTGATGCCTGCAATACTGTAATTCATATTATAGTACAAATCATATGGGTACCATTCAATACAAATGATTTAATACTTTCAGCGATATTTCTCCTATATTCCCCTATCAGCGCCTTGGGATGTCCTCCCGATGTGAAAGGCGTTCTATAAATGTAATTTTGTTGTTGTTGTTTGTTGTATTGCGAGTATCTGGTTTCAGTGCAGTCAAAACTGCTAAAATCCGGGACCATGAAAGTAAACCTTTTGGAAACAAAATCTGAAGGCTATAACATACTGTGGAAATTTAGTTAGTTGGCTGTAATAAATTCATTGAAATACAATTTTAAGCACTTCTAATGATATCCACACATTAGGGTCTGGCGATATATCGATATATTGCTAAAACCCGATAAGATTTTCATATCGATATGCCGATATGGGCATTTCAAAAATATCGAAAGGAATCTAGTGAGAAATTGAATGGGTACGCTGGTGGGATCCTCAACGAAAGTGCTATTATGTTACCACTGTGTGTGTATATATAGATATATATACATCTTGATTATACACAGCAGTATTTATATTGTGGAGGTTATGTAATAACAGGAATGGTGAAAAACAACAGAATGCTAGGAGCTTAGTTCTAATCCATACAAAACTGTCATTGATAGATTCTATTAACAGTAAAATATGTTCTGCAGTTCAATACAACTAAGATGGGATTTCAATCAAGTTCTAGCATGTTTCATTTGGTACTTACATAGATTATCTGCAATCAGTGAAATAATCTATGTGCACTAATAATTTTACTGTGCTTTCATTTCAAGATTAGGTGCTGTTTCAACAATACAGCAATATTATTTGTCCAAATTCTAACATTAAGAAACTTTCTATTAATAAAAAATTCCAGACATTAGAACATCTTTCATTTAGTTAGTTTCCTTCATTTAGGATTATGTCTTGGAATGTTTTACTGGGACAAATCAGAAATCAAGCAGAGGAGGTGGGAGGTAATCGCAGGTTCAGTTGAAGGTTTCTAAGGGGATTTAAAGAGAAGAGGCGAGACAAAGTGATAGAGAAAGGGAGTTCCAGAGAGTGAGGCATAGTTGCTAAATTTATATTTATCAAACTCTTACCTTTTGAGGATTGAGATTTCCTAATGCCACTTGCATGAAATCTTCATCAGACACTGTAAAAATTGTATCAGCTCGACTCCTTGCTTCTGCTTTGTACAACTCACCAGACCCATTCTTCAGGTCAATAGCTACAAAATATCAGACAACCATAAGATACATGTTTCTCATTGTCTAATTCACAATTTTAAATTTAAGATTTCAAATGAATGGGAAAATGCAGATCATGCTGATGAAATCTACAAAGAATTCATAATTAGATTTAGGAAAACTGTCAATACACACTTGGTTTGCTATGGGGTAACCAACACTAAACATCCAGTGGATATTTTAATGTTCTCTAAATACAGGTTACATAAAACATATACTGTAGGTATCAATGGGTTTTATAAAATGTTTCACTTACTACTGGAAAAATAGTGTTTCCCAGTACTTCAGAAAGATGTTTAACCTCCAAACAAATGAGCAATCAGTGAGTATTGTACAAAGTCAATAATAATAATCTTTGCATTTGATATAGCGCTTTTCACGTCTTCTAGACGTCTCAGAGCGCTTCACAGAATACAACAACAACCAAATTATATTTGTATAGTGCCTTTCATGCCAGGAGGACGTCCCAAGGCGCTGGACAGGTTACTGCTTCGGACCCGAGCTAAGGACGGGTGGGGGGGAAGGAGTCACCAATGGGACCATCGAAGAGGCGAGACTTGCAGGAGGCCAGTGAAGGTGCGAGACGGAGTGACTTTGGGATGGAGATAAACTGTAAAGTGAATTGACTTATATTTATGGGTGAAATGCGGCAGCCGATTGTGCACAGCAGTGTCCAGCAAAAAGTTGTGGAATTAAATGACCAATTTATTGTTGGGGTTTTTTCTTGAGGGATTACTATCAGGTGTGTGCAATAAAGAAACTTGCCCAAGATTTCTCCCTGCCTGGAATCGAACCCAGGTCTCTCGCTTGAAAGGGGAGTGTTCCAACCACTGAGCTACAGGACTCCACAATGTTGTATGAATCAGCAATCTAATGTCGGATCCAGGACCTCAAATTAAAGCCTCTAATGATCTGGAAACAAATACTAACTACAATTCAGTGCGAAAAGGTAAATCTGAGTCCCATAAACCAGAGGCTACTAAGACTGGTGATAATTATCATATCCAACGGGTTATGAAACATCGCAATTTTTTAACCACACTGTTCTGGAACATGCTCATTATTTTTGATTGAAGCAAATAGCATTGAAATCCCACATTAGAACAAGAGTACTGAAACCGAATGAGATTAAACAATTGGGTTTCTTAAATCACTGCAGGTTTAGGGTGATGAGTGGGTGAGAAGAAAACTTTGCAGCTAAAGATTGAACATCTTTCAAATAATGAGGAAGATACATTTAGCAAAATGCCTACAAAACATCAGGAAATCAGCTAAAGTTGGAGGATACTTCAGACACACAGTGTCACTGTATTTACTGTCTTGGGAGCTTTCATTTCTACAATAACAAAGATAAACATAAACATGCCTGAATATACATCGTCATTCAATGACGAAGTATAGGACACATCATGAAAGAGAATGCCCTGCCCTTTCTTTTGTAATATATCTATGCACTATTAATTATGCACTGTTAAACATAAGTTAGTTGCAATTGGGGTGGAGAAAAAAAAAATCATGGAATTATCCAGATGATTAGAAGTTTATGTACGCCAAGAAAGCTGTTCAAGAATATTCAACCGCTTTTAGCGCTTTTCATTATCTTTCTTACCCCTTGCCCCATCGTCCCCACCAAGTTCCCACCCCCAGCCCAGTGGTCAGTATAGCCATTATAGTTGATTGCCAATATAAAAGTAAATGTTTTGTGTTGAGTACCTAAATGATCATTAGACAAAATCAGAAGCAGATTGAACATTTAAAATAACTAAGAATTATTTCAGAAGCAGCAAACTTAAAAGATTAAATATTGTTGACTATTCTATACCGAAAAATTGTCTTGCAAGCACAACATCTATAAATGTAATTCTGTTGTTGTTGTACAATGGTTTACTTTTTTTTAAAAAAAGTTTTATGATCAAACAAAGATCTTAGGCAAATAATTGTAACAATTTTAAAAATTAGAATCCAGAAAGATTACCCTAATTATCAATTACCCCCAATAAAATACTGAAATTTCAAGACTTCATTTGTTTTAATATAAAAAAATGCCACCTTCTGGTCATTTCAAATTTGAAGTTGTATGCCAGTACTTAAAAGAGTTAAACCAGCAAATCCTTTTGACTCAGCATAGAAACCAAGGCAGAGAAGCTTATGTAACTTAGAATTTTGTATGTGGTTCTGTCTACTCTATCTAAATGCAGACTTAAATCATCCTGAAGCTGCCATTGTCACTGTCCCTGGACTCAAGAGCATTAACTGCAGATGTCAGGGCTGTACTTGTCATATAGGACAATAATGAGCTGAAGGGCTCAAAATATTTATATCTGTCAATTTCTACAGCTCACCATTGCCACAGCTCAGGAAAGTAGCAACAAATCATAGATAAAAAGCAGAACAACACAATTCAGCAGCAAAATTTGAGGGGGGCACTGCCAGGTATGTCAATAAGAGCTTATGAAGAAAATAAACAACACTTTGATTCGAATTACAATAATATTAACAATCGCTGCATGTGATATAATGTTTTTCACGGCCTCTAGACATTTCAAAGCGCTTTACGGAATATACCGCAAAGTGAATTGACTGTATATTTATGGGCGAAACGCGACAGACATTATCCACCCTTGGAGTTAATGAAATCCAGCATGGACTTCACATCATTCAACAAAATATATACTAAAAGAGTTTAGAAGCTTAATCTTATTACAGTACTGTTACCCAAAACAAACTTACAATATGTCAAAAACTGTTTCGAGTCTAAGGAAGTCAGCAATTTGATTTTTGCCCTCAGCCATCATTAGTAATTGAGTAGTTTCAACATGATCACGCATTTAAGTTTAATTAAGGCATTAAAATGAATATGATTAAACTGGAGCATTAAGAATAAAAGAAAAGTTAATTTTAATCAAACGTTACTAACCTTTCTGAAATGTATGTGTGATTCATTTCCCCAACCTCCAACATTAAGCTATTTCCCTTTCACATACAAGTCACACCATTTACCATTGAAATAGAAAATTTAATTCTGCCTTGTTTAATTAAATCTCTAACACAACCATAAAAGTTCATCTTACTATGTGAAACAAGAATTCCTGAATTAGAAAGTACAATTTCAATACTAAGTTATTACAACTTGAATTCAGTCAAAAATAATAATAATCCTTGCATTCGATACCGCGCTTTTCATGTCTTCTAGACATCTCAAAGTGCTTCACAGAATATATTGTAAAGTGAGTTGACTGTATATTTGTAATGCAGCAGTCAATTAGGCACAGCAGTCTCCCACAAACAATCGTGGATTTAAATGACCAGTTTTTTTTTTGAGGGATTATTATCTGGCGTGTGGAGTAAGGAAACTTGTCCAATGTTTCGTCCTGCCTGGATTTGAACACAGGTCTCACACTTGTAAGGCGAGTGCTCCAACCACTGAGCTATATTTCTCCACACAGAACAAAAATACAATAATACACTGACATACAAAAATGACATAACCACCTGGTAGAGATGCATAATAATATGCCTCCAGATCACCTTCAAACCGGCTGTGTGGCCTTTCATTGCAGTGAATTAAAATGACAGCACCAGATAAATGAGCCTTACCTCTCTGGCTATCAAAGTGAAAAATCAAAGTTGAAATTTAGAAGTCTATCTTTGATGTAGACACATTTAGAAGCAGAATGAAGAAAAAATTATATTTCTTAAGTACTCTGTTACCCCTCACAGAAATGTTCCAGTAGCCGTGCAACCAACTATAATACAGTAGATCTAATTTAGGAGATTATCAAAATGGCAGTCAAATACCTCTGAAAGATTTACACTTCAAAAGGGGTAAGGGTATGTACTGAACATTTCCTTTAATGGTATCACAAAAATTTTATTTAAGAGATTTTGAATATTTGCAAATTAAAAATATAATAGCAGATGTGTGTAGATTAAGTGAAGTATTCATTTCTTACCTGATGAATCATTACTTTTTAGAATACATGAAAACAAACACAGACTAGATTGAAGGTGCATCTCTGCCTAACTTTACATACCAGACAGACACATTCATCGCAGAACAGCAGCAACACATCTATCTGTATTGTTTCCCCTGCATTATTTTAGTTTCATGTAATTTTACCCAATTTGAAATTAATCTACTCTGGACATAGTATAGCCTGACAGTATAAACTAATGTCAAATTGAACAAGTAGCTGTAATATATTTTGTATATTTTTCAATCTAACAATTACCACTGAAATAAATGGGTTCCTAAAAATACAATTTAAAGTAATTAAAGAAATATTAAAATGGAGTCTGTAAAATTTAATTTTCAGCAATCTTTTTTTATTGTTCATGCTCATATTACTGTACTTACTCCAGTGTGCTGCAGTTTTTCCGTCTCTGGTGATATCCCATTGGAAAACTGCATTCACCTTCTTCACTAGTTCCTTGCCAACATCTTTAATGCGTCTGCTGATTTCTCCAAACACAAGGTCACTTTGAAGCTCTCCTCCCTATTACAAAGTCAAACGAAATATGCTTTGCACAAAATTCATATCATACTACCAACACTACCTCGACATCCAAGGTTTTTGAATGCACAAAGTTGATTATTGCCTCTAAGTACTATTGCACTGAATTGAACTGTACTTATAACTGAATATTGACATGGAGGCAAGCAGAATATCTCATTTTCAAAAAAAATCTGTTGGGTGATCAATTCAGCTCTCAAAATCAACAGAATTGCTTTTTTGACCCAACAGAACACCTGAAATTATAGCGAATTCCAACAATATGACAATTTTTCTGAAAACAGTATAGTTGACCAATAGATGTCATTTTACATTACCAAATATATTTCTCAATTCCAAAATTTCAAGAATTTGCTCAGAATATATATATCATATGTATGGAGATTTAGTACTTGCAGTATTCTCAAGAATTTTCTGCTCATTTTACCATTCATAAAATAATATGCAATAACTGCACAGCATAAATTACCGTTCCTTTGAACCAATATACTGCACTATGGTTAGAAAGTACCAAAGTTCATACAAGTTAATTTTTAATGGATCAAATTCAAACCCCATTGTGTAAAAAAAAAGGAGGCCACCTTACGTTGCCAACAGTATTAGTTGTGGTTTCATCTGCAGTGTCCTTTAGATCCACATATGCTCCTGCAAGGACGATATCACCTGTTTCTTTTACCTTTTGGAGGGAAAGGAGACACTATTTAAAACTTAACATTTTTAACCATCTAAACAGGGTACATTATTTAAAGTGCACAGGTGTGCAGTTGTACACATTGTAAAGACAATTTACTTTTAATGCCACATAATTGATGACAAATCTAAATTTTCTCCCAAAGGAGAGTCATTAATACCTCCTTTTGGTTTTATATACTTTGAAATAATTGAATAGTTGATCTAACATTAAACACTATCCATACAGGATATACAAGCACAGTAAAAGCCTGTTTAACTGGCACCCGGTCAACCGTAACTTCCGTATAACCGGCACATCAAAAAAACAAGTCTGCATTCGATTAACCGGAATTTATCCAGAAAAATGCATTTAAAAAAATATATTGCGTTTTCGGCCGAATATCCAGCATGCGCTTTAACCGGCATTAGCCAGGTCCTGAGGGTGCCGAATAAACGGGCTTTTACTGTACCCATTTTGAGCTAAAATATTTCAGATTTAAAAACTCCTTCAACTGCATTTTTCAGGCAAGAATGAATAAAGGAAAGGTGACATGCCAAATGAATTATCAGATAACTCAAAAGAATAAAGTACAGTTGTTAAAAAAGCATATTGGATACTAGGCTTTATCAATAGGGGCATAGAGTACAAAAGTCAGGAAGTTCTGACTAACCTCTATAAAACTTTGGTTAGGCCTCAGCTAGAGTACTGTGTTCAATTCTTTAGGAAGGATGTTAAGGCATTGGAAAGGTTGCAGAAGAGATTTACCAGGATAGTACTAGGAATGAGGGATTTCAGCTATGAGGAAAGGCTGGAGAGGCTAGGTTTATTCTCATTGGAACAGAGAAAGTTACGAGGGGACCTAATAGAGCTTTTTAAGATCATGAGGGGATTTGACAGAGTAAACAAGGAAAAACTGATTCCACTGGTGGATGTATCAGTGACATGTGGTCACAGATATAAAATAGTTTCAAAAAGAAGTAGAGGGGAGACGAGGAGAAATTTTTTCACTCAGCGAGTTGTTCGAATCTGGAATGCATTGCCTGAAAAGGTGGTGGAGGCCGATTCAATAACAACTTTTAAAAGAGCAGTAGACATTTATTTGGGGAGGATGGGTTTGCGCGGTATTGGAAGAGAGCTGGGGAGTGGGAGTAAATTGCTCTTTTTAAAGAGCCGGCATAGAGTCGATGGGCCGAATGGCCTCCTTTTGTCCTGTAAGATTCTATGATTCTATGATATAGTTGGCTTCCCGAATGCATTATAATTCCTATTTCAAATCTGGTCATGACATAATCTTTTTAATACATTATGGAATTATTTCTTTTTTAAATGAACTATGAATGTAGCCAGTCAGTCCTTTGGTTTTTTGTCAGCTGTTTTTGGATTCTCGCTTAATAATCATAATAATAATCCTTGCATTTGATGTAGCGCTTTTCACATCTTCTAGACATCTCAAAGCGCTTCACAGAATATACTGCAAAGTGAATTGACTATATTTGTGGGCGAAATGCGGCAGCCAATTGCACACAGCAGTGTCCCACAAACAGTTGTGGATTGAAATGGCAAATGTATTATAGTTATTTTTTGAGGGATTATTATTAGGCATGTGGAGTAAACGAATTTGCCCAAGTTTTGCCCTGCCTGGATTTATTTGGGGGACTCTCTTGGACATGTTTAGTCCAGTATCACATGTTGTCTTTTATTTAAAAGGCCAAGTGCAGTCGAGTGACCCAAATTTTCATGGAACATGTTTAAATGTCTAGCCGAAGACAACCAATTTGAAGCGCACAGTAAGATTACAGGTTTACTGGTAACTACACTCTGCAGTTCATTATCTAGAACAGTGTCCGCTGTGCTGCAATAGCAGAGAACTGCTGTAGACTTATGTAGGCACAATTTTAGAAACAGCTTCTGGAAATTCTATGTACTCTTGATTTCTATTGTGATCAAATAAAAGAAAATTACAAAATCCAAAACACAAAAATTGCTTTGTACGTTTTACAAACCTTTCTTTATAATGGAGCTGTGACTGTTAATATAAGCGGCTTAAATCATTATCCATCATTTAAATTTGAACTGTGCAACTTTCTTTTGTGATATGCATCACAAAACAGTGCAAATGTGCTTATCAGGTATATGATTATTGTGTAGCTGCTGGAATCTTTTCTTTCTCCATAATATATGATTAAGCTGAAAAACACGCCTTTACGACTATTATTTAAGTAGATGCTTGTGAATAGATTAAGAATTTTTTTTCACAGGAAAGGATTTGTATCTTTAAAATAAAATTTACAGAGCTTTCCTGAATGGGTGCTCACTAGTTGGTATGCATATACCATAGCAGATAAATTTGCATATAAATTCAAATAATAACAAAATTGCACTTCGTATCGGGAGGACATCCCAAGGCGCTGGACAGTCAGTGTTTTGAACTCGAGCTGGGGTCGGAGAGGGTGGAGGGAAGGGGTGTGACCGATGGCACTGTCAAAAGGCGATGGGTGCTACAGTTGAAGCATTGCAGTTCCTTCAGAAAATATTACAGTAGATTTATTTGAAGGTAATCTTAAGTTTGAGTTGAATACAGATGTGGGTTGTTCTGTTGTTCATTATATATTAAACGTCTCCAATTTATAAATAAAATAAGGAACCTGAAAAACCTAATTTAACAGTTTGAATATTACAGCCATTAAGGTGTCAAGAAGTATAAGGAGAAAGTGATGCATCTTCCCCCAGAGTAAATGTTTTGCGAAAACTTTTATTTTGCTGCCTATTGAGGTTAACCTGTGAATATTTGGATTTGATAATTAGATGCATACATGCATGAAACCTTCCTTACAATAATAAAATACATTAAGTATTATAATAAAGTGTACGACACAAAATGTTAATTTTCCTGGTTAAAAAAAATGTAATGTATCATTCTATAATTTTTATGATGTGGAAATATTCAGCATTTCATCAGAGTGGGAATGTTCCTGACCTTCATTTTAATATGTATGCGATTTCCTTCTTTCCACATTTCGGTTTGTAGCATCTGTCCTGGAATCACTGGCTTTGCAAAGCGAGCCTTTATTAATAGAAAATAATCAGTGTAAAAACATTTGCACTGTTCCATAGTTGCTAAAGTTATACCATCTATATCAGCTGTTTCACAATCATGATCAAATAGTGTCAATCAACTTCAGCATTACATTGTCCAATAATAGTTAGCTTCTATTCATGTCTAACCATATAAGCGAAAAGAATTGAGAAGAATAATGAAAATATGATGGGTATAGACTAGAAATAAAAGACTGGGGTGCTTAAACAGGTTAATTATTTAATCTACAGTGTTCATCCAACAGGGATCTGTTACTTACAGTAACAGCTTATTCAATTAAATTGAATTCCAATTTTTCTAGCTAAGTGCAGTTTTACAAGGAAAAATCCTGAATGTTCTTTCCCATTGGAATAGATAGCCTTAATATATTTTCACAAACCTTGTGTATCAGATTCTGAACTGCATATGTATTTTCCTTCACAATGGACACTTGCAACTTTATGCAATATACTTTCGGCGACTCGATATTAAGAGGAAATTCAATGAAGAAAATAGAGCATTTTCCTATATTTGCACCACATCCAGCGTGGCCAGGTATGGGTCAGAAATTGAGTAAAGCTCACATCTATTCAATTCTAACAAGAATAATAATAATAATCCTTGCATTTGATATAGCGCTTTTCACATCTTATCGACGTCCCAAAGCGCTTCACAGAATATACTAAAAAGTGAATTGACTGTATATTTGTGGGCGAATCGCAGCAGTCAATTGCGCACAGCAATG
This sequence comes from Hydrolagus colliei, assembly GCA_035084275.1. Classification (NCBI taxonomy): domain Eukaryota; kingdom Metazoa; phylum Chordata; class Chondrichthyes; order Chimaeriformes; family Chimaeridae; genus Hydrolagus; species Hydrolagus colliei. The sequence goes on from CM068742.1 coordinate 35,147,232, forward strand.
TCCCACAAACAGTCGTGGATTGAAATGACCAATTTTATTATTGTGTTTTTTTGGGGACGGATTATTATTAGGCGTGTGGAGTAAGGAAACTTGCCCAAGGTTTCGCTCTGACCTACTTAGATTCGAACACAGGTCTCCCCAGCTTGGTCTCCCCATCTTGCAAGACAAGTGCTGTAACCACTAAGCCACAGGAGCTCCAATGTCCCAGAACCTCAATCTCAATAGAGCACCTACTTTGCAACAGTTTGACAAAGAACCCATGATGGCTCCCAGAATGAAGCTGTCAATTAGTGCTGAATTATGGACAGTGTACTCTGCTAAATAATAATTTGATAATAAATAAATAATCCTTGCATTTGATATAGCAACTTTCAAGTTGGGAGAAAACTGCCCAAAGTGCTTCACAGGATTACTGTAAGGTGTATTAACTGCATTTAGTGCTCCAAAGTACAAAACTATAATATGTATCAAGTCCACTAATTAAATATCACTTAGGAGATACATTGAGCTATCAGACTGGCTTGTATTCAAACGTAGAAAAGGTCTTGGTTCAAAACTAATCCATCCTTCTAACAAATGCTACTAGAGTTATTTTAAAGATGTAATAATTAAAATTGCCTGAATGAGCTATTGCAAAAACAATTCACTCCTCATAAGAACATAAGAATTAAGCGAAGTAGACAATTCGGCCCCTGAAGCCTGCCGAGTCATTCAATAAGATCGTGGCTGATCTTTTAATTTAACTCCATTTAACCCACCTTATCCCCATATCCCTTAATCCCTTTATCCATAAGAAATCTATCAATCTCAGTCTTGAATATGTTCAAGGATTGAGCATCTACAGCCCTTTGAGTGAAGAAGTTTTTCCTCAACTCAGTAGATAAGTGAACTGAAAACAACAACAACAAAATTACATTTTTAGAGCACCTTTCACATTGGGAGGACATCCAAGGCACTTTTCCTATATTTGCACAAAACAAAAGAATAGTCTTGTACCTTAATAGCCTTGAATTTTGTCACATCATCATTGGCATACTGCTTCAAAACATGTCGAACGGCAAACCCAAAAGAACACAACCCATGCAGAATAGGTTGTTTGAAACCTTTACAGGAATAAAAAGGAAGCACGTTATTTGAGATTGTTCCAATTTCTCAAACATTTCAGAAATATAATTTAATATGTTACTACACTCTGGAAGATGGGCAGTTTTACTTTATTAGAATACTGTCCAGTGGTTTGTGTGGAAATGTAAGATATGAAAAAACAATCCCAACTATACATGCATGCATTCAATTTTTTGGGAAAATTCATTCCTATCAAATCAAAGTATTACTGAGTTAATAATAATCCTTGCATGTGATACAGCGCCTTATTTCTTTGTTGAGATGTCTCAAAAGTGCTTTACAGAATATATTGTAAGTGTATTGGCTGCGTATATTGTGGTTGAAACACTACAGCCAATTATGCACAACAGTTTCAGAACAAATAATCGTGGATTGAGTGATCAATTATTTTGAGTAATTATTACAATCGACTAACAACCAGATTTCCTACTTACTGCAAGATAAACAGAGATATGTGGAACAAGGAAACTTGCCTAAGGTGTTGCCCTGCCAAAGAATCACATTCAGTTCCTCTTGCTTTTCACATTGCGAGGACGTCCCAAAATACTGGATAGTCTAGGATGTGAACCTGAGTCATGGGGAAGGGGGAGCTCAAGAAGGGTGGATGTCAGAGAGAGTAGAAGGGTGGCTGAAGGCACAATCGTAGAGGGTCTTGAGACATGCGTTGAAGGAGGCAAGGGAGTGAGACAAAGAGAATGTAGGACGACATTCCAATGGGTGGGGGCAGAGACGATGAACGACCACTGATGGTGGGGGGGGGGGGTTGTCATGCGGGACATATAGAGCAGGCCGCAGTAATGTAGAGAGCGGACAGGTTAATGTGGGGTCAGCAAATCACAGAGATAGGAAGGAGCAAGCCTGAGGAGGGCCTTGAAGGTGAGGACAAGGATTTTAAACTCTATCCTCTGGTGATGGGTAGCCAGTGGATCCAAGCGAGGCTGTGGATGGAAGGGTCATGGAGCCTGGTGCAGGAGAAAACATGACCTGCAGAGTTGAGGATGATCTGTAGATTGTGGAGGGAGGAGTTGAGAAGGCCAACAAGCAAGGAGTTGGCATAGTTGAGTCTAGATATGATGAACAATTGTTTGAGGATCTCGGCAATCTGAGGGGTGAGGCAGTGATGGTGCAAGGCAATGTTGTAGAGATGGGGGAAGGCAGAGCAGATCATGGCACAGATGTGGGGTAGAAAGGATAGTTGAGGGTCAAACAAGACACCAAGGTTACGGGTTGGCTTAGTGAGATGGAGTGTGATGCATGGTGATCCTGTCAGCAACTGACAAGAGCCAATCAAAACAACAACTTCCTTTTTTTAACCTTCAGCAGTGGATCACACAGCTGTCAATTATTTTTTTAAATCCCTTGGAGCACTGTGAAATTACCTAACCAGGCATGATCAGGCTGCCACAAAGATAACTGAACTGGCACAGCAGCTCAATCGCATTTGATATCTGAATGTTGTACTTAAATCTAGTCTATCAATCTTCAAGCTTATATGGCTACAACACTGGTACTGTATTTGGAGTCAGTTTCTAACCAATCAGAGAATATATTTTACAATATGACCAATCTGTGCCAGCCTGGTTTAGTTGGTAGCATTCTCACATCTGATTTATTGATTGTGGGTTTAAATTGGGACTTGGAAATCATATAGTGTATGCTGACAGCCCAATGCAGTGTCGGGGGGGTGCTGTATTGTCAAGGTGCTGTCCTTTGGTTGAGACATTTAACTAAGGTCCCATCTGCCTGTCCAGATGGATGCTAGAGAACCCATGGTACTTTTCTAAAAAAGGCAGTTTTCCTATTGTCCTGGCCAACAATCCACCAACTAAAACTGGTCATTTACTCCACTATAGATGTTTGTAGGACTTTGATGAATGCAAATTGGTTACTGCGTATGTTTTTCGCTGACACAAAACACAGTCACTGCATTTGACATTATATCCTGTGAAACGCTTTGACATGTCTTGATGACACGATAAGGTGCTATATCAACTACATAGATTATTTATAACCTCTAAAATGGATGGTGTTGCACTACAAAGACCAGAAGACAACATACACTATTTAAAACAGTAAAAGTAATTGAATGCTGGAATAATTAATAGCATTGCCTTTTCTTCATTTAAAAAAAAGGCTATATAACTAGATAAATATCAACTCCAAAAGCAAGTTTTTCAACAAATGCCTCACAAAGATTTACAGATTATGTAGTCATTCATGTTCTGCATATATTTCATAAATAACTTCCAATCTAACTCTTATGAAAGAGACTTTATCACATTCTGATCTATTCAGTGGGCAGATATGGCCAATTGGGATAAATTATTAGATGGTATATCTGTTTATTTTACTGAACACAATGTACATCAATCACTTACTGCCATACATTGATTGAACACAGGTACCAAATTATTATCTCAAGATATTCTGGTCCAGCTCAAATAGTAACAAATTTAAGACCTTCCAAGCAGCCGCTGAAATGATTTGCATTGTCTGAATTTACACTACAGGTACATGAATTGATATTCTATCAAAACCATCTTAAATTGGTTTTGCAGCTATCAATTGAGGTGCAAATCATTTTCAAATTGTGTAGATCACACCACATTAACACTGTTGCTAGCAGAAAAATTAGAACATAGAAAAAAGTTTAATTTAGCAAATAAGGGTCACCTCCTAGAGCAGCAAAGTTTGGGTCAATATGCAAAGGGTTCCAGTCTCCACTGAGTCGATACAGAGCAGCCTGTAAGAGAGAAAGCTACAATCTCAGAGCCAATGTATAACAGTGAAAATTGCATGGTTTAGTTAGTTAACCTCCAGCAGAACCCCAACACACACATTCAGCAATCTCTAAACTTTCCGGAATTAATTAGGTGGAGTGCATCCCTCTCGGGAGAGAGTTCGCACAATTTTCCAGACAAGAGAAATTTCCAAGCACAGATGGATTTTGGAACTCTCAATTTGGTTTGGATACTCTTAAGCAAAGTCATGGTTTTATGCACGTGTGAAGATTCCCATTTGACCATCAAAAATGTGGAATCTATCAGAGCGCTTGTACAGTTTTGCAAATCTTCAAACGTGTGCACTCACTCATTAATCATCACTCACCTTGAAAACAGGTATACAACCAATGGCTAAATATGTTAGCCTCAGATATTAATCTTGAGCTACTTACATACAGCCAGACCTAGCAAAATAAAGTAACTGACTACCACAACTTAAGTGTTTTGCTTAAACTTGCATAAATATTATCTTTATAGTAGATTTTTTGATTAGCTGGCATAAAAAAACGAAATTGGCTATACCTTGCTTACTGAGCCATTTTATTTTCAAATTGCAACCAGAGAATTTGGCCTGATGAAATAGATTATGCTTTTATGTTATTTCTCATTGTTCCACATTCATCGTTGCTGAAAGACTAGATTCTTCCACAGACAGGTTAATACATTATCAAAAAGTTGCATGCTTTAGAATGATTTAAGCAAATTAAAAGTAAAAAATAAATACACAAAACTACAATACTAGCATTATCCACTTATATCATAACTTAAATATTCCGTGATTTTAGCAGCCATCCCAATTTTCAAAAAAACCTCAGACAATGAATGCTTAAATGTTATTAGAAGTAAATAACAAACAAACCAAGTGCTGACAGTCACTAGCAGTAAAGTTGCACATTGAGAAAACAACTCCAGAACAACTATATATGCACCGCAGCGCTTTGTTCTAATCACTGAAGTACATCAGAAAGGCAGGCACAGCGCAGGGAGGGTTAAACAGGAAAGGGTTAAAACAACCTGCCTGTCAACATAAATTGTAAAAATACAATATACTTAATGCTGTTGGGGACTTGAAAATGTTCTTGATACAAGCATGCTGAAGTTTAATGTATTCCTATACTGGGAAGGCTCCTGGACTTCAAATTTCTCTCGGTATACTCAGGATGTTGATATAAACAGTTTTGAGATAAGTGGATAGTACTGTACTCAACATTCACAAAACAGACTATACACATAAAAGTGACAAATTAAATCAGGATATGCACATCATTTTATTTCTGTCCTATCTAAGATATACTCTAACTCATAAATTCTTGAGCCATCAATTGCAGCCCTCCAGAGCATAATCATTCAGGAATGAAGATAGCTAGCAAATGCTGGTTACCACCTTGCTGTTAAGGTTTTCCTTCCCTATTTCCCTAGCATTCAACTCTGCTGATGAAGGTTTGGCACTTTAATATTTTCTCATAACATGGAACCTAAAATGAATTTTGGAGTTGGGAGGAAAAAATGTAGCAGGGCATATCTGTGCCCCAAGAAAACCCTTTCAAATTAAATGCAATCATTTATCAGATTAGCAAAGTGTGAAATTGTCACCAAGTCAGTGGAACGGATGCCATTTAATTATCTGTGAAGTTACAAATCAAATTCCAGATACACAGAAAGGAAGGCAATGCCAAATAATCCATTTTAGGAGGCCATCAGAAATTATTCACTTTGTCCCTGAATTACGCAGAGTACCTTGGGGAAGGGATTCTAACATTTTTAAATAAAAAATAAATAATCCTTGCATTTGGTACAGTGCTTTTCACGTCTTCTAGATGTCTCAAAGCATATCACAGAATATACTGTAAAGTGAAGTGACTGTATACTTGTGGGCGAAACGCGGCAGCCAATTGCACTCAGCAGTGTCTTGTAGAGGGATTATTAGCTGGCGTGTGGAATAAGGAAACTTGCCCAAGATCTTGCCCTGCCTGCAACTGAACTGAGGTCTGTCACTTGTGAGGCAAGTGCTCTAACCACTGAGCTACAGGACTCTTACACCGTGCAGTCGCAAAGCACGTGGAGTCTCCATGTACTTTGGCAGAATTTGTTCACCCAAATAAAAACAATGTAGTCAGAATTAAGTTGTAAAACAGATGTTTGAAAATACAGTCATTGTCAGTTGATACTTATTGGTTTGTTAGTTGAGTTAGGAGATCTCAACCAGGCAACATAAGTACAGTACTTCAAATTTACTTCAGGCCCCTGAATTAGGGCAAAGGCATTGTTCCAATTCCTAATCACTACCTAATAACTCCAGGCAAAGAGCAACATATAGCTTGTTGTTCAAAGCTTGGCAACAGACACTGTTGAGGCTCAACACCATTTCCAGCTGTGTTGTATATTGGAAGGAAATTATTTACTTGGAAGTCAGATATCTTTAGCTTCCTGCCCTAAAAAAGCAGCTGACATCTAGTCACCAACATCACTTGCTGCTCTGCGCATGCACAAAAACAGGAAGTGACGTTGGCTGAAACCCAATGGCTTATTTTTCTGTTAATGGGGTAACTGCACAATTAATAATATAACTGGCAGCACACAGGAAGTAAGTCAGCCAGCTGAGTACATGCCAGCAAGTTCCCAAACACTATTACAATGAAGCTCCAATGTATTCAGAGAAATGAATGATCAAGAGAGGCAGAGAAGGGAACAACCAAACATCAGAAGATAGAAACTGGTGGGGGAAAGAAAAATAAATATATACAGTAGAAGCCTGTTTATCCGGCAGGCTCAGGGGGGTCGACTAATTGACTGTGCCGGATAATCGGGTGACAAGTTGCCGAAAACCCAACACAAAAAATGTACTTATTTTAAAACATACTATATTAATAATATACTAAATAGTAACAAAATATTGTATAGCTACTTACCAATAAAGATTTCAGCACACTCGGTAAAAAATCGGTAAAAAATCCTATTTTACTGATTGGTAAAAACCTCCAAGTTCGTAAGTTTAAAAAGTGAGCATGCATTGCGCACATGCGCAAATTGAGCATACTCGCGATTGCTGGAATGAGGAATTGCCCCGGAAGGGAGCAATCCGGTTAATCGGGTCACGGATAAACGGGCTTTTACTGTATTTTGAAAGTTAATGCATTTAGTGCTCAGCAGATTGAAATCCTACCTAATTCAGATATACTGTAGTTAGAAATAGCAGATATCAGAAAGAAACAAAAATAATGACTGCTGTGAATATCAGACCCCAAACACTGTGATTCAGAATGCCTGTTATGCTTTGAGGTTTCTCCTACATTCTATAAAACCGACTCCAGAACACACAGTCTAGCGCCATCTACAGTTGTAGAAAAATACGTTTCTCTACTAGCACATGATAAGCAACACAATCAGATAAAAAATGTCAATTTATAACAAAATAAATTATAGGTTTTGCATATTCTGATACATAAATACGGCTGTTCAATTTATCAAATCATAATGAGTTATTGAAGAAAAATATTAATCAGATTAAGAATCAGCAATATGTTATTAAAAGAACCATTGTGTTTTTTAATTTTAAAAGTATTTTGGGGAACAATTCTGACCATATTAATGCTAATAATAGATGTACACATGAATACAATTAACCAACTACAGTAAAAGTTTATCCGGCACCCTTGGGACCTGGCCAATGACGATTAAAGCGCGTGCCGAAAACACAATTTTAAAATTTTTTATAATGCATTCTTCTGGATAAATTCTGGTCAATCGAATGCAGACTTTTTTTTTGAGGTGCCGGTTATACGGAAGTTACGGTTGATCGGGTCACGGATAAACAGGCTTTTACTATATATTGAAAATGTTGAATACCTGGTCAGCACTTGTGATATCACTCATCACAGCATCGGGCGCCCTATTGGGTGGATTCACTGTAACCTTTACAAAGGATAAATAAGAATAGTTTTAAAGTTCTGAGAAGATACAAAATTTATATATGCACAGAAAACACTCAAGAGTAAAACTTGAATACATAATTATTCCTCAAATCAGGAGCATTCATTAGCACAAAAATGATATAAATTCTACATTCAGTAGAATACCACTGCAATAAAATACAATAAGCTGCATTGGCCTATTGGTTAAAGGAACTAATCAGTGCAGCATTCTGCCAAACTGATCAGATAGTTTCAAGTTGAATCCCAATCTATATATTAAGTCAGCCTTCCAGATATCGCTTCAAAAAACGTGCAAAAAGCGATCACAGGTTGAAAAGGCTCAGGAAGGATAATATTATATACGTCAGTTAGGAATCACAGCTCTGTGCTTTGTAACCATATAAGTCATCTTACTCTTTCTCCAAAACCATTTGCATGTATCTCAGAAACCCATTTGCATTATCTCAGTAGGCTCCGCTGATAACTCAGTTACATAGGATTACTTATTTATATTGCCCATATGTGGGAAATAGTTTGGTTTGAACTTTTTATTCAAACTTATCAAACCAAACTTCATCAATCATCTACATTTTCTTACCTATGCATCAACTTTCAAATTGCTTTTTAATAAGGAAAGCAGTACCACCGAGACTACTATAGCAAAGCAGCACTTCCAAGAACAATGCACTTCCAAGAATAAAACAGCACTAATGAGAATTAAACAGCGCTGATGAGAATGCTTTTTAAGATTGGAAACTTGGATTAAATAATCTAGTAAAACAATTAAATATTTAGACAGACAATGCTATTCATAGTACAACCCCATCAGTTAAACACCACCTAAATACCAAGAAAAAAAGATTTTAGTGCTGTGCATGAGAATCTTTTTGATGGGGAAGAATATGCATCTGGGTGTGAAGGTTCTTGGTTCAAACTCCACATTAGGATTTCAGATCACAGTCAGAACACAGCATTATTCACAGGATGTTTAGGACTTTTAAAAACCCTGACATCTATGTTGCCCTAATTTGTTTCAATGTCATTGTGAAAGCAGCTTATAGCAAAGAACTAAACAAGACGCTTACTTGTCCTAGGAAGCGAAAGACAAGATGCAAGAGGCAAGAAAAACCCATGAGCTGAAGTGAATCATCTACAGCCATTTCATTTTGCAATTAATTTTTAAACATTACTTTGTCATCCATTAATATTAAACATCCAGATCCCAAACAAAACCGGTGCAAAGTAACTGCACTTCATTGGTAGTAAAGAAGTGTAATGCGCTAGCTCATCCTAATTTATGGAATTGAATAATAGTAGGCATAGTATAATTTAGAAAATTCACTTCTTAATGCTTTTATTTTCTTCACAAAAGTTTTTGTGTTCTTACAGAACAGAATCGCATTTTGGAAAAGAAAATTAAAGTTACATCAGTAACTTGCCCTGAAGGAAAATATTAGCAGTTTCTCACACATCATACAATAATCTTACTTTGAAGTTATCAAACAGAGAATCAGGAAATCGGAAAGAATGCCTCAGGCACTAGAATGCTGACATTTACCTTTGCTTTGTCAGATGTTCTTTTTCCACCAAAGCCTCCAGCTCCCACAACAAATAGAGTGAACTGGTTATAGCAAATTAAATCTCCACCATTATATGTATAAGCTGAAAAACAAACAGATATAAAGTGCTACAATTAACAGTAGGTTTATTCAGTACAAATAAAGACCAACTCCAAAGGTCCTTGATGCCACTTGTTAATATCAAGTGGGGCAAATCTGTGAGGCAAATCTGTTTCTACAGGCAAATCATATTGTTTAATTCTCAGTTTGGTTTGGATACTTTTAAGCATGGTGATGAGTTCCCATATGTGTCACCCAATTGATCCAAAAATAAAAACAATAGCAGGTTTACCAAGTGCTGAATTTCGGAAAACCCAACTCGGATTCAGACCACTAGTTGTCTCTATGTTTCATTATGGAGATAACAATAATACTCCTGACATTTGATATAGCTCCTTATCACTTCTTTGAGACGTCTCAAAGTGCTTCATACAATATACTGTATAGTGAATTGACTCACGGCAGTCGGATTCCATTATAAGCTGTTCGACTGAATTGTCGGACCTGGTGACGTACCATTCATGTGTAAACGTCTTGACACGGCAATATCATGTTGGCAGACTTTTGCATATGCACAAAATACCATGGAAATTTATTTTCTGAATGTTTATTTCCTGAGACTGCTCCTAGCTGGATGAACAGCAGGAAAGCTTGCCGCATAATGTTTCAACGGGCTATGCAATGATACCTGTTTGAACACCAGCAGTGCCCCAATGCCCACTGTGTGGTTCCAACCCTTTCTCTCACCAGCCTGCATCTAATACTCTCCAGAATTAGGTAGCAGGATGTGTCCCTCAAGGAGAGTGCACATTCCATTCAAATGCATGGGAATTTCCACTTGTAAAAATGGGATACACTGAGTTCAGTTTAGTCTTAAGCAGCATTTCAGCATATATCAAACACCCGACTGACCCAAAATAATCGGTTTGATATTATCAGAATTTTGATTCAAAATTTGTACCTAAGTACATTGTGCGCAAGTTCTCCCCTTTATGTAGGCAGCACTATGAACCACGTAACCCACTATTGGATTGAAGGACGTTTGAAAATGTTACGATCCAAAAATAAAAAAGGGTAATTACAAGAAAAAGATTAAGCAACAAATATCTCACATAAGGAAGTAACATAAAAGAGTGAAATCTGTATTGAATAGATTTACTTATGATGCAACTCACCATCCAAAATGATGACAGCACCAGATCCCTTATCAAGAACATCAGCAATAGTAGCCTCTGACTTCAGTTGTCCTTGGATGATAATAGTCCACAGTTTATTTATGATTATCTTTGTATTTATTATTATGTCAAACATCTAAAAGTACTTCAGGAATTTCTGTAAAGTGCAGCTGGTCCACACATTGAATAATATTTTCAAATATATTTGTATTAACGTTAATAATTCTTGCATATATATCATACAACAAACTCATGACTGTATCATAAAATGAATTACACATTTTTCCTGAAAAAAATGCATTCGGATTTACAATTAGTAACTGATGTAATTTTTAAAATGTGTTTGTCTGAAAGAAATAAAACTGATTTTTTTATGAATATCCGATTAAATTTCTGTACATAACGTTTATGACTGGAGAATAGGGTACGGCGATATATCGATATATCGGTTATATCCAATATAATTTTCATATCGATATGACGATATAGAAATTAAAAATACAGTGATATATCGAAAAATTCGATATATCGAAAAAAAATAGGTATATCGTAAATATCAGTATATCGTTTCCGGCATTGCAACCTCCTGGGCCTAGAACATGGAATGCACGTGCACATCCGAATGCGCGCGCACTGAACTACAAGACCCAGAATGCTCATCTCTATACACAATGCACAGACCAAGGTGCAAGCCGCCATTCTGTATTCATAGTCCTCCAATATACAGGTATACAAGAGGTGGGGGGGGGAGAGACGTGGGTGGGGGAGAGACGTGGGTGGGGGGGGAGAGACGGAGGGGGGGAGAGAGACGGGGGGGGAGAGACGGGTGGGGGGGGAAAGACGGGGGGGGAGAGACGGGTGGGAGAGATGGGGGGGGGTAAGACGGAGGGGGAGTGACGGGGGGGGGAACAGACGGGGGGGAGACGGGGGGGGGAAAGAGACGGGGGGGAGACGGGGGGGGTGAGACGGGGGGGGAGAGACAGGGGACGACGACGGGGGGGGGAGAGACGGGGGGTGGCGGAGAGACGGGGGGGGGGAAGAGACGGGGGGGGGGGGAAGAGACGGGGGGGGGGAAGAGACGGGGGGGAGGGAAGAGACGGGGGTGGCGGGGGACGGTGAGACAGGGTGGAGAGACGGGGTGGGGGGAGGACCGGGGGGGATGATAATATGCTGTCTAGATGTCTAGATGTCTAGATGTCTAGATGTCTAGATGTCTAGATGTCTAGATGTCTAGATGTCTAGATAGATAGATGTCTAGATAGATAGATGTCTAGATAGATAGATGTCTAGATAGATAGATGTCTAGATAGATAGATAGATAGATAGATAGATAGATAGATAGATAGATAGATAGATAGATAGATAGATAGATAGATAGATAGATAGATAGATAGATAGATAGATAGATAGATAGATAGATAGATAGATAGATAGATAGATAGATAGATAGATAGATAGATAGATAGATAGATAGATAGATAGATAGATAGATAGATAGATAGGGGGATGTGAGAGAGGAGAGAGACACAGACAGAAAAACACAGAGATGGAGAGAGTGAGTGCGAGAGACACAGAGAGAGAGCGATATTTACCTCCTGAGGAGATAGGCCCCGAATGCGCGCGCACCTCTGAATGCGTGCGCAACTCGGAACGCGCGCACATGTGCAGAATGAAAACCCCGAAAATATCGATATATCGGTATATATTGATATGAGACCATCGATATATCTAAATCGGAAAATTTCCACATTGACGGACCCTACTGGAGAACTGGTTAAAAACACTGGATTAAGCAAAGTATTAGTGGTTCGCTATGTTAAATTTATACGGCTTTCATAAAGTTTGGGTAGACAGATAAATTCTTGTACAAATAAATTATTGACCAAATAAATTCAGTTTGCATCCACTAGGGAACGGCGATATGGGAATTTTCCGGATATGGATATATCGGTTGGCTCATATCGAGATATAGCGAAATACCGATATTTTCCGTTTTTTCGTACTGCGCATGCGCGCGCGTTCCGGGTGCGCGCGCATTCGGGGCCTATCTTCTCAGGAGGTAAATATATTTCTCTCTCTGTGTCTCTCACTCTCTCCATCTCTGTGTTTTTCTGTCTGTGTCTCTCTATGTCTCTCTCCCTCTCTCCTCACTCACATCCCCCCCATCTCTATCTATCTATATATTACATCCACCCCGTCTCTCCCCCCCCCCCCCCACCACCGTCCCCCTCTTGCACCCCCCACCCCCGTCGTCTCTCCCCCCCACCCCCCAGCCGTCTCTCTCCCCCTCTCCCCCCCAGCCATCTCTCTCCCCCTCTCCCCCCAAGCCATCTCTCTCCCCCACAGCCGTCTCTCTCCCCCTCTCTCCCCCCCCAGCCGTCTCTCTCCTCTCTCCCCCCCCCCAGCCGCCTCTCTCCCCCTCTGCCCCCCCCCAGCCGTCTCTCTCCCCTCTCCCCACCCCCAGCCGTCTATCTCCCCCTCCCCCCAGCCGTCTCTCTCCCCCTCTCCTCCTCCCCCCAGCCGTCTCTCTCCCCCTCTCCTCCCCACCCCCAGCCGTCTCTCTCCCCCTCTCCCCACCCCAGCCGTCTCTCTCCCCCTCTCCCCCCCCAGCCGTCTATCTCCCCCTCCCCCCAGCCGTCTCGCTCCCCCTCAACCCCCCCAGCTGTCTCTCTCCCCCTCACCCCCCCCCCACCCCAGCAGTCTCTCTCCACCTCACCCCCCCCATCCACAGCCGTCTCTCTTCCCCCACCCCTTGCATACCTGTATTATGTATTCGAGGACTATGAATACAAGATGGCGGCTTTGCACCTCGGTCTGTGCATTGTGTATAGAGATGAGCATTCTGGGTCTTGTAGTTGATTGTGCTCGCATCCCGATTTTTTACCTCGATATATCGTTTTTCGATATATCGGTATTTTTTAAATGTCTATATCGGCATACCGATATGAAAATCATATCGGGTTTTACCGATATACCGATATATCGCCGTTCCCTAGCATCCACATGGATTTAAAAATAACCCTAAGGAATATATCTTCCTCAGAGACAGTGGAATGCACAGAATAGGCCCAATACGTCTATTTGTTGGCCTTTCAGTCATAAAAGTTATTCTGACTTTTGAAATATAAATAATGGACTAGCAGTTGACTGACATTAGCATCTTTGAGGGGCAACTCCTTCAGAAGGCTGAATCAATTTTGTGCTGTTTCCAGAACGTTAGTACAGTACTATATTAAATATGAAAGTATGTCACCACTTGAGTTAAAATGAAGATCCCATGATCATTCTAAGATTCTTTAAACTGACATAAAATAAAACAGAGGACATTTACATTGAAAAGATAAGAGCACAAACAGCTTATTTCTGCACAATGTAGGAGAAGGCAAGGAATACAAGAACAAAGTTTCATCATAGTTGAAAAGCTTAACCCTACTCATAAACAATATTATTTCTTCAGGCTTAACTAGTGAAGCTTTTACAACTATTTTCATAGTCTGCAACTCACTTCTGGGGAACGGTTGAGGTATCAGGTATTTCTCCCCAACCGCAGGGGATACGTGCCTGTAAACCTTCACGGCTGGAAAAATCAGTTGGAAAATGCAGGGCTCTATGGGAAACACAGGAACGTATCCCCTGTGGTTGGGGAGGGATACCTGGATGAATGCGGTCCCTTGTTTGGAGGAGTGAAACTTGAAAATTTAAACTTGTGGATTTAAATCGCGGATGCGCAAAATGCGGTTTGCGAGGGTTGTCGCATTTAGCAAACCATGAGTTTCATGGTTGGCGAGGCCGCTGTTGGGGCGGGATACCTATATTGAATTCTTACCTATAACTCCAAAACTAAGGTTTTAAGAAGTGCTTTAGCACGTGCTACACGAACAGTACTTGGATTAGAACTCAGAAGAGCTGACATAAAAATATATTACCTGAGGTTGGCAGTGGCTTGTACAGCTCTAAATATTGTTCACCATGTAGCACCTAGAATAAATACAGAAAACCATCACACACTTTGGAGTCACTTGGGGTGAGTCAAACAGACAACAACCTAGTCTAATATGTTGTAGCAACATTCTTGATTATCATATACAATCCAGATTTGGAAATATAGTACATCTTTTAAAATAAACCAATCCAAAAAATATCTAAACCCATATTATTTAGCTATAAAGACATATTCACTATTATAATGCTTCATGGGAAGCAGCAAAGCTTCAATATTTCTTTTTTTAAAACTAAACTATTTTTCAGAAAAGCAATTCCAAAATCTGAATGAATGTTTCCAGAATGCGCCTTTCTCTCTCTATTGGCTTTATTATTTGACTTACAGAAGTCCTCCAAGACAAGTCTTATTGATCCACACTAAACATGGAAGAGGGGCCAACAGTGGAAACTATATTCCAATAAGAACTTATTCTCTTGAATATGCGGCGCATTGTATAACAGTGCACTTAAGAGGGCTTGGAACAATTCTTCTATTCTTTACTATTTCAAATGGTGCCTTCTTAGTGAAATGGAACAAAATTATGCTCCTGCTCACAGGTACCATTTTTCTCTTCTTCCCAGTTAGATGGTGAGAAATATTAGGAAACGTATATCTTAATCTCAGATATTCTAATTTAATCTCTGATTCAGTCCCAAATTGTTCACTTCAATCCGCGACTGTTTGTGAGACACTGCTGTGCGCAATTGGTTGCCGCGTTTCACCCACAAATATAGTCAATTAACTTTACAGCATATTGTTTGAGATATCAAGAAGATGTGAAAAAGCTACATCAAATGCAAGGATTATTATTATTATTATAAATAGGCATTGGCCACCATCCACCGGCTGAACTCTGATGGACAACAACCAAAGTGCATCGCCGCAATCTTTCCCAACCTAGTTGTAGATAACCTAACTAATTCTAAATCAAAGCTGCACAAAGCTACCTCCTGTTAAGTGTGTTCTTAAAACATAAATGAATTTGATAACAGAGTGTTGAAAACATCAAAATACTTGCCCTTGTAAGATCTAGGTTCAGTCCAGGAATAGATGAAAGCCCTAAACCCAAGGTAGCAACTTGGGCAGGGATTACCCCAAATGTTGGCAAACAGGAGAACTCCTCATTTCCTTCGAAAAGAAATCTTAAATGTTTGGGGTCCTTGGTGGTCATACCAACTCCAAGAGCATACAGAATAGGCTGTAGGTTAGTGTAACTGTACATCACTGGGTCAGGAATCTTTTGACCTATTGCTTGAGCCTATAATTAGAGAGGGAAATCCCAAATGAAAAGTCATAATTAAAATACACCATTTGAAAACAAAATCAGGTGAAAATAGTGGGTTTTTTCAAATTAGGACTCCACTGACTAAAGTCACTCAGTGAACGGGAAGCAATCGATTGGCTGTGCGCATGCATAATGAACAAGGTCCATAGTGCAAACGTGTTAAAGAGAATTTGCGCTACAGTAGATAGTGTCATAATGGGACTGCACTGTTCAGGGAGAATTGTGTTCACTGGTCTTCAGGTCATGAATATTCATCCAAGAGCTTAATTACAAATTACATGCATAATACTGACCGAGCATCATATTTTGGAACAGATTTTAGTGACAGCCATGTCCAAAAGCATTAAAGGATACTATTCATGGCTTAATAACAGCAGTTAGTTGAAGAGGATTCACAGGCATAAGTCACGTAAGTTTTGAGTATTCTATATTTGTAAGTTTAAGACAGTTTGCCAAAATAATTTAACAAACATCTTCAGGTATAAATACTTAATGTTCATTTACCTTTCATATACAATAATCTAAAATAACCAAGAAAGTTACTTTATTGTACCAACTATATTCAGTCATTATATTACCACAACACCTACTGGATCAATGCCTGAAGAGCTGGTTGGTAATATGCCATTGGTAGGGTTTGTGGAGACTTCGTGTTCAGCATCTAATCTGGTCAGTACTTCATACAGAATTTCAATGGAATCTGTCATAATAATAAGCACAATCAGTCACTGCCAATATGTTCAATAGGCAATTTAGAATATCCTCACTTTAATAATATGGATATAAACTGAAACCTATGTTTTAAAACATAACACAATTACTAGTTTGTATTTTTTGAGGAAGTTTAATGACTTTGAATTGCAGGACGTGGAAAAAGAGAGAGGCATTCATTTTTAATAGTATTAAACAAGCTGATTGAGGATTCTGCTTCATTAGATTCAAAATGTTTGTTCAAAGTTCCCAAGTCATCCAAAGGACTGCCTAGAAGCTTTAAATGGAGTATGAGAAAGTGAGCCTAGCATAATGCATACCTATTGCGTTTACACAAAATTACATTTATAGAGCGTTCTTCACGTCGGGAGGACGTCCTAAGACGCTGAACAGTCAGGGGAGGGGCAAGTCAGGAGGGGAGGGAGGGAGGCAGAGTGTTGGAAGGGGAGGGAGAGAGTTGGGAGGGTGGCAGAAGGCACAATCGAAGAGGAGGGTCTTGAGACTAGCCTTAAAGGAGGCAAGGAAGGAAGTGAGGCGAAGAGACTGTGGGATGGAGTTCCACAGTGTGGGGACAGAGAAGCTGAAAGCCCGGCCACCGATGGTAGGGGAGGTCGCGCAGGGGACATGGAGGAGACTGGAGCCCGCTGAACGGAGTGAGCGGGCAGGTTCATAGGGAGTCAGCAGGTCGGATAAATAGGCCATGAATGGCCTTGAAAGTGAGGAAGAGGATCTTGAATTCGATCATCTGGGGGATGGAGCTGGGCGAGGGTGGGAGTGATGTGGTTGTGGAGCTTGGTGCGGGAGAGGACACGAGCTGCATAGTTCTGAATGATCTGCAGCTTGTGAAGGCAAGAGACGGTAAGGCCGACAAGGAACATCAAATAGGGTAACTAACTCGTCCATGTGTATTTAAACATTTCTGAAATTGCACTGAAAATCGTGTTGCTCTAAAATTTAATGTTTTTGCCATTCTTGTCAACACTTTGGGTGCACCATGTGTGTGTGAAGTCTTCATTTTGGGGCGGGCAGGTTGGTAGGTGATTAGGAGGTTGCAAAGTTGTGGGGTGGGGCGAAGCCATGGAAAGCTTTGACGGTGAGGACCTGGATCTTGAATTGAATCCTCTGGGTGATGGGAAACCAATAGAGTCGGTCAAGAATGGGGGAGATGGAGACACAGAGCTTGGAGCGATAGAGGACACGGGCTGCCGAGTTCTGGATCATCTGCAGCCTATGCAAGGAAGAATTTGGAAGGCCGACAAGCAGGGTGTTGGCGTAGAGTAGTCGAGCCTGGATGTGATGAAGGCGTGAATGAGGGTTTCAGCATAATTCCTTTTGAAAGATGTAATTATAGCAGTTTAGTTACACAAGGCCTGCCATCATCAATAGCTGCCGGTGCTCAACCAATATATTGAGCCAATGACCTTGATTGCTGCGGCACTACATGTGCCATTTTGAGCAACAAATTTGGGGTTTGTCAAATTTCCTTTAAACAGAAAGGGACGAGTCTTAAAAATCTTGGCTATGACTTAACTTTTCCAGAACCACCCCTATTAAGTGCAGATATAATTACTTAATTTAATAAACAAAAGCATCAGAGAAAGATTCAAATTCTTTGCTAAAACTGTTTTGATTCCAGAACCACTCTGTTCCTGTAAGGATAAACTAAATTGTTAGTGATTCAAGTAATGCCTTTATTTTAGATGATTTGCACTTGGAAGTCTTTACACTCCTCAATGTAGGATCAATCGATTGCATTAGTGTTTCACAGTATTAACTAGTGAGACTGAAGAACATGACATCCAATTCCACTCCAAAAATGCAAACTGGAGCTGACAAGACAGCATATTGCTAGTAAACGATGCTTGTGCTTCAGCAAAACCGAGGTTAGGAGTAAGGGCAAAATTATATCTGTACTCACTGAACTGCATTTATCTGTCAGGAAGGCAGACACAAATGTTGATCAGAAAGGCAACAACTTGTCTAATTGGTTCAAAATTAAGGCCAGCATTTTGTTGGGCAGTCAAGCTGGTTGAAACCAATGTTAATTTGACATCTGCTAAAGGCATTCCCATCAAGCAAGGAGTCCCTTCAACCTCCACGTTCCATTTCATTGAAATTCAAGGCTGTAATGATGAAGATGTCTGGATTATTCAGACATCACTGACTAACCCAACTCTGTAATAGGATGATCCTTTCTACATTACATAACAAGACAGAGTTTGAAAGGAAGAGGGAATGGGAAGTGATAGGCTCAAGGAGCTTTATGCAGGAGAGGATACAAGCTGTGGAGTTCCAATGAAGATAGAACTTCACAGCCTTGGAATGTCCTCCCGACGTGAAAGGCACCATACAAATGTCATTTTGTTGTTGTTGTTGTTGTAACCAATGGATGGCAAAGTTGGAGAGGGTGGCGAGGATGGTGTTAGAAAAATAGACCTCTCACTTAAAGTGCACAAACCATTTGCATCCTCCCAATATCTAAGAGCATTTTGGTGAGTTTAAAAGGTAGCCTTTGTAACCAATACAATAACCAATACAAAAACTTATCACTAATGTATAATGACTTATTCTTCCTAAATCTAAACAGAGTCAACTTGAAGTCAAGGCCCAGAATTCAGATTCTGAACATTTTCATAATTCATCAAATCTCATCTTTTGACAGAATATTTGACAGAGAATACCTTTAGTGCTTTGGGGTTTGGTGGCATTTTCAAAGTTGCAGATCCTTTCCCAATTATTCCGCACAGCTTCAGGTGTCATTGGTTGATTCTTTTGTCTTACAGTGGCACCCAAGGTTCGCTCCCAGCGCACTGATTACAAAACAAAAAACATGGTTCAGAAGGTTACTGACCTAAACCAGTTATAATGCAAACTGCTTCAAAACCTAACTTTGCAATGAAGCAGCAAAAAATAAATAATTGTTTGAACTTCAGTGTTTTTCATTCTAAAGGTTATTTACCTAGAGATGTGTTTCAGTCTCCAAACAATTCTCTGTACCAGTCTGAATAAATATTTACACTTTTTTTTAAATGGCCAAATGCCAAAGAGAAGTTTGAAATTTGGCCAAATACTATATTGATTGGCGAATTTAAACAAAATAATATTACCTAGATAGAGCCACAAAGATTCTACCTTCCAGTATTGTGCCCAATAAAATCCCAGGAAATCCAAACAGCCAGGTAGAAGATAGTTAAACAGGGGGAAGACAAAAGGATTACGGCAGAGAGTTCCAGAGGGTCATGGAATCCTATTCCAACTTAATTTTGTTTTAAAGTTTGTTTCTAAATGAAATCTTTAATTATCCCAAAGATCCATAGGTAAATTTACACCGGAGAGAAACATGCATCCAGCCCATACTCTAGCCAAATCAAGATGGAAAAATAAAGTGATGACTTAATTGACTGGAAAACAAGAAGGCCAATGCAACGCATAAAATGCAGATATAATTTTACAGGTAATGTTCACACAAATTCTCCCTTTCCATTTCTAACTCCAAACCGAAGGTCTAGCTTCACGTTAAATTTGTAGTGACATGGACACTGCTCATAAAATCATAAACCCAATGATTAATAACATGCCAAACACTAAAGAACAGTAATTTACTATCAGACTGAAGTTACCAATTTTTCCTCGGTCTTTTAAAGTGTTCATCCTGTCAAAGCATTTTATCAGAAAATACACATCAGCATAATCCTGCTATAAACTGTTCTATGCTGACTTAACAAAATTGTCTGAAAATACAGCCAGATTTATCTCATGCTTCACATTTATTCCGAATAAATCAGGATAAATGCCATCTAGCTCCTAAAATGAGTGCTACAATATGCTTCCCCTGTAGTAATTCTTGACCCATAGCACCACCAACAGGTAACTAACTCCATGTACAGTGATTGATTCAGAGCAGTGGTCTGCAAAGAAATTGTTTGAAGGCCTCGGTGTGCAGCCACAACACTTACTGGTAGCCGCAATGCAGCGCCAGAACCTTAAAACTGCAGCACTTGTGATGATTGTTGCAGTCTATGCAAATAAAGGACCAGAAAGGTCGGTACAATTATTGTCGGCTTCGCAATTACAAGCAATCATGGGTTGGGGGGGGTTCTGCTGTGGCCACACATGGTTAATACTTAGAATCTCAAAGAGAAGGCCTGCTCTTCTAGACCGAGCAGCTGAGAATTAAACTGAGATATAAACATGCTCTGACAAAGGGAAATTCCACTTTGCATAATAGAAACTCAAGTGCCTGTCAGCCTGGAGTCAGAAGGTTGTGGGTTCAAGTCCAACGTGGGACATGGAACTCATGTAGTCTAAGTCAAGTCCTAGGGATATGTTGCATAATTAAAGATGTTATTCTTCAGATTAGATATAAAACTGCCACCACACTCTGGAACTCCATCCCGGTCTCCAGACCCTCCTCTTCAATCATGCCTTCTGCCACCCCTCCTAACTCTCCCCCTACCACCTCCCCTGCCCCTCCCCACTGCTCGGGTCTTGACCTGACTGTTCAGCGCCTTGGGACATCCTCCTGACGTGAAAGGTGCTCTATAAATGTAATTTTGTTGTTGTTGTAAAACCAAAATTCAATTGCCTGTTTTGATGGATATTTAACTAATCTAGTTGATTGTCTAACTAATCTAGTTGAATATTTTGAGGAACTCACTAAAATGGTCGATAAGAGAATGTCTATGGATGTTGTTTACAGGGACTTTCAGAAGGCATTTCATAAGTTTCCAAACAAAAGATTATTAGTAAAAATAGAAGCGCACCGAATGGGAGGTAACTGGTATCCCCCAGGGGTCTGTACTGGGACTTCAGCTATTTGCTACACATATATTCAGTAAAAGCCCGTTTATCCGGCACTCTCAGGACCTGGCTAATACCAGTTAAAGCACGTGCTGGATAATCGGCCGAAAACACAATTTTTTTTTAAAAATGCATTTTTCCGGATAAATTCCGGTTAATCGAATGCGGACCTTTTTTTTGCGATGCCGGTTATACGGAAGTTACAGTTGATCGGGTGCCGGATAAACAGGCTTTTACTGTATAATGTAGACCTCGCTAACGCTACTTCGGTCAACATTGTTTCGTTATTACATTGCTGATATGAGGAAAGGCTACGGAAACTTGGATTGTATTCCCTTGAGTTTAGAAGACTGAGGGGTGATTTGATAGAGGTTTTTAGGATAATAAAGGGATTTGAGGGGGCATATGCAGAGAAGCTATTTCCTCTGGTGGAGAAATGCAAAACAAGGGGGCAAAGTCTTAAAATTAGAACCAGGCCATTTAAGAGTGAATTCAATAAGCAGTTTTTGACTCAACGGGTGGTAGAAATCTTGAATTCTCTCCCCCAAAAGGTTGTGAATGTTGGATCTATCCACATTCAAGAATGAAGTTGATAGATTTTTGGAAGGTCAGGGTATTCAGGGTTATGGGGTGAAAGCAGGAAAATTGGAATTGAAAGGATTAGTTGAGATACCCCGTGTAAAAAAAGTACCATGGTAGTGGTGATAGTACCATGGAAGTACCATGGTAGTACCATGGTTATTGTGGTAGTACTATAGTACTACCATGGTACTACCACCATTACCATGGCACTTTTTTTTACAAGAGACAGATCACCCATGATCTAATTAAATGGCGAAACAGGATAGGTTGAATAAACTAGGGCTGTATTCTCTAGAATACAGAAGAATTAGGGGAGACAGATCTCCTTGAAACATATAAGATTCTTAAAGGGCTAGATAAAGTAGACAATGAGGCACTGTTTCTCCTGGTAGGAGAATCTATAACTAGGGGTCACAGAGGGTAGTGAATTTATGGAATTAGGACCCTAGAAGGCGGCAGATGCTCAATCCTTGAACATTTTGAAGGCTGAGACGGATAGATTTTTTTTTAAATAGAGGGATTAGGGGATATGGGGATAGGGCAGGTAATTAGAGTTAGGTCAGAAGATCAGCCATGATCTTATCGAATGGCGGGACAGGCTCAAGGGGCCGAATAGCCTAGTCCTGCTCCTAATTCTTATGTTCTACATTCTAAGTGCACATCATACTGCAGGTGCAGCTGGACCAGAAAAACTGAAGGATTTGATATGAATGTAGGGAATCTGAACTCGTTATTTGACATTGGGTTGTAGAAGTACTCCTCAAGTACCAGGAAAAGAAGTGTTTACTCATTTTTTTGCAAGTAAACCTCTGTACATCACAGTCTCACAAGACCATAGTCGAAAGTAATCTCTGATGAGGCATGAATACTCTCAAGATGGCACACTGGGCTTGATTTTTCCTGCAAAAAACACCGTTTAGTAATGTGGTAGTTTATCTGAGGGGTAAGCTCCACTGACTTGAATATTTATCGAAGAAACATGTTTCACCCCAAACGTAGCGTACTATCCTATCCTCTTAGTTTATTACATTTGTAAAGCACCTTTCACATCAGGAGGATGTTTCAAGGCACTGGATTTGGACCACCAAGGATTTGGATCAGAACAGAAGACTGAATCACATCTCTAGATAAGTAACCTTTAGAATTTAAAAATAGATCATAAATGACAGATGGAATTTGTAATTAGGATTAAAACAGACCCAAGTGGTGTGACAGAATCTAGTCCATCATACTCTGCACTCAAAGGTTCTAATCTTAAACATCTATCTCCTCTCTTGAAAAAGGAGCTCAATTTCCAAAGATGCATTTTTATTTTTAGCTACAAAGCAGTTTCACTTTTAGTATCTGAATAAATAATAATGGATCCATGGGAGCAATTAAAGTAAGATGATCGATGGGTTCAGATGAGATCTCAAGTGTGATTAAAGCCTTGTACAGTAGTTTGTATAAGACTCAAACAAACAGCCTTGAAGCCATTGTCTTCCATCGAAGTATAATTTTATTTTATCTAGGTGAGGAGATCATAAAGCTTTCTGCCAGGCATTTTAATACTATTTCATACAGTACGAAGCTTCACCATGTCAAAATATTTCAAAATGCTTCAGAATTTTCTGTAGTGCAATGTCTATCTAGTTGTGGGTGAACATTATTCTGGCAATGACTGTCAATGAAAGAGACAATTATAACTGCACCACATATTCTAAGCATGTGATATGTTTTCAAATGGCTATTGTTATGTTTTATTGAGGAATAATCCCTAGATGATTAATTAAAACAATGTATGTTTAGTATACTGACCATGATTGTTTAAGATCACAGAACAGTGGTACAATTGAACAGCAAAACATGAAACAAAAGAATCATTTTGTGATTTATTCATGCAGTGCAGCCCCATTATAGCATGGTAGTTAGAGTTCATATACCCAGGTAGCACCACACTGCAGCATGATCTTCTGTCACTGCTTCCATGCAGAAAGTCAAATAACTTCATTATATCACCTAGCTTCTTCTGCTAAAATAAAGGCAACTTCCAGATCATAAGATCACCAATGATGTAACGTCCTGAGTGCAGGCCATGGACTGTGCCCAGGAAGTGACGTCGATGACAACCTAATGACTGAGTAGTTGGATATTTTTAACACAGAAAATTTGGCCTATGTATTAGGAACACAGAATAGCTGTTTTGCCCATTGAGGATGCTCTGCTAATTGCTTGGATCAAGGCTGGTCCTCATAGCTATGCTCATTCAACCTACAACAACATCAACAACAACTTGCGTTTATATAGTGCCCTCCAGGCCGGACAACATCTCAGAGCGCTTAACAGTGGTGGAGCCCAAGTACGAGCCAGTGGGAGGGGGAAGGTGACCATAGCTGCAGTCAAAGGGGAAGGTCTTCAGGCATGTCCTGAAATGGGGAACGAGCGGGTGATGCGAAGGGGTTGAATGAGATAGTTCCAAACATTCGGGACATAATGGCAGAAGGCACTGCCACCAATGATGGACTGGAGGATTCGGGGGACAAGGAGGAGACCGAACATAGTACAACAACAAAATTACATTTATAGAGCCCCTTTCATGTCGGGAGGACGTCTCAAGGCGCTGAATAGTCAGATCGGGATCTGAGCAAGGGAGAGGAGCAGGGTAAGGGGGAGGTGCAGGAGACAGTTAGGAGAGGAGGGAAAGTTTGGAGGGCAACAGAAGGTACGATCGAAGAGGAGGGTCTTGAGACTGACCTTGAAGGAGGCAAGCGAGGAAGCAAGGCGAAGGGACTGTGGGATGGAGTTCCAGAGTGTGGGGGCAGGGAGGCTGAAAGCCCATCCACCAATGATAGGGTGGGTCGGGCGGGGGACATGGACCAGAACAGAGGTAACGGATACTACTAATCATAATCCTTGCATTTGATATAGCGCTTTTCACATCTTATCGACTTCCCAAAGCGCTTCACAGAATATACTGTAAAGTGAATTGACTGTATATATTTGTGGGCGAATCGCAGCAGCCAATTGCGCACAGCAGTGTCCCATAAACAGTCGTGGTTTGAAATGACCAATTTTATTATTGTGTTTTTTTTGAGGGATTATTATTAGGTGTGTGGAGTAATGAAACTTGCCCAAGGTTTTGCCCTGACCTGCCTGGATTCGAACACAGGTCTCCCCAGCTTGCAAGACAAATGCTCTAACCACTGAGCCACAGGAGCTCCACTGCTGTGAGAGAGGAGGGTAGAGACACAGGGTTGTTACCTAGGAATGGAGGGATTAAACACGAGAGTGAGGGTCTTGAAGTCAATCCGCTATGTGACAAGGAGCCAGAATGAACCTGGATATCACTCTGGTGAATCTACAGTGCAATGTCTCAAAGGCGAGGTTTGAATTGAGCCAAATCGCTTTCTGGATTTTTCAGTAAGTCCACATCCCAATTGCACTATGAATAAATTGGCATTATAATAAAGCACCTTTATTATCCAAATATTTATATTGTATGTAATATAGATTTTCCGTAATGGGCCTTCAAAAAAAAACTACCAACAACAACAACTTCGATTTATATAGCACCCTCCACGCCAGGCGGTGTCTCAAGAGCGCTTCAGAGCTCTACCAGCTAAGTTTAAATGTCCAGCGCGTTGGGGCGTCCTTTTGACTTGAAAGGCACTATACAAGTATAATTTTGTTGTTGTTGTTATAATGGGGATACCCTACACTGCTTGTCCAAAGGTTATGATGAACTACAGAATATTCATCCATCCCTATGCCAATAGATCTCCCTCCAAAGACATTGCCACAAGGGAACCATGATGTCCTACAGTTTTATCTCAATCTGCACCTGTTCCAGATGCAGTGCTGTTTTTAAATAGATACATATCCTGTTATTTTTAAAGGACTTAACACAGATCTAGCATTAACTGCTATTGTTCTTACATTCCACTATTTGACTGTAAACTAGTCATTGTGATTTGCATGAATGGCAATTAATATACAAAATATTACATGTTTTTCTAAGTGTCAAACATCGTAAACTTACATTTGCCAATCCAGCCAGCCCCCACCTGTGAGAAGGATAATGCAGAAAAGCAAATTTCAGACATTTCTATATATAATAATGCATTCCAATGTAATTTTTAAGAATGAAACATCACAAGTGTGAAAGTGAAGATGAAACATCCAACCTCAAATAAGCTGCCGTTTTCTTGACAACTTTCATGACACAGCCAAAGAACCAAGGGAGCCACATACTCGGGTTTCAGGGCGTCCAACAAGTCTCAATTAAAGAAAACAATTTGGTGTTATTAGCATATCAAATCAATTCACACATACAATTTAAATTATTTCTTTGATTCATAGATGACTGAAAAGACGTGAATTTGAACTATAAAGAATTTAACATTTACCTGCTTTGGAACAGACATTTTTATTTCTGAAAAGTTTAGTTTACTCTGCATTTTTAAAACCAACCACAAAGTCAAACACTTGAGTTAGGAATGAACAACCTCCAAAACTGTTCAAGCTTCTTCAGCAAATCAAGATATCTTGCTTTCTAAATACGTAGATCTTTTTGTACTCTAAATTTAAGATGTTACATTTGTTTAATAGTTTCATGAATGCCATGGAAAGCTAGCATGATACAGTAAAACCGCATTTATCCGGCACCCCCGGGACCTGGCCAATGACGGTTAAACCGCGTGCCACATATTCAGGCAGCCAACTCCCAAAAACCGAACACACAAAAATTTACTTTTTTTATATCAAAAATATTAATAATAGACTAAATAATAACAGAATATTATATGGATTAGTGTCCGGCGATATATCGGTATAATTTTTAATATCGATATACCGATATTGGAAATTCAAATATATCGATATATCGAAAAATTCGATATGGAAAAAAATATCAATATATCGCAAATATCGGTATATCGTGTCCAACGATATATCGATATATCGGTATAAAGCGAACTTTTTCAACTTACCTTGTTGCCGGCATTGCAAACCTCCTGGACCTAGAACACGGAATGTGCGTGCATATCGGAATGCGCGCGCACATCCAAATGCGCGCGCACACCGGAATTAGCGCGCACATCCAAATGCTCACACACACCAGAATGAGCGCACACCCCGAATGTGCGCACACCTCCGAATGCTCGTGCATGCGCAGTACAAAAAAACCCGGAGATATCGATATGTATCGATATGGGCCAACCGATATATCGATATCGGAAAATTCCCATATCGACAGACCCTAGTATGGATACTTACCAATAAAGCAATAAATATGATTAGACTCTCTTTCACACACACACATAGTCAGTCTGGCATCTCAATGGCCCCAAATCCAAACCCCCTCTACTCTCATTTTCCATCTAAATGAATCAACTCACCCCCTCTCTCTCTCCCCTCCTCTCCCCCACCTCTCTCTCCCCCTCCCACTCCTCTCTCTTTCTCTCCCCCGCCCCCTTTCCCTCTCCAGCGCTTGAATGCTAAGTTCTATGTTACCTACCTTGAGGCATAATAGTCTGGGTCATTCTAGAACCTGCTGTTGGTGCAATTGTGTTGCAGTGGATGTTGTATTTTTGACCCTCAATAGCGAGTGTATTGGAAAGACCCAGTAATCCCAGTTTGGCAGCACTATAGTTTCCTTGACCAAAATTTCCATATATCCCAGCAGCAGACGCGGTCATAATAATTCTGGAAAAAAACATTATTATTCTATCACTTCAAATCCTCATTATCATTTGATTATAAATGGAAGAGTGAAGTAATGCCCATAATTCGCCCCAAATATAATGGACTCTGTTTACCTGCCAAACTTTTGATTCTTCATGTGGTTCCATGCTGCTCTTGTGACCTTGAAAGAGCCTCTCAAATGAACTCTATGAATTAAGTCTAAACAATTGAGAGCTCAGTGAAAGTTCCACAGGGAACTGCACATATACAAGATTATTATTCTAAAATCTAACAGATTTTTATTGCACATCCAGAACAATTTTTTTTAAAAAGCAATAATTCTAAGATAGTATACAACAACATTTTTTAAATCATAATGTACCTTTATAATGATTATTCCAGTTCAGAAAATGTTCCAAAGATTCATTTAATTTGTAAAAGATGAACTACATGAAAGGCTATCAATAACAAATGATCCAGAAAACAATAGAATGGTTACTTAATAAGTTCAATTCTTGTAGACGGGCTGATTTTTTATATGCAACATGCAATTAACCATTCACCATTTTTCTGTGAGGAGTTAGTGGGGGTGGGGGGGGGGGGGGGCGTGGAGCAAACGAAAGGGTCAAATGGTGACAAACTTGAGCTTGAGCCAGGCTGGTCTGGAGAGCACCATAACTGAACAATCCACCTGGATCATTAACAGGACTTGGAATGGCAATCATTTGACTGAAAGGTGGGATTCTTTCCATTCAGTTCCTGATAGTACTGCAACTCAACTGCTCAACTCAACAGCATGGCAAATAGGGTGCTCTTAGAAAGACAAGCAATAGGAACCTAACTAATGCTTTGCGCCATCCTGCAGCTGTGTTATTCGGGCATATCCAGTGACTGGACCTATCCACCACCTTCCTGGTAAGAGACTGGGTCAAAAATAAATTCTACCTGATAAATTTGAGATTCCTAAGCATAGAAAAAGGTTTACACTTGTCAGACTTTCTGACCACAAAAGTAACCATTCGAATTTAATGGAAAATGCATCTCTGAATTCCAGATAAACTCACCCCAATCCAAGTCACTTGTTCTACCAAAGGAACGATCTCTCAAAATTCTGAAAACATCAACAAAAGTATCTTAAAATAAATGATACATTGCCTTAGTTAGTTGGCATTGGTGGTGGTAAAATAGTGCAGATCTACCAACAATAAACTACAAAATGATTTTTTTTTAAATCCCCAAATATTCAAAGAACAGAAACCTAGTTCTGTTGAACAATTCCGGCTTAACAGTCGAATAAGACCCCAAAAAATACTGTGCTATACAAAACAAAAAGCCTACTCACCCAGCATTGTTAATAAGAATATCTGAAAGAAACAAGAACTTGTATATTGAATCTGATTTAATCAGATAGTAAGAATAGTAATAATCCTTGCATTTGACATAGGGCTTTTCGTGTCTTCTAGACGTCTCAAACCGCTTCACAGAATATACTGTAAAGTGAATTGGCTGTATATATGTGGGTAAAAGACGGCCAACCTGTGAAAGATGGCAGTGCCTGTGGGTTCAGATAGCAAAGTTAAGGAGCTGGTGTTTCTTTATTTCAATCTTGGAGTTTAAAAATATATGATGTTAAA
Source organism: Hydrolagus colliei (assembly GCA_035084275.1). Classification (NCBI taxonomy): domain Eukaryota; kingdom Metazoa; phylum Chordata; class Chondrichthyes; order Chimaeriformes; family Chimaeridae; genus Hydrolagus; species Hydrolagus colliei. The sequence continues at coordinate 35,176,500 of CM068742.1, forward strand.
AAGGTTTTGATAGCTTTTATGTAAAAATGTTCAACAGTATTATAAAATGCATGAAAACCGGTCTCCATTTCTTTCTAAAGAGGTAGCCATTGTCTTTTTAAATTGCCAAAATGTAATTTGGCACAAGTTGCATTTTTTCTGTCCATAATTCTAAATTATGTATGTAAATAGCAGGGCTGTTATTACTGCAGAAAGTTAATCAGGTATGGGTATGGGTAGGTAAAGGAGACTGAAAGGATTACTCTAAAAATAATGATAATCCTTGCATTTGAAATAGCACTCTTCAGACCAAACATGGACATAATGAGCTGAATGGTCTTCTTCTTTGCTATAAATTTCTATGGTTCGATACAAATTTGACTTCTATATAGATCAATAATAATCCTTAAATATGATATAGCGCTTTTCACATCTTCTAGACGTCTCAATGCCCTTCACAGATTTTACTGGAAAGCGAATTGATTATATTGTGATTGGCTGCTAAACGCAGCAGCCTATTGCACACAGCAGTGTTCCTCAAACAACTATGGATTGAAGTGACCAATTTTATCATAATCCTATTTACGATATTACATTTTAGTATTGAAACAAAAACTTTATGAAGGTCTTCAAAATATCATCAAACAGAAGCTACTGCACACCAATAAAATCCAAACAATAAAAACATTGGGTCTGTACTACATTCAAAGTTTGTGGAATAGGGGATCACTTACCTATCTTTCCATAGGCATCCAAGACAGACTGAATAATCTTTTCTCCTTCTTCCACAGAGTCTAACAAAAAGGGAAAAAAGTATTTTGGTATGTCAAATTTAACAGCGATACTTGATTTAGAAAGAATAACTTCACCACGTAAAATATCCATTCTTATTGCATTTCTAGTGGGCATCGGAGGCTCAAAGCCTACTGCACTTCTCAAACAGTGCAGGCCTCCAAACAAAAATGTATGAACAAAACTGGCTCTTCAATAACATTATTCTATTTTAAGGAACTGTTTCTGAGTGGAATGTGAGACAATTCGCATCCATCAGGATTATTTTACTACAGTAAAACCTTGATAATCCGACACGTTTGGGCCCATGCACCTCCCGTATTTTGGAGTTTGCTGGAATTTAGAAACCTACCTAGAAATGGCTGGGGAAGCACTGCCACATACACTGTAAACACAGTACTGAAGCCAAACGATGCCCAAGCTCCACCCACAGCGCCAGATGACAGAGAGGTAACACCGTGAACTACAAGCAGCTGTTCCGAACTCTGGGAGATTAGCCGGACATCGGCAAAAATCTAATTCTATTGTCATTTGAAATCTTGCCGGTTTTAGGGAGTTGCCGGCTTTCTGAATGTCGGATTATCGAGGTTTTACTGTATGGTACAACTCAATGTCATATAATCATAGAATCATAGAATATTATGTCTGAGGAAGGAAGAGTACCAGAAAATGATCAATTTGCACAATATAAATTAAACACAATACCATAGTTGGCCACAGCTTTGCCTCCTTTTGCTTTTATCTCTTCTACCACTTTATCTGCAGCCGATGATCCTTTTCCTTCTCCTTTAATGCTACCCCCAAGGTCATTTACTGTAACAGGAAATAATGTTAAGAGTCAAATCTGATGAGATTGATCATTTCTAAGATGTAGTAGTGTTTAACAAAGCTTTATTTTAACCAAACAACAAAACTTTCAGACTCAAATTCAGCATCTGGAAAATCTGACTATGTTGACAATGCATTCACTTCAGTCCATGACTCTGTAAGTGTACAAAGCTACTCTGTTAAAACACTCTTCCTGAAGCCTGTGGGTCTAACGGCTCAGACACTGGGTTCCAAATGAAGAACTAACATCCAAGTTCTGAAGTTGCCACTAACGTCAGTTTCCGTGCTTTGCATTCATATGTGCTATGAACAGGGAATGGCACCAACCTCACTTCCTTTGCAAAGTGACATCAGGGAAACTTCCTACTCCTAGTATGCATGTGTCAAGTGCAGAAGTGAAGACAAAAGTGACCTGACAGTCCAGAAGTTATGGAAGGATGTGCCATGGTGTAACGGTGCAAAACTGAGCTTTCTATACACATATTCCATAGCATTATGCTATCGATTGTCTTAATGTGCGGAAAATGCTTAATGTTAGCGAAGAACAGACTGCCATCATTAAAAATGTATGTGTAGTCCAGCAGATACCTGGAACCTTCAAATTCCATTCAAGTTTAAAACACTTTCCACCCATCTGTTATACTATACCTCAGCCAGTACAAAGCCAAGCACATGGTTAAGGTAACCTCTTTCTCTCAGTTGTCTCAGATAATTTCTGTTTAATCTGATGAAGTGAAGATCAATTATGTAAAATGGGAAGTTGAGCATCAATTTGATATTTTCAAATTAAAGCTGCAGTTAGCATTTGAAAAATATTTAAATAAATAGCTGTTAAAAAGTTAAATAATGTAAATATATTGCTCATTGACAACATTAGGAGTTTTGTGTTAATATAAATTCAGTAAAACATCCTAAAAGTGTATATAAAATAATTAGTTTATGCAAATATTAAATTTACATTAGTAACATTCATAACAGCAATAAATAAGTTAACAGAAATCCCAAAATTTGACTAGAACAAAGGATTTTAAACTTCAAACTGTACTTACCAACTACAAAGGCTCCTCTTTCTGAAAATGCCAAGGCATATACTCTTCCCAAACCTTTTTGAAGAAAACAATATTTTTGAATGTGATAGCAAAACATTTCACTTTATAATAATAAAGGAAACAGAATTGAATACAGTTCTGTTTCCTCCTTTACAAAACACATAAATAGTGGCCATTTCATTTATGTAACGTAAAATAAAGTTGATAAGGCAAAACAATCTAAATAAGATAGCTATTTATTGCAAGATATTACTGATTTTAGAAATGCAGATTAAAAATATTCCTGTATCCCTCTGTGCATTTCAGTACCTTGGCTCATCTTTCCAACATGAAAGGCATGATATAAATATACCGTGTTTTTGTATTTTGCAAATTTACATTATACAATTTAATATTTGCTATGTACATTAAGCAATGTAATGCAATATTTGTAATATACACCATATAGTAGGACAGTAATGACTAAAAATGTCAATAAATATGTGACCATAAATAAACACATAAATTTATGTAAAGGAAAATGTAAAGAAACTGCAAGTTGACTAAGCAGAAAATATTATTGTAAAACAATAAATGGCTGAAATAAATGAAACTCAGTGGTTGATAGTGTGATTCAAAAATATTCTAATGTAGCAATACAGTATTCTTTAAAAAAGTTTCTAGTTCACATGAAATGTGTGTAAATCATACTTCAACAACAACAAAATTACATTTATAGAGCGTCTTTCACGTCCAAGGCTCAGTGAGACACTTGTAATCTGCATTGAAAGTATTTTGAAAACTTTTACCTATACAGTAGCCAGGTTTCTGTTAATATCAAATTATTCTCTTTATCCCAATGTGATTGTGGTAAAAATTGGTAATATTTTTGGTAAAATACATCCAATTTTACATTTATAAAATGTAACATTGACATGAAAAACAAAGGTTGTTTGGTGTTGAATCAATACAAATATATATTTTGTTGTAAGATACAAAACAAGTATTATGCAACTTCAATCACATGATTCTAATCGTATCAGTACAAATCCAAGGTCAATCTCAGAAAGCACAGTCTCCCTACCCACTGGCAAAATTCAAGATTGCTACACAGTGTTTATTAGAGGTTCAGACAACATTGCAAAAAAAGTTCTGTTCTCACTGACTTCTATCTTCTCTTTACCCCATGTATGTTACTTCCTGTTTCTATGAACACGAAGAAGATCTTCCGATAAAGTCTATGTATGGTGGGGAAAGATCACCTCAGTACTTCGGATGAGACATTAAACCAAGGTCACGTCTGCCTCTTCAGGTGGACGTTAAAGGTTTCTTGGCATTATTCGAAAAGAGAAGGGAGTTTCACACCGTGTCCTGGCCAGCAATCCCCCCAAATAAAAATGATCACTCACTTACACAGCTGTTTGTAGGACACTGTGTGCAAACTGGATGCCACTTTTCACCTATAAAATACACACTGCGGCTTTGCACTAAAATCCTTTCAAGTGCTTTGACATGTCTGAACAGCACGATTTTGAGCTGCATCACAGCCAATACAGTAATAAGGATTATCGTTATTGTTTCCAAATGTGACGGCACAATGCAAATCTAATTTGTTATTGTTAAAATAATACGAATCCTTGCCTTCAAAATAGCCACTTATCACATCGCTGAAACATCTCAAAACTCTTCAATTTGGTCACCCAAACCCACGACTGTTTGTGGGACACTGCCGTGCGCAGTTGGCTGACCGCTTTTCGCCCGCATTTATACAGTCAAATCACTTTTTAACGGGATACTCTGTGAAGCGCTTTGAGACGTCTGGAAGACGTGACAAGGAGCCACAGCAAATGCCAGGACCGATGATGATTATTACTAAATGGAAAGAAACAATCGAATGTTATTGTTGTAAACTAAAGGGCCTGTGGACTGAACTGTTTGAACTTATTATCATTATTGATAGACCTCTCCAGGCAGTTGTGTTGGCTGAGGTCTATCTGTTCCTCTGTTGTTTACCCTCCCTCCCCCCCGGGGTCGCTGTCACACGCACAGTTCAACCTCCGGCAGCTCACGGACGCCTGACGCCTGTGTCGCCGCCACCCAAACAGTCGACGCCTCCCGCCACTTTCCAGGGAGGCCTCGAAACCCGCAACAGAACCAGCCGCCTGAAGGCTCGGATGGAAAGGCCGTACCTCCGCCCGCCCCGGTCACCAGCACCACTTTCCCATCAAAGCTCAGAGGAGCTGCGGCTGACATGACGGCTCCCTCCTCCTCCTCTCACGGCCGGGAACTCTGGGAGACTCGGCCGTTGAACTGACCTGCGCCTGCTCCCTGAGCCGGTGTCATGGCAACCGCCAACGCAGGGCCTTGACTCGCCCCCACGCCTCTGGGTGTCTTACTGCGCTTGCACAGCCAGCGTGCGCAATGCACCCTGGGATCTGTAGTCACAAGATCAGTTCGGATCAGCCGCCATTTTTGATACTCGTGAGCACCATGTGACCCGGTGCTTGTGACCCCGCCCCCCCCACGCCACTTCCTATCTCTCTCTCTCTCTGTGTGTCCCCACCCCCCACCCCCCCCCCACCCAACTACACAACTACACAATCAATAGAGACACAAGAACTGGTGACAAAACACCGAGCTTCATCTCATCTTCCTGTAGCTCAGTGGTTAGAACACGCGCCTTGTTAAGCGAGAGACCCGGGTTCGATTCCCAGGAGATCAGGGTGAAACCCGGGGCAAGTTTTCCTCACTCCACGCGCCCAATAATAATCCCTCAAGAAAAACGATAATAAATTGGTCATTTCAATCCACGACTGTTCGTGGGACATTGGCTACCGCGATTCGCCCACAAATGTACAGTCACTTCACTTTACAGTATACGGGTAGACCTCCTGTAACGTTGTTTTGGTGAACGTTTCTTGATTACGTCGCTGATACTTGACGTAGCTTGTGAAGGGAGGAGCTGCGAAGACCGATGAGGAGAGAGTTCCCGTAGATCAGGGCGAAACCTTGGGCAAGTTTCCTGAGGAAATTATTAGGCATTCCACACACACGCCTCATAATAATCCCTCCCAAGAAAAACACACAATAATAAAATTGGTCATTTTTAATCTACGACTGTTTGTGGGGACACTGCTGTGCGCAATTGGCTGCCGCGTTTCGCCCACAGATATACAGTCAATTCACTTTACAGTACATTCTGTGAAGCACTTTGAGATGTCGATAAGTCGTGAAAAGCGCAATATCAAATGCAAGGATTATTATTATTATGCATATATTCATTTAATGTTGCGACATTCGCTATTACGTTGTTCATATGGGTGGAAACAAACTACTTTGGGTAGCGTTGACCTATATAGATGCTGAATGTCCGATATTCTTGCATGGGTTCACTTAACTTCGTTTTGCTTAAAGTCGCACTTTTCGCCACCACAACTGCGAGGCCTAAGTGTATTCTGTGAAGCACTTTGAGACGTCCAGAAGATGTGAAATGGAAGAATTATTATTATTATTCTGATTCTTGCTTTCATTCAAATTTTGGTTCTGTCTATTTGTGCATTTTTTAAATTCATTCAAATGTGCAGCCTGAATGGATAAGATTTGAACGTTAAACATTCAATACAATTGATATAATTTGTATGTAATAATAATGCTTGCATTTGATAGTCAAACTGCACATTAAACAATTAGTATCTATTCAGTACAATGTGTATATATTCAATAGAATAGATACAATTTGCATCTATTCAATTTGCACATTCAAAATTCCTTGGTGAACTTTAAAGCATAACTTGAAATAGATACAGTAGATGTTACACATACTAGTTGTATCTATTCCTTAGATTTTAATATACTGTTGTGTTCAAGGAAATAAATCAGAAAGTTGCGAACAGAAAGGTGTTGTGTGATGTGCAAACTTGGTGGTCTTCTGTATCCGTCTCAGAAGTGGCAACCCTAAAGTAGACACCAGAAAGTTGTTCTTTACTCAGAAGGTACAGGTTTACTCGGAGGGTACAGGTTGCCAGGAAGGGAGGTTGAGGCCAGGACACTGGACTCATTTAATTAAAAAAACTTGATACCATGATAGGAGGACTAGACAGAATGACTCGTGTGACATTTTTGATGTGGTGCAATATCAAATGCACAAATTATTTTTTGTTATTACAGTTCAAAATCACTCAGTAGAGGTAGTTTCTGAGTGGTTTTCAGTGATGGGGCAGCCAGACCAATGACACTACCATGTTACATGTGACTGGATGATACTTAGCTTGGTATATTTGAACTTACTTTTCTTAGTATGTTTAAACTTAATAAAATAACTACTTTTTGCAGGAGTCTGGTATTTTGCAATTAATACAAGTCACTGAAACAAAAAAGAAACCAGAAGAAAGATTGAATGAAGTACTTCTACTGAAAATGAATTCCTTCAGCACCTTGGGACATCCTCCTGATGTGAAATGCTCCTGTGGCTCAGTGGTTAGAGCACTTGTCTTGCAAGCTGGGGAGACCGAGCTGGGGAGACCTGTGTTCGAATCCAGGCAGGTCAGGGCAAAACCTTGGGCAAGTTTCCGTACTCCACACGCCTGATAATAATCCGTCAAAAAAAACACAATAATAAAATTGGTCATTTCAATCCACGACTGTTTGTGGGACACCGCTGTGTGCAATTGGTGCCGCGATTCGCCCACAAATATACTGTAAATACCCGCGTATAAGGCGCACTCGCGAATAAGACGCACCCCCCACTTTTGACCTTTTCGTTGTGAAAAAAACCAGAAGCATTTTCGATGAAAATGCCGGCAGAAGGGAGGGAGGCAGGAGAGACAGGTAGGGAGGGAGAGAGGGAGGCAGGCAGGCAGGCAGGAAGGGAGGCAGGCAGTGAGGGAGGGAGAGAGGGAGGCAGGCAGGGAGGGAGGGAGGCAGAGAGGGAGACAGGCAGGCAGGGAGAGAGAGGGAGGCAGGGAGGGAGAGAGGGAGGCAGGCAGGCAGGCAGGCAGCCAGGGAGGGAGGGAGAGAGAGAGGGAGAGAGCCAGGCAGCCAGGGAGGGTGGGAGAGAGAGAGGGAGAGAGGCAGGTAGGCAGGCATGGAGGGAGGGAAGCAGGCAGGCAGGGAGGGAGGGAGAGAGAGAGGCAGACAGGCAGGCAGGGAGGGAGGCAGGCAGGGAGGGAGAGAGGGAGGCAGGCAGGCAGGGAGGGAGGGAGGGAGGGAGAGAGAGGCAGGCAGGCAGGGAGGGAGGGAGGGAGGGAGGCAGAAGAGGGAGGGAGGCAGGCAGACTGGGTTAGGCAGAAGGCAGGCAGCAGGCACAGCACTGAAGTCCGCTGCTGCTGCCGCTGCCCGGGCGGCCGAGGCCGAAGCCCCGTCACCCGCTCCCCCCCAACCCCCGCCGGACACTGACCAAACCCCGGCTGACAGCGCACCGGCCGCCCCTCCTGCTTATTTCCAAGGCTCAAAATTTCTTGTTCCTGCGTATAGGGCGCACCCCCAACTTTTGAGATCGAAAAGTGCGCCTTATACGCGGGTATTTACCGTACAGACAATTCACTTTACAGTATATTCCGTGAAGCACTTTGGGAAGTCTATAAATTGTGAAAAGCGCTATATCAAATGCAAGGATTATTATTATAGGATTATTATTAATGCACTATACAAGTGCAATTCTCTTGTTATTTTGTTATTTATCATTTGCAAAATCTTGGTTTGGAGTTATCAACAATAAATGAGCAATAAATGATTACAGTACAAGAAATTTGCTATTTGATGATTTGTGTTATTTTAAATAAGTAGCACTTTTTAAGTAGAAACTTGTAAATGTAAATCAGTGAGGTTAAAAAAAAAACTATGTTAATGAATACAAGCCTCAGCCTGGCTCGGTTGGGAGCACTCTCACCTCCAATCAGAAGGTTGTGGGTTCAAGTTCTTTGAACTCAGTCTTGGCTGACAACTCAATGCAGTGTTGGTGATGCCATCTTTGAGATGATATCCCATCTGCCTATTTGGGTAGGTATTAAAGATCCTAAGGCACCACTTGAGAAAAGCTGGAAGTTTCCCCCCCCCACCACCCCCCCCCCCACCCCCGAGTCCCGGCCAATAATCCTCCGTGTAGAATTGGTTATTTATTTCATAGCTGACTGCAAGGAATTTACTGTTTACAAGGACATTGCTCGGCACAAATTGGATGCTCCAGTTGTCTAAAAGTACACAGTGATGAGTCATCATGTTAAAATTCTTTAAAAGGAATTTGATGTGTTTCATTTGGATGATAAGGCATCATATCAAATGCAAGAACTATTAAAAACAATTTGAGCATCTTTCATTGAAAAGTCTTTTCATATTGAGCCTTTTCATTGATAATAATAAACATAACAATGAAAAACATCGGTCATTACAATCCACGACTGTTTGTGGGACACTGCTGTGCGAGATTGGCTACCGCGTTTTGCCCACAAATATACAATCAACTCACCTTACAGTATATTCTGTGAAGCACTTTGAGACATCTAGGAGACATGTAAAGCACTATGTCAAATGCAAGGATTATTATTAAAATGTGCAGTAATTTCCATTTATGTTTTACCTCTAGAGGGTGCTATTGTCTTACATACAGTACTGTATTCTGTTATTTTGTGTTTTCATGTTGTTTTTCTGATTAATCTGTTTTTACATAATTTATTCTAGTTTGAATTTTTTGCCTTTATACCATTTCACACTATTTAATATTCATTGAATACTGTAGTTGTCTTTGTCTATAATTTAGTGTTGAACTGGGTGTAAAACATTCAAACAAATCATATTGTGATTTTCAGCAATCACTATGTTTTGTGCTTCTGTCAGAGAATCAAACAGTGTAATACAGTACATGTTTCTGGCAACTCAATAAGCAAATTGTATCTAGAAGATGATGGTGATTTAATCTTCAATTAAAATAATTCCAACATATTGAGTCTTTTCATACAAATGAGATTTAAATTGTAAATCAAAAATTACCACTGGTTTTCTTCACTTACTACAGACCAGACAGTTAACACAAGAAATCTAATGGCACAATTAATCTGGTTGCAGTAACAGAAATGGAGTTGTCACTGAAATTTATTGCTGCTGAGTAGCTTTTAAAATTAAATCTTCTAGCTGCCACTATTACAGCATTTTTAGTTTCAAAGATAAGAGTTAACTTCTAAGCTCTTCTGTAACAAATACAGCTTTTAGACCCTTGAAACCCAAATTACGTGACCTTAAAGATTTGTTGGACAATTCTTTACTTATTGTTATTATCATTAATGGGTGGATGCCCCACATGTCGTTGATTTAGAACAGAAGGAAAAGTGTTCAAACACATAAGAACATAATAATTTGCTAAGCCAAAGAAGACCATGGTCCATCTAAGAAAACCAAGATCAAATCATTATACAGTAAAAACTTTGTTATCCGGCCTCGGGACCTGACCGGTGCCAGTTAATCAAATATGCCAGATATTCGCGCAGCAAGTTGTCGAAAATCCTATACAAAAAATTAACTTATTTTAAAACATACCATATTAATAATAGACTAAATACTAACAGAAAATTGTATGGAGACTTACCAATAAAGCATACATAAATAGTACAGTCAACCCTTGTCGAATGTGGGGATTACGTTCCTGGAACACAGCGCACTCGGTAAAATTGCGTTCGGTAAATTTAATAAGTGTGCATGCGCAAAGTGAGCATGCGCGCAGGGAAAACCAAGTAAGTACACTATACTAAAATTTTACTTGTATTGGGAGATACCAGTTGGTTGAGCATGCCATTGGTTGGTTGCCGGATAGCCAAGCTTTTACTGTACTTGGACAGGAGAACATTGATGTAACAAGGGCATAGGGAGCCCTGGTGCAAGAATAGATTACAAAAACAAGAACAAGAAAATTACATCTGTATAGTACCTTTCAAATCGCGAGGACATGCCGGATTAGGGGATTACGTGCCCCTTCATGATTCTGAAATGTACAACTTTGCTTATTTGTATATTTTGGGGGGATTGGGGGGCGAGAGTCTGTTTCTCCTCTCACAACATTCTGCCACTGATGGGTTATTACATTCTCCCATAACTTTACTGGCTCTGGTGCAACTGCACCAGTTTTCACCATTGTAGTTATTCTGCTGCAGGAGAGAACAAATTGCATCTATGTAATGACCCCTACAAAGAATATCCTATCAGGCTTGTTATAGGTACAGATATGGAAGCTTTCTGCACTGTACCAGATGCTGGGCAGAAAAAGAGGAATGAGGAGAAGATGGAGGCTTCATGGTTGAAGAGGTAGATTTTAAGGTGGGACATGAAGACAGAGACAGGAACAGAAGGTGAAACAGTGGGGTCGAGGAAGGGAGTTTCAGAGGTTAGAGATGCAATCAGAATACAGGATAGCTACCAATAGTGATGCAGATGGGGCGAGGGCAGGAGGTGAAGGTGGTGAACAATGGGACAGAGTTAATTGAGCAGTAGAGACGGACAGAGGAGTGGGGTAGCAGGAGATGGTGAGAAGCTAGGGCATTAAGGGATGTCTAGGTTTATCATTTATTAATAAGCTACAATTTACTGGGTGAGAGGCCTATCAAAAATATATCAAATGCCTGGTAGGCAGGGTGTGGATGAAACAATTCCTTCCACTATTGACTAATCTATAGCAGCAAGGGTTTGAGTCACTATTGCCTGAACAAGTTTTGCAACAGGATCCCTCCAGTTATATCCACTGTCCCAGTGATTATTAATCAGTGTGGTTTAGCACACAGACACATCAGACTCATATTAAGTATCATTGCAGATTGTACAGTATTGAAATGTTACAGAAAGCACAAAATTGAGTGTATTCCTATTGACAGCAAATGAAGGACAAACCAAGAAATATTTTTTTAAATTTCTGAATATACCTTCAAAGAATAATTATGCTATCAGCAGTCAATAAACTTTAATTTTGAATTAACGGTCAATCCATATATGATGCAAAAGCTCACACCATTTGAGAACTGAGAACTGAGTCTGAGACAACTCTCACACAATCTCAGCTAACCTCTAACAGGGTAAAAGAAGTTCTACATCACTCTGGGAACTGATGTAACAAACCTTCAATACAGCTCAGTGCTGAACTCTATTGTCTGCAGAGTGTAAAGAACGTAAGATTAATTCAGAAACTTTTCTTTGTAATGTACATGCAAATAGATTAACTCTGCAATGCTCTTTGATATGTTACATCTCTAATGTTTATGGTAATAACTTGCTGCATGCTCCATTGGAGGAGCTAGTGATATTTCTGAATGAAGCTAGAAATGGTGGTGTAGGATGAGGCGGATGAACCCATGGTGCCAAAGGTACCGAAGCTTTCCACATGAGATGTCAGATTACAGAAGACGACTTTCCGCCAATAACTAACATCAGTGTTTTTATACGTCTCATGCAATCAATCTGATATTCCAATTCGGCATGATTCCATTCTCTGAATTCATGCACTTTGTACATAAATAAGAACATGAAAACAAGTTAATATCCATATACAGTAGTCCTTTTGTACATTTTGCTCCTGAATATTTGGAATGCTTGCAAGTCTTAGTTTTTGTATGCGAATGCCAGACTGGTCTACCATGTACAGCTATAGTAGTCTTGGTCTTGTCAATGAAGGGTTTGAGGTTCACTCTACCCTAAAGTTGATGTAAATGGCCAGATTCGTCCTTTATAACTATATTAGCCACCAGAGAACCATAAACTGAAGGGTTTACAATCACCAGGAGAGAGCTGGCAGTGGTTTTTATGGTAAGTATCAGTATGCTATGGGATGAGCAAAGAGAGAAACCAATAAACTGAGGGCAACAGTGGAATCCTTGTTGATGTCCATTGTAACACTGTGACTGTTCATTTTCCTTTCACAAGCAATTAGTTTGTCTGAGAACACAAATTTTATCCTTAAAATTCGTCTTGGATTGCTCTAAAATAAGGATGCAACTTCATAGAATCATACAATTATACAGCGCAGAAAGGGGGCACTTGTCCCATTGTCTCTGTACAAGCTCTTTAAAAAGAGCTGTTCAAATCAATCCCACTACCCGCGCTCTCCCCATAGCTCTGTCAACTTGTTCTCCCAAAATAATGATCTACTTAACTTAATAATAACTTGCCACACATGGAGTCCAAATCACATCCAAAGGATTCAGATGAACACAGGAGACAATTTGCACACCAAATCTACAAACTGCCGCAAAGCAAATCATCAATGTTATCTGCAAACCAGGACACAGAGTAAAACTCCCTTCTCTTTTTCAAATAGTGTCATAAGATTATTAACATTCACTCGAACAGGCAAATAAATGGTTTTGCTGCTTTGAAGCCTCAAATGAATTGTCACAAAAAAGAAATACAGTATTTCGTCTTCAGATCTTTTCCACATCTTTCTCTGGAATTTGATTTCCTTTAAACAGAAATGGTCTGCAGTGAAGTACGGTATCGTACCAAAATATTAACCAATCTTTCTTTTTCAGGGAGTGTTTGTTTGATTCGGTTTCAGAGGCTAACATTGTCAGTAGATGAATCAGCAATGATCATAAAGATGACATTATATGGGATGAAAAATGTGTCACTTGATGTGATAATTACATGAATTACAATTATCATACATGACACTGTCAAAAAATTCTTGTCCATATTACCCATTGCATTTCTCCAGTTATTCATCAAGCAACAACAAAATTTTTACATTTATATAATGCCTTTCACATCAGGAGAACATCTCAAAGCATTCCACAGAGCTAGCTGGGAGCCCGAACTGTGGGTGGGGGGATCTGAAGATTAAGAGTAGAAATGGAAAGGTGAAAGCAAGTGTATACCTGTATTATAATTTAGCACTTGCTTTGACTTCAAATTCACCCAATAGTTATCGAGCACATTTTTACTGATTCACTGACCTTATTGCTGTGAGTCTACTTTTGTAACATTGTGTCAAAATACATTAAATGGAAACAAAACTTGGGGGAAAAAATCTAGTTTCTCAGTTAAACAAATACTTTGTTTCCATTCATTTAGTGAATTTAATTTAAGAAGTTTGCAACTGAGATCTCTAACCAGACATGTAGTCAACTGACTGCACTGATTTTAATGGAATTGTGTTAAATTCCACATGTCACAACATGTGAAGTGTGAGCAATAGCAAGCAGTTTCAAGTGGTAATAGATTTAAAAAGCAGAGATTCGGCTGTAGTCAAAGGGTGAATCCCGTTTTAAAGGCTCATTTTGATCATGTTAATTGGCTGATGACATTAATGTACCTGACTAGTTTCAGTTGAACGGGAACCTTAACAGATTAATGGTGAGTTTGTGTGAAGATTTGCTTGTTTAAAAATCCATCTGCCAAAAACAACCAAAAGAAATGCATATACAGTACAGCACTTTCATCTGAGCAACAAGCTGTGAATTCAAGCCTCAAATCAGATCTTGAGTTCCTAATCTAGTTTACAATTCCAATACTTGGGGACGGTTGCATTGTTGAAGGTGTCATCCTTCAGATGAGATGTTAAAACATCTATTTATTTTTCAGGTGAACATTACACATTGATTACAACATATGAAAAGAGAGACTAAATAAATTGGTCACTCATCGTTTGTGGGCCTTGTTGGCAGCAGCAGATTAATTTACAGGTCCCCAGAGCCTGTGCCCAGTAACCCCAACCAGAAGCCTAGGGCATACCTGCCAACATCTCAAGTGGCCAAATGCGGAATGCAGTAAAAAAAAGTATACGTGAGCCGGGAAAGTGGCTGGGATCTGTGTGCACACAGGTCAGTCTTGAGAAAACAATTTAAATTGAATTCAAACCTCAGGGCATCATGCTAGTTGCAGGTCAATTAATGATCCTTCGCAGAATACAACAACAACAAAATTACATTCTTGGGACGTCCTCCTTTCACATCGGGAGGACGTCACATGGCGCTGATGGAATATACTGTAAAGTGAATTGACTGTATATTTGTGGGCGAAATGCGGGAGCCAATTGCACACAACTGTGTCCCACAACAGTCATGCGATGAAATGACCAATTTTATTATTGTTTTTTTTGAGGGATTACTATTGGGCATGTGGAGTAAGGAAACCTGCCTAGAATTGAACCAGGTTGCTCACTTGTAAGGCGAGTGCTCTAACCACTGAGCTACAGGACTCCACAGTTTATATTGTAATATTGTGTACAAAGATCATTTCTGTGTATAGCTGGGTAAAATAATAATCTTTGCATTGAATATAAAGCATCTCATGTAGAAAGATGATCTCAAAGCACTTCACAGTTTTTACCGTAAAGGGTAGTGGCGATGCATTTGTAGGTGAATGTGGCAGCCAATTTTTTTTTAACAGATTATTCACTGATTGCACTTTATTAGCTCCCGAAACCACATCCTTACCCTCCTTCAACAAGGTTTGGGATAGTAGAATAGTGTTCAATGGTCAGTATGTTTGTGTGGCTAATATGCCCTCCGGTCTATAGTGGAACTGTTGGCTGGTGGATTATACCTTTACTGTATATGTAGCAATAAGATCAAATGGAATGTCTAGCTGCACTAGGGAAGCAGATCTTCAATAGCTTTCGTTACTTTTTATTCACACAATTACTCCTGAGCCACATCACCACTTTTGTGTTAACTTTACAGATGATAATTGTTGTGGAACTGGAGAAAAACAAATCTCACCTGTAGCTTTGTGAAGGAAAGAAATGACTTTGAAAATGAACACAGGTTAGAATATCAACATGATGTTTGGCTGCAAATGCACACAAGCATTTATTCAGTTCAAGTGCTGTAGACAAATATGAACACAGGAATTCATTCGTGCAAATTAATACAAGCTGGCTGTTGATATCAAAATAAATTTACTGTTTGAGGATATGATTTACAAAACTAGGACTTTGTTTTCATACATACCAAACTGGCTAGATTATGTGGTTAATAATAATAATCACTGCATTTGAGATATATATATCTATATATATATTATATATATATACTATATATATATTATATATATATACTATAGATATATATATATATACTGAACAGCATATATAAAATGCCTTATCATGTCATTGAGACATCTCAAAGCTCTTCACAGAATATACTGTAAAATAAATTGACTGTACATTTTGTGGGAGAAACGTGGCAGCCAATTGTGAGCAGCAGTTCTCCACAAACAGTTGTGGATTGTCTGAATAATTTAAAAAATGATTTTATTTCTATATTAGATAGTACTGCTTATCAAACATTGCTCAGACCATCTACTGTACTTATTTACTGTGTTTTGGTACTGTTATAGATCTATTGTATACCAGTTTTGTTTCTGCAAGTGGACTCCATTAAGCAATCTTTGCATTTGATATTACTCTGATCATGTTGGTGAGATGTTTTGAAGCATTTTGCAGGAATTTATGTCAGATGGGGCACGGTAGAATTTCAAATGGGATTAAAATAACAATAATCCTTATGTTTGATATTATGCTTTCACGTCAGGAGGCCATCCAAGTGCTTCACAGGATATACTGTCAAATGCAGTGACTGTGTGTTTTGTGGGCAAATGTGAAGCCACTTTTGCATATAACAATGTCCCACAAACAGTTGTGAAATTATTCACCAACTTTATTTTAGGAAATTGTTGGCCAGGATACTGGGAGAAACTTTCTTCTCTTTTCGCATAGTGCCATGTGATTTATAATGTCTACCTAAACAGGCAACAGGGCCTCAGTTTAACATCTCATCCAAGAGACTTACCTACACCAATGCAGCACACCTCAACAACAACAAAAGCAAAATCACACTTGTGTAGCGACTTTCACGTCTGGAGCAATCTTTCGGACCTGAGCTGGGGGTCGGAATTGGGGAGGGTAGAGGGCAGGGGGGAAGCGAGTGTGATCGAAAGCATGGTTGAAGTGGAGGGCCTTGAGATGGGTCTTGAAAGAGGCAAGGGAGAGGACGAGACAGAGGGACCACAGGATGGAGTCCCATAGGGCGGGGGAAGAATGGTTAAAAGACCTGTTGCCAATGGCAGGGTGGGCGAAATGGGAGATGTGAAGTGGGCCAGTGCCCACTAAGTGGAGGAAGCGGACCGGTTGGTGCGGCATTAGGAGGTCACAGAGGGGGAGCGAGGTCATGGGGAGTTTGAAGTTGAGGACAAGAATCCTGAACCGTATGCTCTGTGTGATAGGAAACGAGAAGAGGTGGGCGAGGATGGGATTGATAGGGTTGCAAAGCATGGTGTGGGGGAATACATAGGATACAGAGTTCTGTATAATCTGCAGCCTGGATAATCTGGAGGGAGGAGTTGGGGAGGCCAACAAGCAGGGAACTTGCATAGCCAAGCCTGGAATTATAAATGTGTGTGTGAGGGATTAGGCAGCCTTCAGTTAAAACAGTGGTGGAGCCGGGCTATCCCAGGTAGTAAGCCCATATGGGCCCCATATGGGACAAATTGGGTTGATCCATGCCTATATGGGCCCCACATGGGCTTGCTACCTGGGATGTTGCGTGGGGATGGTGGTACAAAGAATAGTGGAGAGTCAAACAAAATGACAAGGTTCCGGTCTACCTTAGTGAGATGGAGTGTGTGTCCATGGATGGTGATGCTGTCAATATCTGAGGTGTGGAGGCACTGACGGGAGCCGAACAGGAGGGCCTCTGTCTGGTTGGTGGTGAAAGAGGAGTGGAAGACAGATTTGAAGGTGTGGAGCTGGGGGTGGGGTGGGGGTAGGGGCAGGAATGTAAGGAGCAAATAGGAGGAGGCAGTAGGTGGAAGGTCAGAGGCAGCTGAGCGGATCCCTTTAACTTTGAGGAGACACCAGCATTTATTTACCCAGAGGTTAATTGACAACTAGAGCAGTTTACCAGGAAGAGCAGTTGAGGCCAGGATGATGGAGTAATTTTAAAAAAAATAAGCAGAAATGCCTTCTTTGTTCAAATCAATCTTTTGATTTTGTGAGAAGCAATATTTTTCTGTGTCAATCTGTACCCAATGGCCTGGGTAAAAGTGCGTGTTTTTGTACTTTTCTGCCTGTAATGGTGGCTTTACATTGTTCCAGTAGCACAGCAATTTGAAGCAGGAAACCTGCTTATAACACTTAGTTTGTAATGCTGTTGCCGGAACTGAACTCAAGAGAAGCAGAGCTTCTGCACATGCACATATAAGAAGAAATCATTGTCCACAGCCAAGTATAAGTTCATTTTTAGTTATGAAAGGGTTGGGTGTGTGGCCAATTATGAAGTTGCCTTTCAAAGTTTGCCACTCCTCCCACCAAATTGCCAAGTGAATGTGCTCACTGCAAAATCACAATCCATAAAACTGTTTTAATCCCCACCATAGTGCGATATTTTCCCCGTAAATACATACCAATAAAAATCACTGAACAGTGCAGCAGAAAAACTTTAAATTAAGGAAACTGGTGTTAGTAGTTTGAGGAAGTGGAGCCCTTAGAGACAGTATAAATCACTCAGTAGCCAGATTTTATTGATTGACTTTTTTCAATGGAGATTCAGTCCCTGAAATTGACACTGTCTCTGAGGTAGGTTTTTCTTCAATAAAAACAATATTTTGTGCATGCAAACAGCATTTTATTATTACACAGTTCATTAATTTTCTGCTGCCAAGATTGACACAAAGGAACAGTGCATAAGGTGAGCAGTGAAAAAGTTATGAAAAAGGAAATAAACTCCATTATCCATTCATCTCTGCAGTGGCCAGTTGCCATGATATCAAAATAGTACATGGATAATAATCCTTAAAATTACCTCAAAGATATTTCTATCAAAACAGACCTCTGGTTTAGTGAAAAGAAACAGCCGTGTGCAAACCATGAGGAATGGAAGAAATTAAAGAATTGTAGGAAACAGAGGAGTATTAGTTCATCAATGGCTGGTAAGTCTCCCCTCTCAGGGGCTTTACTGTGCCCATTCAACCTGAAGCCCAAAAGCAACCGCGCCGCAAACATGTGGAACTACTTCAATCCCTCCACTTGCCCACTTTTTGTCTGCCTTCAGATCGTACTTGGATACTTTCCTCTCTGACCATGCCTTCAGTTACCTCCCTTTTCTCCCCATCTCAGTGCAAAACCTCACCATTGTTCACTGTTCAGCACTCTTGAGACATTGGAGGTAAAATCAAACAAAAGTGAAGATTATGTGTCCATCCCCACTATCTAATTGTGGTCTGCTGCCACCCATTTGCACCATTTCCCTTCCAATCAATACAATGATTCTTATGGATAAAGGAATTAAGGGTTATGGGATAAGGTGGGCAGGAAGAGTTAGATTAGACGATCAGCCATGATCTTATTGAATGGCGGAGCAGGCTTGAGGGACCGAATGCCTACTCCTGCTTCTTATATGTTCTTAATGTATTTCACAATCCTGGTCTGTTTCTGGTGTTTGGTGCACTTTTGACTACATGGACAGCTGACAGGAAATCCCATTATAACTACTCTTTATTAAAGTGTGCTGAACTCACTCCCCTAACTCATCGAGGTGAACATAATGGGTGTATCAAATGAAGTACGTTTATCTTAGTCACCAATCATGCCAACTCTGCAATCCCTAGAATGTGCAAGGTTTGGGTAAAAGATCCCTTTTGGCCCTTTGGAAGATTAAGAAATGACGGTTCTGCAATTGAGAACCCTTGACCTCTATCTAGCCCAAGAACCTCCAACCCTGTTCTTAACTAAATGTTCATCCAGCTCCTTTTTGAAAGAATTAATCAACGGCGTCCACTACTTTTGTTGTGAGTCTGTTCCATATTCCCTCTACTAAATGAGGGTGCTATTAATTTGCCTTATAGCATTTCCAAACCCAATATTTATCACAATTTTGTTACAATTATTTTGTTAAAACAAGGATTATTAATAATGATTGATATCTTGATGTTTCGCATGGTGACAGAATGCAATTTGCTATGTACTATGACTTTATTTAATAAGATGATGAGTGAGAAAAATCCACACATTTTATTGATACGTTACTCCAAGTCCATTGTTGTTGCAAATTTATTCTTTGGTTTCCGACAAACAAATAATTTGCACACAGTAAAATTTGTGAACAGCTGGTCAGAGAAGCAAAAGCAGACATCGATGTAAATACACATAGCACAATTGAGACATTGTAAAATCGCAAGATATTTGGGAGTTCATTGAATTGCAAAAAAAATTAAAAAGCATCTCAGTTTGATCAGCTTGAATTTCCAAGTAGCAAATCATATTCCTTGATTCATTGTACTTCAAATATCCATCATATTCAGTCATAATCCAGACTCCCAACTGTCTAGGAAAACTGCATGAAAAAAAGGGGTCGGAAAAAGCAGCTGCAAACAACTTCTGGGAAAAGCAGTCCTGAAATGCCATCTGTGGATTTTCTCTACCTGGCCATAATACTGTACTGCAATGATATTTGTGGGTCTGTATGAACTGATGAACCTAACCTGCATGAACTGTTCAACCTACTTTGCAGCAGTGATTCCGAAACCGCATTGATATGTTGTCATCAGTCTTGCTTTCTAATATTTTATTATTCTTTCGAATGTTTCGGAAATGATGGCATTTAGAAAACTGTAAGCACATATTTTTTCATAATAGTCCAGACGCTGGATTTCTTCTGTTCGTGTGAGATTAATTCCTGAGACTGAGTTTGGGTATCCACTAAGCTTTTAGGAGCTAGGCATAGAGCAGTTTATCTTTTGATGGGCCGCAAGATCTAGACTACTTTGTGCATACTGATATAGAAATGGGAGCCAACCCTTCATAAAGAAAATGTATCTTTTTATTTTACAAAGGCATATTTTTCATGGCATTGTTGCTTCATGTGTGAACAGTTTTCTATATTGTCAACAGAATGTTTAACCTTAATTTGGAAATGTACATTCACCCGGGCGTTTATATATTCCCATCATCCAACATATTGTTCACACCATTACAAATTTTATGCAGATTATTTTTATAATGTCCAAAAGGATTGTACAGTGCAGCCAAGTACTCACAATCTGCAAAGTGATTAAACACATGATTGATACGTCCGTGTGACTTTGCAGTCAAATGGCGCTGAATGATTTGATGCAGCAAGTCCCTGCACTCGTTCAAAAGTTTGGACAGAACATTGCGATCAAAGGTAAAGTCAACCTGATGGAAACTGACAACTGTCATAGCTAGCTGGTGAAGCTTCTTCTTGAACTTCTCCATCAACATCGTCTCGTCATCATTGAACTGGTTATTTCGGAACAGGACTCCCAGTTTTATGACCATCTTGATGAGATCTTTGATGACCTTCTCTGCCTCCTTTTTGTTTTGAGTAAACTCCTTGGTTGTTTTGTAAAGCTCATCCAAAACATCACTGCTGTTGTCATCAACCAATGCTGTTGCTATTGACTTTGAAGCCATCTTGCCCAGTATTTTCTTCTGAGCCTGGACAGCCAGGTTTTTGGAATTGAAGACCTCAGTGGCCACTGAAAAAGAAACACAGAAGGGATTAAGTATTCAGTAGATTAATAAAACCAGGAACGCCTCTAGATTCTTGTAAATTCAATCTAAATGTGCACAATTCGTAAACAATAAAACAAAATTACATTTGTATAGCGTCTTTCATATCAGGAGGGTAGCGCAGGGCAGTGTTTCGGACATGAGCTGTGGGTCGGGATTGGAGAGGGTGAAGGTCAGTGGGGGGAAGGAGTGTGACCAAAGGTACGGTCGAACAGGAGGGTCTTGAGACAGGTCTCGAAGGATGCAAAGGATCTGGGGGATGGAGTTCCAGAGAGTGTAAAGTGTAAATTCAGGACAGTCACTAAGAAATTTTTCTTTATCCAGAGGACAATCAATGACTGGAACAGATTGTCAGGAAGGGTGCTTGAGGCTAGGACATTGGACTCATTTAAAAGACAGCTTAATGTAGTGATAGAGGGAACGGTAGAGTGAGTATTCTGGAGGGATGCAATCAGACTAACCAAAGGAACTTGTTTATCTGAACCAATCTTGTGATCTTGTTTGATCATTTTTTATTTTATTTTGCAGGTGTACAACATCAATATTATTATTATTATTATCATTGACTGACCACCACCCAATGTGTTACACTGGTCATTCAATTCTACAAAAATCGGCTACCAGGGATATATTTCCTGCTGGGTTCATTCCTTTTCTGCCCTTCTCCACTCCTGAAGACACTGATTCTTAGTGCAGCACAGAAACACAGGTATGCCATTAGCGCCTCCCCAAGTTCATACGTGAACCCAAGTAGTGAGTACAGTGTGAGTATCAATTGTGGGAAAAGTTCAGCAAAGCCCAATCTGATCCCCACCCAAGATCTGCATCATTGGATCAGGAGCTGAAAAGTGGCTAACTTTTCGCCTACCTGACCCAGTGATGTTGAGTTCAATTGTTGGAACCCAAATACTATTTCTGAGATCAGCTATCAGCACAAACTATCTGTCCACACTTCAGGGTGGCAGCCATTGTGTGAAGCCAAATGGCCAACTTCCAGATTTACTACCAACATTATTTCTTCATACACGCAAATGTCATTGACCCCATGACATTTTTCTCAGGGGCTATTCGGCATTCTGAAGAGCCAAAATATCCATTGCCCACACTTTAGACTTATTAGGTTAAATAAATGTGGAGGTCCACACCTCAATTGCACTTTAAGTGAACCCACGTTATAGTGAAGCATAATCCTAAGATTCCATGTAAACTCTCAGTTACCAGTAGCTAAACAGTTTGTGCTGGACTTTTTGTTTCCATTCTACCCATGCAGAGTATTGGGTTCTCTATGAGAAGATTAAAGATTGCAATTATTTTTCTTTGGTTAATGGGTTTGTACTTAAAGATAACTGTAACTGAACAAAACCTTATTTGCTAAATGGAACATTAAATCTAACCTCAGGAAAAAGTTCCGCAGCTGCAACTCAGGTCAGTTTGAGTGATATTACAAATTGAGGAAGGATTTTACTTGCTGTAAACCTATCTCAGTACAAACCCACTTGCCGAATTTCATTTCACCTGTCTTTACTTCCTAATATTCAGAAATGAAAGATGTAATACATCAATCCTTGTCTTTACACAACACTGTCAAATTTAAGCAGTGTGTTTATGCCACAACAAGGATGTTGAATATAATTTGCCTCCTTCCTTAACGCTAAAGTAATGTTGTTTTATTTAGCAGGTTGCTTCAATTTGGTGCTGACAAAAGGAAAAAGGATTATTAAATAGCTGTTACTAATGAAATAACCCAGAACACTACAGACGTCATCAATTAAGTAGAGTAGGTGATATTTCTAGCAATTGGCAAATGTGACAAAAAAATCTGAAAGGCTTTATTAGCAAAAGTTAATTTATGCAACTGAAGAATTTATGCAATAGAAATTTACAGCACAAACAAGGCCATTCGGCCCTTCATGTTTGTGTTGGCTTTTTAAGAGCAATACTTTCAATCCCATTTACATGTCCTTTCCCTTTACCCCTGCAGTTTACCATTTAATAAAGGTTATTTGTCTGTGCAACATACAGACAAAAGTGAAACAATCTACCACATAGGACCACATAGGACATAACCTGGCCGTTATGAATCTAATCAGTAAATCAAACAGCAGCTCTCACACAATAATATGTAATATTTATCAGACTTTAAATAATTTTAAAATTTCAATTATTTTAAATCATCTGCTTCTTCAACCCCGTCCCTACACCTCTCCTTACCTCCCAACTACACTTTCTTGCCCCCCTACTAACAAATATCATAAGCCTGTCACTGACACTGTTCCCATCCCTCTAAAAACGGTTGTCGTCACTCATATCCTTAGAAAAAAACCCTCCCGAGACCCATCCCTACTCTTAAAGTACCGCCCCATCCACAACCTCCCTTTCTTTGCCAAGGTCCTCTGCCTCCTCGTCCTCCTTGACCTCTTTGCTGCCTTTGATATGTTGATCACTCTATCCTCCTCCACTGCCTCTCCTCTCACCTTAACCTTCGTGGTTCTGTCCTTGAATAGTTCAGATCCTTCCTCTCACACCACTTCATCTCCACAAACAATTTCTCCACTAGCCCCCACACAGCAGTGGTCCTGGAGTCGAGGGTGGAGGCAGAGAGATAGAGTTGGGTGGGATCTGCATACATGTAGAATTTGACCCCATATCCATATCTGTCCGAACAGGTAGGATGGACCTAGCAGAAACAGCAGGAAAGCTTGCCAGACAGTGGTTTCAGTGGCAAGCTGTACAGTTAAACTCCAGCATTACCCAAACGCACAACCTGGGTTTCTCAAACCTTGGCTCTTGCCAACCTGCCCCTAATAAACACAGAATTAGGTAAACAGGCTGAGTCGCTCCAGGGAGAGAATTCATATTCAATTCCAATACATAGGAATTTCCATATATGTAGATTGGGAACTCTTAGTTTGGTTCGGATACTCCAAAGTACGGTGATGGGTTTCTGTACTGATCATACACCCGGCTGACCTCTAAAAAAAAGTAGATTTCTAATCGATTCCAAAGAAGATTCTGTAACAAGTTAAACATGTTTGCAAAGTTCTTTCTGTGGTGTCAGCTCCACTCCTTTCCCTTTAGTGGTAAACCAATCAGAGCAAAATGGGGAATCCTTCCAATAAGCGGATTTACATCACACAACTCAGCTCCGAGACAATCTACTCAGGAGAGGAGTTGATCACCGCGATATCCTTTTCTTATGGAATCCCATTAAAATAAATACCAATGTATGTGCAACCAGTTGCCACTTTTTGCCCACAAAATAAATAGTGTTTACTTTACAGAAGTTCCTGTGAAGCGCCTTAAGATGTCTCACCATTGTGATAAGGTGCAATATCAAAAGCAAGGAACAGTATTACCGTATTATATGTACAAAGTGTAGAACAAATTTATATATTTTTTCTTCTCATCCCTCACACTACAGAAAGCAGTACTAATTTAATGCCTAACAGACAAGCTATGTTTACTCTGAAGTGCTAATAGAAAGATGAAAAGAATACAATTTCTAAAAGTACCAAAAATATGTGTCATGCATTTTCAATTACACAACGTGACTGATGTTACTAATCAAATTCTTTAATGGAAAAAGCATGATGCATATTTCTGTAAGTATAACTGCATTTTCTTCCTCCGTGTCTATTTAGGAGCTATAGAATCCTAATTCAAGTGAATCAAAACAATATTTTAATATGACCTTTTTCTCAACATTTCACAAGATCTCCAGCTGTTGAACATCTCAAAGCATTTTGCAATGTTTCTGTGACATGCAGTGGTGGTGTATTTGCAGGAGCTTGTCATAACCTGGAGAGTTTCAGCACCAGTTAAACCCAAAGTATGGAGACTTCTATGTGCCTACTCTAAGGCATAATGCTCGAGTTTTATCAGCTACAACCACACAGCATACCATTGAAGTGCTGAGCTTCTGCTACTTACTACTACTACTACTAGGGCCACCCAACCTGTTATAAGTGCTCCAAGGTGCTACTCTACGTGAACAAATGCAAGTACTTATTGTTAGGGCTTTGGCTTTCACGGTTAATAGGAGCCAAGCAGAAAGAATAGCCAGGTGGCTAATCTCCTAATTTAAATTATGCCAATGAGGCAAATTGGCTGGAGTACTACAGACTTGCTGGACTCTGGTTCCCTATCACAGAGATAGCAGTACAGGATTGACTTGAATTACACTATGAAGCATATTATGAACATTTTTTATGCCATAGAGTTGATTCAACACTACTTTCCAGTCAATTGAAGAATGTGTGTGGCAGCTTGAATATGTATAAAAAATTGTAATATGGCAAATGACTGCATTGCATCTGTTCCCCTCTGATAACAGCTGTTGCTAATCTCAACTAAGACTCTTCCTCACAGTTTCACAAAAAGCAGAAATGAGATTTACCACAAAACCTTGTGACTTAAGTGTCCCATTTGACCGTTAAAAATATCGAGGGAATAATACTGCTGCTGAAAGGTCAGCACGATTAAAGCTTACAGATACTGTATTCCAAACATGGAAAATGCAAATCAGCCCACGGAGTCGGTTTGCCAATTTATTTTATAATTTGAGGTCTTTGATTTCCATACGCTTTCTCTATAAACATGAATAACCATACCCTACAACTACCTATCTAGGGGAAACAGGGTTTTCAATCTCATTTACTATCCACCAAACACTGCTCAGGTGAACAGGCTTGACAGTGATGTAAAGCGAACATTCACTGTTCAGGCTAGCTAACGACCACACAATTGTGTTCCAGCACAAGTTGCAAAGAGGAAAATGTGAAGGAGAAGAGGGGGAAAAGGCAATATCCTCAGTTAAGCTTTACATATGCAGAGCCATCTTTTGAAATCATCGACTTCTAATGTGGAAAGGGTCCTGTAGTAAACTGGAAACCTGTGGACATCAAAGTACATGTACCGTCTCTCTACTTACTTACAGCTTCTAATTTAACAAGTTCCATATTGGGGAAACAGAAATATTGATACAATTCTGAAATATGAGAAGTAAACAAAAGGAAAAAGAGAAAGAAAACCCTAAAGGAAGAAAACAGAATCATAAAGAAGTACACATTGCAGATCACAACACCTTGTTGTGTAAAGCATTTTCTCCTCATCTTCTCTCTGGTTCTTTTGCCAGAAAAGGTACCTTGAATACAAGTCATAGATGGTCTGCTCTTTATTTGTCCACCTATTACTTGATGTGGGAGTGTTCAAAAGTGAATGACAAAAATTCAAAATCTACATCATTGACATCATTCCCCTTGATAGCACAAAAACATTTAGGTCACCTTCAGAACAGCAAGGAAACAATCAAATTATTTTCAGAACAGCAAGTTGACTAACCTTCCTTTCTCCATGGATGCTGCCTGACCTGCTGAGTATTCCCAGCGATTTCCATTTTTGTTTCATATTTTGTAATGTTTTTACCCATTGAGGCGGTGGGAGATAATAAGGCCAAATTTATGTTTCGTTGTTAAAACTGCAACTTCTAGTAAAATGCTACATTTTACAGTGAAATTGCTGATACATTATCCATCAGGAAGCCGAATGGATCAATGAAACAAATTGCTCAAGAGACTGGGCGAGAATTCGCTACAGTATTTCTTAACTAAAAATGAAAGGAAGCACAGAGACAGCTGAAAGGATTCAGTTCACAAGTGGGGACCTATAGTGTGATGAAATAAAATGAAATGTACTGTATATTGTTTACAACACTTTAATTTTTAGACTCAGTAAGATGTATTATAGATGATAGTTTCTGGTCTTGTGCTTGACTCAGTTGATAGCACAGTTATCTCTGAGTAAGAAAGTTGTGAGTGCAAGCACCACATCAGGACTTGGAGCTCATCGCCTAGACTGACTCCGGTCCAGTGGTGGGTGAGTGCTGCCTTATAGATGGGCCATCCTTTGGATAAAATGTAAAACCCAAGTCTCATCTCCCTGTTCAGGCAGATGTTAAAAACCACATGATACAATTCAAAAAGGGAAGGGAGTTTCTCCCGGCCAAAAATATCCCAGATAAAATTGATCATTTGCTTCATGGTTGATTGTGGGACATTGCTGTGCACAGATTCAACATTTGCAAACATTGACTGTCATATTCGCCTATAAATACAGTCATTATATTTTATACTACAGCCTGTGAAGCACCGTGTGACATTTCAAAACTGTGACTAGGGCTATATTAAATGATTGTATGAATGATACATTTTAGATTTGTCTCAATCTATATGAAATGTTTTCTCTTTTCGGCTACAAAATGCATCAAACAAAATGACCCACGTCTGAGAAATTTGGTTTCAAATTCCACTGTGTATTTCTTTGGTCCCGCCCAAATACTGTATGAAACTGTGTGCAGCTTAGCGACTTGCTTCCCAACTAAAGCAGATCATAGTTTGCAAGGCCTGGCTCACCAAAAGCAAAACTCGATTCATATAACATAGAGCAACACTCCCTACAAAATACCCACATCTTCTTTTCTGCCTAATAGTCCCAAAAAACTTGAAACATTATATTATTTAACACCAACCACTTTATTCAGTGCTGCATGTACCTGCTGACGTTTTAATGAAATCCACATGTACCTACTCCTTCTGTTATTAATTAGAGTTGTTAATGTTCATTATGTGCATGTAAATGCACATAATGTAAAACCATGTAAATCATGGTTTTATCAAATATCTTTTGAAAGTGTTAAACGTAGAGGAGATTATGGGTGCCCTAAATTATTTGACTGTAGAAAATTGGTTAATCCTACAATTAATAAATCTTTTTTATTAGTTGTTACATTAAGGTAGGTTTAGGAAATAATCTTATATGAGCTATACATTTGCAGGCAAATGCCACAACTATTTTGTTAGGTCTATTATGTTTGCAGCTGCAATAATCAAAATACAAATCTTTGCATTTGATCATAGAATCATAAAATTTTACAGCACAAAAGGAGGACTTTCGGCCCCATTAAGTCTGTGCTGACCCTTTGAAAAGAGCAATTCAAAATTAATCCTACTCTGCGGCTCTCTCCCAAAAACCCCGCAAACCTGTCCTGCCCAAATAACCATCCACCTCTCTTTTAAAAGTTGTTATTGAATCGGCCTCCACCACCCTTTCCAGCAATGCATTCCAGATTCGAACAACTCGCCGCGTGAAAAAAATTATCCTCAGCTCCCCTCTGCTTCTTTTAGAAACTATTTTAAATCTGAGACCTCGAGTCACTGACACACCCACCAGAGGAAACAGTTTTACCCTGTTTACCCTATCGAAGGGTCCGTTCGATATGGAAATTTTCCGACATCGATATATCGGCAGGCTCATATCGATATGTACCGATATATCGATATTTCCCAGTTTTTTATACTGCGCATGCGCGTGCATTCGGAGGTGCGCGCGCATTCAGAGCACTGAACTAAAATACCTTTTTGCAGTCAATTCTATTATATTAGACTGTTTTTTAGAGAAACAGTGTCTTAATTGCAAGCTTACTATTAAAGCAATCAGGTTAGAATTGCATCTATATCTTATTAATAGATGTACTTGAGCCCGTATGTTATTTTTTCAAACATTAAAACGTTCAAAATATGGCTTGCTTTAAAAAGACGACACAGTAATTTAGGTATTTTAATCAAGTACCTTGATTTCAGGATAGAAACAAAATATTTTAGAAATTAGTTTAGATGTTGAACATTTTATTACAAACTCATATTATATGCCACTGGCAAGAGTGTGCTTTTATTATTTTTTTTAAAAAGAAAAAAAGTGTTTTATTATGATTTGCTCTTGCAAAGGACAACTAACATTCCTTACATTTAAGAATAATTCACACGTTCGCTCAACTCACTCACTCACCTAAAATAGATAAATCCTTAACACATATAATATTACAATCTAGCTCCTCTAAATTCCCAGATTCCCAATGTATAGGACGCAGTGGATGGAATAACGTTGGAGGTGAAGCCCAAATGTAAATGATTGCAACTCGCCATTTTTTCTCTACCCCCCCCCCGCCCCCACCACCCACCCCTCACACCCCACCACTCCACTACCCTTCCCCACTCCCCAACCCCCCCACTCCCCAACCCCCCATTCCCCAACCCCCCACTCCCCTCCCCCTGGTTCCCCAATTCTATCACCCACTGTTAAGAGAAGAGACAAAGAGACAAGCTTTTAGTTTTTTAGTTCAGTGATTCTGAGGTGCGGCATTCAGGGTGCGCTCGCATTCGTGGGGTGCTCGCATATTCCGGTGTACGCGCGCATTCGGATATGTGCACGCATTCTGTGCTTTAGGCCTAGGAGGTTTGCAATGCCGGCAACAAGGTAAGCTGGAAAAGATTGCATTATATCGATATAACCGATTATATTGATATATCGTGGGACACGGTATACTGATATTTTCGATATATCAATTTTTAAAAAATATAGAATTTTTCGATATACCAATATTTTTTAATTTCCAATATCGGCATATCGATATGAAAATTTATATCGATATAACCAATATATCGACGGTCACTACCCTATCGTATCCCCTCATGATTTTGAAAACCTCTATTAGATCTCCTCGTAATCTTCACTGCTCCAATGAGAATAATCCTAGCCTCTCTAGCCTTTCCTCATAACCAAAGTCCCTAATTTTTGGCACCATCCTGGTAAACCTCCTCTGCACCCTTTCCAATGCCTTAACATCCTTCCTAAAGTGTGATGCCCAGAACTCTAGCTGAGGCCTAACCAGCGTTTTATACAGGTTACTCACAACTTTCTCCACAATAAACTTCATCTGTCATGTGTCATTTTACTATTCTGACTATGCCCTCTTGCGGTCTGTAACTGTCCTCCTCACTATTTACTACTTTTCCTAACTTTTATAACATCTGCAAATTTGGAAATTGAACACCCTATACCGAAGTCCAGATCATTAACATAAATTAAAAAGAGCAGTGGTCTCAATACCGATCCCCGGGGGACGCCGCTGTACAATTCCCTACAGTCAGAAAAACAAACATTCACCACAACTCTCTGCTTTCTGTCTCCCAACCGTTTCTGGATCCATGCTGCCACCATCCCTTTAATACAGTGGGTATCTATTTTCCTTACAAGTCACTTTTGTGGCACTTTGTCAAATGCCTTTTGAAAGTTGATAAAAAGTACATCAACTGCACTAACCTCTTCATTACCTCATCAAAAAACTCTATCAGGTTTGTTAGACAAGATTTCCTTTTAACAAATCTGTGCTGGCTAAAAAGTGAAGATTTATTTTGACTCGGATTATAGTCTCTAGATGTTTCCATTACTGATGTTAGGATGACTGGACCAATTTGTCCTTCTGCCCTTTTTTGTACAGGGGAGTAACATTAGCAACCTTTCAGTCCTCTGGCACCACTCCTGTGTCCAAGCAAGATTGAAAGATTGTAGCCGGAGCCTCTACTATTCGCACATGTACTTCCCTAATATTCTAAAACCATCTCCTGACGTGATAGGTGCTATATAATATAATTGTGTTGTTGTTGTAAAAAAATAGACAAATGGGGGGTGAAAATTTTGTTTTTGCTTGTGGTTTAGAACAGGTGAAAGAGGGGAGAGGAGAGATTGTGTTTCACGTGAAATATTGTGTTGAAATTGAAAATGTATATTCTGTGAAGTGCTTTCAGACGTTGATAAAACGTGAATAACGTTATATCAAATGCAAGGATTATTATTATTATGTACATCAGGCACCTCAAGATAAAGCCAGTAAAAATCTTAACCAAATCCCACAAGCACAGAAGGCTCTTTGTAAAAAAAATCAACATAACATTTATTATGAAAATGTTCAACTAACTTATGCAACACTTAAGAAGGTGCAATTTATTTGATGCATGTCTGACAATATGTTTCAAGCACCTCATAAAATTCCAGGCTTGCTACTAAAGCAAAACTGATGTACTTATTCAGTACCACATAAAATAAGCCTTCTTCATTAATTATATTAAAGTCTTTTTCCTGGCTACTAATGTTTTCTGAAATTATTCAGCACTGCCTATATTTTTTTCTGTTTGGACTCATATTTGTTTGTCAGTTCACCTCAGTTGGCAGCACTCTGGCCTCTCGTACCAGAAGCTCTACATCAAAACATGGAATGCATATAGTCTAAACTGACACTTCAATGCAGTGCTAAAAATGCAGTGCATTTTTGGAACTACCATCCTGTAGATAAGACATTAAACAAAGGTCCCATTTGCCTGGCCAAATGAATGTACAGGCAGATCCACAGAGATCCCACAGAGTTTTTTGGGTGTCCTGACCAACAATTCCCCAAATAAAATTGGTTTCTAGCTTCATGTCATCAGACAATTTATAGAGCGCCTTTCAAGTCGGGAAGATGTCCATGGGGCTGAACAGTCAGGGGTTGGACCAGAGCAAGGGGGTAGGGCAGGGGAGAGGGGAGGGAGAGAGTTGGGAGGGCGGCAGAAGGCACGATCGAAAAGGAGGGTCTTGAGATGGGCCTTGCAGGAGGTAAAGGAGGGAGAGAGGCAAAGGGACTGTGGGATGGAGTTCCAGAGTGTGGGGCAGAGAGGCTGAAAGTCTGGTCATCGGTGGTAGGGCGGGTCGGGCGGGGGACATGGAGCAGACAGGAGCCCGCTGAATAGAGTGAGGTGGGGGCAGATTGATCAGGAGTCAGCAGGTCATAGAGATAGGAGGGTATTCCTGACTGGCTTTGAGAGATGGAATGTGCAGCGTTGAATGCTGATACTGCCAGGGTATAAGGTGTGGAGGCACTGATGCGATCTATTCAGGTGGGCCTCATTCTAGCTCACATTCAGCTGAAGAAATTTGTCCCTCATCCAGGACTCAATGTCAGACAGGCAGTCTGTCAGGATGCCGGTAGTTCTGGAGTTGAGGGTGAAAATGGAGAGATAGAGTTGGCTGTTATCTGCGTACATGTGGAAATTTACTCCATGTCTGTGGATGACGTCACTGAGGGGGAGCATATAGAGGGTAAAGAGGAAGGAACCAAGAACAAAGCCCTGAGGAACTCCACATAAGATGGTGGGAAGGCTAGATGAAAATCCATCAGCAAACACAAAGTGAAGATGGTGTAAAAGGTAAGAACTGATTCAGTCAAGGACAGAACCTTGAAAGTTGAGGTGGGAAGAGAGGGGGTGGAGGAGGATTGAATGGTCCACTGTATTGAAGGCGGCGGAGGGAGCACTGGTCACAAATGGTCAGGATATCATTTGTGTCCTTGACCAGGACAATTTCTGCTCTGTGGTCAGCACGGAAGTCTGATTGGAGGGGCGCATGGAGGGAGTGGGCTGAGAGGAAAGAGCGAAGCTGAGAGACAACGACTCTTTCAAGGATCTTCAACAGAAAATGAAGGTTGGAGATGGGCTCGTAGCTTGAAAGCTGTGAAGTGTCAAGGGAATGTTTCTTCAAATTGGGGATGATAGTGACTGTTTTGAGGGTTGTGAGAATGCTGCCAGATGAGAAGGGCAGGTTTATAGTATCAGTGAGTAGTGGGTCAAGGAGGTGGAGCTGGGAGGTAAGGAGAGAGATGGGGATGGGGTCCAGGGAGCAGATGGTGGGCTGCATAGCAGATGACGAGGAGGGGAGACGGGTTTAAAGGTGTGGAAGGGGGGATGGGGAGGAGTCGGAGTGTGGGAGGGAGGTGGGAAAGTTGGAAGGGTAGTGACAGCTGAGGGGATTCCCTTAATTTTGGACTTGAGGAAATCCAGCATCTACTCGCAGTGGAAACTGGAGAAAATAATGCAAGGTGAGACGGGAAAGACGGAGGAGCCAGTTTGTGGTGGAGAACAGCAGTCTAGAGTTGCCCTCTGCCTCCAGGATTATCCTGGAGCAGAAGGAAGCAGAGGCCAGAACGGAGCAGTACATTTTTCTTTGATCCAATCAGAAATGCTGGTGGACCGTTAGGCTGGATTTGAGCCAACTAAGTTTAGGGGCCCGCATCCGGCCCTGAACAAGCGGAGGTGGCTGGTGAACCAGGGTGAGTGCAGTGGAGAGGGTGTTCTGGAGGAGAGTGAGTGCAGAGAATGGATTGGTGCAAGAGGTGGGCCAGTGGGGAAGGAGCTCAGAGTACTCCAAGGAAGCAGAGAGGGATTGTGGAGAGATCTTCTTCCATGGGAGGTAGAAGATGGCAGTAGGTATGGCGGGAATGGGGAGAGGGATAGAGGAGTTGAAGGAGATGAAATGATGGTCAGAGATGGCCTTGTCAGTGATGATGACATCCAAGACATTGTGGCCTTGAGTGATCATCCGGTCAAGCGGGTGGCCGTAAATGTGGGTGGCGGAATGGATGTGGAGGGAGAGATTGAGAGAGGAGAGGATGGAAGAGAAGTCTAAGGAGGTGGAGCAAGAGGAGGTGAAATGGAGGTTGAACTCGTCGAGGTTGATGAGGCGATCGGAGCAGAGGCAGAGAGAAGTTAAGAGGGTGGAGATGTTGAAGATGAAGATGAGGGAGGATTTTGGGGGGGCGGTAAATGAGGAGAATTTTGAGTGAGAGATGGGAGGAGTGGCAGCGGGTGAGGTGTTCAAATTAGGGGAATTTACCAGAGGAGTAGGGGGATAGGGCAAGTGATGAGGGCCACATGGCGGTTGGGGCGGGGGACATTGTGAGAGGTATAGCCGGGTGGTGTGGCCTCCATAAGGGGGAAGGTGTCACCTGGAGTGATCCAGGTTTCAGTGAGCGGCATAATATCAACATTCTCATCGAGGATGAGATCGTTGATGGCCAGGGTCTAGTTGCAGAGGGAGCAGATGTTTTGAAGGCTGATGCAGTCAGGAAACAGTTGTTAGGGGGATGTGTGGGATGGGAAGGAGTAGTGGTGTGGTTGACAAAGAGGGTGGCGTTGCAGATGATGGAGGAATTTGTAACAGATTTCCAGTGAGCTACCAGTAACATTGAAGCCTTTCAGCTGATATTTTCATAGTCCAGAGTGAAAGACCATCTCCTAGATTGCAAAATACCACTGTCAAAGCAAAGCCTTAGATTATGATGGATGGAGTGGTGAAGTGTGGTTAGAATTCCTGCAGTTAAAAGGCTTCAGGCTTTGTTCTTAATTTTAAATGTTCTCAGGAGTAGTTATTGAAAGGTTAGCCATAATCAACTGAATGGAGCAAAATCTTTATACTGTACAATCCCAGAAGCAATCATACTGGCAAATAGGATTTCAGGACTT
This sequence comes from Hydrolagus colliei, assembly GCA_035084275.1. Lineage (NCBI taxonomy): Eukaryota > Metazoa > Chordata > Chondrichthyes > Chimaeriformes > Chimaeridae > Hydrolagus > Hydrolagus colliei. The sequence continues at coordinate 35,210,792 of CM068742.1, forward strand.
GTTACTCACTGCTGGTCCCCATTAATAGGCAATAACATTCTCAATGTAGCTGTTCCAGAACTTCTGATCTGGAAATTCACATACAGTACTGACATTACATTCTGGCCATTATGTGGTTATGTTGGAATATTGCTTTTGTCAATTAATTATTGTTCTATTCTGCTACAGCTTTCCTGCATCAACTTCTGTCACAATTGTGACATTTAATTGCTCTTAGTGGAAACACAAAACTGAACTGTGCAGTTCTGCTTCCACCCTCTGCAACTCCATCCTGGAAATCCGTTCACCTAACCACCTTCCCTTGCCACCGTCAAGGCCCACCTCAATATCTATGTTTGTAGTATCTCGAAGCACAAAAAGAACACTCAGCCGTCTGTAAGGGATCCTCTTCTGTCCTTTGAATACGTTAATTCATACCGGATTCACAGATGCAGCCTATAGTAAAATTTGCAGATGAGACTAAGTTGGGTCAGGCTGTTACACAACTTTGAAGCGAGATGCCCAAAGAAGCTTCAGGGACCAAAAGTAGCAAGCAGAACCCTGAAAAATCCAGGGAGCAAATCCTATAATGTTTAACATACTTAGAAAGGTGGATTTTTTATTTCTTCCCTAGTGCCTCTTGTTTTACACAGACCTCAAGTGCCAGGAAGGAATAATTTGTGGTAGGGGGCTATTGCCAAAGATGTCTGGTTGCTAGTTGTGCCTGGTTAACAAACGTTTTGCGAAAATTCAGTATAAACTCAATCAAGAATTTTAAAATCCACAAAAACATACACGACAATAATTCCAAATGCTGTGCTGACAATAAGAATCTCATGGGTGTGAAAATGGAGGAAAATAGCTTGAGACAAATGGCATGATGAAGAACTCATAAAATAATAATTACTATTATAATAATCCTTGCATTTGATCTTGCGCCTTATTACATGTCATGGCATTTCACAGGATATACTATAAAGTGGTATGACTGAGTATTTTGTGGGCTTACGTGATAGTTGCAGCACTGAAACATGCCATTTGATCCATCAAGTCTGTTCATATTTTCCTACATAACATCAACAACCACAAAATTGCACTTATAAAGCGCCTTTCATGTCAGGAGGACGTCCCAAAGCGCTGAACAGTCAGGTCGGGGCCTGAAGGGGTAGGGGGGTGGGGGTGGGGGAGGGTCGGGATAAGGGGGAAGGAGAGGGGGAAGAGATAGTAGGGGAGCCGAAGGTGCGATCAAAGAAGAAGGTCTTGAGACCGGCCTTGAAGGAGGAAAGGGAGGAAGCAAGGCGGAGGGGCTGCGGGATAGAGTTCCACAGTGTGGGTGCAGAGAGACTGAAAGTACTTCACACACAAGAAAAAACAGCTTAATGGTGCAATGGGAGCACAATACAGTGTGTCCCTAAAATCCTCTTGTTCCCCTGGTACAAAACAATGATATGCAATTATGGAGGAGCTTGAACAAGTTGTCAGAGATGCATTTAACCTCATCACTCCACCATGTAATGCAAGATGTCACACCAAACATGGTGATGAATCATTATCTGTCATTAAAATGATAGTGCTTATATCAATCCTCCGGAGATCTAAATATAACTCCACATGTTTGAGTTGTTGGTCAGTGCATTGTTGAAAAAATAATGGGGATGTGGCAGGCAAATCTACCACAATGGTCAGGCTGCCACCAGTACTATAACAACAATGTGCATTTATATAGCGACAAGCACGGGCCTGGTGCCTCTGAGCTGTGAGGTGAGGTTGGTACCAATGTTACATACCTGTGGTATGTGTAGAACCACAAAGAGAAGCATTACATTATAAGTTTGCTATAAAGATATTACAATCTGCAGTCCTGTAGCTCAGTGGTTAGAGCACTCGCCTTTCGCCTGGGTTGATTTCCAGGCAGGGTGAAACCGTGGGCAAGTTTCCTTATCCAAGACACCAGATAATAATCCCTCAAGACAAATAAAAAAAAATTGAGCATTTAAATTTTGACTGTTTGTGGTGCAGTGCTTTTTGTCGACAAATATACAGTCAATTCACTTGACAGTATTTCCTGTGAAGTGCTTTGAGATATCTAGGAGATATGAGAAATGTTATATCAAATGCATTATATCAAAAAGATTATTATTATTATAACTAGAACTTTCTGAAACACAGGACTAGAAACACTAGAAATGAATGATAGGAATCTTCAAAGTGATTCAGTAATAAATGAGAAATTCCAGGGAGTTGACAGGCCCGCAAAATACTGCTCATACTCATTCCAATAAAATTCCCAAAGCAGAGATAATGCCAAAGAGCTTTTCAGCAAGGAGGTTAAAATATATGAAATACGAGGCAACATTTTCATTTCTTGATCTTCAACAAACAGAATATCCCGTCAATTTAATCTTTGTAAAACATTCTTCTAAAATAAAATCAAGTCTGATTTAACTCATTTATAAAAGTTAGTAAGAATGTGTGAAATGACCGACATTCCAGAAAATTATTTTTAAAATCAAAGAATCCTAGTATTTTACAGCACAAATGGAGGCCATTCGTCCCATCGTGTCTATGCTGGCTCTTTGAAAAGAGCTATTCAAAGTCAATCCCACTCCCCGACTCCCTCCCTATAACCCCACAAACTTGTCCTCCCCAACATGTTCCTTCTTTTTTTATCGTTAATTATATAACTTAAGCTCAACTTGTTTCACTTTTAACCAAAAAATGGCACTGAAGTCCCCGACTTCACTTTTCCGAAACATCTTGTGGTTTTCATACCATGGAGGAAACAGCAAAACCCAGCTCTCAGCACCGTGCACAGAAAACAGCTTCACACACACACAAGCACATGTGAGTGAATACTGCCCATCCGCCTCCATACCAATCATTTTCTATGCTTCTTCTGATATGGAAGAGCAGATTGAACAGTCAGAAAACAGGATGAAAAGCAAGCCATTGTGTTGCCAAAGTTTTAAACGCCTCTGTTAAAAAGCCAAATCAAAAAGCAGATTACATAGTGTTCTGACACAATGGAAGCCACAGAATCCGGGACTGAATTCTGAAAGCATATCTCAAACCAATTTATTGAATTCACCAGCATCAGAGGCACCACTTGATTGCTCACACACTGATAGCACTTTTATGTTGCAGTTTTTTTTCCACTGTCTTCTCCATGGTTGCATTGTTCAGCAACACAAATTCATCATTAAAAAAAACTTCTGCCGAATTCTTAACTATTCTTGCAGATTTCCCGTAAATCAAAGGAATCTGCTACACTTCCTCTTAACTTAACAAACCCACATACGCAGTCATGCACCATGTGTCCCTTTCACAACTCGGAAGTATGTAGTCATAGTGCATAGGCATTATAATAATAATCCCTCCAAAAAAAACAAAATAGTAAAATTGGTCATCTCAATCCATGACTGTTTGTGGGACACTGCTGTGCGCAATTGGATGCCACGATTCACCCACAAATATACAGTCAATTCACTTTACAGTATATTCTATGAAGCGCTTTGGGACTTTGGTAAGATGTGGAAAGTGCTACATCAAATGCAAGGATTACTATTATAGGCAGCACTGAACAGCTTTCACATAAATAAGAAAACTGAGGTTTGTCTGCCTACTTAGTAGGGTCCGTCGATATGGAAATTTTCCGATTTAGATATATCGACGGGCTCATATCGAGAAATATCGAAATATCGATATTTTCGGGTTTTTTGCTATTGCGCATGCACGTGCAGCGCGCACATTCCCGGTGCGCGCGCATTCCCGATGCACATCTCCTCAGTAGGTAAATATCTTTCTCTCTCTGTGTCTCTCACACTCACTCTCTCCATCTCTGTGTGTCACTCTCTTCTCTCAAATCCCCGCCATCTCTATCTACCTGTATATTATCACATCCACCCCGTCTCTCCCTCCCCACCCCCCCGCTGCCGTTCCTCTCTCGTCCGACCCCCCCACCGCCGTCCCCCCCCTGCCCACCCCCCCGCCGTCTCTCTTCCACCCCACACACCCCCAGCCGTCTCTCTCACCCCCCCACCCGCCCCAGCCGTCTCTCTCTCCCTCCCCTCCCCCCAGCCGTCTCTCTCCCTCCCCTCCCCCCAACCGTCTCTCTCCCCCTCCCCCCCCAGCCGTCTCCCTCCCCCTCCCCCTCAGCTGTCTCTCTCCCCCTCACCCCCAGGCGACTCTCTCACCCTCCTACCCCCCCCCCCCCAGCCGTCTCTCTCACCCTCCCACCCCCCCCAGCCATCTCTCTCTCCCTCCCCTCCCCCCAACCGTCTCTCTCCCCCTCCCCCCACAGCCTTCTCTCTCCCCCTCTGCCCCCCAGCCGTCTCTCTACTCCTACCCCCCCTACCCCTTGCATACCTGTATATTGTATTCGAGCACTATGAATATAATATGGCGGCTTTGCACCTCGGTCTGTGCATTGTGTATAGAGATGAGCATTCTGGGTCTTGTAGTTCAGTGTGCGCGCATTCCGATTTTTTACCTCGATATATCAGTTTTTTGGTATATCGATATTTTCAAAATGCCTATATCGGCGTATCAATATGAAAATTATATCGGGTTTTAGCGATATATCGATATATCGCCAGACCCTACTACTTAGGTTGATGTCAAAAATCCCATGACACTACTTGACAAGCAAAGGGAGTTCTTCCCAGTGTCCTGTCCAACAATTCCCAAATAAAATTGGTCGTTCATTTCATGGCTGTTTGTCAGATATTACTGCGTGAAAACTGGCAGCTGTGATTCCTCAACAGAAAAACACAGTTACTGCACTTTCTAGTAAATCCTGGGAAGCACTTTGGACATTTTCCCAACATGAAAGGCTCAACAACAAATAGAAGTATTATTATTGTTATTCTAAAATCATAGAAATAACAGCGCAAGCAGGTCATTCAGTCCATTAAGTCCAAATTGATTCTAGTTTGTGCACTGGAGATAACTGCTCTAATTCTAACTCCCTATTCTTTCACAGCACTATTGCTATTCTTTTTCTTCTAGTGCTTACCCATCCTCTTTATTCCACAAATTATCAAGAAAACTCAAGAAAAACATTGCACTGAAAGTCCTGTCTAGCCGATTGTTATTGGATTTTTTTTAATTTTACAAGACTTTATGGGGGCATTAAAAAGATTATTCCAACAAAAATACAAAACACTGCAGATGCTGGAAATCTGAAACAAAAACAGAAGTCGCTGGGAACACTCAGCAAAGATTATCGTGTTGCGCAGCAACCTTAGCTGAATAAAAAAAGTCTGTTGTTTTGTTAAATTTATCAAAAGACCAACACAATCTCCTCGATTCAAACAGCCAGATTGTCAGAACACTCATATCTGAAACGCTTTCTTATTTTTATTACTTTCATTGTACTGCACTTAACTGCCTTTTCCAGAGTTACAAAAAAAGGGCACAAAAACAAAAGACCACTTATTTGGAACACTGCCATCACAACTCCAGGCTCATAATATCAATCTTGAGTCTGACTCTTACTTAGCAGTGGCTATATAGTTACTCACTTTACCAACTGATGACAGACAATAAAAATGTTCAAATGATTTCTGTGCAGAATCCTGCTCCCTTCACATCTATATCCTCTCATCCCCCTCTACACATGCATACACCCAGAAAAGCTGCTACTGTATTAGTTTCAGGTACTGTGGTTTAGCAGCAGTAAATTTACCATAAACAATTTCTTCTTTAAACGCTTTTGGTGTAGCATGTTTAAAGCGGAGAGGACATAGACATACCATCTTTAGGTTCATCGGCCTCCAATCCCATTGTCGAATTGATATCACATTGAGTTGAGAGATTCGCCATGTCAACCTTACAAGCTTGCTGTAATCACATCAATCTTCTACACTGAGATTCCGCGCACTCACAGGAACAACAAAAATGACCAAAAGAAAATTCCTGTTTAAAGAGTTTCTAAGGAAGTGGGCAAAGATGCAACGTTGCCTCAGTTATGTACGTCAAGCTTCACTTCATGATGTTAAGCAATCATCCCTCCCTCTAACTCGCACAGGGTGGAGTCAACTTGTTAATGCAAATCCCCTTTCCAGCCAGCAAAAAGACCAGCAACTGTACCACAGAGGCCAGCAGGGGTATATAGCAGTCACTGCTTTCCTTTAATAGTTCTCCTATTGCAGTACAAGATTCCAGGCGTCTGCAGTCACCAGAGGCAGGTCCAGGGGAAATAAATCACATTCTTTTAGTTAACTCAAACCACACCTATCACCACCACAAACTACTTGGAAGGTATTCTGTGATTCGGTAACACAGGAGCATTCTCACACTGAATGAAGAGGATCTAGAGAACTAAATCACAGTCGGTTTTGTCGGCTTTAACAGGCCAGAGGTTTTACTACAGAGGTTATCTGTCCAAGTTTTTTTAAAAAATAGTACTTTAACTATTTGCCCCAAATAGCATATTGTGAACATGCAGGAAAATAAAATGAAATGCCATCATATTTTCATCAGGAGAAAGGGGAGCAAAAACGTTTAACTAGTAAAATAATTCTTTTTTTAAGATCACTTACATTCTTAATACTGTGGCTTCACGGTTATAGCTGATTTGCAAAGTTCATAAAATCTAAATACCATAGTATTAATACAATCATACCATTACACAATTCTGTGTAGTCCGAAAATAAGCTTCAAACAGCCAAATTCCTCAATAGAAAATTTGACATAATAAGTTTTTATGAATTGAATAAAAGTTAGGATCCAAATTCTGTGAACCAGATGCTGAGTTTTCAGCAAGTTAGCAAGTGGCTATCATTACATTGATTACATTGCTTACAAAAGTGTAATGGTTAGCCTGTCTGCTTCACAACCAAGAGGACCTGCGTTCGATTTCTGGTTGATACAGGGCAAAATCTTAGGCAAACTTCCTTATTCCACATGCCTGTGCTTACATAGAAGTAATTGGGAACCTGATTATTAGTAGATTGCAGCTACACTTTCTGACGATAATAGTTTCTCCCCAAAAATTATTTGATCACTCAATCTACGACTGTTTGTGAGATGCTGCAGAGTGCAATTACCTGTCATGTTCCCCCCCCCCAAATACAGTCAATCCACTTTACAATATATTCTGTGATGTGCTTTGAGATATCTAAATGACGTGATAAGATGAGTGCAAGGATTATTATTGTTGTGATGATAAGCATTAACCTTGCCAGAGCTTCAAGATAACTTATCAAAGCTCCACTTATTTTAGTATTAAATTAGCAAGTGATTCAGGAGGGATTTTCATTCATGGCACATGCTGATTCGAGGACTTTTCAGGTTTTGTTTGGGACAAAAACAGGAATTAGAGGAGTTGACGAGAAAAAGAACCTCTTTGTACAAAAAAGCCTTTGGAATTACAGACCTGGGAAACATTTCTCGTGAGAAAAATAGGAGAAACTAAATTAACCTACAGGATACCAGTTTTAATTTGCAGACTAAGTTAAGAATGTAATATAACTTGATTCAAATCAAAGGCTGTGTTATTAGTAGCTCAAGAATTCTCCATTCTCCCAGGGGTGTTTTTAAGACATCAAACTACTCAGTCAATTTTCTTCAGGAGTCTTTCACTGATGGTAAGATTACTAAGTGTGCATGCGCAATTTTATTTTATACAAAAGTTTACTTCCAGTGGGTGTGATGGCTGTTTAGGCGGACCGCCTGCTCTGCCGGGCTGGGGAGAGCTCTGGTTTTCGCTATACTGTACAGGTATTTAACAAAAGTCAGGAGCGCAACACACTCAAATCCTCCCATTTCGATGATTTTTTGCATTACTTTGGTGGCCCGCAATGTGAGGGTGCGTTGCACCGATTGCACCAACGTTGAAAACACCTCTGTTCTCAACCACACACTCTGTTCCATTCCTGGTGTATTTTTGTCGTGCCCGTCTTCTTATCGGCACTTTGTTAATTGTCCATTTACTCTGATTGGAATATCCAACAAACAATTGTCAAATTCTACGTTCTCTGAAATTAGGTACTTTTTTGCCCCAGCTACACAGGGTCAATTAAAAAATTATTGATTAACTAAATCAGATCAGACTAAATCCTTATCCTCATCGCCGTCCTCTAAAGATTAATGCTGCCATGTACCAGATACTTTGAATGACGCCGTGATTTCTGGTATCAAACTCAATCACTCAACAGGACATCCAGACAAGATAACTCAGCAATATGATTCTGAAGGCCACACATTATGTCTTTCTATGTCTCTGATTGATGAAAGTGAAAAATTCTATTTTGTTTTAGCATCATGTACTCTGCATTGTTATAGAATAAATTTGTGATGTGTGCGTGATAAATTCTATGTGTGATTTTCATGAAGGTTTCTTTGAAATTTAGTCCAGGAGAGTAAATGTCCCATCAGAAAAATCCTATTAAATTGTGGTTCGTACACCCACTGGCACAACACAGATCCATAAAGCACACCACAGACACTTATACTATCCACAAAAACTAGTCATCAGGGCTGTTCCACAACACATTCAGAGAGGTGACTCCCTAGCACAATACATTACTCATACTTTGCTGTGTATATCATACACCAGGGAATCAACAAGCGAATGTTTGATATTGTGTTGCGTAGAAACATAGAAACAGGAGTAGGCCATTCAGCTCGTCGAGCTTGTTCCCCATTTAATTAGATCTTGCTTGATCTGTATCTCTACTAATCCTTTCAATTCCAATTTCTATCTTTCTCCCCGTATCTCTCAATATCCCGACCTACCAAAAATTTATCAACCTCATTCTTGAAGGTGTGGATAGATCAAGCATCCATGACCTTTTGCGGGAGAGAATTTCAGATTTCTACTCTCCTTTGAGTGAATAAATGCTTCCTGATTTCACTGTAAAATGGCCTGATTCTAATCTTAAGACTATGTTCCCTTGTTTTGTATTTCGCCACCAGAGGAAATAGCTTCTCTGTAAGTTTACGCAGCCTTTTCTCATACTTAACCTTTTTAGGCCTGGTAACATTCTGGTGAACCTTCTCTGCACCCCCTATAACTTTGGAGTGTAGGGCCCAAAACGGAACACTGTCTCCAGATGGGGTCTGACTAACGCTCTATACAATTGAAGCATAATTTCTTCCCCTTTGTATTCCAGGCATCTCGAGATAAAGGCCAACATTCCATTTGCCTTTTTGATTATGTTTTTGTACCTGAGAACTAGTTTTTAATGTTTTGTGGATATAGACATCCAAATCTTTTTGCTTCCCTGCAACTCTTAATTTCTCCCCATTAAAAAAATATTCTGCTTTTTGTCCATAGTTGATGGTCTCGCACTTCCCTATATTGAATTCCACCTGCCAAAGCTTTGCCCACTCATTTAATTTGTCTAAGTCTCTTTGTATCCTACTCCCATCTACACTACTTATTGAGCCTCCTATCTTAGTGTTGTTCACAAACCTCGATTATAAAACTCTCTACTCCTTCATCCAAGTCATTCATTCCTGACATGAAATGCATTATTCAAGTCTAATTTTATTGTTTTGTTTTAAATATATGGCAATTAGCTGAGGTCCTAGTAGTGACTTCCTCAAAAAATTCAACTAGGTTAGTTAGACACGACCTACCCTTCACGAACCCATGCTGACTCTCTTTGACAAGCTCATACCTCTCCAAGTGTTCAGTCACTCTGTCCTTGATCATGGATTCCAGTATTTTCCCTACAATTGACGTTAAGTTAACAGATCTGTAATTTCCTGGTTTTTCCCTCCCTCCGTTCTTAAATAAAGTTGACATTCGCAATTTTCCAATGTAAGGGTGCAATTCCTGAATCTAGTGAACTTTGGAAAATTATGACAAATGCATCTGCAATTTCCTCTTCTATTTCTATTAATACCTGGGGTGGAAACTATCAGGTCCTGGAGATTTGTCTATTTTGAGTCTCATTATTTTCTCCATTACAATTTTTAAATTTATATTAATTTTTATCAAGTAATTCTCTTTGACTTATTTTCAGGTTCCTCTGTACACCAGTATTTAGTCCTCATCTTCTACTGTAAAAACTGTAGCAAAGTACAGTACTTACCGTATTTAGCAAGTCAGCCATTTCTTTATTTTCCGTTATAGTTTCACCTTTATCTGACTTTAACAGACCCACATTTGCCTTTACTATTTTCTTTCTCTTAATATATTTATAAAAGTTCTTACTATTGGTTTTAATATCCCGTGCACGTTTTTGTTCATATGCCCTTTTCACTCCTTTTATTATTTTCTTTGTCACCTTTGTAGTTCTCCCAGGCCTCTGCATTACACTCTTTATTGCATTTGAGTAAGCTTTTTCTTTTAGTTTGATAGAATCTCTAACTGCTTTTGTATACCATGGTTGCTTAACAATATGATTGGAGCTTTTGCATCTTAGGAGGTATGTACTTGTTCTGTAACAATTTCTATAATTGTTGCAATGAAAACGCTGCAATAATTATAGAAATGAAAAAAAACAGACTTTGCTGTGGAAATCTTAGGAAAGATTCAGCTGAACTGCTGTAAAGGAAATCCTGATGACAAGAGCCAGAAAGCCAAAATTGTAATGCTCCACAAGAAAATATTGAACTTGTATCTTGCATCTGCAGTTCTGAGCTACATAGGCAAAACCTTGCTGGAAACCAGCCTGTTGACTCATTTGAAAACTATTAACTGTGAAGATTGGCTTTGCTACATCTTCTGATAAGAATCATTAATTGAAATAAATTGGTGGCAGGCAAATAAGGCAGCCTCCTCACTAAAATCTAAATAGGGCAACAAACAAGTGAATTTAAATTTTCTATTCCAAGTGAGTTTTGATCATTTGTTATACCCAACTGTTCCAGTTTTTTATTTTCATCCAACATTTATGTGCAACATAAGGTAAATGGGATTGCTTCAGAGGAGGATCTAGTACCCCATATGCAACCTAGGTTCAGGTTCGACCCTCAACTGTCCTTCCTCCCCCACATCCGGTCTCTAATCAGCACCACTTTTTTCCATCTCCGACAGATTGCCCGCCTAATGCAATATCTCACCCCAAAAGCTGCTGAAACCCTGGTCCATGCCTTTGTCACCTCTTGGCTGGACTATTCCAATGTCCTCCTTGCCGGTCTCCGCTCCATTACAATCCACAAAATCCAACTCATTCAAAAGTCTGCCGCCTGCATTCTCACCCGCACTAACCTTTGCTCCTCCGTTACCCCAGTCCTTGCCAGACTTCACTGGCTCCCTGTCCCGGAAAGGATCGATTTCAAGATTCCTCTGTGTATTTGTTGGCAAATGGGACAGCCAATTTGTGCACATATCTAACAAAGAACCATGAAGTGAATGATCAATTTATATGTGGATTAATCCAATGGATTAATTGCCAGAACATCCAGAGAAAAACCTGTCTCTTTTCAAATAGTGCCATGGGATCCTCAACACCCACTTGAACAGGCAAACAGAACCTCAGTTTAACAACTTCTCCAAATGGCAGCATTTCCAAAAATGCAGCATACCCCCAGCCTAGACTTTGAATTAAATGTGCCAACATGGAGTTTGAAGCCACAATCTTCTGCCTCAAAGGCATGAAGACTACCAAGTAAGACAGGCTGACACACATAAGAAAAGTACAAATTTCATAACCAAAGATGTTCGAAAGATTGGTAGTCAGAGGAAACTATTTTCTCCCTGATTTTCCTCAGCATGAATTCTCAGATTAAGGCATCAGGTTCTGGTGACTTGACCAATCTTATGAGTTTATTTATTACTTTTCCTTTTTTACAGTTATCTCTTTCAAATGCTGCACATCCACCTCTTGTACACTTAATGTCTGGTAGTGACTGGCCAGAAGCATGCAGGAAGTGGTGCCTTTGGTGCTTCCTGCATATGGCTGTACACAGGAAATTATGTTGGCAGCAGTCATTTTTATATTGTGCCTCACTAGAGCATGGAGTCTTATTTTATGGTCAGACTGTAATAAAAATAATTGGCATGTCATAAACCACTGGACAACCAGTGAACCCAATTATTCTGTGTGATGTAAACCTTCGAAGTATAGGATTTTCTAAAGTCCAGCATTATTTCAATGGTTGATTGATGGAATTTCAGTTTCTCTACTCTGATCCTCTGAAGAACTGGGCCATCAATCTGACCCTGTTCCACTTGGAGAGCTATAAGTCTGTCCATTGGAAAAATGGAAAATCTTTCCCCATTTGCAAACAACAAGCAACAGGTCTCTTGTCAACCCAAATATATTTTGTGGGTTACACAAGGCAGCGAATTGCAAATAGCAGTGTCCCACAAACAGTCGTGGATTGAGTGACCAATTTTTAAAAAAATAATTATTACCCCCAGAAACACGATTACCAATCGACCAACAACCAGGTTCCTATTTACTGCTAGGTAAACAGAGGTGCGTGGAGTTAAGAAAACTTGACCATATCACCCCTATCCATGCTCGATTCCACTCGCTTCCCATCACACAGAGGATACAGTTCAAGATCCTGGTCCTCACTTTCAGCAACAACAACAACTTGAATTTATATAGTGCCCTCCATGTCAGGCAGTGTCTCAGAGCACTTCACAGCGGATTGGCTGCTGCATTCACCTACAAATAGTTAGAACACTTGACAATGAAACACCTGTGACAAGCTTTCAGACAATTTGACAATGTGGTGAGGATTACCTATCTATCAAATGTAAGGGTTACTATAAATGTTCACTTCTGTTACAATTTCTAGTCTTATTGCCTCCAAATGTCAAACAATCTGTTGTGTACCACCAATGCAGCAAATCTGTCATTTAAATAATGGGCAGATTTTAAAATCAGATTGTAATCAATTAATATACTGTATATAGAAGTTACAGATTTCCTGCCTCATTGCATTAAATGTAAATTATATTACATGACCAATTCTATATTTACCCATTTGGCAAATGCATTACATTAAGATTTAAAAGCATATTGAAAAACAACACTATAGCTTCAAATTTCAACTGTGGATATTTTGAAGCAAGGCATTTCTTTTATGTACGGTTCACTATTTATAAAGTGCTAGAGAGCAGTTATAATTTGGCAATAAGTAGCCATTAACCACAACTGCTTGACATCATAAATCTCAATGTGGATTAGAATCCTGGCAATTTGCCACAGGTAACTGCCACGAAAGCATTGTTGCTTTAAGAGTTTCTGAATTTCGGAATCCAAGTTATAAACCTTTCAAGAGCAGAATTCAATGGCATGTGCCCCACATCAAAACAAGCATAAAATAATTCCTGCACTTGATTAACAGGACTCTGGAGCCCCGATGTGTGAACCTTTTCAGATGTTTTCCTCTCTAAAATGATAAATCTGAAGCAGCGTTTGCATACCTGTACATATGGTCTCTCATATGGATACCCAGCAGGGCGAAACTCAGTTTCTCAGGAGTGTTTTCTTTAAAAAATAAGGTCTGGGAAGAAATGCACCCTTTGCAAGATTCATGAGTTATGCCACATAAATTCAACGGCGATAATAGCCACCAATGGCCATTGACAGCTCCTTTTTCAACATTGCAATGTTAGTGTCTGACTGCACAGTGCAATCGTAATGCAAAAGTACAAACCGTGTTACACAGAAGACATTTTGCACAGTATGCACCAAACTCCTGTTTAGAAACCCATTTATCTAAATTGCATCTTAATTGTATTACCTTTTGTTGCTTGCTTTTGTAGATTCAAGTAAAAGTTTAATACCACTGGCAAGAAATATATACAGTATTTTTTAAAAGTACACTTTTTTTATACTGTGGTTTTTATTAAAAACATAAATGCACAAACGATACCCTTACAGTAGGTATGCTTGGTATGCCTAGTCATCATTGTAAAGACAAATTGAAGCAAGAATTTACATACAGCTAAGTGAGAAGAATGAGAAGAAATTGTTCTTGCTGTTAACAACAACAACAACAACAAAACTACTCCCTCATCCCAACCTTGTAACTCCCCCCCACACCCACTTGGGTCCCGACCCCTGACAGTTCAGCTCCTTGGGACATCCTCCCAATGTGAAAGGCGCTCTACAAATGCAATTTTGTTGTTGTTGTTGTTGGTTTTCCTTTCTAACCACAACCCATCAAAGACTTCAGGTCACTAAAAGAGGATTTTCCTAAGTCTGCAGCTTCGGCCAAACTCTAAGACAGCAAACTTCATTTGCATCAGGTTTCACTTATCTGTTGGACTAAAGGAAATGTAAATGCTCAACAGAAAGTGATACCACTATCTCTACACACACTCATCCTCTGTATTTTACTCCCAACGATGATGCAAACAAGCCACGTTTTCTAAGGTTCCGTTGCATATTTATTCATTTAAGCAATTAAGTTGGATTAAACTCAAGTAGTTATTATTTAACAGAATACTGAGTTCAACACTTATAATGTCTCCCTTTACTTTGGAACAGCACACTGACAGCCAGATAAGAATCCACTATTTCTCAGAATCAATTGCCTAAAAACATTGAATCTTTACTTACTCAGAATTACAACTTATACTTAGCTTAGCGTGGCTAAATGCACAACACAGCAACAACAACAAATTACAATTGTACACTATATAGCACATTTCATGTTCTTCGGAATGTCCCCCTGAGGTGAAAGACATTCTACAAATGTAATTTGTTGTTGTTCCACAGCGCAATATGATACTAACACATAAAGTCGAGTAAATTCTTGGAGGGGTGGGTGGGGAGAGATTATACAAGGGAAAAGTGGCGAGACTGTTGAATCTTGGAATCAGTATTCAGCAATACATCCTGGACTCTTGCATGATCAATTTCAGGACAGTATTTTCCTCAGATAAGATGCTTCCCTACAACAACAGAATTCTACCGATGAATAGCTACTGACCCTCACTATCCAGCCTCGCACGTGAAGACTGCATCACTGGGTGAGGTGCATGAATTAGCACCATCAACAGAGAAGTTAAATTTGTTCATTATTTTTGTTTAAGCATATTTTTGTGTACACTAATATATTAGTTTGCATACCAGGGTGAAGCAAAGGCAACAACAACAACAACAACAAAATTAAATTTTTAGAGTGCCTTTCACATCGGCGCTGAACAGTCAGATCGGGACCAGAGTTAGAGGGAGGGGCGGGGTAGGGAGAGAATTAGGAGGGGAGGGAGAGAATTTGGAGGGGAGGGAGAGAATTAGGAGGGGAGGGAGAGAATTAGGAGGGGAGGGAGAGAATTAGGAGGGGAGGGAGAGTTGGTAGGGCGGCAGAAGGTATGATCGAATAGGAGGGTCTTGAGACTGGTCTTGAAGAGGCAAGGGAGGAAGCAAAGCGAAGGGACTATGGGATGGAGTTCCAGAGTGCGGGGGCAGAGAGGCTGAAAGCCCATACACCGATGGTAGGGTGGGTCGGACGAGGGACATGAAGCAGATCAGAGTCCGCTGAATGGAGGGGGTGGGCAGGTTCACAGGGAGCAACGTAACAATGACAGATCAACGACACAAATGTGACTCTGGTGATAATGAGAGTGCAGAAAAACTGTAGATAAAAAACATTCTGAGGCCTTAAATAGCAAGTCAGATTTTCCATAACTAAGCCAAAGTCCAGCAACACGAATTTTGCCATTAGGGAAGGCTTGCAGACTTACACAAAATAAACTAAACCCACAAATAATAAATAAAATGTCTTACTTTTAGATCACGCAGATGTCCCTATGACAGTGCTATACGATGTCTGAAGCTCGCATATAAATAACGATTTGTGGTGGTGTAGCCTGGGACTGAAAGATAAAAAAAAGAACAAATTAGTTGCTAAATATTTGGTACAACATATTACATTGTAAACTGCAACATGGAATTGGAATGGAATCTCTTAATCTGGGACTCTGTGAGACTATTACTACACTATTATTTCTCAAAATAAACAGTTGGCAGAGAAATAGATAATTAAGTTTCCACACTTACATTTTAAAAGAAACAAGTTGAAAATCAGAAATGAACACAGTAGTTAATATCCTAAACAATTCCACCACTAGATGGCAACAACACCTTTGGTGCACTTCCAAGTCCCAAACAGCAGAGCAACACGTTAATATGTTGGTATGAGGCGTGGTAAGCAGTCACACTACAAAATGTCTAAACTGAATGTCAAGCTTCCATCCATACCGATGCCCTTGCTGGTCTTATACATCACAATCGCATAGCTCTTCAATAA
Source organism: Hydrolagus colliei (assembly GCA_035084275.1). Classification (NCBI taxonomy): domain Eukaryota; kingdom Metazoa; phylum Chordata; class Chondrichthyes; order Chimaeriformes; family Chimaeridae; genus Hydrolagus; species Hydrolagus colliei. The sequence continues at coordinate 35,226,941 of CM068742.1, forward strand.
GGTCTCTCCTCTCCCCACCAAAAAACATAGCATTGATCACAAACAAAATAATAATGATAATAATCCTTGCATTCGATGTAGCGCTTTTCACATCTTCTAGACGTCCCCAAGCGCTTCACGGAATAAACAGTAAAATGAATTGACTGTACTGTATATTCATGGGCAAAACGGGGCAGCCAATTGCACACAGACGTGGAATGAGTAATCAAATTATTATTGCTTTTTTTCAGGGATTATTATTCAGCGTGTGGAGTAAGGAAACTTGCCCCCAAAAAGTACATTGTGCATATATTTCACAAGATGTCCTGAGGACATTCAGTCCAGAGCAATTTAAGCATGAGTGGCAAAGACACATTGCACAAACAAGCCCAACCCATCTTAAAACCTTGTCGACCTAGTTCTCATAGCCTGTTCATCAACATATCCCAAATGCCTTATCTATTACTGTTTACCTAGCAGTAAGTAGGAGCCTGGTTGTTAGTCGATTGGCAGATCCTGCCACCACCAAATAATGATAATAATTTAGTCACTCAATCCACGACTGTTTATGGGACACAGCTGTGCATAAGAGGCTACAAAATATACAGTCAATTCACTTTACATTATATTCTGTGAAGCACTCTGAAATGTCTCAATGACGCTATAAGGTGCTATATCAAATGCAAGGATTATTATATATATACAGTATATACATATGAGTTAATACAGAAAAAGATTAAAACTTTGATTGTGAAATTGTCATTTTGTTTTCTTTGAAGAAAAACAGAACTTTTTTGAATTAGTGTATTGCATTGAAAAAAGATCATTGATTTAATCTCTGACTATGGGTGCATTTCTTTCTATCTGTATAAAAATAGTAAGCATGAAACGGTAATGAGTCTTCCAAAATGATATCAGATCCCCAATGTCTCAACGCCTTAGCATCAAGAATATTGTTTTAAAACGATGAAGATGTTTCCAAAATTCTAGATGATCTTAATTTAAAGATTAAAGCTACAAGAATACGAAATGTCAGGTGTCAGGAGTGCAGACTCTCACTAACTCATTGCCTTTACGTGCTTACTCATTTTTATAACAGATCCAGAAAGATGTACCCATAGTCCGAGATGCAGACAATGATTTGTTTTAATACAATAGTTTGAAAAGTTCAAAGAAAACAGAAAGAAGATATCACAATTAGGATTTAGTCTTTCTCTATATTAGCTAATATTCTTATTCCAATAGCTTTTTCCTGGGTGAGAATGGTTGGGAGTAAGCAAAAGTTCCTTGAGCTTGAGATGGCTACAATGCCTAGCAATAGAATATCACAATCAATTTCATCTTCTAGCGGTCTCAGTCGTGCAGTTCTTGAGCAAAGCAGCTCCACAATTCCCCAAGGCAATGCTGATAACAGAATAGACAGTCTAGTTTGTTGGCAAGATTTAGAGGGAATAGACAGGTCACTGGGTTAGAGATTCGGTCCACTCAACTCCTGCTAATCGTAACCCAGCAAGCAGGGTGGCCACAGCTTAACAAACTGTAAGAAATTTTCCAGACACGGTTTGCAACAGTAAACTGTGCAATTTTAGTTGGTTAAACTCCAGCAGTACCTCAACAGACACACTGAAGACCCAAGCCTTGGCTCTTGTCAACCTACACCTAATATTATCCAGAATTCCCCCCTCCAGGGAGAGAGAGTGCCTTCCGTTGAAGACAAATAGAATGCCCATGATTAGGTGACATGAGTATGTGGAACTCTTAGTCTAGCTCGGATATTCTTAAGCAGAGCAATGAGGCAGACACCTGAACAACTTCCAAAATATTTAAATGTAGACAAGGTAGAGTGAAAAGATGACTATAGTTACATTTCTACATAATCAGTGTGAATAAATTTATAAATTCAGTAATAATGATTGTTGCATTTGACAAAGTACCTTATCACACGGTTGAGATGTCATAAAGCGCTTCACAGAATATATTATAAAATAGATTGACAGCGAAACGTAGCAGCCAATTGCACACAGCAGTGCCCCAAAAACTAAAGTCAATTGAGTGACCAAAATTAAAAAATAATTAAGAGATATATCCAGAAAATGATCTGCCAAGTGAATAGCAATCGTGTTTCTACTTACTGCTAGGTAGACAGAGGGGTGTGGAGTAAGGAAACTTGCCTAATGAATCAAACCTGGGTCCTCTCGCTTGTGAGGTGAGCACGCTAACCACTCCGCTATGGGACTCCACCACAACTCTGAATCACCCAAGTGTAGTTTTAATAACACTGGAATCAAGATTAAAAACATGTGTGTACCCATTCAGCCTTCAACTGAGGATCCAGAGGGTGAGAGTGCAAGGCATTGAGTCAGTAAAGCCTGAGAGTGAGTGAGATTTAAAAAGTAATTGTATTTATTTGTTAATTATGCCTACTACACTGCAAGTTGCCCATTTAAAATTTTATTCTGGTTTCAACATAGCAAACTGTAGCATGTACATTACTATCTCAAGCTCCAGAATGAAATCTACCCCTAGGTGTGTTAAGCCCATGGTTACAGTGTATGAATGCAGCACCACAATAATGTATGTACCATTTTCCTGTGAATTATGCATCTTTAGTTTCACAAATGAGATCAGCAATACACGACATGCACTCTAAATAGCAATCATTCCTGCCAGTCTCTTCAAATTTCACTCCCATCAGATGTAAAAATAAATTGTGGTATAATTGTTGGTTATTCAACGGGTCACGTTATTTCAGCAACACAATTGGAACACTGGAAAATGATTTATTTCTACACAGTGGCTAGCATCCTGTACATATTTCCTGAGTCTTTTCCAGTTGGGTCTGTGAAGCACTTTGAGACTTCCTCCTAACGTGAAAATGTTATAAAGTAAATGTAAAATACTTGTTTTATTTTGTCGATTATCTTTTTACTCCATCGTCTTTTTTTTTCAAAAAAAAGAATAGTTGAAACGGTTAAGTCAGGTTTGCAATGACAGATCTGTCACTGTAGGCAACAGAAGTCTCTTCTCTTCAAAAGTCCTGGGCCCTAATCCCAGATTAAACTCGGCTACTCAACAGTTTTCTGGCCATAATTAATCATTGGAACCACTTTAGCAAATAAACGCAATTCCCAAACACCAGCCAATATAAACAGATGTCTATGGGACAACTAGCACATTCTCCAAACAGGAGACCTTTGGAAAGAGGTGTTCCAGACCGACAAATCTTATTAATCCGTTACATACACGCATCGCATGTGCTGATACACATTATATCTAATACCTTCAGTGTATTTATGTTCCATGTATTGGTCATTGATCATTGACTATGCATGACAGTCCATGACTGTTAGTGGGATGTTGCTGTGACCAAACTGGCTGCCATGATTTTCTACAAGTACACAGACAGTTACCATTTCACAACAGTAATTCTTGTCAAATGCTTTGAGACATCTTAACAACCTAATGCTCTAGCAAATGTATCAATTTATATTATCATTACTATTATGCAACCAGAATGGAAGACCTGAGGAATTTTTGCTTCCGAATGGGCAATTTAACATAATTTATCTTCACTTGTGGCTCTGCACTTCCACAAAACAACAAAAACCTAAGGAATGGTATCAAGCAACTAATACTGTTGTCTACAACCCAATCATAATAATAATCCTTGCATTTGATGTAGTGCTTTTCACGTCTTTTAGACGTCTCAAAGCACTTGCTCATACTGCAATGCATTTCAATACCCATTTGTATTATGAAAATACAGAATTAAATATTTTAAAGGTGTTAGAATTTGACACATGACATGACAAGCCCAATAATGGAAGGAATATACAGAATCTGAACACACATAAAAGCTGCAACAAGTGGATGCTATTCAGCCCAATCCTTTTGTGCAGTCAAACATGCCATAAACCTTTGTTTCATGGCTGTTTGTGGGACATTGCTGTGCACAATTGGACTGCCGCGTTAGTCAAAAAATACAATCACTGTAGTTTACAGGATATCTGAACGCATCGAGGCACAGTACAGCATGAAAGGCGCTATGTAAATACAAGTTTATTGTTGCTGTTCCTAGTAAGCTCTTTGGAATGTCCTCTCAACGTGAAATGTGTTATACCTTACGGCAAGGATTAATATTATAAACTCTAACCTTCTTGTTACCCGGAGGGAAGGTTCAAAATCAGTTCTCCATGACAAAGATGATTGAAAATACCTTGCAAACTGCTAGGTATTAAAGTATTCACAATTCAAAAGAATTCCACTGGAATCCCACTGTGTGTTTGCACAGGGTTTACAACTGTTTTGACTGGCCAAGAGCTCTCATTGCTGATGAACTGTTCAAATTGTTGCAGAATGCAAAATGGCAATTCACAGAGGCCAAGTGCACAATCTTGTGCTTAAATGCTTAGAATTTCATCAGGGCTTTTTGCTGTATGTGTTTTCATTGAGCTTGTGAATAGGGTAACTGGACAGACCCAGGTAGTAAGCCCATATGGGCCCCATATGGGACAAATTGGGTTGGATCCATGCCCATATGGACCCCACATGGGCTTGCTACCTGTGGAGGTTAGTCAGTGTGTGGCAGCAAGCAGCTATGAACCACTCAATGCTCACTTAAACCTTTCAAATAACTATTTTCAGGATCATCTTCCTCCCCTGTTTAAACAAAGGAGCTCATTTACAACAACAACAAATTACATTTTGTATAGCGCCTTTCACATCCTGGGAGTGGGAGAGAAATACGTTGAATGTAGACAAGTAATAATATCCAAAGGGACACATTGGCAGAGGGAAAGAAAGAGAAAAATCTGAGGGAGACCCAGCTCAAATCAATAGAACTTTTATACAGAATTTTATTAGCTGAAAATGTTCATATCAGGGATAAAACAAATAGCGTTTAAATACATGCAGAAAATCAAAAAAACAAACAGGAACAACAATATACACTGCATTACAATGCAGTGGAAATGCAGAAGTCTGGGCATATATTGATAGTGATAAGAATCCTAAGGCAAAAAACTGCAGATGCCGGAAATCTAAAATAAAAGCAGAAGCCACTGGGAACACTCATAGGTCAGGCAACATCTATGAAGAGAGGAAAGTGAGTTAACATTTCAGATCGATGACATTTTGCCAGAAATTGAAAGATCACTTTGCTCTCTCCATATATGCTGCCTGATCTGCTGAGTGTTTCCAGCAACTTCTTTTTTTATGTTATAATAATGATCCTTAATTTAGTTTCAAATAATTATTTAAACAAAGGAGCTCATTTACAACAACAACAAATTAGATTTTGTATAAATATAACTAAATTAGTGAATACTAATTCACAAATTAGTTTTAATTTCCAGTACAGTGAACATTAGAAAAAATTCTGTGTATACTATGATCAAAAGTCCGTAATGAATTTCAAGTACAGGTACTAGCAAATCAATTATTAAAGTTTCTACTTCCTTCAAACTGTAGATTTAGTCCAAAGTTTCTTTGGTTCTGTATTCCACTCACAGAGAGATCAGAACAACAGTATAATACTGCGGGAAAATTCTGGGGAAAAAAGTTTCCTCATTTATATTCTGGCCGTTGTTTGTGTTACTAACCTGATCACAATGCTTGTTAGTAAAGGTCACACGCAGACCCAGTGAGGCAAGTGAAAAAATATCCACTGATCTTGTGACCTGGTCTGAGGCTGGAGTTAAAGCTGATCAAGCACTTGATGTGCTATATGTTTTTTCACATTCAGAACAGTAACAGATAGAATTAAGGACAGTGTTAGATGGGTAAAAGTAGCTATAATCAGTATTCATTCACCTACAAAAAAATGCACAGTCATTACACTTTATTGTGTATCTGACTAAGCACTTTGAGACTCCGAACATGAAAGGTATTATATCAAATGTAAGGACTATTCTTACTTATGAATCAATCGCGAAAATCTCTTTTTACTGGTAGCAGTTTCAAGGAAAACTGCCATCAATTCAATATTGTGATAACAGGTGTAAAAGGAGAATGTCTGCTTTCACATCGCTGCTGTTAGAGCAGAGTCTATGGTTTTATGGTTATGGAAGCACTCAATGTTTACTGATGATGTACCCAATGTGTAACATGTAAATGTGAAACACAAAATGATAAAGGATAGAGTCCTGATGTATTTGTTATATGTGAAATACAGTACATTGGATGTGAAATTAGCACCCAATGAAGACAAACTCACATTTAAATAGGTGACTTTGGAGGCTCAAGACAATAGCATTAGAGGAGCTGTATTTATTACAATAACAATAATAATATTTACATTCGATATAGTATACTTTAGTTTGTGGGACACTGCTATAAGCGATTGGCTGCTGTGTTTCACCCAACAAAATATACAGTCAATACACTTTACAGTATATTCTGTGAAGTGCTTTGAGATGTCTCAAATGCTATATCAAATGCAAGGATTATTATTACGACCTTATAAATCTCTCCCTTTTCTTTCCAAATGGTGCCACAGGATTTTTAGCATCCATCTGAACAGACAGGCAGGACCTGGTTTAACGTCTTATCCAGCACAGCCAGACCTGCATAGCAGTAGCAGTCAAGTTTTCTGCAACCAGTCAACCACCGCTAGGTGGCACTCTCATGCACAATCCAAAAGGCAAAACGAGGGAGCGATAGAACTGGTATTGAACCAAGTTGAATATGAAGCCAAGGGCTCAAAATATTCCATGCATTTCGAAAAAAAAATTAAACTTTAATGTTTAAACTGCAATAAATATCGCCCCCGCCTCTTGTTTTTATTAAGCATGTGTGAGAATCTACCTAGAGGCACTAAACCAGTTGATGACCTTTAGCCTAATATGAGTTCAGAGTCCCAATATGAGGCTTGAACTCAAAGCCTTCTGACAGAAGCAAGAGTGCTTCCACTGATAAAGCTGCCACACAGGCTGATTGTGTTGACACAAATACTGTAGGAATGGAACTATGAAACATGGTGCAATGGAGCTGGGCCATGAAAGATAGCTGGGACAATGGAATACTTTACTAAATGAAACACAGTAGAGAGATCAAGGAACATGTGGAGACACAGCAAGTCTAATATAGAGTCAGACAAAATGTCATTGTTGACTTTGTATTTACTGGTACATTGTACCACCAAACAGTATTGTGCATTCAAGTCAAAGCAGAGCAACACCGTTTCCAAAGAATGTAGAATGAAAATTCATTCATGGACTGTATTAACGAATCGTTTAACAACAACAACATGGATTTATATAGAGCCCTCCATGCTGGACAGCAGAACGCTTCACAGTAACGGATCCTGGGACCGAGCCAGGGGGAGGGTGACCAAAAGTGAGGTCAAAAAGAAAGGTGTGACCTGAAAACAGGAAAAGAGGGGGCGAGGCGAAGGGAGTGAGGAAGGGAGTTCCAGAGCCTCGGGGCATAATGGCTGAAGGCATGGTGGAACGGAAGATTCAGGGGACAAGGAGGAGGCTAGAAGCGGTAGAGCAAAGGCAACAGGTGCTGTTGTGAGGAGAGAGGTATCTACCTCTGTTGTGAGGAGAGAGGTAGATGTTGTCAGACAGGTAGGGAGGTGCGGAGGAGTGGAGGTATTTGAAAACAAGAATGAGGATCTTGAAATTGATCCGCTCCGAGACTGGGAAGTCTGGTCAGGACTGGGGTAATCGGGCATTAAGTTCAAAAAGTCAAAATTTAAGGTCAAAATTTTAAAACATCAGTACCCAGAGTTGATATCCTGGTATTGCAAACAGGGATGTGTTTCATCTACTCTAGCAATTGAGTTTAGAAAGGGTGATACGTCTGAAGTTTAAACTAACCAATATTAAAGTCATTTAAGGTTTAAAGCTTTTAAACAGGAACCCCCCCCCAAAAAGTAATCAGAAAAAATGCTTGAGAAACAGTTGTGGAGGCCAGGACATTGGATGTATTTAAAAACAGATTGATGCTGCCATGGTGAGATGGTGAAATTGACATTCATAAAAACAAACAAGCTGAAGTGTGATTCTGTGATGTAAAGAGAGATAAGATGGCTTCTGCTGGAAGCCATCATCAAATTATACACAGAAAATAAACAAAAGGGAGCAAAGAAACCCTTTAACATGCAACACTGGCCTAACCCAAATGTTGCCACATTTCAAAGCCATCTCTAATCCTATTTTCACTCTATTATTGGAAAACAGCCACATAAACAGGTGCCAGTGTCTCGTGGGGTAATGGAGATCAGGATCCCAGCTGTAGCTCAGGGTGCACAAATCCACAGACAAGTTTGTACATGTAGCGCAAAATAAGTTTCTAAAAGTCCCTAAGGGCAAACTCTTAACACTTCAATTTTTACTAAACGATAGCAACAGTTCATAACAATTCATAAGACAAAGATATCTTGGGTTACCCTGTCACTTGAACACTGGACATGGTACATTCGATCAGACGATTTCCCATTTCACCAAAACCCGCCAGAATTTATAATCCCTTTTCTCCTCATCTCTCAATACCTTCCTTCCCAAGTATCTGACTTTTGTCTGTCGGAAGCTACATTCCCACAACACATTGTACTAAGAAATGTCTGTAGTGGTGCTAGCTCCCCCATTGGAGCTGTCCAATCACATCTTGTTCTCCTGCTCCATACAGGAATTGGTTTATGCAGATGATGGCAGTTGCTAAAATGGTATGTGTTCTGATTTTTTTCAATCACACATCCAAGCACCATAAAACAGCAACCAATATTCTGTAATATACGCAGCGGGTAGTCACTGGTGTTTTATTGATCTTGGTCAAGTGGGAATGGGATTTGTGTGCCCCCCAAAAATGGTTAAATTGAGATGAGTGGTCTGTTTCAGTTACATGACTCTATGTAACAAAAACCCTAAAGCTAACTTCAGAGGATTTAGATTTCAGAAGTTTGTAAGAATGTAATATTGGTGCTGCTAGTGTCAACCGAGTTTCATTCCTGTCATGGTTAACATTTCTAATAACATAATAATAATTCTTGCATTTGATATAGTGCCTTATCGTGTCATCGAGATGTCTCAAAGCACTTCACAATATATAGTGTCAAGTGGAGTGACTGTGTGTTTTGTGGGTGAAACATGGCAGCTAATTGTGCACAATAGGTCCCACAAAGATTCGGGGATTAAGTGACCCAATCTGCCGATCAAGTAATAATAATAATAATAATCCTTGCATTTGCTATAGCGCTTTTCACATTTTATCGACGTCGCAAAGCGTTTCACAGAATATACTGTCAAGTGAATTGACTGTCTATTTGTGGGCGTAACAATGTTCCTACTTGCTGCTAGGTACGCAGAGGCATGTGTTAATTTGTCTTTCTTTTGTAAGGGATTATGTCTCAAAGCACTTCATTCACCTCAGGGGGATTTACTACAAAATGTACAATTGTAGGCAAATCTCAACAACCTGATTTGCGCATGCCATTTGTCAAAAATAAAAAACGACCGGTACAATAAGCATTATGTCTCATTCTGAAACGTGTATGTACACAGTGTATGTAAATCTTAAAACACTTTATTTGGAAAGCAACTGTAAGGCTATAAATATTTCAACAGTGAGACAATTGATTGAATGGAGGATAATACACAGCTAGCAGATGATGTAATCAATTCAGCTGAGGAGATTCTGGCACCCTTATATCTGTGTACTGCTAAAGTAAACTCCCCAAATTAACTACAGAACTACCCTGTCATTTTCATAAGACATGCTTTAATCCCTTTCATCCTGTTATTCTTTAGATATGACAAGTTGATGCAAGTTGCTGACAGTGTTTTGTAGTCATGTCACAAAGATTTGATGAATAGCTTCAGCCCCTGTGATACAAAGAGTACAAAATCAAAGAGCAACAATGATGAAATGACACAGGATTGTAATACATGGTATCAAATGGATAGTTTGTTTCACTGAAATTGCATTGTAGAAATCAGATGGTGTCTGATTCAGCTCCTTGGGACACCCTCTTGACGTGTAAGGTGCTATGCAAGTGTAATTTTGTTGTTGTTTTCAGTTAGCCAATTGCGCCCAGGAGGCAGTGGGGTCCACTTTGCATCAGAGGAGAACAGGTAAAGATATCTGCCATGCTTTCTACTTTGACTTATATTTAGTGACCGCTGTTGGAAAATACTTGTTTAAATATCAGGTTTGCCTGTATAAACTAACACACTGACACCCACTGCCTGTCCTCAGATGTAAAGAACTGTTGGTTCGATGGAATCTGTAGAACCGTGCATAAGCCTTGGTCCCCTCCTTTTTCTCACTTGCATGCACCCTCCTGATGATGTTATCCATATACACTGTGTCAACTTCCACATGTATAGTGATGACACACAAATCTAATCATAAATAATAATCCTTGCATTTGATATAGCGCTTTTCACGTCTTCTAGACGTCGCTAAGCGCTTCACAGAATATACTGTAAAGTGAATTGTCTGGGTATTTGTGGGTTAAACAAATCTACTTCTCCTCCTCCAGCTGCATTACAGGCCCACCAATTTTCTATCAACCTGCGTATCAGACATCAAGGCCTGGATGAGAACAAACTTCCAGGAGTTGAATGTTGACAAGACAGAAGACATACTCTTTGGGTCCTGTCAATATCTTCTCTTCCATGGTTCTGACCTCCTCAATCTCCCTGGCCCATATCTAAAATTTACTGAACTGGTGCGTAATCTAGGTGTCAGTTTCAATCCCCAACTGTCCTTCCTACCCCACATTCAGTCCCTGACCAGCACTGCCTTTCTCCACCTCTGTCACATTGCCCACCTCTAACCATTCCTCACACCCAACACGGTTCAAACCGTCACTAATGCTTTTGTACCTCCTGCCTCAATTTTGAAACAACAACAATTTGCATTGTTAGCAGGTGAGCATCCCGGAGCGCTTGACAATGGCAAAGTCTGACAACGAGCCAGGGGGAGAGGGAGGAGCACAATTCCCTCCTCACTGGTCACCCCAGCTCCACTATCTACAAAATCCAATTAATTCAAAACTCCGCTGCCCGAGTACTCATCCACACTCAACACCCCCATCATACTAGTCCTTGCCAAGATCGACTGGCTCTCTGTCATGGAATGGATTAACTTCAAGATCCTCATAGTTGTCTACAAATCTCATCATGCCCTGATATGTCCCTATCTTTCCAACCTGCTGATCCCCCACTACACCGCCCAGCACCTCCACATGGCTGGTTCTGGCCTCCTGCTTGCCACTTCCCTCCGCTCCATCATCGGTGATAATGCTTTTGACCAATACGTCCCCAAACTTTGAAACTCTCTCATTCCATCTCTCCACCTTGACTATTCCTTCTCCATGTTCAGATCATGCCTGAAGACATTAAGACCTTCCTTTTGACCATGTCTATGTTTATCTTTCTCCTTTCCCCAGCTGAACGGTTAACAGTCAGGTTCCACCACTGTTAACCATTTCTAGTGACTACCCTGCCACTGGAGAGTGCTATACAAATGTAATTTGCTGTTGTTGTTGGCAGCCAGCCCACCCAGAGGCTATGAGAGTCACACTTTCTCCTGCTGCTTCTATTTCACTTGCCACTGGAGATAGGATGAACACCCACCTCAGTGTGAATCATAGAATTTTTACAGCACATAAGGGGATCGTTTTGTATTTTTGCCTACAGCTACATAGTCATTATACTGTATAGTAAAGAGTAGCATTTTAAGGCATTGCAACATGCGCCCAAGATGTTTCAACAAAGTGATAAAAGGCACGATATCAAATAGAATAATTATTATTATTTATTGTACTCATGCCAACTGTGAAAGACTTATCCCTAGAGCCTTGTCCTTGTCCTTTCCCCATACGGATTCAAGTTTTTTATTTTCCAAATCATCTTTTTACAAGCTATTATGGATTCTGCTCCAAGCACTGTTTTTGCCAAGAATTCTAGGTGCAAAACATTTTGTTTTCAAATTTCAGCACCTTGGGACATCCTCCTGACGTGAAGGGCACTCTACAAATATAAACAAACGTAATTTTGTTATTGCTAACTATCCATTCTGCAGTTTTCCAGCAAAATGCATTTTCCTCAATAAACTTATTTTGGGCAATAATCCTCTTTGCAGCCTTACAACATGACATAATACCTTTCCTTATTGGCATCAAAACAGCAATAAAATGCAGGGTTCTCGCTTTTTAAAAAAATGTTTTTTAAATATCCAGCAGATTCAAGGGAAATTCAGTCAGGGTGTAATATACATTTTCAAGAATTACTTCCGGAAAGCTGAATTGGTGTTATTTCAACACAATCAATAGGATAAATGATGAAATACTCAACTATAATGATTGTACAGGTAGCCCCCGCTTACCGAACGCCCTGTTAACGAAACTTCACTATAACGAGGGTTACTATTTGTACCCCCCTATGTGCTTAGCGAAGGCTGCGCTCGCTATAAAGAAAGTTTAAGTCTCGCGCGCTTCTTGTCTCCCGGCAGCCTCCGCGACACAAGCGCACATACATACACACACTTACTTCAGTGCCACCTAATCCAAGAAAAAGCGCTGCAGTGTGGGAGGAGCTTAAGCGGTAGGATGCTCTGTCTATCTGTCTCTCCTTCTCTCTCTTTTTCAGTCTCTCTCTGTCTCAGTCTCCTTCTGTCTCTCTCTCTCTCAGTCTCTCTCTCCGTGTCTCTTTCAGTCCCTCTGTCTCTCTCTCTCTCTCTCCGTGTCTCTTTCCCTCTCTGTCTCTCTCTCTCTCTGTGTCTCTTTTCCTCTCTCTCTCTCTCTCTTTCCCTCTCTCTCTCACTCCATGTTTCTTTCCCTCTCTCTGTCTCTCTTTCTCTCTCCGTGTCTCTTTCCCTCTCTCTGTCTCTCTCTCTCTCTCCGTGTCTCTTTCCGTCTCTGTCTCTCTCTCTCTCTGTGTCTCTTTCCCTCTCTCTGTCTGTCTCGGTTGCGCTCTCTCTCTTTCTCTCTCTCTCTCTCTCTCTGTTTGAATCTCTGGCTGTCACAATCTCACTCAGTCTCTCTGTCTCTCTCTGTCTCAGTCTCTTTCTCTTTAACTCTCTCTCCCTGCCTTCAATAGCAGTGCTACCTATCTTCTGCCGTTGCTGATACACTGCAAATGTTAACGCTGGGCGCTAGGCTAGGCGCAAGGCGTTACTGGGAATGATTTTTTTCATGTACGGAAACACAGTAGGGACCTCCCTCCCGCCCACTTAATGGAATTTTCGCTTAACGAGGGGTTTTGAAGTCCCTCACCCTTTTGTTGAGTGGGGGATATCTGTATATGTTCCTGTTCAGGAAGCAAATGTGCCCATTTCGACTTGTGTAGAAAAGATTCCGAAATACAATTTGGCTTCGAATGCAAATGCTCCTCTGCAAGTTCCGTACAGAGAACAAAGGCTGGATCAACATCTTGTGATCATTGAGGGCACATTATATAAGATACGTAAGATTTCAGGTTGTCATTTTAACTCGGGCTTGTTTCCTCTGTGAACAAGATAACCTCTGATCTCGGAGTGCTGCATCCCGATACCAGTAGTTGTGTTTAGCCACAAATTTGTCTGTTTCAATTGCAAAAACAATGCAAAATAATGGATGGGAAATCTGGTTTCCTGATATAATGGCCATGGCCAAACAAATGTTATAGGTGTGGAGGATGTCCTGTTTACAGCGAACCAGATCAAATTAAAGAACTTTCCTGCCAAAAAAAATCCCAAGGCAATAATTACCAAATCTTGGAAGCTTTTGACAATAGTAACATCTGAGCTACACACAATTTTCCTTGAATCTGCCTGATTTTTCCAGATGACTTCATTGAAGTACACTTGAGTAAAACCGTGCAACCCACCGGACAGTTAGTTTCATCATTAACCCACAATGTTACCGCAGTATATGATACCATTAGCATATTTTTTTATTAAAAATGGAAAATGCTGAAACTGGATAGGTTAATAGGTCAAGAAAGAGAAAGTTAACTTAATAATTCACTGACAACCCTTTATGAGAAATTCTCAATGCAGCGTTATCCCTCCTCCATTATATGAACCCATTGTTTTTTCAATGCTGCATTTAGCATATGGATTCGAGAGAAATAGTTCTTAAGCAGCCAGGACAAAGGGACCTTCTGATCCAAACTAATCTTGGGGTCTTGCAAAGAGGCCATTAACCTGGAGCGAGCCAAGTGAAGGCACCAGGTGGTGGAATGGGGAATAACCAATCGGATAGGCAGGGAGGCGTGTGGGCATGAAGGGATTTGAGAATGAGTGAGTGGATCTTGAAATCGATCTGTTTGTAATTGGGAGCCAGTGGAAACTGGCAAGGACTGGTGTGCTGGGGGTATAGAGTTTTGTGTGGGTGAGAATCTGGGATCAGTCTTTCGTATTGCTGCACAAGCTCCAGTTGTTTCCATCTCTTGGGGCAATGCCACAACCTAGGTTATCTGATGATAGTGTATTGCAATGGAAGGGCTGGAACCAGGGCCAGTGCTGTCAGATGTGATGTTGATCAACTTGTGATGTATTTTCTTATTTGGGTTCAATCTTCCAACATTCAAGACTTTCTATGTTGAATTTAAATCACATAGCCGAGTGGACTGCAACTGCTTTCTGTGTCATGTTTAGCACCTTTGGTGATGCCCCACGAAAATCACCAAAGGTAACGCAATGCTGACCAGAATTTAATACCATTAGTGTTTTGAAGTCAAACGCAGTCCTCAAACTTTCTACATTCAGTTTAAATCACATAATCAAATAGAATGGAATAAAAACTTGTTTACAGACCATCTATTCACAAGAAACAAAGGATCTTTGCATATGAGTATCACTTTCTGTACACATCCTTCTTTCACACACGTTGCAAAAGCAGTCATCTCACTTGACAGTAATTACCTGTGAAGTGATTTGAGTCATTCTGAAGTGATTATGCGCAAAATAAATGCTTATTCTTTCTCTACCACCATGATGAATGAAGGACATGTGATAAATCACTGGAAATAGTTGCTGCCATAGGTAGAAAATATTTAAATTGCTTGTTGATGATACATGCAATGTTTTCTTTAAATTCTGTGCTATTCAGTGCAATGGCTGTGTGTCTGATTGATTTTTAATTGGTGCTAGGATTTTGAACTCATCAGAGAACCAATGATAGTCTAGATCAGTGGTTCTCAAAAATCGACCGGTGGCCACAGTGTGACCCTATGAAATCTGTGTAATCACCCCTTCGAGCCAGCCAGCATGAGGAGAGAGGGAGACAGCACCTGCATGCCCGACCAGCGGCCCCCGTTTCCCTTGTGATGCTCCCTGGCAGCTGTGGTTTGCCTGCCTTCTCTGCAGAAATGGGTACAAAGCATGCCCAGACTACAGGGCCGATATTCACTGTGTTGCATACACATTCTCCCACCGCCAACCCCCCACTGCCTTCCCAAGATGGAGGGATTTGAGAAACACTGATGCTGGAGTAGCACTGCATTGTCAGAGGTGCCGTTCTTGGATGAGACCGGAGCTGGTCACTTCTGCCTGTTCAGGTGGACATTAAAGGTCCCATGACACGATTCAAAAAGAAAATGCCACATTTTGCCCGCAAATATACAGTCAATTCACTTCACAGTATATTCTGTGAAGCGCTTTGAGACGTTTAGAAGACATAAAAAGTACTAAATCAAATTCAAGGATTATTATTATTATTCCTGTGTATTGCTCAATAATATCACAAATAGAATTTATTATTTACTTCAAAATAATTTATGTTATTATGCTGTTTATGGGACATTTTTACGTGCAAATGGGCTGCTGTGTTTGCCTACACTTTACAGTACATCCTGCTTCGTGCTTTGAGGTGTCCTCCCAGTATGAAAGAGGCTCTAGCAAAGGCGGAGATTATTATTGTGAAAACATAAATCACTGAGACCACTCAGCAGGTCAGGCAGCATCTATGGAGAGAGGAAATTTAGTTAACATTTCAGGTTGATGACTTTTTGTCAGGTAGAGAATATTATTGTGTACATTTCAGAGTGAGAGTAGATATCAAATGGTAAACGTAGTATCAGAGTGGCTACACCCTTGTTATAGATTCTGGTTAAGAACCACCACTGTTTAATCTTTACTTCGCAGTTCTGAGCATCATAATTGTGGATTTCCAGAGCCAAATTGTTGTCCACTGTTGTTCCATGAAGGTGAAAAAAACTAAATGATAAATTCAGGTTAATTTTTGCAAAGGATTCATAATATTGGTAGGGTTGGGTCTTCAGAACACCAACACAGATTTTGAATGAGCTTCCAGAGTTCCACTTGGATAGACAAGAGCAAAGCAAATTCAGTGAGTGCTACTTAGCAAGAGATACATTTGAACTAAAATTCGCATTTATCAAATGCAGCCCAATGTTACTGGTTATTCTATGTTATGTTAATCCTTTCTGCAAAAGAAACCAACCCACTCCCAGTACAGCGCTCCTAGACTTGGTAATACAATAGTTGGAATTGTTCTGAGATGCTATCCTGTGTGAAGGGCACTATATAAAAGCAGGTTGTTGTATTAGATCCTATTTAAATTGGCATTGTATAGTTCACAATTATTAAATAAACTCCCTGCATGACCTCACACAAATCTAATGCTATTTCCAAGTAATAAATTATTAATTATTGTGACATAATCACTGCAGATTTACTTATACTGTCATTGTGAATTGACAGAGCCCACACACAGTCAGCATTCCAACAGCTGCTTTGAAGAAAAACAAACCACACGCATAGCCTCAAGTATTAGAATACACAGTCACTGCATTTTACAATATCCTGTGAAGAGCTTTGAGTTGTCTCAACAATGTGATAAAGCTCTGTATCAAATGCATGGATGTATATATATCTTATCTATATTGTATATAGGTTATGCAGGATATAAATAATATGTGCATACTGCACATATACATAATAATAATAATCCTTGCATTTGATATAGCGCTTTTCACATCTTATTGACATCCCAAAGCGCTTCACAGAATATACTGTAAAGTGAATTGACTGTATATTTATAGGCAAGTCGTGGTAGACAATTGCACACAGCAGTGTCCCACAAACAGTCATGGATTGAAATGACCAATTTTATTGTGTTTTTTTTGGACGGATTATTATTAGGCGTGCGGAGTAAGGAAACTTGCCCAAGGTTTTGCCCCGACTTGCTTGGATTCAAACACAGATCTCCCCAGCTTGTAAGACAAGTGCTCTAACCACTAAGCCACAGGAGCTCCATTTATACTGCGTATATATATATATATATTCCCAGAGAGTTGTTTGTATGTGGAATGCCTGGCTGAGTGTAGCTTTCAAGCAAGAAATAGACAGGCACATGAAAGAGAAGGGTTTCACGGGGTTAAAAGCAGGTGATGGGATTGAAGTGATTTCCTTGTTCTGTGAACCAGTCCACATTCGATGGGTGAAATGGCCTGCTCTCCGCTATATATTTATATGTTTCTAGAAAGAGAGAGAGAGAGAGACGGAGAGAAAGAAAGCAGGCAAAAGTATTCGGCATCATAAATGATGGATGGGTGACCAAATTCAATGTCACAATTTCATGTCAGGTTTGAAATGATGGCTTTTGAACAACTTGAAATATCTCCTCGTGGTTTAGAATGCCATACAAAAGCATCAGTAAGAGATTAAAGGTGCTAATCTCAGTATTATTCCTCGCATAAATTCTTCCAAGAATAAAAAACAGAGTTACAGTGCTGCCACGAAAATAGGATTTATGTTGAAATGTAGGTCACCTCAAAAGCCCATGTCAAACATTTGACAGTAAACCCAAGTATAACATTAAACACTACTTATTCAGTAACTGATAGAAAAACAAATTACCATCTCATAAATTGAAGGCTAATAACCAGCTATCCTTCTACAGTTTGCCAAAAAACAGGCATAAATTTCCTAGTGAACTCATCATTGCATGTAAAGTACTATGTGGACCTTTGCAAATCTGCCAAATGCCTTACAGTAAACGCATTGAGAATGTGGCATACTCGGTCTGGTTTGGAAGCACTTAAACATAGTGATCCGCTTCTGCACGTGTCAGACACCTGACTGATGAAAAATACATTTTAAAAACCTTATAATAAATAGTGTCAACCATATACTACCTCTTAAAGGAAAACCACAGTTAACAGATTCCTATACATCTGTCAAGCTGATCACAAACTGAAGCACTGAGCACATCCATGCATAATAAATAAAGCTTGCTGGCAGAAAAGTGAAGGGAATAAAATAGAAACATTTATTTTTAATCATGCCATTCAAGATCTGCTCTTTGTTTTTGTTAGTGAGACATCAACTCTACTGGGATGTGTCCTGGGCCAATTGTAAGTTTGTGTCAGGAGCTGCTCCTTGATATAATTGGCTCAAATAAAAGGATCACTAATATTAGGTATGACTTAGCCCTCAGCAATTTGTAAGACATGTGAAGATTTGACAGTAAACATTACATACAAATAAACAAAGCTAACCTTTCGGGTGATATATTACCGATACACACAGTTATAAAGAGCATAACAAAGTCTGAATGAAAATATTACAGTTCCTATGGGGATCAACTTTTAAAAAGATTCTAGAAGATTTTTGAATATGGTAAAATAGTGAAGGATAAAGCCTGTGATGCAAATTAAATGTCACTGTGAAAAATATAAGATTGCTAATCTATTGACAGTGAATTCCCAAGTGCTGCTAAAGCAATATTTCAAACCCCAAGTTATTGTCATTGCATTCTTCAGAGACCTGAAATTTTCCCTAATTCTTTGCATCTTAAACTAGATGAAAGAATTCAACGATTTACACTTATAGAAGTGCATTTGACACAGTATAATGTCTTGAAGCACTTTACCAACACAGAAGAGGGAGTAAGAGAGAAAGAAGTGCCTGAAGTCATAAATAGGTGGGTATCTAGAAGGGTTGTGAATATAGAGAGGAAGCATGTGAGTTAGAGCAATTTTGGGTGATTTGGTGGGGGGATTTTGATGGCTAAGTAGTGCACCTTTAGTTTGATGCAGTGATTCAAAATACAGTACAAGCCCGTTTATCTGGCACCCTTGGAACCTGGCCAGTGCCGGTTAAAGCGCCTGCTGGATATTTGGCTGAAAACACTTTTTTTAAAAAAATAGCATATTAATAATAGACTAAATAATCATTTATATGATAATATAATATAAACAATAATAATAATCCTTTTACACACAGCGACCAGGCAGTTCAGAGAGATCTTTAAACTAGTGCGAAAGTTACACATCTGAATGACACTGTTCTCATGGGGGGCAGAAGAGAGGAAAGCTTGTGTTATTGAGAAAGCAGAGAGTGAGCGGCAGCCACTCAGTTAACTTTCTTTCCAAAAAGCCTTGCGATGCTTGTGTGTGTGTGTGTGTGCACTAACTTGAAACACTGCACTCTGTAAAACGAGCAGATCGGGCATTGCAGGGATGAGTATTTTTTATTAAAATAAAAGCCAATGCATTGTCGTGCAAGCTTTGCTCAGGGTGGGTTCCTCTCATTTTCCATCTAAATTAATCAACTCACCGTCTCTCTCTCTCTGCCGCTCTACTGCTGTGTACCGGCAGCTTTCTGAGCTAGTGCCACCTTCAGGCACCTAGTAGCAGCATTCCAAAATACTGACGCAAAGGGATAGCGGGTAAATTCCGGGTATTCAACTGGGGAACTTTTTTTTGTGGTGCCGGTTATATGGAAGTTACGGTTGATCGAGTCGTGGATAAACGGGCTTTTACTGTACTCAAGTTGTCTTTTTTTCTTACAGTTTGCTGTGCACCAGGTGAACCTGATCTATTCTGTGTTTCCTTTATTCTCCGGTTATAAGGAGAAGTTTGTTAACAGATGCAGACTGGAAAATGCTGACAGAGATTTGTTTCCAAGGGAAATTTCCTCATACAACATATATTAAGCCTATTGTTGAAACAAACAATAAGCTATGGTAGAATCAAAATAACCCCATAAAATATTGGTGACAAATGTTAAAAAAAACTTGAAAGTATAACTGACTGCCCAGATCAACAGAGTTTATTATGACACCAGGAGTTGGGATGTAATATTCTGGGTGAGCTGAAGTCCATGAAGGGTGAAACCATAAAACTCAGCAATAAACTATCCATCTTAGTGGTGACAAGGCCATGGATAGGAATTACAGAACTCACCAGCCCCTTCCTGTCCTGCACCCGTCATCTAATCCTAGCCAAACTCCTCTGGCTTCTCGCCTTGGAAGTACATCAATATAAACAACAACTTGTATCTAGACAGCATCCTCCCTGTTTTTGAATCCCACCAAAATCTTTCTGTCTCATCATATGTGGGGGAGAGAGCTCAGGACACAGCTGGATAAAGTGATGACTAAACTGGATTTAATTTCCAGTATTAGAATGATACTGCACATTCTTCAATAAAATCAGCAATAAAAATACAAAAACACCTAACA
This sequence comes from Hydrolagus colliei, assembly GCA_035084275.1. NCBI lineage: Eukaryota > Metazoa > Chordata > Chondrichthyes > Chimaeriformes > Chimaeridae > Hydrolagus > Hydrolagus colliei. Next base: position 35,247,339 of record CM068742.1, read on the forward strand.
TTTTCTGGGGGGGGGGTTTCATAAAAAAAGTGATGTAATTTTCTTCTCTAGATATTAGCAAATGTTAATATATTGGGCACAGTTTTACTCATATGAGTGGGCATCTTGCAGTGACTGTACACCACATGGATCAGACATCAAATGGATTTTTCTCTGCCTTTGCAGCAAATGTCTGCTGAATATTTTCTTTCCTTTCCAAGCAGTTGAACCCTTGTGCACCAGACGAAGATTAATATAAAACCTCACACATGTTAGCAATTACCTTATCTCCCGGGGGACTGAAATAGCCTCAGAAAGAAAGATACTGATAAACTGTACCATTTTTTTAACGATGGGCTTTGGAAGTTTATTTTTCCAGCTGAATTCAGCTGAATCCAAAGGCTGATTTTAAATACATGTTTCCATCCAAACAATTCGCAGGACATCAGTGTATTTAAGTTTCACAATTCATCCGACAAGATGTAAGAAACATTTTCTGTGCACATTTAAAGGAAGATGATCCCACCACAGATCAATGTGTCAAGATCGGGCTGTCAACATTGACTGTGCAATGCAGCCTTGCAATAAATTTATTTTGAACATTAAATCTGCATTACTTAGGAAGGATTTTGTAATATAATCCCATCAACTGAAATGTGAGATGCAACCATGTGCTAATCTAATGATTATATTCTTCTAGTCTAGTAAACCCAATTTAAGCAACCTGACAATTACATCATAGTGCTGCAGACAGGCAATGAATTATACTACAGTTTATTCCTTCAGTGTTCAAATGGGAATTCCTGATTTTGGACAATTAACACAAATTTACAAAGAATTCACACACCACTGACATTCCCTTTGACCCTGCAATGAACTTCAAATCCTTGAATTTGATAATCCTTGAATTTGATGTGACATTTTTTTCTTCTAGACGTCCCAAAGTGCTGCACAGAATATACTGGTCCATTTGGCTTGGGGGTTCATGGAGCTCCTGTCGCTCAGTGGTTAGAGCACTCGCCTTACAAACGTGAGACCTGTGATCGAATCCAGGAAGATCAGGGCGAAACCTTGGGCAAGTTTTCTTAGTTTTTCTTACTCCACACGCCTAATAATAATCCCTCCCCAAAAAATCCACAATAATTAAAACGTCATTTCAATCTGAGATTGATAGATTTCTTGTGGATAAAGGGATTAAGCGATATGGGGATAAGGCGGGTAGGTGGAGTTAGATTAGAAGATCAGCCATGATCTTATGGAATGGCGGGGCAGGCTCAAGGGACCGAATGGCCTACTCCTGCTCCTAATTCTTGTGACTTTATGTTCAATCCACGACTTGTGTCGGACACTGCTGTGTGCAATTGGCTGCCGCGTTTCACCCACAAATATAGTCAATTCATTTTACAGTATATTCTGTGAAGCGCTTTGAGATGTCGATAAGGTGTGAAAAGTGCTATATCACATGTAAGGATTATTATTGTTTCCTAGTCTGTAAAACCATATTAACATTCAAAATGTAAGATCGTGAAAAGATGTAGAATATTCTTAAATTTAATCTTAAATTGGAAGCGGATTATCCACAGTTCTTAAATAGAACCGGCTTCCAAATCAACAACAACTTTGATTTATATAGCGCCCTCCACGCCGGACGGTATCTCAGAGCGCTGCACAGTAGCGGATCCCGGGACCGAGCCAGGGGCAGGAGTAGAAAGGTGACCAAGTGCGTGGTCGAAGACAAAGGTCTTTAGCTGTGACCTGAAACTGGGAAGAGAGGGGGTGAGGCGAAGGGAGTGAGGAAGGGAGTTCCAGAGTCTTGGGGCGTGGTGGCTGAAGGCATAGGTGCCAAGGGTGGAGCGGATAAGTTGACAATTATCCACATTTGTGCAACATCTTTAAGACAAGAAGGCCTTACAGGCTACAAATTAGGTAGAATTTCAGGTGTCTTATCTTCACCAATGCTTGGCAGAGACTGGCCTTTTCAACGCTTCTGGTAGGCAAAGTAAAAGTACAGATTCAACTTCCTGGCAACCACAGCAGCCAAGAACTCAATGGTATTCATTCCTACAGGAAGCTGCAGGCTACATCAGCAGTCTGGACCTCACACTGAAGTAAATAAACAAATACAATCTTTGTTTGAAAATATAACACTGTTACATTCATGATCTAACAAGTAATGGCTTAATGTATACCTTTGCTTGTTGGTGGCACTCGAATTACTGCGACACTGTTGGTTAAGTCTGAGCATGGATGCAGTTCTAGTATTGTGGTTGTCCACAATACAATAACAGGTCATTTGTTAGCATTCTCATTGAATTAGTTCACCCGCAGATCTAATCTCAATCAGCTCTGCTTTTCGTGGCTCAAATCTTGAAAGCAGAAACTCAGTAGTGCATTTCAAATCCTCGATTAAATTCTGTTTCGATGGAAGACAGTTTTATAGGAGGGTTAAGTAGGTATGGTTTCCCTCCTCAGGGGTGGGGGAGTGGTGTTTGAGGCTCCATGTTTGGAAGAGGATACTCTGCACTGGGTGTGAGTGGTGGTGGGTGGTGGGGGAGGTGGGGGGGGGATTTGTGAAATGTCATTTCAATTAAGAGTTCATTGCGGTATTTTGAGAAATTGTTTCACTGGTTGGTGAGTCAGTGACTAGAGGGCATTCATTTAAGATAATTAGCAAAGGGGGAAATTTGGAGGAATTTATTTTACACTGAGCATTTTGAATATGCGGAAAGCTCTGCCGGGTTTGATTGTCATGATAGGATCCATATTAGATTTCAAGAAGGAACAAGGCAGATAACTGAAAGGGATATAGGAGAAAAGCCAGGTGAGTGCGAATGGATTGCTCTTTCAAGATCACTTTTTTGAGTTTTATAACCTTTTTAAAAAAAATTCTTTCAGACTTTTCAAGGTTGCATTGTGGATGGACACAATTAGCCTGATGACCTTTTTCAATGCTGTAGACTGTTATGGTTTTATGGGGCGGGGAGAAAGAAGCAGTGTGTAATCTGCACTACTGAACTGACTGGACGGCACATTATGAAGCAGTGTTTGAGTCTAATAATATATAATAATTCTCCTTGCATTTCAGGACACACAGGAGAAAGACGCTTTCCGTGCGCATGGGCCAATTGGAGCAAAACGTTTTCCATTCGGATAAACTGACTCGACATTACAGAACCCACACCGGGAAGGAAAGGTACAAGTGCCCGATGTGAGCGAAATGTTTGACGAGAAGCGACCACTTGACAAAACACTCTCGCCACCATCCAGGCTTCCATTGGAGTCTGCTTGAGAAACCACACAAGAAAAGCCAATCTTTCACACGCGCAGAGCTTGAGGCCTCTCAGATCAACATCAGCAGCAAAGTTACACCCGTATAACAGCGCCTTTCACGTCAGGAGGACATCCCAAGGAGCTGGGTCTTGGATCAATGTCATGGAAGACAACCTAAGAGGGGAGCAGATTTGTCAGACTGCTTAGGTCAATTACAGTCTGTGTGCCTACTTGTCTTTGCTGCTAAAGTTGAATAAGTTAATCAGTTTGTATTTCCTTATTTTAATGGTATGGAGTGCAGTCTTGTAGCTCAGTGTTTAGAGCACTTGCCTTAGACGCGTGGGACCTGTGTTCGAATCCAGGCAGGTCAGGGTGAAACCTTGGGCAAGTTTCCTTATTCGACGCGCCTAATAATAATCCCTCCAATTTTTGGTCATTTCAATCCACGACTGTTTGTGGGACACTACTGTGTACAATTGGCTGCCATGGTTTGCCCAAGGGTGTACAGTCAATTCATTCTACAGCATATTCTGTGAGGTGCTTTCAGACGTCTAGAAGACATGAAAAGCGCTATATCAAATGCAAGGATGATTATTATTATTAAATAGCGCCTTATCACATTGTCAAAATGTCTTAGCTTCACCGGATTTACTGTAAGGTGCAGTGATTGTAGATGCAGATGATCGCAGCAGACAGTTTTCACACAGCAATATCACAAGCCGTGACATAAATGACCAATTTTTCTGGAACATTGTTGGTTAGGACACTGTATTCTCTTTTCAAATACTGCCATGAGATCTTTAACATCTGCCTAAATAAGCAGACGGGCAAAAGCAGAAAATTTATCAAGAAGGGAAAATAGTGATTGACTGGTGACCCAGAGATTCAAATTACTGTAGATTGTGTGTATGAAAGGAAAGGGGCAAGTACAGATTGATTTGAGCAAATTCTCAATGAAACAGTGAACTTCTGTGCTGCTGATGTCAAAGGGTGAATGAAACGGTCAGGAGCATTGTCTATCAAGGGTTGGGGTGGCTGAGTGTTTTGCTTTATTGTGTTTGGGGCTGTTTGAGTAAGTGTCAAACAATACTTTTGATAATATAGTCACTATGCTTTACAGAGAAGCACTTTTGCAATAGCCAGTTTAAACAAATATAAATGTATTATAATAATAATCCTTGCATTTGATAGCACCTTATCACAGAATACACTGCAAAGTGAATTGACTGTTTTGAAGGGTGAAATTCAGCACCAAGTGCTCACAGCAGTGTCTCACAAACAGTCATGGATTGAGTGACCACATTTTTTTGGTGCTTGTACACCCGGGAAAAGCAATCCGCCACTCGACTACTAATTGGGTTCTTACTTACAGCTAGTTAAACAGAGGCGTGTGGAGTAAGGAAACTTCCCCAACGTTTCACCTAGATATCGAAACCAGGCCCTCATGATTGCGAGGCGTAGTCTCTAACCACTATGCTGCAAAGAATGACACCTTTGTGAGCGGTGTGAGTATCCAGATGTCATCAGGATTTATCTAACAGAATACTGCACTGGAGGTGTGATTCAGGCATCAACAACAGTATGTAACCACTGACTTTATAGTGCACTAGGTATAATATTATCAGTCATCAACAAGAAGAGCTGGAATTAAATAATACAATCACAAATGTTAGCAAATAAATATAAATGTCTTTTGGTCAAATGTCTTCTCTTACAAATGGATTATTAGAAGTAAACTTTTACTGTGATCTTTGTTGATTGGGATTTCTCCTTTCAGGAGCTGCCCTGAAAGTTTCTGCAAATAAGTGTGGTTAGACAGTCAATGCCAAACCATGCAGTATGTTGACTTGTAACATTATGTAATCCCTGTGAGTTTAAACACCAAACCACTGACTAGCCAAATGCTCCACTGTATACTTCGATTTTAAAGACATTTCTTATAATCCCCAAACTCACATATTGTACAAGCTAGATGCTGTCATTTTCCTGATATTTGTTAACAAGTGAAAATGACTGGAAACAACAGAACCCAGGAAAGCATTGCAAAAAATCATGCACTAAATAGCACAGGTCTGTCAGCCACAAGGGATGTCACTTAGTTTGTTTATAAGCTGTATATTCAGAGCAAGTGTTATCCAAATGATTTGGCGTTTCACTTCAGGCAGACTTATCATGCTTATCTTTACAGAGTTTGAGTGATCTCAAATGCTGAAGTCACATATCCACTAGCTGAACATGAAACCACTGAATTTAAACACCTTCCCTGAACCATATGAATAAACTTTTTTTCAAAATAAGTGCTAGATTGTAGTGTCAACCTGCCCTGCCCCCAAATACATTAAACAACGAACAAGGTGGTGTGTGTGTGGAATTACTCTGGATTTTGCAACTCTGCTGTGTTTCAACAGGCCTCTCCTTCTGACTTGTGGTCAGATGAGCAAATGCGCCTTTGGTGCATGATAATTGTGCAACTATTTAAAAAGTGTCATGTTGTCTTTCTTCTTCTTCAATCTCTTACTGGAATCAATGTAGAACCTGAACCTCCGGTCATCCAACAACAATAAATTAGCTGTCAGGATGGATTAGTTGGTAGTTTACCTGCCTCTTGAGTCTTGAGTCAGAAGGTTGAAGTCCCATGATGGGACATTGTGCTCACAAAGCCCATGCTGACACTCCAATGTGGTGTTGGGGATGTACTGCATTGTTAGAGGTGTGGTCCTTTGGATGAGAAGTTAAACTGAGTATAATGTCCGCCTGTTGAAGTGGACACTTAAGACTGAATGGCGATAATCAAACAGAGAAAAAAGTTTCTGCCGATGTCCCGGGCAACAATCCCCAAATAAAATTGGCCATTCGCTTCACGGCTGTTTATAATAATAATAATCCTTGCATTTGATTTCTTTTTTACATCTTCTAGACATTTCAAAGTGCTTCATAGAGTATACCATAAAGTGAATTGATTGAATAAATGTGGGCGAAACATCACAGCCTATTGCGCATAGCAATGTCCTGCAAACAGTCGTCGAATGAAATGACCAATTTCTTTTTTGAGGGATTATTATCAAGCGTGTGGAGGAAAGAAACTTGCCCAAGGTTTCTCCCTGCCTGGAATTGAACCCACTCTCTCTTGTAACGCGGGCGCTCTAACCACTGAGCTACAAGACACTTCGCTATTATGGGACTCTATGGGACAAAGCTGCTTGGAAATTGGCTACCGTGTTTGCCTATAAAACTACAAACACGATCCTTCAAATGCAAGCAATATTAAGAATATTATAGCAATAATTTAGCACCTTACATGTCAGAGGTTTGCCTCACAGTGCTTCACACTGGGAACGCGGGCTCGGGAAGAATCACTTCTAACACAGATACTTTCAACTCATTTTAAGTCCCTTCAGACCTTTGAAGCTGAGCCTCGGGATATGAAGCAACAATGAAACAGTTTACAGTTGTTATTCTCAAATGAGCAGCTTACAAGAAACCAGAGATCTTTATTTCAAACTTAAAATTATGCTCACTACCTTCGACGTATTGCACATTAGCGGAACTGTCTGCAATTTGTGTTTTTTTTAATTCCATGGCATTTCAATCAGAGCTCTCAGCTTTGTTCATGAAGAAAATGCTGCATTTCTTCCTGAATTTCTTTTGAGATGTTTTGCTGTGTTTTGAGACCTATGGCTCGAACTAAATCAGATTTAGTGTTGCATGAACTGAAAGCCACAGATCATTCTCCTGAGCTCGGATGAAAACTGCTGCAACGTGGGAGTGTGGGGGTGCTGAGGGTAAAAGAAATACTGTAATTACCAGAAGTATGATAGAACTGTACAATGTACTGTGTAATACTATACTATTACAGATGTACAGTATAAGCTGTATAATCAAGCTGTGCTGTACCTAAAACAAATTTGACCATTGCATCAATTCAACTTTTCAAAATATATTTTCTGAGCAGTCCAATTCTGTTCTGTTCAGTCTGTTCTAACGGTGCTGTGCTATTTTTTTTGTACATACAGTATTGTGTGTCCCTCACTCTTTTTAGGTTTCCAGCTGTTCTTATGACCATGCCAGTCATACACACATCAGCCCCGAGTCAAATGGCTGTATACAGCACACCTCTGTAATGTACCCCAGAGGAGTCATGACTTTAGATTCACTGAAAATTGAAACTCGCTGTACGGTTAAGCAATACTGTTGGTAGTCATGCTTGAGATTTTCTCCAGGCATTTCTAGTTCCACTGAAATCCATTTTCAATACACGTCTGCAGCTGACTATAAAACATCCACTGTCGATCTTTGAACTGGTTTGTTGCACACCGAACAATGACTGGCAGTGTCAGGAGAGAAAACAAGATTGTAGTTTTCATGTTAAACGCTGCTTTAAAAACCAATACAAAAAATAAGGAAGGAAGTGGCCATCAGGAAATGTGCAGCACTAAACCATTGCTACACAACACATTTCCTACTGAGAACCCAAATCACACTGGAAAATTGGTTAAACGGTTATGCGGCTAAACCACACAACGTTTTCCTTCAAAACAAAGGCTGTTTCGTATTCTGTAAAGTAACAACAACAAAATTACATTTATAAAGCCTTAAATGTCAAGAGGACATCCCAAGACGCTGAACAGTCGGGGATCAGGACCCTATTCAGGTTTTACAGTGGGTCGATCATACACTGAAGTATTTAACCGCAACTCAGAATTTTCATGGGAATTTTTAAAAATGATGATTGCAAGTTTTAGCGGAATGTACACCCTCTGGGCTTGAGATTGTGAGTTGCTGAATTAATACAGTTGCAGTGAGGTTCAGATGCTCTGCTTATTGTGTTTCTCTCCCACTTTCACTTTTTTTTAAAAAAAAGCTACATCTTCGTGTTCAACCCTGAACTAAAGTTGGACCAGCAAACTCAGATTGTTTCAATATTCTATAAATTGGATATTTTTAAGGTACTTATTGATACTTTAAGCACTCTGAGATGCTACCCAGTTTGGAGGGCGCTATATAAATTCAAACTGTTGTTCTTGCTATGTTGAAAAGCATGGGAACCAGTGATAGATTTATGTAGATGAAATGCACCAGTAATAAAGCAAATCAGAATCTGTAACATAAAGATGTTAGTAGGTGGACTTTTAATGTTAGTAAGGCACTGGGGGGAATTGCAGAACAGGAAGGAGGTGTGCAAACAGAACAGGAAACAAAGATCACTGCAGTTGCAAACATGCTTTAATCTCAATATTAAAGGGATCGGTGCAATGCATATTTGCCAATGAATCTGGAGTAATGTGAATAACACTGAACAAGAACACCAAGAACTACAATTCACAAATTGTCACAGCTACTACTAAAGTTTATGCATGTCCTCAAAAATAAACCATATCACATTTGCTTTCTTTTGTTTATCCACAATTTTAAAACATGCAGCTCTATTATAATAATAATCGTTGAATTTGATATAGCACCTTATCACTTCATTGAGATGTCTCAAAGCACTTCACAGAATATAGCGTAACGTGAATTAACTGAATATTTTGTGTGCGATGCATGGCAGCCAATTGCACACAGCAGTGGCCCAAAACAGTAATAGGCAAATTATTACATTGTAACTTTATGACCTACTGCTGGATGATTTCTGAATATGGAGATGACCACTTTATCATGGTCAACAAAAGGTTCAATTATGATGAGCGACACCTTCTCTGTAAACCGGATTGACCAGAGCATCCAGGATAAGATATCTCACTTCCAACAATGGACATGTTCTGTTCATAGTGCAATCATCGGAGTCATTTTACAGAATCAATTGATTTTTTCCTACTCATTGCATTTATTAATTTTAATAAGAAACAAATTTTAAAAGCAGAAGGAATTCAATACTTCATTAGGTTTTGTGAACATCCCTAGCTCCCTGGGAGTGTAATTTATGGTTCCCTTGTGTGTTTTGTTAACATGCTTGACATTGAGCCTATTACTCATTCCAAAGGAACAAATCACTCAGTCGGAAAGTTTTTAAATGGTTAAACAGAAATTAAGGTTTGTGACAGAAAAGATTCACTAAAAATACTGCTGCGTTAAGGGATAAAAGCAAGGAGTGCCTACGCCCCATTTTAACGGTGACATTGTTAGAAAAACTCCCAAAGCTGCAAGTTTCAGGTGAGTCATAAATATAAACGTCAAGTTTAAGACTTGCTAAGAACAGTTTTTAATAGTGCATTTGACAGTAAATAAACTTTCAATGGAAGAATGCCATTACCCTAACTATACAAAGGCAAGTTATAAATGAACATTTGGCTATGGGTTATTGTTAAGTTTTTGTGGGGGCCACATGGGGTAAATTCCCTTGTGCTTTTTTTTCTCTCTTGGGTTTGTTTCAAGACAATTTCTTTTTTTTTTGGTCAGCTCAGCAACAAAATGAGAAACCCATCATCATGTTTTAGAGTATCCCAGACCAGACTGAGAGTTCCACATTCTGTATGTGCAGCACTCGCACATGGAAATGACCCTGTGCCTGGAATGTAATACTCATTCTCTCTTTGGAGTGCTGCACCCTGCATATTTAATTCCGAACAGTATTTAGTGGAGGTTAGTAAGAATCACGTCTTACCAAAGCCAATGAAGATTTATTTTGCCACAAAATATATTCGACATAAAGTGTATTTAGCAGATGCTTGTTCTGAAGATCATGATAGGAAAAATGAATAAGGTTTATTTTCCCACTCTGTGCTTTCCAGCTAATCTGGGATGAAGGGGCCACACAACCATTGACGTGATTTTAACATCCCACATTCCCTTCACCTCGCTCCCTTGCCTCACTCAAGATGCATCTCAAAAACCTCCTCTTTGACTGAGTCTTTGGTCACCCTCCTACCCTCCAAAATCCCCAATCCCTACCCCCAGCTCTGATATAAAAATTCCAATCGCTGACTGTCCAGCGCCTTGCGACGTCCTTCCGATGTGAAAAATAATAATCCTTACATTTGGTATAGTGCCTTTCCCATTAGGAAGATGTCCCAAAGTGCTTCACGGGATATTCTGTGAGTTTTGTGGGCAAATTCGGCAGCTAATTTGTGTACAGTATTGTCCCATAAATAGCCATAAAGTGAAAGTCCAATTTTAAACTAATCCTTACATTTGATACAGCACCTTATCATATTAACAAGACAACAACAAATTAACAACAACAAATTACATTTATAGAGCGCCTTTCACGTCGGGAGGATGTCCCAAGGCGCTGCACAGGAGGCGTGTGACCCGAGCTGGGAGGGGAGTCTTTGGGAAGGGGTGAAATACGAAGGGGAAGTAAAAGAGTTCGGGGTGGAACAAAAGGCACGATCGAAGAGGAAAGTCTTCAAACCAGCCTTGAAAGAGGAAAGGGAAGAGACGAAACGGAGGGATTGAGGGATGGCATTCCATAGGGTGGGAGTGGAGAAACTGAAGGCCCGGCCTCCGATGGTGGGGCGGGGGGCTTGGAGCAGGCCACGTCCTGTTGAACGGAGGGTCCAGGTGGGCGTGTAGGGGGAGAGTAGATTGGTTAAATAGGGCGGGGCAAGGCCGTGTAAGGCCTTGTAGGTGAGGACGAGGATCTTGAACTCGATCCTCTGGAGGATGGGGAGCCAATGGAGACGGGCGAGGGTGGGGGTTATGTGGTCGCGGAGGCGGGTGCGGGATAGTACACGGGCTGCAGAGTTTTGGATGGCCTGCAGCCTGTGAATGGAGGAACTGGGGAGGCCGACGAGGAGAGAATTTCCGTAGTCCAGCCGTGAGGTGATGTATGCGTGCACGAGTGTTTCGGCAGCGCGGGGGGTAAGATAGTTGCGGAGCCTGGCAATGTTGCGCAGGTGGAAATAAGCGGTGCCGGTCAAGGCGCGGATGTGGGGGAGGAAGGAAAGTTTTTGATCGAACATGATGCCGAGGTTCCTGATTGGCTTTGTGAGGTGGAGAGTACAGCCTTGGATGTTGAGGCTGGCAGCTCCCGATGTGCGGAGGCGCTGGCTTGAGCCAATCAGGAGGGCCTCGGTCTTACTCACGTTCAATTGCAAAAAGTTGTCCCTCGTCCACGACTCGATGTCGGACAGACATGCTGTCAGAACATCGATCGCCTGGGGGTTGAGGGATGAGGCAGAAAGGTACAACTGGGTGTCGTCCGCATACATGTGGAAATTTACCCCATGTTTGCGGATGACGTCGCCCAGAGGGAGCGTGTGAAGGGTGAAAAGGAGGGGGCCGAGGACAGAGCCCTGAGGGATGCCGTGAGAAACTGTGCGGGGGTTTGAAGAAAAACCATTGGAAGAAACAAAATGTAAATGGTGGGTCAAATAAGAGTGGAACCAGTCAAGGACTGTGCCTTGAAGGTTGAGGTGGGAGGAAAGACGTTGAAGGAGGATGGTGTGATCGACTGTGTTGAACGCAGCAGACAGGTGAAGGAGGACGAGGAGGCAGAGGTAGCCCTGGTCACAGGCGGTTAGGATGTCATTTGTGAGCTTGACCAGGGCAGTTTCTGTGCTGTGGATAGGGCGGAAACCTGATTGGAGGGGTTCAAGAAGTGAGTGAGTTGAGAGGAAAGAGCGGAGCTGGGAGGCAACCACTCTTTCAAGGACCTTGGATAAAAACGGGACACTTCAAAATGCTTCACAGGATGTACTGTACGTCTATAGTTTGTGCAGAGAATATTTTATCTGGGTGACTGTTTGCCAAGACACCAGGAGAAACTTCCTTCTCTGTTGAATAGCGCCATGGAATCTTTAACATCCACCTGAACAGACAGATAGAACCTCAGTTTACCGATTCATCCAAAGGATGGTACTTCCAACAATGCAGCACTTCACTGGACTGTCAGCTGAGACGACATGAATTACAAGTCAGGACTTGGGGCTTGAACCCACAGCCTTCTGACTAAGAGGTAACAACCAACAAGTGAGCCAGGCTGACACATAAAGTCGGTCAAAATAATATTTGCCCATCGAAAGCCTGAAAAGGCCCACTATCCTCATGGAAAGAGACACAAAAGAAGTATAACACTATTGTAACCATCCTTTCCCCATAAGTGATTTAAAAAAAAAAGAAATACTGGTAATTTGTTTGAACAACAACAACAACAACAACAACTTCGATTTATGTAGCACCCTCCATGCCGGATGGCGTCTCAGAGCGCTTCACAATAATGGATCCCGGGACCGAGCCAGGGGCGGGGCTAGAAAGATGACCAAAGGCACGGTCGAAGAAAAAGGTCTTCAGCTGGGACCTGAAGCTGAGAAGAGAGGGGGCGAGGCGAAGGCACTGAGGAAGGGAATTCCAGAGCCTTGGGGCATAGTGGCTGAAGGCACGGCCGCCGAGGGTGGAGCAGAGGATTCGGGGGACAAGGGGGAGGCCAGACCCAGTGGAGCGAAGGCAACAGGTGTTGGTTTGAGGAGAGAGGAGGTCAGAGAGGTAGGGTGGTGCAGAGTAGTGGAGGGATTTGAAATCAAGAACAGTGAGCTTGGAATGGTAGAAATGGCGGAGAACAGTAGATCGGGTGGAGAGAATAGGTTAGGCTTGGAGCAGGTTACACAGTTTGACAGCAATTTGACTAAAGAGTTAATCAAATGAAATGCACACAGATGGAGCCACACACTGTTGGGAGCCCCTGAGTTAATGACCATCATTACCAACACAATTCTGCTTCCTCCCCAACTTGGGCTCAGGAACTCACCCCAGAGGGTTTCACCATTTGCAATATAAAGAAAGGGCAAATGTACTAAATCATTGTTTTGTTCTTTTTATATGAAACAAAATGCAAAAAAAAGAGCCAAAATTGACGAAACATAGTTAGAAGTCGGATGAAAAAATATTTTTTCACCAGGATGATTGTAGACACAGTGCCACTGAAATGTTTAAAAGGGAGACAAGAGATACTTGGGAAGTAAGGGATGTGGAGGAAAGGCAGTAAGGAAACAAAACAACAGAATTACATTGATATCATGTGTTTCCCATCGGAAAGATGTCCCAAGGCGCTGGACAGTTAAGGGTTTGCACTCGAGCTGGGGATTGGAATCCAGAGGGGAGGCAGGTGTGGCTTGGGGTGCAATAAAATTAGAATGTACATACATAGTGCCTTTATGTAATTAGGAGGACATCTTAAAGACTATTCTGACTGGGCATTAGAGCTGTGGGTAGGAGCTGAGGGGAGTGAGGAAAGGTCAAGCATAATCAGTGATATATTTTTGGACGTACCCTGAAACAGGGGAGGAGAGGAAGTAATTTGGGGAGACCAGGATCCTGAATTGAATCCTCTGGGTGATGGGGAGCCAATGTAGTTGGGCAAGGATGGGGGAGATGGGGTTATGAAGCTTGGAGCGGTAGAGGACATGGGCTAGTTCTGTACTATCTGTAGCCTATGGAGGGAGGTAATTGGGAAGGTCGACAAGCAGGGCATTGGCGTCGTCAAGCCGGGATGTGATGAAGACGTAAATGAGAGTTTCAATGGTCTGAGTGATGAGATAATGGTGGAGTCGGGCATTATTGCAGAGCTGAGAGAAAGCATGGCTTGGATGTGGGGGAGGAAAGGCAGTTGAGGAGTTCTACAGAAACTCACAACTTTGACCTCCAGAAGTTATGTAAAAAGAACAACTCTTTGATATGTCATCTTATATTTAAAATTGGAACAACTGTTGGCAGATTAAATATAAACAGAATGTATAATTGTAACCATGGTTTACATATTCTGTCATTATAGATTCAAAGAAGTTCAAAGTATTAAAATCCACGTGTATTATAAACAAAAACTGAACCAAAGGATGCACTTTAAGTAACGTTAATATTGGCGTTTAAATGTCATGAATTGTTAAAAATCACTGCATAACTGACCAGAGTGTGGGGAAAACAACAACAACAACAAAATTACACTTATAGAGCGCATTTCACGTCGGGAGGACATCTCAAAGAGAAGTATTAAGGTTATTTTAAATAAGCTTTTTAATGAACTTAATGATGTAGTAAATCTAAATGGGTGGAGGCAATTGTGGCTGACAGGCTCAAACATGCAGTAAAGATATTACTTATTTTCAAGTAAAACTCATGCAGTCAGAATATATGTGTTACATTGCTCTTTGGAAACTGTGCAGAGAAGAGAAAACAATAAATCAGCAGCTCCAACCACAGACCACACTGCTTCTTCATTTGCACTTTGACTCAACTCTAAAATTTGAATCTGCAAATCACCAGTTTGCTCAAACATACACTAAACATTTAGAGGTTGCCAGTTAAACAAACAACACTTGTACAGCACCTTTCACGTAAGGTGACCCTAAGGATGTCCCAAGGTACTGGACAATCAGTGTTTCAGACCTGAGCTGGGATCAGGAACGGGGAGAGTAGAGGAAAGGGAGCGCAGTGAGGGAGGGGTAGGGGTGACTGATGGGACCGTCGAAGTGGAGGGTCTTGAGGCAGGACTTGAAGGAGGCTAGGGAGGAGGCGAGGCGGAGGAACTGCGGGATGGAATTGCAGAGGTTCGTGGCAGAGTAGCTGAAAGCTTTCCCGCCGATGATGAGTCTGGGGACACGAAGCAGGCCAGAGTCTGCTGAGCGAGAGCAGGCAGGTTGGTAGGGGGTTAGGAGGTCACAGAGGTGAGGGTTGGGACAAGGCCATGGTGGGCTTTAAAGGTGAGGACCAGGATCTTAAACAAAGGCAAAAAGGCAAATTAGATAGATTTATTTTAGGAAATAGTATCTTGAGATACAGTTCATAGTTTAGGACATTACATGTGCACGCGACTGCCATGATGCTGGAAGACAAACTGGATGGACCTTATTCTTCTTTTGTCTAGCAATTCTTATGTTCTAATGGCATCCTGGACCAATTTCATGAAGTTCACCTTAGTAACTTTAAAAGTCAGGATGAATCATTCCTGAGTGGTTTTGAAAAATATTTGGGAGTAGAAATAAAGTCTCAATGGATGGGTTCATTTAAATTTAAAAAAAAAGATTAAACTATTATCTGAAATAAAAACATCTGCAGCAGAGTACTATACTGTATCACCCTTTGTGACACACGCAAGTCCAATGTTGCAGTAAAACTCTTCAGTAAAATGAAATATTGATGATACGTTTTGATTTAATCTGCTGGCGGACTGCACAATAACCCTGCTGACCATTTGATCTTGAATGAACAGAATAGAAACAGATTGCTAGTTTACAATGTTACATATGAGTGCTTTCCTCTACAGTTCTGTACATTTAAATGTGGATCCATCATCTCCTACGGCCCAGACGTGGACAAAGAGAATAATAATAATACAATAAAAATAAGAATTATTCTTGCAATTGTTATAGCGCCTTAACATGTCTTCAAGAAGTCTCAAAAGACTTCACAGAATATTCTGTCAAGTGAATTGACTGTATTCTTTGTGGACGTTTGTGTCGTAGATTGACTGACCAAAGTCTTTTTTTTTGAAGGATTATTACCTCTGAGGAAGTGATCTATTTATCGACTAACAGACGGGTTCCTTCTTTCTTATAACTGTATAAATAGAGGCGTGTGGCATAAGGAAATTTGCCCGTTTCACTCTGTCCAGGAATCCAGGTCCTCTCGCTTGCTCTAGCTACAAAGCTACAAGTGTCTGAATACCCAAAGTAACCATGATTGATGAAAACTAACCATTGTTCTAAATGAAACACGAGACAAACACTTGGCAACTACAACAATAAGTTACATTTGTTTGTGCCTTTGATGTCGGGAAGACTTCCCAGGGCATCACAGGACTCTCGATAGTCTCAGCTCCAAATAGCCACACAATGGTAACTCAAACAAGGCAATGTTCAGGATCTTTGTTGTGTCTGCTACTACAGAGAAAGGCAGCATGAAATCCCACTGCAGATGTTTAAGATCTGTCCTTATTATTAACTAACTCAACCCATATCCAGAATGCACGGGAAGACAAAAGTGAGTACATTCGGATCTGGTCCCAAACCATGGCCTCCATTTCCCAACTTCACACTCTTGCTATTTCAGCACCTTGGGAAGTCCTCCACAAGTGAAAGGCACTCTATAAATGTGATATTGTTGTTGTTGTATTAGGATCCAATTGGGAAATAAGATAACAGCAGGTAACAAGATCGTCACAGACATCCCTGCTTCAAGTGTTCATGCTTTTAGCATTGCAAATCGCTGTCCCAAATATGCAGGATTAATTGTGTCATGCACTACAATGTACAAAACCACACCGATAGACATGATGAGATAGAGAAGGCTTGTGGTTTAATATCTCCACCTCTGTGTAGTATACATTTGCCTGCTACTAGCAACCCAGCTTTCAGAAGCAATATTTTCCAATGGAAGAAACAAAAGAAAGCAGCTTGGCACCCTAAATCAAACAAAGATTAACTCAAAGTTGGCAGAACCCAACTTGGTTCAAAATGCATGATAAGCGAAGAAACTCTGGTATGTGTTTATGTCACAATCAAGCGCATAACCAGCCAAGAGCAACAGAAGTCACGTAGCACCTTTCATTACAGTCTTTCTCTATATCTGTTTTGCAATCAAAGACTGAACCTTGCATTATCTGTAGAGACAAATATGTCATTCAGATGCACATGACAGAACTTCAAAAAAAAAGCAGCTCTGACAGCCATTAACAAGCTCTGTCACTGTATAAAATTATAATCGTTTTATTACAAACTCATTCAGGATGAATGCATAAAGTATTTATCTTAACGAGAACATTGCCAACCGCTTAATCCCTGAACTGCAGACATCATCAAAGCTGCCTGTATCATATCATCAGCTCATCAAAGCAAATATGGAGGAGTAATGGCTGACTGTCATTACTCGAGCGGTAACTGATGTATTCTCTCATTTCTTAATGTTTCTTGAACAAAAAAATCCAGTCAGAACTGTAGTTTAGAGCTAACCTCCAATGGTTCTCTGGCTGAATGTACTAGTACTCAGAGACACAGATAATGAGATACAACTCTTAAATGATTGAAAACTAAAATTTTGTTTGGAATGCATAAACTTCAGGAACAATCTCATCAAATACTCATGATATATACATTAATGATGGGCCAGAGAATTGCACAGATGATGCGACAGGGGACATGCAAACATTCGGATCATTAAGGTAGTTAGACACAGCCAGTGAGTGATGGATGGATGGATAGCAAGCTATGTGGGTTTAGTTAGCTTAGTTAGCTTAAACTCCAGCAGTACTGCAACATATATCTCTGATCGTCAAGCCTTAATTCATGTGTTTAATATTCACCCAGATTTAGGTAAACAGAGTGCATCTACCATCGATGATCATAAACGACAAGATTCCAGTCATATTGTGCCTTTGACATCAGGAGAACATCTTAAAGGGCTTTAATTCCTATGATTCCTAACATGATAAAATTTGGAATGAGAAAAAGCCACTCAGGTTACCTGTCTTGCTTTATCTCCGATCAACACATTCCATCTCCTGACATCTCCCACACAAACTCTCAACAAAATACTTCAGTAATTGTTATCTCACCTATGGATACCGCACATAGCATTGATAAATACAAGGCCTCCCACGACATTACATGGTCTCGTGCATGGTCTCAGCTACTCAGGGATCACACAGCATTCACTCACAGTAAGCTATGCTAACTCTCATAACTTTCATTCTAACATTTACAGTGTATTGAAGTGCGTTGAGATGTCTAGAAGACTTGAAATTATATTATCACTATTCATTATGATCCTTCTTGAAAGGACACAGTAGAACCTCCCATCATAACACGGTAGTTTGGGGTCCATACAATCCAAATGGGATTTGTAACAATGTGTGATCGGTGGTCAGTGCTTCTCTTTTGTGACCGATCACGAGTGTTGATGTCACTGTGTATGCCCTGTACACCGTCTGACTTTGCCACAATTAAATGCCCAACTTCCAGGTTATCAAGTCACAGTCAGCATCACTTTCCGTGAGCTGCATGTGGAACGCAGGAAGGTCATCAGTGATGTCCTGTGAGCCACGACTTAGCCAACTTGTCGTGTTCAGGAAGCCAGTCAGTGAATAGGAAGCTGGCTATTCCACACACTCAAGACAACATGGGTTCACAGAGCAATTGACCAATAAGCCAACCAGAGTTATAAGAGGAACCTCAATTCTACTGTATTATCTGCTTTTACTGTGAATCTATTCTATCTTTCTATACCAATAAGTATGTCTGTGGTGGAAGCGGATGTGGACGAGGGTGTGTGTGTGGAGGTGGGGGGGCTGACACTCGTGGATATTTTCTCATTTTAAGTGGTTTTGTAATTTTAGGCCTACATCCTCTTGCTCTGTGCTCACAATTTAGGTTAAAATAATCTGTCTGAATTTTTCAATACACTCAGCATTTTGAAAACATAGTATGATGTTGTGGTTGTGTCTCCAGGAAATCTTGTGACAAAAACAATTTGAATTCTGCAAGAATTCTCTAAATATACCTTGCTGCCTTTCTAAGGTCTCTCAAACTTTTGAATGGTTCACAGTCTTCCATTGCTCAAACAGTAAAAACTTTTTATAGATCTGGAGATCAGCAAAACCCTCTGATAAAAGACATTAATTTTGCATTTAGAAGTTGAGCATCGAAAGAGGACAGCTTTCTATCAATGGCTTGTAACAAACAGACTGCTTATAATTTCAAACAATGGACAGAGAAGTAAGAGAACGATCACGTTTCAGGAACACATTTGAATCCCCAGAAATGAACATAGCAGTGTTTCCTATGCATCAAAAAATTCAGGTCTCTAAATAAAAACATTATTCTATCCTGTACAATTAAAGTGAGATTAGATTTTATCATAAACAGCCAATTAATGAAAACATGAAACTAACCGTGCAGTTCTCCTCTGGGGGCAGACAAAACTGCAAGGAAATTAAATTGGATTCTGGTTTTAATTGCCATGACACAGGGGTGGTGATGAATTGTATTAATGGTTTGTTCAATGTTTCTTTTCATACACGTGCACAGCTTCTGTGTCATCATTCAGAGAGAAAGAAGGGATCTTTATCGGCAACCAACAATTTATTAGGTTGGTTATAGAATGGTGAGGGACAGAAGGCCCAGCCATAATAATCTTAGAGCCTGTACGCAACTTCTATTTGTTGAAAACTTCCCACCAAGGAGAGTAAAAATGTAAAAAGAAACCCAGGTCAATCATTTCCAGCAATGTGTGTCCATCATTAGTTTGCAACTAAGCTGCCTAAAAATGCTAATCATAGAATTATCATTCAAGAAATATGTGTGGACTTCTCCTCCCTCCCCACCCTGCGAAAGCATAGTTTCAGAGTTTTGTGACAAAACATTGTATATATGCAAGTGTATAGATACTAAGTGTTGGGTAGATAAACTTAATTTGTATCCAAATGCGCACTGTAACCTTTCCATACCAATGGTGGTAGTAGAGACTACTATAAAATCAAGGACATATTGCAATGTACCTTTCTAATGGACAATTTTATCATCAAGAAAGCAAGAGCAATTGGTGTGTGTGAAATCTTCCCCCACTCTCAGTAACTGTTTTTCTCTGAACAACAGTTAAAATAAACTTCGAACCTGATAAGGACAATTGACCTACCAAATAAAATCATTAGATTATGTCTAAAACCGATACAGCATTTGTGGTTAATTCACTGAGCAATTAATGAGACCATATAGTCTGTAGCTGTGTGGAAGAGCTTCAGCGATTGCAAATAAGCAAATCCACTAAAGAAAATTAACACCTAGTGAGATATAATGTAATAATAATACTAAATAAACCAATAATAACAAAAAAAAATACATTTGTAGAGCGCCTTTCATCTCAGGAGGATGTCCCAAGGTCACTAAAGTCAATTCTGTCAAGCACTTTATTAAGGCGCTATATCAAATGCAAGGATTATTATTATTGTATGAAAGAAACAAAATCAGATTGTTTAGAGATTCACTTACAATTTGAAAGGGCTCCCTGCGGAGCGACATTATTTTCCATCTTCCCAAGAACTTTAGCTGAGCCACTTGAAAACCTCGCTCAAAACGCCCCCAAAATTGTATATTTACTCTTCAAATATTACCTTTTTGTATAAACGACTCAGATATAGTTTGGCAAATCATATAACTCCTGCCGGAAGACACAATCTACAATAATGTTTTAGTTGCCAGCTCTTCAGAAAGTAACAATAAAATGTAAAGAGATCATCAAAGCAATAATAATAAGTAGCAATTACAACAGCAACAGCAAAACAACTTGCATTTATATAGCAGTACCCTTCACAAAGGACAATGTCTCACAGTGACTCACAAAGTTCCAGAGAAATCAATCTGGTGGAGCTGAATTCCGAGCAAGCTAAGTGGAGGAAGGGTGAACTGTATGTTTTTAAAGACATATAGAGAGTGCACTTGTTCCCTATGAACCTCCCCGTCCTCTCTGTTCAGCGGGATCTGGTCTGCTCCATGTCCCCGCCCAACCCACCCTACCATCAGAGGATGAGCTTTCAGCCTCTCTGCCTCCACACTTTGGAACTCCATCCCACAATCCCTTTGCCTCGCTCCCTCCCTCGCCTCCTTCAAGGCCAGTCTCAAGACTCTCTTGGAACGTGCATTTCTGCTTCCCTCCCAACTCTCTCCCTCCCCTCCTAACTCTCTCCTGCCCTTCGCCCTGCCCTGCCCCTCTCCCTTGTTCAGGTCCCAAACTGACTGTTCAGCACCTTGGGACATCCTCCTGAGGTGAAAGGCGTTCTATAAATATTGCCTCAGAGCACTGTACAGTCTAGACTAAATGGAGGGGTTCAGTGAGAGTTAGGAGCATAGTCGTTCAAGGCCTGGCCATCATCAATGCCATAAAGATGGCTGGGGATGGGCAAAAGGCCTGAGGGGGCGAGTAGAAGAGTGGGATAGGAGATGAACAAAATTACATTTATAGAGCGCCTTTCACGTCACGAGGACGTCCCAAGGTGTAGAGGGTGGTGCTAGGAGATGAGGGGATTTATTGCTGGGGGTGGGGACTTTAAAATCAATCCACTGGGAGACAGGGAGTGCCTTTAATGCACAAAGGGCTTTGCAAAGATTCTGGGGGAATTCATTGAGCAAGGAAAGAGAGGCTTTTTTGGATACTGTCCAAAGGCATTGTCAAATAAATGTCTTTAAGAGGGTTTTGAAGGCAGAGAGTGAATCCATAAACCAACGGGATTTTGTGAGAGAGATGCAGGGAACAGCAAGATGATAGTGGTCGGCTTGCTCAATAATAAAGGGAAGAAAGGTGTGAGCAACGGGCATTAAAGTAGAAGTGGTGGAGCAGAGGGTACAGTTTGGAGAATGGAGCTCAAAGGGGATTGGAAAGGGAGGCAAACATGTGAAGGGATTTGATACTTAGGATGTAGTTCTTGACATAACACCACTGTGATAGTGTCGATGGTCACTTCCCCCCTCTCAGGCTCAGCATCATACTGTGCCACTGCGAAGCGCTCAGGAACGCTATCCTGCATGAGCGGCCGGCGCTACCTGAGTGCAAGTTATTGATGTATCTGGTGATGATGGAGTATAGGGTGTGCAGAGCCTTGAGTTTTGAATGAGTTGAGGATTTTTTGAATCCAGAATTTAGAATATGGTGCCGTCACAGCAAAAAGAGGTCGCATCTGGCCAAGGAAATATACAACGCTCACAGATGAGAATAAGCAAGGAAAAGTGTATCTGACGGATTTGACTGGTTACCAGCCTTAGACTCTTTGTAAATGCTTGACCTATGCTGAAAGGTTATGTTTGGTCTACCAGCATTTAACGTATACAGTAAATTAAATGCACAAGTTTTCGGTTGAATCCAGCAGAAAATTAAGCACGTTACAGTAATATTATTAATGAAATAAAACATTTCATTATGAGCCATGCGTAAGGTTGACAAAGGGATAAAAGCTTGCGACCAAAAGTCAATGTTATTTAAACTTGTTTAAATTACAACAATTTAAACAAATGATAGTTCAACTTGAATTTAGGGATAAATAAATGAGCCTTTGTCCGATAGCTCAGTGGCTTAAATGTACCACGTGGTACGGTAAGAGATACACAAATCAGGAAGATTTCAAGTTCAATTCCTTATCTGTGTTGAGTTAGTTGATCTCAGCAGGGTAGCAGTGGGCGCACTTAATTTCACCTTCGTGGCTCAGTCTAGTGGGGGGAGGTGGGGAGACAGAAAATTGCGAGGGCTCCTTGTCATGATCGATATCATGTGATTCCTCCCCTGCAAGGCAGTAGATGTCTTTGGACATACAAGCAATGCAAATATTAGCCTCGACTGTAAATGCCTCCTCTCATAAGGAAATGTATGGGGATAAATAACCATAGTATTTTAGAGATGATAGAATTGATCAATTTCTTGAAAATAAAATAAAAATCTGTTTTGAAGCCAGTTTATTGAGTTTATTTTTAGACCTACAATCAACTCATTTTCTGTTAAGAAAGATAAGACTCAATTCAAAAACTTGCCAAATTCTGGTTGCTGTAAAACACTTAATGAACAGAGTAAATCAAAACCCAGGTAATATTTTACCCCAGTAGTCTGCTGATGCTTATCGTCAAGTCTCAAACATTGATGGCCACTCAATAATAATAATAATCCTTGCATTTGATATAGCCCCTTGTCACATTGTTGAGATGTCTCAAAGTGCTGCAAAGGATATACTGTAAAGTGTGTATTTTGTTAGCAAAACTGGATGAGGTATTGGAAGGCTACTAGTATTTGCCTTGCCAGACTGCAGTATGAAATATTCACACCAATTTTTTTTTCAATCTCAAAGGAATGGGTTTAATTGTTGAGCTTCAGGATTCAGCTTCACTTAATGTCGAAATGATCTATTATATGCTAACTCCCCTATATATAAACTGGCTATTAGTGAGCATTCAACTGGTTTTACATTAATCAAAATGTTGCTGGCCTTACAAATGTACTCTCTGTTTGACTCCCACTACCCCAAAGGATCACCTCTCATACAGACCTCCAATTGCCTTCAACGTCTTACTTCACCTAACCTAGGCAATCTCTTCCAGCTCTACTTGTTCCCTCCACTCTTTCAATTCTGGTCTATCGCTCATTACTCGTCACACTCTTGGCAGCTGAGTCTTCAGCCATGATGTTCCTTCCCTCTAGAACTCTTTCCCAATTTCCTTCACTTTGTTCCTTCTTAGCAGCTTTCAAAATCCTCTTACAAACATTATTTTGGTCCGTGCCTTTAGCCAACACCCTTATATTTTCGCCATGCTTGAAACTAATGTTTTAACAGAAACAAATCTGTCTTAAAGAAATTGCATTTGTTACAATTATTCTATTGATCAACAGGTCCACTTTTGCTGCATCACATTCACTCAGCTTGATTTAAAGATAAATGTGCCACTGAAAGGAGCATTGTGCTAAAATGCTGGATTTATTAGTGGATTTTTCTCCCTTTTAGTAAATAAACTCAGTTCATACTAAATAATTTATTTTGTAGCTGCCCAATGCCCCAGGCTTTTATTCTGAGGGGAAGCGAGGGGGAGATGGGAAGTGAAACAATGGACAATTGTCCCTTATTCGAATTTCTGAACTGTGTCCACGGGAAATCAATTTTCTCTTGAAATATCTTAGCAAAGGATTCTATTCAAGGAGGACACAATTTCCAACACAGTCAGCCGCCGGGGGATGACTGATCTGGTTGTTGTGCAGATTGCAGAGTTTTGGATGCCATTTCATTCCTGCAAAACACAACACGTTCTGGCAAAGTACCCCAGAGAATGTGATAGTGTCAATAACTAAACCAGACACAAACCCAGTCTGCAAATACCACATTGGATCCAGCTCCAAACCTTTCTCGATCTTGAATGACAACTGTTTCAAATTGAAAGCGGGGTTAATAACAATCCTCGCAATTGATAAACCACCTTCTCACCTCGTTGTGACTTCTCAAAGCGCTAGACACAAAATATGGATTGACCGTGTATTTTATGGGCCAAACATGGTCGCCAATTGCGCGCGACAGTGTACCACAAACAGTTGTGGACCGAGGGACCAATTTTTAAAAAAATATTAAACAAAAAGGATTATTACCCCCCACAAAAGTAAACCGAGAAAGAAAATTAGAAAGAAACCAGACAGACTGCCCCCAAGGCTATGTTTATCGTCCATCGTGTGCGTGTGTGACTATGAACTTGAGCACATAATTTATTTATATAAAGCTCGCACAGCACCCAAGAGTGAATGAGCTGTGTTTCTTTTAAAACATATTATTCTAAAAATGGAGATTTCAACTATTCCCCCCAACCCAACCCCCCACAAAAGTAAAATGTGAGTTTGTGTGTAATGAAGGTGTGGTGAGCTGTGGGCTCTGGTACAAATCCAATGCCCACAAAGTGTTAAAGGAGAGTGAGCCTCGGCCAGTTAGCCTCTTCCACCCCCCCCCCCCACCATCAGCAACATCTGTCATCCCAACATCAGCCACACAGCTCAGCACATACCCAGAGCAGTCAGCCAGCCACCCCCACCCCAGCCAGCCACCCCCACCCCAGCCAGCCACCCCCACCCCAGCCACCCCCACCCCAGCCAGCCACCCCCACCCCAGCCAGCCACCCCCACCCCCACCCCAGCCAGCCACCAGCCACCCCCACCCCAGCCAGCCACCCCCACCCCAGCCAGCCACCCCCACCCCAGCCAGCCACCCCCCAGCCAGCCAGCCAGCCACCACCACCCCAGCCAGCCACCAGCCACCCCCACCCCAGCCAGCCAGCCACCCCCACCCCAGCCACCCCCACCCCAGCCAGCCACCCCCCAGCCAGCCACCAGCCACCCCCACCCCAGCCAGCCAGCCACCCCCACCCCAGCCAGCCACCCCCCAGCCAGCCACCAGCCACCCCCACCCCAGCCAGCCACCAGCCACCCCCACCCCAGCCAGCCACCCCCCAGCCAGCCAGCCAGCCACCACCACCCCAGCCAGCCACCAGCCAGCCACCACCACCACCCCCAGCCAGCCACCCCCCACCCCAGCCAGCCACCCCCAGCCAGCCAGCCACCCCCACCACCCCCAGCCAGCCACCACCACCCCAGCCACCCACCCCCCACCCCAGCCAGCCAGCTACCCACCCACCACCACCACCAGCCAGCCATCCACCACCCCCCCCCAGCCAGCCACCCCCTCCTCACTCAGCCAGCCACCCCCACCACCTAGCTAGCCATTCCACCCCCAGCCACCCCCTCAGCCAGTCACCCCCCACCCAGCCATTCCCCCCCCAGCCACAGCCAGCCTCCCCCAACCACCCCCCTCCCCCCCCCAGCCAGCCAGCCTCCCCCAACCACCCCCCTCCCCCAACCACCCCCCTCCCCCCCCCAGCCAGGAATTTAAACGATCGCTTAACATTACAACCTCATCTGCAATTGATATAATCCACCAACACATCAGATTTGCGTGAAATAGACAAATAAGAAGGAAACTGTGAGTGAGCGAGAGTGAGTGAGTGACTGAGCGACTGACTGAGTGACGAAGTGTTCACAAGCAACTTCTCGCCCACTTTACTTTACCTAAACGTGTTCTCCAACTGCCAAGTGAGCCGTGCCAGCTACAAAGGGGATTTGAGATTTGGCTTCGACGTTAGGGCTTTGGACTCGTTCCTCAGCACCAGCAGAGAAGTCAGGACAAGTCAAAGAGAGTAGTAACTTACACTGCAATCGCTGCCTGTAGCTCTCTGTGCGTCTCTCTCTCTCTCTGTGTCTTGTCTCTCTCTTTCTCCTTGTGTCTTCCTTCAGATCTGGATCAAAACTTTATCCTCAAACAGCAAACCATGGGAGTCGAACATCCATCCGCTTCATACAACAAGCAAGTCTGCCTTTTATTTGGAGGGTGGAAAGGATAGGGATCAAAAGACTCTCTCACTCTCTCACTCACTCACACACACACCTCTGGTCTCTCTGAAAGTTTTGACAGCGGAAACCTCTGGGCTGGGAACTGAGAGACACCTTACTAGCCAGTCAGCAGGCAAGGGGGGAGAGAAGAGATTGAGTGAATCACCAATAGGGTTTCTCAGGCGGGGCTGTGGCTGGCAAATCACTAGATGGGGTTTGAAGGGATGGGCCCCCCCCCCCCCCCCAAATCAGGATTTTCTCTTTCTTTCTTTCTCTGTACTGACCCAGACGATGAACTTGAGCACATGTAGATGCGGTGTTTGTGTAAAGCTCGCACAGCACCCAAGAGTGAGCGAGCTGTGATTTTAATCCAGTACTAAAGGATAAATGGAGATTTCAACTATTCCCCCCCCACCCCCCAACCCACCAACCAATTCCCCAGAAAAATACAACGTTTTGCTAAAATTGAGTGATCTAAGTGATTGGACTTGGTTCTTATATCGCGCCCATCACACTGGTTATCCCCTCAGAGCGCTTAACAGTGGCAGAGCTTGATGCGAAACTGGGGAGAAAGGGGGGAGGTAACCATCCGTAGACACGGTGGGCGGGGGGAGGGAGGAAGGTCTTCAGGTGTGATCTACAGATGATAATAATGCTTGCATTTGATATAAACGCTTTTCACGTCTTCTAGACGTCCCAAAGCGCTTTGCAGTACATACCATTCAAGCGAATCGACTGTATGTTTGTGGGTAAAACACGGCAGCCAATTGTGCGCAGCAATGTCACACAAGCAGTCGTGGGTTGAAGTGATGAAATGATTATTGTTTTTCTTGGGATTATTATCAGGCGTGTGGAGTAAGGAAACTTGCACCAAGGTTTCGCAATGCCGGGAACTGGACCCACGTCTTTCACTTGCGAGGCTAGTGCTCCAAACACTGAGCTACAGGACTCCACATAAACAAGATAGACAAGGAAGGGGGCAAGTGGAGAGAGAGATTGTTGAGGCAGAGAGTTACTGAATCTTAGGGTGCAGTGGCTGAAAGTATGGGGGCTGATGATGGAGCAGTTTAGTACAGGTGAGTACAGTATATAAGTGGTGGTGTTTTCAATCAATTGTATTTTATGAATGGTGAAGCCGGGGAGACCACCGGGAGGCATTAGAAAAATCACTGGTGGGAGGTGATGAGTGTGTGGATTAGGTTTGGGCTGCATTTGGTGTGAGTAAGGCAGACGATTGTAGGCGGGCGATGTGGCAGAAGTGGAGGAAATCGCTCCCCATTAGGGCCTGGAGTAGGAAAGGTCGCTGGGATTCAAACCTGATTGCTTAAATTGCACGGAGATTCAATAAGCCTGAGGTTGGTGGAGATTACGGAGGTCGGCGCTGCAGGTGAGAAAAACATTGTCCCATAAACCTTGATGTGAATGACCGGTTTTATCTGGGGATTGCTGGCCAAGACACTGGGAGAAACTCCCTTCTTTTCTGAACAGTGCCTCAGCATCTCTTTAATATCCACCCGAAGAAGCAAACGTTACCTCAATGCAATGTCTCATTGAAAGGTTGGCATCTCTGGCAATGCAAGCACTTTATTAACGTCAGCCCAGACCAGGCTGATCGAACGGGTAGCCCAAGGGCCAAACTCGGCCCCACAAATGATTTAATCCTCCCCGTGAACACAGTGTGCCCGGATTCCAGGCTTAGGGTCACC
The DNA here is from genome assembly GCA_035084275.1 of Hydrolagus colliei. NCBI lineage: Eukaryota > Metazoa > Chordata > Chondrichthyes > Chimaeriformes > Chimaeridae > Hydrolagus > Hydrolagus colliei. Next base: position 35,275,112 of record CM068742.1, read on the forward strand.
CAGCGGGAAAAACAACCGCACGGTCAGCAGCAGAATCTGTAATTACTTTCAGTAGCAGGAGAGACAAAGACAGACAGAGAGATACAGATACACACATTACATATTGATAGCGCCTTTCACGTCGGGAAGACGTCCCAAGGAGCTGGGCAGTCAGTGTTTCGGACCTGAGCTGGGAGGGTGGAGGGAAGGGAGGGGAAGGGGGTTGACCGATGCCACAGTCGAAGAGGAGGATGTTGAGGTGGGACTTAAGGAGGCCAGGGAGAGGGTGAGGTGGGGGGATTGCACGATGGAATTCCAAAAGTTGGGGCAGTGGCTGAAGGTTCACCACCGATGGTGGGGCGAGTGGGTCAGTGGACGTGGATCAGGCCGGAGCCCGCCGAGCGGAGGGATCGGACAGGTTAGTGGTGGGTTAGGAGGTCACAGAAGTAGGGTAGGGCAAGACCATGGAGGGCTTCAGAGGTGAGGACCAGGATGTTGAAGTAAATCCTGAGTGATGGGAAGCCAGTGGATTTGGACGAGAATGGGGGTGATAGGGTCGTGCAGCTTGATGCTGGAGAAGACACAGGCTGCAGAGTTCTGGATGACCTATAGCCTATGGGCAGAGGAATTGGGGAGGCTGACAAGCAGGGCGTTGGCATAGTTGAGCCTGGACCGAATAAAGGCATGAAAGCAGAGTTTCAGCTGCTGGAGGGTTCAGGTAGTGGAGGAGTCGGGTAATGTTGGGGGAGGCGAGGGGGAGGCGAGGGGGAGGCAGAGAGAGCCATAGCATGGATGTTGGGGAGAAAAGACGGTTGTTGAGGAGAGAGACCTAAACATTGACAAAGAGAGCGAGAGAGAAAGGTATGCACGCAGAGACAGAGAGATTTCGTAGAGTTGCACAATTTAAAGTGCAGGATGTCTGTATGATTCTTACGGGTTGTTTCTGGGTGGGAAACACAAAAATGTTGCTTATGCGGCTAGGACACATTTCTCAAAGCCGGCATCCAGCCCATAGCGACCAAAGGGTTGGACCACAATGGCCAAGACTATGAACTCTTAAAGTCTCGAGGTGAATCTCAAACCTACAACCTTGAAGGTGAGAGTGCTAATAACTGAAACAACGCAACACCCTAAAGATGTCAATAATTATATAGAGGGTGCTGTAAAGTAGTTGGTGACGCGATAGCAAAAACGAGCGCTATAAAGCACCTAGCACTACAGGCATGTTTTAAAAAAAAATCTTAAAAGATTCAAATACTCCATTGGCAAAATTTGCTTACTGCTAATTTTGGAGCTGACTCTTCCAGCAATTCAAACTACTGCTGAAACTCATCAACGTAGTAACAAGTCACTTGATCACTTTAGTGCAGCTCAGAAAGGCATCTGTTAATATGTCACACCCTAACCACACCCGTCGAACAACAGCATCATACGAAGTGAAAAATAATATATTCTACCTGCTAATCTGCCCTGAGCATGAACCCTTCGTCTACTCTTAAAATAAGTTTTAAACTGTAGTTGAGAATGATTGAAGTCAATTTGTTTTGGCACAGGATGATCTCTGGGTGTTTTTTTCTGGATCTATCTTTCATCCCCAAATCAGGGAGAAAATCAATGTGGGAAAATGTGAAATCCATTTTTAAAATTTTCAAAAAATTCAAATAAAGTCAATAAAAAATCTGTAAAGAAAAAAACTTAAGACAATCAGATAAGGCCACACCATCTTCCACAAACAACTTGCATTTATATAGTGAACCTTCATGCTAGGTAGTGCCTCAGAACACTTAACGATGCTGTAGTTTGACACCAAGCCGGGGAGAAAAGGAAGGTGACCGTAGGCACAGAGAACAGTTCGGATCACAGCATAACTCCAAATACCCTTTTCACTTCCAATTGCCAGCAACAAATGCAATGATCCTGCTGCCAAGTAACTTACCTGAGCACCATTAACACACTCTGAAAGACATTATGGACATACACCGCTGGTCTGTGTGTGAGCAGGTCAAGTCAATCGGCTGGACATTGTGTTATAGACAGTATTTCAGAAGCCGAAAAAGCAGAAAGTAGAGAGTTTGTTTTTTCCCCCCCGCTGTTAAAAAAGAGAAGCGAGTTTCGCTGGGTGTCCTGGTACCAATTCCCCAGACAAATTGATCATTTACCTAGTGGCTATGTTCAAATTAGCTGTGTATACTGTGAGAACAAATTCACTCCACACAATTACTGTAAAAAAAATCTGGATGAGGTGCAATTAAATACATTTTCTCCATCATTTCACCCCCTAAATCCATCATGTATTTGCTTCACTTATCTCAACTTCTTCATCCTGGGTGTCAAGTCTCTTCACAACCTTTATAATTTCAACTTATTCGCACATAAATCCATGTACTGTATATCTGTCAAAAAGTTTTCACAGCATTGCCCCCTGCTGGCATATTTAAATTGCACATTTGACACAATTAGTAAACCTGAAGTCAACAGCAATCATCCATGTCAACACATGGTATATTGTCTTCATTGAAAGGGAGCATGAGGAGAGGATTTGCAGGAAATGTTCACTCCCTAGGCTGGAGGTTGTGATGGTGGTTCAACAGCAAAGTGACAAAAGTGTTTGTCACTTTGCTGTTGAGGGCAGAGGTAGCAAAAATTTGGTCACCAATGAACTGAGTGCCTTCATCTCTCTCATTTACTTCTGTACAAGGCAGTGAAGTGATCTTGATACCACAGGCCTAAATGGATCCATTTAGAAATTGGTAGAAATAGCAGTGGCATTGCTTCTGCAGTGCAGCACTTCAAAGGTTTTTTAGGACGAAAAAGATTTGTGTATCTCCAACTCCCACAACCACGCTTCCTGCCTGCAGGTAGACTCTATGGTTAACCTGTCCAACAGGCAAGCAATGCAATTTTCACATTGCTAGCCTCCAAAAAGCTGCCCTAATAATCAGAAAGCAACTCGCAAACAGAAAAGTTTAGAAATATAGCACAACAACTTGTAATGCCCTGACATATCAAGATGTCTGCTCAAATTAAATTATTAACAAACATAACAAGAAAATTAGAATGTCCACATTGTAACATCAACGAAACGAGAGCTGGAACAGGGAGCAGAAAGGAGACACTAGTTTCTGGTTTCTTTGGCATGTCTGGAATTATGCTACCAGTCTGCTGGGAGGTATAAATAAGGGTTTGCATTCATAAGTGTACAGCCCAGGATATGTTTGCACATGCAATGTACTGTATGTTGATTCAGCTAGCAGTTTTGTAAAGGATGCTTGAAAGGCAGTACACAGCTCATCTATGTTGAGCGAATTGAATTTATAGCTTTAAATCTGTATACAGTACATTAAAATCATAAGTGTAAACTAATGAAAATACTGTGATATTTGTATTGTGATGGGAAAGACAGAGACAAACAAAAGACATTGAAAATCACGATAAACAGATTTTGTTTTGTCTGATCATGGTTGGAATGTTATAATGCATGTACATAATACTGCAAAATTCAGGTTTTGTCCTGAAAGGTAAAGCCAAGTCAACTTTTATTTTGACATCACAGAAGAAATAATGGCTAGATATTCAGCTAGGATGTTATAATGAATGACTTGACCTTTTGCAAGATCATCAGGTTCAGTTTATCGTGTTTCCTGCAGTTTAATATCAAATTACAAAAGGCTAAAGACATTGAATGGACAGATAATATCCTGACTAGAAAGATTTTACCAAACACTTTGTTTTTCTACTACAGAAGTTTTATTGTAACAATTATACACGTTAAATACAACATGATTAACATGGTTTTTTAAAAAAAGAAAATTCACAAAGGCCAGCTACTGAGGATCTGCTCACTTAAGTGCAGTGTTCTTTCAAAGTGCATTTGTAATGGGAAGTCCAATTCTACAGATTGAAAGATCCGCTTGGTGAATGAAGCCCCAAAACACCACAACATAATCACAAAATGAGCACAAGTAATTTGTTAGTTGGAATTATACCCAGGGCTCTTCTGTTATTTCAAGTAAACAAAAGTTATTTTACTTGCCAAAGATGTTAAGCCCAATACCCCTAACATGTGGGCGTCTTAATGACCAATTTGTGCAGTATTTGCTTTGTAATTGTTACTGCGGTATTCAGTATATTATAGACAAGTAGGAAAATGGACAAAATAGGTTTCTTGCGAAGTTCCATTGATTTTCTTCAATAATAAAATATTCGCATATTTTATTGCACAATTAAAATGATCGAGATTTATTTCTTCCGTACTGTTCAATTGTTAGCATTTACACAGGTAACCTACTACTAATAAATACACACAAACTCCTGGTTATCTGAAGAATAAAATTTTCAGCGATGTTCGTACGGAAAACATCTTTAGCGACGTACAGATGAAGGAAAATATCCTGAGCATATAAACAAAAAAATTAACTAATACGATCTAATATGCCCTTCTTCATGTGCAGATTAAAAATACTATTAATGCTTGCATGTGATGGCCATATACAAAAGCATCTGCAAAGCAAGAAATAGCTATGCATAGTCATTAAAATGTATAATGCCACATGAAATTGTGAAGATCACTAAAGCTACAATTGCACTGACTTCATGCTTAGTCCTATTAATCCATACAAAGTGAATTCATTACAAAACCTAATATTGAATTTCAGTTCCTCTCTGTTTTGCAAAACATAAAATGTTTTATTGTTTCTATACCCAGGTTTTCACCCATAAAACAATGTGCTGCTATTCACAGTAAGTGAACTTTATTACAAATAGAAAGTGTTTGCACATTTTCTTCTTTACATGAAATCATTCTCTGTTCTGCATGTGTGTGACAAAACTAGTCAATTTAGTAGATCTCTAAAGTTTTTTTTAAAGTATTTTAAAAATTATTTCCATATGTTGGGCTGCACTATACAAGAATCAACTTGTATTTCTGTATACCTTCAATCTGGATTTGTAATTTGATGAGGAAATAACTGCTGTTTAACCAACAAAGGCTAAAAATATCAACTCTTCCACAACCATTATTCTTCAACAGAATACATCACTTTGATTGGCCAAATTTATTTTGATCTTTAACAACGAATTATCTAAGATAATAAATTCACTTTAACAAGGAACAAGACATTTGGGATAAAACACGAGTTGTGATATTTCCGGACCCAAGACAAAAATTGTCAAAATGAAAAGAGTGGCAAAATGGATAGATGCTCCACAAAACAGACTTTACAAGTTCAGGTCTATGCTTCAAAGGCATGCCTATTGTCTGATTTGAGCCAGATTTCATGTAAGGTGAGGTAAGAGGGGTCTCCTTGGGAGTTGTGTGAACTCCAAGGTAACTTGTTTGCTAATGGAATGTTGGAATCAAGTCAATGGTCTGGTTCCTCAGCCAGGCGGGTCTGCAGTACTTCAGAGCATTGCTGATGACAGCCCAGCCAGCTTGGCTCATCAGCAGAACTTGGGAATACAATCCCATTAGCCTTCCAAGACAGGTAGGGTGGGCCTAGCTGGACATGCAACGGGCCAAACTATTCAGTTTTGGTTGATTCAACTCCCAACAGTCCCTCAACACACAAGCCTTGGTTCTCACCAGCCTGTACCTAATAGAGTGAAGTAAGTGTCTCTCGGGAAGAGGGTACATTCCATTACAGACACAGGTGGAGAAGTCCAAAATGTCCATGTGAAGAATCAATATGTACATGGATCTCAGTCAGGTTTGGATACTATTGAGCATGGTAATTATATTTTTAAAATCAGAAGGAGTTCTGGTTTAAGGTGTGGTTGGTAAGTATGCAATTCACTAGTGAAGATTCAGGCAACTAGGATCAGTCATGTCCATCTGAAACCAACCTCCATGTCGTGCCTCATAGTGCTGAGGACATTTCTACATCCCATTGTCTCTTTGATTAACTACATACTGGCGAACTATCAACAATGCCTTGGTAGGTGGATCTACCAGGATAAAGTTACAGGTTTTCCTATACCAGTCAACCCCAGAGAATCAATATTTTCTTTCTTCTCCCTCGCCAATTTAAATATGGAATTTATTTTATTGAGCTCGAGAAAATTAGGGCTGAATGGATCCATCCTGACTCACATCCACAGACTCCAAGATCAATGTTCAACCAAATGAGTTACACAGGATTAAAAATGAAGTAAAGACTGGCAACAAATCAGTTTCCTACCTTGCATATATATGAGCTAGCCTAAAAGCAATGGAAGTACAGGAAATTGCCTGAATGTCCTTTAAGTGTGGGGAATAGGGGAAAAATTGGTTTTCTAAAAGCACATACAGTATTTTACTTATTTATTGTGTATTGTGCATTGTATTTTACAGGTCAATGGAACCTTCAAGCTCAGGTTGAGGATTTGGGTTCAACGTTTATCAAAAAAAAAACTTGTTTACACTATCTGCCATGGGGCGATGCCTATATTATATCAGTTGTACAGGTTTTAGTTAAACTGTTTTATCATTCAGAATGCCAAGCAACAAGTTTAAGTTCAGTGTGGCTTATGTTCCATCAAGCATTAACACAAAGTCACAAACTGGTGCAATTCTGAATATTTACAGTGAGCAACTCCAAGTTTATTTAACCCTTTCCATCCAAGGAGTGCCAGATCATTCTTCAATGCAGAATTAAAAGGTTCTCCGATGTTTGATGAAGAAAACATTCACATGCTTTTAAGAATTTTACATACATAATTTAGTAGATATTTCCCCAATTTGTGGTTGGACTGCCAACAGCATTGGAATGGTAAGGATGTAGTTTTGTGCTTTCAATTCCTTCCATGGAAACTTATCAATCTTGGCTAATATATCATCAAAGTGCTGATTATGAGCTGAACACTTCAATCCAAAGTAAAAAGTAAATTCGGATACTTTGGAAAGCCCTGATAGGAGGGTGTATTGGTTAGAGCTACAGCTAAAATCGCATCCTGTGCTTAGGTTGCTGTCGGGAGGACAGCGCCTTGGGATGTCCTCCCGACGTGAAGGGTGCTCTACAAATGTAATTTTGTTGTTGTCTCTGCCAGGGATGGGGAGAGGAAAATCTGCCAGGGTTTCTGCATTTGGTCCCTCTAATAGCATCATCTACTGGTAGTGCACATAAATGCGGCAGCTGAGGAGCACAGGTCAGGCTTCACTTTGACACTGCCAATAATGGCCTTTTGGGCTGGGTGTCAAGATGCATATCCTATGGATATGCACTCAGCATGAAGATGGAACCAGGAGCAGAGATATATCAATGGGGAGAAAAATAGAAAACCAAGGACACTATTTAAAAAAATGGTTAATAACTGTCTGAGATGGTTAATAACTATCTAGTCTGAGAACACTACTTAATAAACTGTTATATGGAGTGCTACTGGCAGAAGCTTGTGAGCAAGTTAACTGCTGTCCTTCTGGCTGGGAAATACTCTAATGATATAAAACACCCAGAGGAGAGAAAGAAAATTGGAGGGACTTGAGTAGAGCCCACAGACTCCAACAATACTGCTTTCCCAACCTCAGGTGTGAAGTAGAGAACTTGGCACTTCCTTCTGGGAGAGAGTAACCCAGAGAGGTGTAGCAGCCAGTAGTCAGCTCAGAGCACCAATGGTTGAGGTATGGAAACAAGTTGCTGCTTTTCTGTGTAACTGTAGGTACAGCACTGCCTGCTTATACTATCGGGTGCACAAACCAAAACCATGATTTCAAATAATTGTAATATTAAAGAATTGTTTGTTGTTAGTGGCGTTAAAAGGGTTAAATCTGAATTACAGCCCTGGCTCATGGCAGAACCAATTAATATATTTTTACCTTCAACTTTACAATAAAATGTTGTGCAAGATTTGTAATATTCTGACATGCCGCCCAAACTCTTAGAACACTAGCTCACGTGTTAAAAATAGAAGCAAAACCTAAATATTTATAGCTTGTATTTCAGGGGTTATTTACGGCAAATCAACAAGGAACGATCACAGTTTCAAATATCAAACAAACTCTAAGGCGAGCGTAAAAAAGATAATTGTATTTTATACCTTTTGATACTTCTTCTTAAAGCACTGTACATATTTTGACACTTCAAAAATACCAACAGCCTGTCTCAAGAAAGAAAAGCCTTTTTAGCAGCAACATGTTTTGCCTTCTTTGTACAATAAAATTACTTCATACATTTTGACACTTATTTAGATTCAACATTTCTTAGCTCTAATTCATAAGCTGACAATCATCTTAAGGCATCAGTGCATTAAGAATTAAAATGTAAAGAAAAAACCCACTATCGCTCAAAGGGGATCTTATGTGGCACCAGTGCTCGATACACACCAATGCATTACACAAAATATTTTATACAGGTATACCACTGAATATAAACCATAAGGGACTGTGCAGATAATGTCAATATCATAGTATAAATTTAACATCATTTTGCCAGATATCTAGTTTTCCACTCCCTGTACTGAAGCGATCCGGCAGGATTCTCATCTTCATTGTCCCATCAGCTCCACAAGAGAACATGTGATTGCTTGGTCCAATCTCGATTTGCATGACTCCTGTTCCGATGTTTCTGAAGAGTGACTGGCGAGAGTGCTCATTTGCAAATGTGTGAAGCACTTTTTGAGTGGAAAAATGCCAGACCTAAAGGTAACATGATCAAGTCAGCATAAAATAATAAGCAGCATTTACACAAAAACATTATATAAAGATTATAGCTCCTTTCTTCACTTTCTATTATTCGTTTTAATCTTATCTCCTTCTTATCATAAATCAGCCTTTTGTTTTTTGCATTTGTCACAGGATGTGATCTCTACTCTTGGGATCTTTTGGCCATCCCCAATTGCCTTAAGAAGGTGGGTTATTGAACTAGCGCCCTTCAGTCTTTGAAATGCAGCCAAGTTGCCTCTGTCTAACAGTACTAATCTCAGTCCACAAGAAGGTGCAGAAGTGGGGCTTTTTCCAAGTAATGTTTGTGAGAACGTGCCTGGGCTATGGACAGCACTACTCCACAGTAATACTTCAGTGACACTGAGTTTGTGAGCACCATTTAATATTCCACTATTCCATTTTGTTGGGTATTGATGTTCCAGGTTACATAAAAGTCTTATATGAACAAAAAACATTTCAGATTTTCTCTGATAACAGATGTTTACAAGTACCTCCATCGAGGAAAACAATATATGAGAAAATCAAACAAAACTAGGGGGCACAGCAAACATGATACATGGCATAAATCAAGAAATATTCAATCAAGAAAATGTATTTTGTTAGCTGAACAATAAGGATGGCCATTATTGGTCGAGACGGTAGGAAATCTTAAGAGAAATAGAGGAGCAAAAGGACCTGGGGATTCAGATCCACAAATCTCTAAAAGTAGCTGTACAGATAAATAAGATTATATAGAAAGTCTTGGGCTTTATATCCTGAGGGAAAGAATATAAAAGTGAGGTCAAATTTATATAAAACCTTGGTTAAACCACATTTGGAGTTCTGTCTAAATCTGTGCTCCACATGATACAAATTATATAACAGCGACAGAAAGAGTGGTTCTGAGGATGATACCAAGGCTGGCAGTTTACTGCTATTGGGATAGACTGGATAGATCAGGTCTTTAGTTTGCTAGAAAAAAAATGTTTAAAGGAGGATCCAATAGAAATGTTAAAAATTATAATTGGGTTTGATAAAGTTAACATAAATATGCTGTTTGCACTAGTTAGGAAGCCTGTAAACGCTGGACACGACTATAAGGTAGCGACTTGGGGATCGAAAAGAGAATTTAGCAGGAACTACCTCATACAGACGATCACGAGATTGTGGATCTCACTGCCTGAGGTGGCAGTTGAATCAGATATTCTAGATGCATTCAAGAGGGAGCTGGACCTTCAGATGAGGACGAGGGGAAAAGGGGCCATGGGAGGGATTAAAGGAATGGTGAAGACTCTTGTGAAGCATAAACACCAGCACACACCGATTGGGCCAGGTGGCCTATTTCTTTGCCGTACATTCTGTGTAAATCTTTGTACTCAGATTTACTAAGTACAAACAATGAAAGATGTGATAAAGTAAAAATCATGTTCCAAAATTTGTTTGGAACATAGTTCACACAAGGGCAACCTTCATAAATTATGAAGCCAATATAAAAAGATTTTCTTATTAACTCACTGAAAGTTTACCAAGGTATAAAGCTTGGATCAATTTGTAGCTAATGTAAAAATGTAGGTTTAATCACTCTCTCGTCTCTGGTTGACAAGGTTATGGATTCAACCTACTAGATGAGATATTTAACTTGAAGTCTCAACTACTGTACTTGGTGCAATTGTGGCTGACAAAAATCCTATGACACTTCAAAAAAAGATGTTTCTCCAGATGTTCTGGCTAACAATTGGTCAGCTGTCTGCATGTTCAATTTGCTGCACTTGACTTAATTACCTGTGAAGCACTCTTATGATTTAAAAAGGAATAAGGTAGATGAGGGGCTTGCAGTTTAGGGAAACAAAATAACAATTGATGAATAAATGATAGATGACTAACTTATCTACTATATGGTGGAAGCTTGATGGGGTAAATGTGTAACGTTGATAAGATGTGAAAAGCGCTATATAAATGTAAGGATTTTTATTATTATTATAACATAATATACATTAATGTAGTGCCTTTCAGATCAGGAGGATGTCCTGAAGCTCATTCGCACAGCTGGAAAGGCCTGCATTTGTAGGATATGTAGAACCATACAATCCCAGAAATGTATGGCATAGAAGAAGGCAGTCAGCCCATTGCATAAATGCCAGGAGCCAGCACATAAATCTTATATAGAGAACATATAATAATAATAATCCTTGTATTTGATTTAGTGCCTTATCGCGTCTTTGAGATGTCTCAAAGCTCTTCACAGAAGATACTGTAAAGTGAATGGACTGTATATTTTGTTGTCAAAACACGGCAGCCAACTGCACCCATAAACAATCGTGGATTGAGTGATCAAATTATTATTAATTAATTTTTTTTTAAAAACAGGGATAATTATAATTACCCCTGGAAATGCGATCTGTCAATCAACTAACAACCGTTTCCCACTTACTGCTTGGTAAATAGGGTGTGTGGAGTAAGGAAACTTGCGTAATGTTTCGCCTTGGCCAGGAACTGAACCAAGGTCCTCTTGGTTGCGAGGCGAGTGCCCTAACACAACGGAATCCAATATATGCAGGACATCTTTGACAAATATATGAAAAGAAAATTAAAAGATATGGGAAGCTAGCCCTTTACCGCTAAAAGGTTACGCACATCAACTTAGGTTAACATTATTTCAGATGGCTTTATATTGGTGTATTTTCATTATTTATGGTAAATATTTCAAAAGTTATAAACAAAATTCGGCAGACCAAATCTTTTGCAATATTAAGAAAAAACAATATAGCTATGCATTGAATTCACTCAAGATATGCAGTTTCTGAGAAATTTGAAAATATTTTCATTTTTCATACCTTCATGTCACCCTCAGAAGACCCAGTAATGAAATATTCCTCCGTTGGATCCACAGCGATTGCTTTGACAGGTGATTCGTGGGCATGTACAGTCTGACAGAACTGTTGCTGACGTAGATCAAATATACAGATCAAACCCTTTCTTCCTCCAGATAGCAAAAATTGATGTTTTGGTGCGTATGCCAACACTGTGGCTCCACTGTCATGGCATACGAAAGCTGGAATGCAAAGTCTTATAATAGCAACGACGACAACCATTTGCATTTATATAGTGCCCTCCATGCCGGGCGGAGTCTCAGAGTGCTTATATTGTTATATATTACAGTATTATATATTATTATACTATATATGCTATTATAAACACTGGACCTTTCAATTGACTTATTTTGTGGATAGTCTGGTATTCATTTAATATAAGAAACGATGCAATGGCTCAGTTACCAACCGATTCTAATCTTCATTCTGAAATCTACATCCTCAGCAGTCTACAATAGCTGCTTGGAATAGACTGCATCAAAACCTTTGCAACTTTGGAGCTGCATTATATTGTTTTCTTGCCAAGTTGAATAAACGTGCATATGAGATCAGATGTTGTCAACCACCGATAATTGGAGAATTGCCTCTATGATGCTTTGTCTTCTCAGTTTTAGAATGACAAACTTGAATTATAAAATCATCTATGAAAATAGTTTTTTTTAAAAAAACATCAAACTTTTGAACTTACCATGAACTAAGTTATTACTTTGTGGCAGCAGTGTATCCCAAAGACAGATGTTCCTAGAGGCGAAAAAAATTTGAGTAGCAGTTCAATAAAATATCAAAAGCACCTCATAAATACCTAGATTCCTACCAATCTTTCAAAGACTTGGATTTGTAAACACTAAAATGGCTCCTTTCTCAGCTAGATGCACAGCTGAGAATCTTAACAATTTATTCTACAATCAAATGCTCAAGTTATTTTAGATCAGCCTGTTAGTTAACAAATACGGATATCCATTACCATGCTTACAAGTATCCAATTAGATAGTTGTATAGATTTGTCTTCTGCACCTAGAAATTTCCTGGTATCTCAAATGGAAAGTGTACTGTCAATGCTGGTTCAAGATTCTGACATTTACATGGTGTTTAAAATGGTGATCAATATTTTATGCCAGAGGGATAAATCTGAAAAGTTACCAATATTTGGCAGAGGGGATAGAAGAAAGTACAGCAGAAGCCCGTTTATCCGGCACCCGCGGGACTTGGCCAACGCCGGTTAAAGCGCCTGCCAGATATTCGGGCGGCCCGCGGCCGAAAACCCACTACAAAAAAATAAAAATTATTTTAACACATACCTTACACTCCAGACTAAGTAATAACAGATAATAATATGATATTGGTACTTATTGTTAAAACTACTCTCTTGCGCTTCTCACCTTTACTGATTGAGGTTTACAGACCAGCAATTCTTTTTTAAATGGAGGACACCAAGCGGGTGAAAAAAACGGCAGTGCGATTTTAAAGTCACGCGACTTTACTAGCTGCAAGCCGAAGCCCTAGACTCTACTAGCGGCAAACCAAAATACCGCACCCACGCGACAATGTGGGTTATTGGCTAGCGTTATCGGCTTGCTCCGTTTTTCCCACCAGCTTGGACTATAAACCTCAAGCGCAGCATCTACCAGCAAAGGTAAAATGCGCAAGAGAGTAGTTTTAACAATCAGTACCAATACAATATTCTGTTATTATGTTATTATTTATGCATTTACAAATGCTCCACTGCTATTGTTCCGGATAAGTTCCGGTTTATCGAATGGGGCCATTTTTTTTTGCGTGCCGGTTATACTGGTGCCAGTGCATCGAGTCACAGATAAACGGGCTTCTACTATAGTAGGTGGGTGGACTTAATTCCAGACACATTGTAAATTCCACCACATGAATGGAGATATTAACTCTCACTCAGCTACTCTCGGGATAAGTTAGTGGAGGCTGCTTTAACACCTCTCACATTCCTGTCAATTAAATTGCACAAACTATATTGATGTAAGTAAAAAAATATGTACGGTATTAACAAAGTTTTCTCCAACAAGGTGGAATTTACAATATATCTGGAATTAACTCCATCCACCACTTCCTTCTCTCCCTCACCCAAATGCTGATAACTTTGAGACTTTTACCCCACTGGCATAAAATATTTATCATCATTTTAAACATAAAATGATTGTAAAAAATACCTTAATAATACACCCTTCAAACTCAAGAGTTATAGGCTGACTTACCTATTGTCACTGGATTGTCCCGCTGTTGCTATTAAAGTGGAAGAACTAACAAAAACAAAATCATTTGCAGTTTTGTTATGGCACTGCCAGGTCTGAAAAATAAAATATTATTCAAGAAATTAATATGCAACCTATTGTTAAATTGTGTTACATATAGAAAGTAAAACAATGCAGGAAAGATTAAGGCAATAAATTAGCAATCCACTCACCAGGTAAGGCTTTGGTGTGACTCCCAGAGCAATTGTATTTGACTGCCACAAACTCAAGAATCCATCTCCATCAACAATACCGAACTGGTCAAAAGATACAAAGGATATAATTTTATGCAGTCTTAAATAAGAAAAACATGAATTATTCTTACTGTACAATGACATTTCTTATCCTCAATAGAAATAGATTATTAGATATGTCATAACATAATGTTACTATTAAACAATTTAGTCCAATCAAGTCATTTAAATATGCTAAAGGCTCTGTGTTATGGAAACCATAAAATAGTTTACTTTGTTAATACACCAGAAAAAAACCCATACAAATGAACACAAATAAATCATAATACAGCAAAAGCCCGTTTATCAGTGACCCGATCAACCGTAACTTCCGAATAACCAGCACCTCAAAAAAAGTCACGATTCGAATAACCGGATCTTATCCGGCACAATCGCGATGGCGCATTTAATGAGTCGATTGTCGCAGGAGAGTACTGTACGATTAGGTCTGAATGCTGCCAGTAGTGGCACTTCCCGGTTTTCATCTTAAAAGTTACGCTGTTTTTTCTCTCCCACTCTCCTATTTCTCTCTCTCCCTCTTTTTCATTCTCTCTCCCTCTCCTTCCTTCCTCTCTTAACTCTTTTCTTTCTTTCTTTCTTTCTTTCTTTCTTTCTTTCTTTCTTTCTTTCTTTCTTTCTTTCTTTCTTTCTTTCTTTCTTTCTTTCTTTCTTTCTTTCTTTCTTTCTTTTTCTTTTTCTTTCTTTCTTTCTTTCTTTCTTTCTTTTTCTTTCTTTCCCTCTCTCTCTGACGGATGCTACGTATTGCCCGTGTAGCCTGACTGTATTGTGGGTTTATACACTGTTTTGGTCGCGGGGGGGGGGGGGGGGGGAGGAGAGAGGGAGAGATAGGCAGGGAGAGAGGGTGGGGGGGAAAGAGAGGGAAAGGGGGGGAGAAAGAGAGAGGAGTGGGAATGGGAGAGAAAGGTGGGGGAGTGGAGGGGAGAGAGAGGGGGTGAGTTGATTAATTTAGATGGAAAATGAGAGGAGTGGAGAGGGGTTGGGTTTGGAGCCATTGATATGCCAGACTGATTGAGTGTGTGTGTACCCCTTTAACAGAAAAAAAAACTCTTCTGTCCGCCATTGTAGAAGTTTGCTTTGTGATTGTGTGCTGTGTTTATAGACTGTAATCGATATTTATTGCTTTATTGGTAAGTATCCATCCAATATTCTGTTATTATTTAGTCTATTATTAATATGGTATGTTTTAAAAATGTTAATTTTTAAAAAAAAAGTTTTTTGTGTGTGTTGGGTTTTCGGCAGCTGGCTGCCCGAATATCCAGCATGCAGTCTAACCGGCATTGGGCAGGTACCGAGGGAGCCGGATAAATGGGCTTTTACTGTATGAGTAAAGAGCATTTATGGAAGCAAAAGCATGTGTTTTCCTCTTATGGTCCCATTCCTCCTGTATCGTACCTTGTTACCCTGATGATTAAATCGTATTCTGGTAACCCTGGAATTGCCGGAAGATCGGAAGCACGCTATCTGATGTGAGTGGCCCCATTCAAACATCCGAACACTTCCATCTTGAGCACCCGTTAGATCTAAATCATTTCATAAAGGATCGCCAGTTCAACAGTTAGCATAGATCAATACTATTTTTAAACTCAGTACAGAACTGGACTTGAACCAGAGATGTTCTGATTTGCAGGGTTTAGCACATGTAACAGGGAACACTTTTACCCACTAGTTCTGGTCATAATAATTCCATATATAAGTAGGTTTTGATTGTTCCATTTCCATAATTTAGCAAAAGGCCAATTCCAGTCCAAATAAGTAGGTAAATTTAAAACAAGCTGAAATGTAAGTTCAATTTATTGGTCAGAGAATCCAACACTTCACTGAATGTCAAATCAAGCAAGTACATTTAGGTTTGGGGGAAGACATCAGCTTTACTATTAAAAGCCATTGACAATTTTTCATTTCACTGTAGCTACAATCTCGGTTACAAACATCTGAATTAATTTGAGTTAAAAAAAACATATATTAGTAGCTCATTCATGTTCTTTATAACAGCCTTTCAAATTACATAGTTAACACAGTGTCTGTGATTACATGGCAGCAACATACTGAGGGCTTGAGATGACTTTATACATCAAAAGTAAAGGTTATCCCCTATGAACTGTCTGGCCTCCTTTCCCCAGGTCCCTCAAATGACATGACTGAATTGGGAATTCAGCAGAGATTGAGCCTGTAAACAAAGTATATCCCATGACTCACAGTAAGGTAATGTTGGATGGGAAGCCATCCTCCTGGCATTATTCATAGTCCGTTTGATCATCTGCCAAAGGGACAAGCAACAAGTTATATTATTTCAAAGAGTTTTGATGTACAAAAAATATTTATGATATGCACATATCAAAAGATACCAAATGTGGTCAACTATGAATGCCATGCGATAGTTAGATCTAATATACGGAAAATGAAGTTTATTTGATAGATGGAAACTAAACCTGATGAGAATGACTTTCAAAGCAGTTTTCTTGTAGTAAACAGCTATAAGTATCAGCAGAATTAGTAAGTCATGCCTAACATCATCCACTGAGCTGAGTATTGTCACTAAAACAAAAAGGATGATCTTGCTAATGAAACCATTAACTACTTCCCACACTACATCTCTGCACTTTAAAAGCTTCCAACTACTATGCTGTCATTCAACATTATCTTCAGAGATATGACTACCATACTGCACCAAAACACCATGACTGCACCAAAACATCAGTAGTTTTTGTTTAGAATAGATTAAAATAAATAATGAAACTGAAACACAGATGTTGCATGAAAAGGATAAGAGCATAAAAAGCTGGATAGATGGTTTGTTCCAAACACAAAAATCTGTAGAACTTGTGACATTCGCAGTCTCCTTCACTCATGCAACAACACATTGCATTTGAAGAATGCTAATTCAGTACTTTTCCTGTTTACTGTACCCATCTTGTTTATTTTCCAAAAGGAGTTATAGTGGTTCAATAGATAAAACTAATTTGCAGATTTTGAAAATAATTAATCAGATCTATACAAATTCAAAGTTTTCTAATTGCATTTTTAAGCTATACATGGGTCAATTTGTCAAGATAAGAGGTTTCACTGTATGTATTAATTAAACTGAAAGATTGGTCAAAACATGTTTTACAGAAAGGATTCAAACAATGAGTGCATATATTGAATTGCCCATCAAAGAAATCTGTTTAAGTAAACAATAGCATTAATGATAATAATCCTTACATTTAAAATAGCACTTTTCATGTCTTCGAGACATCTCAAAGCACTTCACAGAATATACTGTGAATTGAATTGACTGAATATTTGTGAGCAAAACTCAACAGCCAATTGCACACAACAGTGTCCCATAAACAGTTGAGTGACCAAATTTTTTAAAAATATAAAAGCAGGATCCATGATTTTTTTTCCTGATTGTGGCATTAGGAGGGCAGAACAACAGCCGTACACAAGTGAAGAGAGTGGTGACACAAGACAGAATTCTGACTAGTCACAGAGACAAAACAGCAGAGCAACTGTCTCCATCAATCCAAAAGTGTTCTAACAGCTGTCACCTTACCTGCTTTTTTGAAATATCCTTTCTGATTCCATTAAACTTAGCTGTTTCCTTAACATTCAAAGATAAGCAACAGAGGGAGGAGCATGTAAAGAAAGCAGAAGTGAACAGAATCTTATAACTGCTATACAGTGGAGTGTTAGAATTGATGGGAAGAAGCTCTTTATAAGCTTTCAGCTTCATAACTGAGAAGCCATCATTAGATACAAGTTCAAATTTTAAATGGCATATTTCAAAGATGGTAGATACATAACCGAGTTGCTGGTGTCGGATACTGCTTTAATTGGATAGTTTTGCAGAAAATGCGAGGAAAGAAGGCAAGAAAAGGAAAAGAATAAAAGGAAAAATAGATAAGTTTCTTAAATGCCAATTCACAGTGAGATTCAAATGTACGCTTGGGATTGGATGTTTTGTTGCTAAATTAATAATGGAATAATAATAATCCTTGCATTTGATAGCACATTATCACATCAATGAGATGTCTCAAAGCACTTCACAGAATATACTGCAAAGTGAATTCCAAATTATTCCAAACTTTTGAAGCACAATTGGTTATAATAATTCCATATATAAGTAGGTTTTGATTGTTCCATTTCCATAATTTAGCAAAAGGCCAAATCCAGTCCAAATAAGTAGGTAAATTTAAAACAAGCTGAAATGTAAGTTCAATTTATTGGTCAGAGAATCCAACACTTCACTGAATGTCAAATCAAGCAAGTACATTTAGGTTTATCAGACAGGAAGAGACAGGAACACTCAGAATGAAAATAAGAAAAACGGAATACTGGACATCTAAACTAAAATCAGAAATGTTGTATATCCACAAGTTAATCAGTATCTGAAGAAGAAAGATTTCCAAGGTAAGATCCATTCACTTATTAGTCTCATTTAAGATGTTTATTGAACTAATCTGGATTTTCATCATTTCTGGTTTTACAACTTAAAAACTCTTTCAAGTCTGGATAAATGTAAGCAGCATTTATGATAAGAGTATAACACAAATATTTAACTCATTTTGCCTCAAGAATTTAATTGCATAATTGAAGTTTTAACTAGCCAATCAGAGAATTAAAACTTTTTTTTGCTGATATTTTGGTTACCAGTATGGTGTTTTGATGGGGCTGCCAGGGATTCCCTAGAATTTCTTAAAATATTTACAATGTAGCTGGATATTAAATAGAACTCCAGACTTTGTTAATCGTGTTGATTACAGAACTCGGTGAGAAAAGCAAGCGGCAGCCAGGTGGTACAGTAAGGTAGTCATACATCCTTGCCCACTAGGAAAGAAACGTACAGGAGTGAGGGCTAGCTACCATTGTGAAGCTGTGATTGAGTTCCTCACACAGATCATCTGCATTAGTGGTTCATTCTGAAAACAACTGTGCCAATAGATTCAGTGGCAATAAAGTGTTTGAACTGAATGGCAACAAAGTGCAAGAACAGAGAATCCCCCATGCAGGATCACCTCAATGATACCACAATCAGTTAGCAAATGGATGAGCAAGTCCATACAACATGCCCTGAAAAATCTGAGATACCTTTGTTATCAGCTTTACTCTTTCATTTGCAGACCGGGTTATCAATGCAACTTAAAATTTGGACTCAAGATATAGAATTTAGATGGCATCTTACACGTCAGGGGACATTGAAAAGTACTTAAGGATACATTTCCAAATCATTAAAGAATTACCTGCAGTCCTACTTATTTAACATTGTAACCACCCGTCTCTACTCAAATGAAACAGGTTGAGCTGTGTTTTAAATCTTTAGGAAATGCATTCTAATTTTACGTAAACCTCAGAACAAAGGAGGCAGCTACCCAAGAACAGATGTTGACAACATGGCAAACAGTTTTCTGTAAGCAATGCAGAAGTTATTTAAATGCACCAATATTTTTAAAGGAACAAAACAAAGCAAGTCCACAAGGTGAAAAGTTAACAGTACATATCTTAAATGACATTGTTATGTGAGAACACATACAGTATAGTTAAAGGAAGAGCAAATAATTGAAGACGTCTCCCAGAGGTGCTCCTGTACGCAAGGCTAAAATAGCAAGATGATGTGTTTCCACCCCAAATCAAATGTAGTATGTCTTCAGTTCTGATAGGCAGAAAAATCCTCAGCATGGAGATTATAGAATATTTGTAGTGAGAGTTCCTTATGCTATGGTCTTTTATGATTAAATCTCTACTTCCACTAAACTACAGAAACAGATAATGGAAAAATATTGGAGCACTGATTTTTGTGGTACATTATTCAAAGTACTTTCACTGGTAAGAGAAATATTTGTTGTTTCTCACTTTGTTTCCTGTAGTGGGGAATCCTTACTTTATTTAATGTGTACGCAGGTTCACTGTCCACCTGCACTAGATTGTTTGGTGACAATATTATGAAGGTAAGTGCAACTGCAGGTAGTGTAGGTGAAGAATAGTTAGACCTAGAGGATGGTGGCAAACAAAGAGAGGCATTTCGGCATTGTCTCAGAGTCAATTTGGAGCTGCCTGACTTCAAGAGAGCTCAGCAAAAGATGATACTGGACGATATGTTTGAGTAACTCCACAACATCTCCCAGATTTCTCCAAAGCTCTACACTGAACAGAGCTGCTTCAGCATCTACCTGTAACACATCTTATTGAACCAGTTTAGTTCAGGTGGGACTTAGTGACCCCATAATATTAAATTCAGGATCTATCACTACTGTATAGGGGAACAATTGAGAAATAAAAACAGAATTGATTATTTTCTATTCATATTGAGAGGGCAATCAACAAAAGAGTTGCATAAGATTTACTTCTTTGAAATCTGATGACCCCATACCCCTCATGTGAAATGTTAATTCCAATGTCGCAAATATTGTCCTGATATGCAATACTTTTAGATTCATGTTTTTAGCCTGATATTGCGGAGTCCTGTAGTTTCCTAGTTAAAGGACTTGCCTTGCAAGCGAGAGGACCTGGGTATGATTCCTAGCAGGGCGAAACGTTGGGCAAGTTTCCTCACACCACACGGTTCTGGTTCCCTAGTACAGTAGTAAGTAGGGACCCAGTTGTTAGTTGATTGGTGGACTTTTTAGGGGATAATAATCTTTTTTTTTTAAATTTATAATTTAGTCTCTAAAACGACATCCGTTTGTGGGACACTGCAGTGCGCAATTGGCTGCCATGTTTCGAAAGCAATGTATAGTGAATTCACTTTACAGTATATCCTGTGAAGCATTTTGAGATGGCTGAAAGATGTGATAAGGCACTACATTAAATGCAAGGATTATTTTTATTAATCCATATTACACATCACATTTAACCCAAAAGTGGCACCGGCACAAAGATACATTTCTGATCATTAAAGGATTACCTGCAATTCCATTTATTTAACATTGCAATCACCCATCTCTGCTCTGCTATGGGTCAGATGCCCTTTACCCTCTCAAGCCCCACTTTCTTTTTTAGACCCAAATTGTACAGATTGATGGGAGCTCGTCACGAATGAATCCTTGTCAATCATTAATAAGATACAAATGTACCTAGTTTTTGGTGGCTGTTAGTGAATTTATCAATACTGGTAAAATAATCCACGTGGTTAGTATTCTAGCAAGAACAATTAGCAGTGAAATTAACAATGCAGACTTCACACTTACCACAGATGCCCCTCTACCGGTCTGTGTACTGCCTAGCCAAGGCATGTTTATGGGTGTACCAGGAACGCTGGGGGTGTAAGGCGTGCTGCCCTGGATATCATTCAAATCATCTCGAGTATGAACCAGCAGGAATTCATCCAACCTTTGAGTAAGCAGGAAAGGATTAAAATGAATATCAAATATAATGAAACTTTTCATCACTCGGGACATGCATTTTGGCACTGGATAGGAATCTTCCAGTGCTTTCTCATGTTGTATGTGGACCACTTCCTCTCAGTATTCACTTGATCCAATATCAATCCTCTCTCTGTCCAATTAACAGAAGCTCCATCAACTTGACAATACACCAATATTGTTGCTTTCCTCAGACCAAATCAATTATCTTTTTCTCACACTGACAGCAGTGAATTCATTTGTTCTGATATACATACCCCTTTGATTCTAGGTCCATGTCATCTTCCACCCATGTGTAGATCTGGGTAGCCAGGATTGCAGACACATCTAGCTCCTGGATATCATGACTAGTGGCTACTGCTATGCAATTCCGATTAGCCTAAAGCAAACAGAGCAGAATCTATTAATCATTTTGCGTCCCCGATATTAGAAATAGATGACAATTTTTAAAAATCTTACAGCATAAAACTTGAGATACATTCATAGCAAATGAAGTATTTTAGGTATCATAAATACTATATAAGCTGATGTATATTTTATAGCAGTCAGTGGACATACTATAATATTTTGACTAGTTTATTGATCAAACTGTATGTTCACGTACTTTATTAATGGCGAACGCTGTAATTATGTCAGATTCCTTATGTACAATCCTTGCCCTCCCACCAGGGTAAGCAGAATCTGTTTCCACCTGTAGAAAACAATGGAGAAAATAAATTAATTGTAATAACATTTGTTTCCCTACAGTGCCAGGCTGTAGTCAAACATTAAAACTGCACAACATATGATCTCAATGATAATTGCTTAAAAGAAATGCCACAGCAGCTTTGCGACTGCCTGCATAATGAGGATATAAATTTGCACCTTTTTGATTTTAAAATGTTGTGTGGTTTTAATGTGAACACATTATAAATGTATTATACAGTGTAAAATTGATATTCACCTCAATTTTACTTTGGAGCAATGCTATTTTTCACCCCATTTCTGTCACAGTTTTTTTTTGTGCGGCACCGTTTTGTTTCTTCAAATTTTTGCC
The DNA here is from genome assembly GCA_035084275.1 of Hydrolagus colliei. NCBI lineage: Eukaryota > Metazoa > Chordata > Chondrichthyes > Chimaeriformes > Chimaeridae > Hydrolagus > Hydrolagus colliei. The sequence continues at coordinate 35,297,463 of CM068742.1, forward strand.
TTACTAGTGACAAAGCTCACTTCACCAGAAGAAGGCAATGAACTATTTTCTGAATTAGAGGTGACAGAATTTGAATTGGCACTTGCCCCATTCTTCTTATCTAATTAATGCCTTTTTGCTAAATGTCAAGGTCAAATCTGAATCCTTCGAATTTTCTGAACACTGGGTAACCTGTGTCATCTTTGTAGTCTTTGATACAATGTTTCAGTTTATGACACAAAAGATTTACATGTGAATTATGGATTTCTTAGAATAGCACTATCACAAATGATGACAATCTGGGACAGAAAATAGCAATTTCACACCACGGCGGGAACAGCACTTGTGTCAAGATAAGTGCTTACACCAGAGAAGAGAAAATGAAGCCCACCATTTCTCCCATTTACAAGTCAGTGAACACTTCTCCAAGACAACAAGTAAAAACATTTAGATTCTCACAAATACACAATAGTGAAGTGGGACTTTGGCAGTTTGTGTATTTAATGTACTGGTCTCTCCAGGTACTTAAGCTTGGATCATTGAGATTTAAAATTTATGACTTTTTAGAACATAAATAATTTGTACATCAATCGGATCAGATGGTATTTACCCAGGTGCTGACGTTGTTCTACAACAGAACAGTACTTCCTGAGGAGATCACTATATTCAGTGCCAGAGCAAGCGTATGAACACAAGTTGTACCTTATTGGGGTTAGGTTGCTCCGTCATAGTATTTCTGAAAGTTTCACTGGAGGTCTCTACTGACTACATCACACAGAACAGCCACAAGACAAATGATTTAAAAAGAAAATAAATTAAGAATGACAGAGAAACATTTTGTTGGTTAAAGATTGATTGCTGTATATCAAACAGGAATGTAAAATAATTAATGGTCCTGTAATAGGCAATCAGTACAGGCATCAACATTCTCCTCTCACTTTGCAAATCCTGTGGGGGCATTTCTTATTACACTGGGACTCCTCAATTAACATTGGGGATGTGTTCTTGAAAAGTGCGACTTTAAGTGAAACGACGTATCGCAATACCTAAATGACCATAGGCCTAATTATATAAATAGAGGTTACGTTCCTTTGGTACATTTCTGGTCTAAATTTTTTCACACAAATATTAAATAAAGCAAAAACAACACAACTACTATTGAAAATTGAAATAAATATTTAATAAATACCAGTATATAAATAAGATAAATACAATTAAGAGAACACTTACTCGAGATGGTTGATGGGCATTTAAAAAACCCGTCCAATGATTGCCAAAACTGACGTCGCGTCCCTACACAGCTGATTGCGCCTTCGTACATTTTTTCTAAACTTTACTACAATTGATGCAAAATGACTGCATTTTGTAATTATTTCATCAAGACATATTAGCGAAATGACGTATATCGGGACGATGTCTATTGAGGAGTTCCAGTACTTTTGATTCATAAAATAATCTACCGTATATAATAATAATCCTTGCATTTTGACTCTAGTAAAGTCAGCCCCTTAATATTGGATATTGTGTATAGAATTCTGTAGCTTGAATTTTGCTTGAAGGTTGTAACTGATCAAAACCACTTTTAGAGCTCCCCAACATTACCAATTCACATTATAAATTTGTCATTTAGTAATAACTGACGATGGAGTATACTTGTATGTAATAACAATAAATCTTGCATTTGATATAGCGCCTTATTACGTCTGCGAGACACCTCACAGTGCTTTACAGAATATACTATGGAGTGAATTGACTATATTTTGTGGCCAAATGTAATGGCTATTTTAAAGTTGCAAGAATGTTTTGTAATCAAAGGTGTTCGTAAACTGCAAAGCTCACTGGATCCTAAGACATTTGAGTACTAGGTTTAGAATCATTTTGTTAAAGGTTACTATTTGTACGTTTATACAGTAGAAACCCCTTTTACCGTGACTCGATGAACCGGCACTTACGTAAACCGGCTCGCCAAAAAAAAAGTCCCCATTCGATAAACTGGAACGTATCCGGAACAGTAGCGGTGGAGCATTTGTAAATGCATAAATAATAACAGATAATAACAGAATATTGTATTGGTACTTATTGGTCTTGCACTTCTCACCTTTGCTGGTAGATCCTGCGCTTGAAGCCATCATGCTGCGGTTGAGGTTTATAGTCCAGCGATTCTTTTTAAAATGGAGGATGCCAAGCAGGTGAAAAAAAACGGAGAGTGACTTTAAAGCCTTACTAGCGGCAAGCGATAACCCTAGCCGATAACCCATATCGCTGCGCCGGTGCAGTATTTCGATTTGCCGCTAGTAGAGTCTCGGGTTATTGGCTTGCCGCTAGTAAAGTCGCACTGCTGTTTTTTTCACCCACTTGGCATCCTCCATTTAAAAAAGAATCGCTGGACTGTAAACCTCAACCAGTAAAGGTGAGAAGCGCAAGAGAGCAGTTTTAACAATAAGTACCAATACAATATTCTGTTATTATCTGTTATTATTTAGTATGGTGTGTGTTAAAAGAACTTTAATTTTTTTGTGGGTTTTATATATTCGGCAGGCTCTTTAACCAACAACGGCCAAGTCCTGCGGATGAGGGGCTTTTACTGTATATAGAAAAATAGTTTTTTCTTATTTAAAAAAGTATAAGAAACAATTCTGTGTCATGGTGTTGATGGGCTCAGAAGAGTATGAACTTCCCTTTCGATGTTCTTATGACCTGAATGGCACTATCCAAATGTCATTTTGTTGCCTTTGTTGATGCCATTGTTTCATGTTCCCCAAAATTAATTGTAGTAGATTACAGACAATTTACCTTTATTGTACTAATTATATTGCTGGACTCAGTCAATAAATACATTTTCCTTCTAATTTCCTGATTCTTCAGTTTTTCAATTTGCTCAATAGTTAGAACGTTTTTACAAGTGGTGATCCTGAAATGTCTAGAAGGCTGAAGATTTAGAAACCCATTGTCTCTTTGCATTTTCCTTATAAGAAACGGCTCCATATAACCAATTGCATTGATTCTGAAAACATGACTCCGTGATTTAACATCAGCATGACTTATTCAACCATAAGTAACATTAAGAACCAAGATGAGAACAACAACAACAAAATTACATTGTATAGAGCCTTTCACGACAGGAGAACGTCCCAAGGCACTGGACAGTTATGGATTCAGACCTGAGCTGAGGAAAGGGTGATTTTGGGTGGGGGGGGGGAGGGGCAGAGGAGTTGCTGATAGGTCCATCGAAGAGGAGAGTCTTGAGACGAGACTTGAAGGAGGTTAGGGAGGGGGCAAGGCGGAGGGACTTCGGGATGGAATTTCAGAGGTCGAGGGCAGAGTGGCTGAAGGCTGAAGGCTGCTGAATGGAGGGGACAGGCAGGTTGGGGCTAGGAGGTCACGGATGTAGATTCATAGAATTTTACGGCACAAAAGGAGGCCATTCGGCCCATCCAGTCTGTGCCGGCTCTTTGAAAAGAACGATTCAATCCCACTGCCCTGTCCGCTCCCCATAGCCTAATAGACCTGTTCTCCCTAAAGAAAGATCTAATTCCCTTTTAAAAGTTGTTATCGAATCAGCCTCCACCACGTTTTCAGGCAATGCATTTCAGATTCGAACAACTCGCTGAGTGAAAAAAATTCTCCTCAGCTCCCCTCTACTTCGCTTTGAAACTATTTTAAATCTGTGACCATGAGTCACAGATTCGCCCACGAGTGGAAAAAGTTTTTCTCTATTTGCCCTGTCGAAACCCCTCATGATCTTATAAACCTCTATAAGGTCTCCCCTCAATTTTCTCTGTTCCAGAGAATAACCCTAGCCTATCTAGCCTCTCCTCATAGCTGAAGTCCCTCAATCCTGGCACCATCCTAGTAAATCTTCGTTGTACCCTTTCCAATGCCTTAACATCCTTTCTATAGTGTGGTGACCAGAATTGTACACAGTACTCCAGCTGAGGCCTCACCAAAGTTTTATAAAGGTTAGTCAGCACTTCCTGACTTTTGTACTCTATACCCCTATTTATAAAGCCTAGTATCCCATATGCCTTCTTAACAGCCTTGTCTACCTGTCCTGCCACCTTCAACGAGTCACTATCACAAATCCCCAGGTTTCCCTGTTCCTTCACACCATTTAAAATTGTACTATCTAGCCTATATTGCCTCCCTTCATTTCTTCTCCCAAAATGCATCACCTCACACTTCTCTGCATTAAACTTCATCTGCCATGTGTCTGCCCACTTTAGGGTGGGGCGAGGTTGTGGAGGGCTTTAAATGTGAGGACCAGGATCTTGAATTGGATCCGCTGGGAAGCTAATGGAGTCGGGTAGGGATGGGGGAGATGGGATCACGGAGCTTGGAACTAAAACTATGAAAAATGATTAGTAGATGAAATAAATAAATTGAGTTTGAAACAGAACTTGTAATTACTGCAGCAATACAGACCTCATTTGGACCTCTTTTCTTTGTGAAAATATTTCCAATGAAGGTGTCTTGAACCTCTTCCTGTTTCAAGAGATATTGCCAAAGTCTCTTTACAGGCAGTGCAGAATGGTGCTTTGACCTACATAAGGAAAGTATTCACAGATATTAAGCATTAATGTTTCTGCCAATTTTTTTTAAAAAAGCGATTCTACATCAAAAATTTTAATATAAGTTTTTATCCCATTTACCAAAATTATTTTGGAGTTTGAACATTTAATATACCAAAAAGAAATGTACATTCAAATAGTGATCCTTGCATGTGAAGTACATCTGATATAATGCCTTATCACGTAGTTGAGACACAAAGGCGCAACACAAAATATACTGTAAAGTGAATGACTGTTTATTTTCTGAAACCTGGCAGTGAATTGCATACTGCAGTGTCCCACAAACAGTCATAGATTGAGTGACCACAATTTTAATTTTTTTTCTGGGTTTATATCCCCAGAAGGAAATGCATGCTTACTTGAAGGGTGTATTTGAGGGCTCCAGCAGCACTTTATGGAGGAAAATAGCAGGCCCAGCAGGCACTGTGCCTTGCAGAATGATGAAGTCTGGAGGAGGGCCACCAAACAATTCAAGCCTCCGAAGCAACACTTGTTCCCAACGCTGAAGCGTCTTCAAAATAACGTGGCAAATTGGAGAGCAAACTGGAAGCTCTGAATGGGAATCATAAAAACATATTAGTGCATCCCCAATTTAATGTGGAAAAACTTACAGAGGTAATATTGTTTAACTGAACCAACAGAGTCTGCAAGACCACAGCACAACTTTCAACACTTCAAATTAACTCATTCCTTCAGGCTCTCAATTTAATTGTACAAATATTTGCGTATTCTTCAAATTACAACCCCTGTGCTCACAATATGAGGCTAGATTAATGAATTTGCTATCTTCTGCCATTTGTCACTATCTTCAGAAGAGGATGGCTAAAGGGAGAGCAAGATATGGTTTCCTATTGCGCATTAACATATACAAATGTAGTCACTTACCAGAAAGCTGCAGCCCTGCCATTGGGTAAAAGTTTTTGATATTGTGTAACACCAACTGTACCATAGCGAATCGCATCAGTGACCAGCTGAACATAACAAACATTTTTTTAATTGTTAACTTTCCAAAAAAACACACAACTAAAACAGACTTTTGCTAGTGAGGATACAATGCAGTAGAAAAGCTTGAAATAGCATTCAATAATAGTGGTACAGATTAGCAAACAGAGCAGCTGGTGAGCTCAATTAAATCAATGGAGCTACCAGTGACATAATGCTGGTGACCAACTGGATTTCCCCAATAGCAAAAGCCGAATGAATCTCCTCGGGATCAAAAACACATAAAATAATCTACACAAACAATTCTCTAAAATCACACATTGTTCTGTGTATACCAAAAATGAAGGCCAAACATGAATACAGAGAATTAATGAGTTTGTGTTTCCAATGTTGTTTTCATTTTACAGTATATTCTGTGAAGTGCCTACGATAAGATGCTATATCAAACACAATGATTACAATGACTATTATTAATATTACTGGTTATATGCAGTTGTGGAGAGGTCAGAGTTGACTAGTGCCCTCTATAGCCAAGTGAACTGCCTACCCTGACCATCAAGGCTCCAATCTGGCTGGTGAACCAGAGGGTAACCTGTGCCTGTGGAACTGCATCTCAGCAGGAGGTGGCTGGGGACCAGAGCAGAGGCAAATGCAAAATTTTAATCATTTCCATCCAGTCATTCAATGGTCTTTTCGTTTCCAAAAATAAACTCCTTATGTGATCAATATTTTGTAATTGTCCCTAAATACTGAAATTACTCCAATGATCCATCTTTGCACTTTATCAATTGAGCATTTAAAAAAAATAAGAGACTGAAACTCCATGCAGTACTCAGGTGTGCTCTCATTATTGTCAGATACAATTTTCTAATTGTTTCTGGATACACATTAATTTCCTAAACTGTACAGTCCAACTTATTTTAGTTGATGCCTCAACTAGCCGGGATACACTGCGCTGATATTAGTATCCAACTACCAAAACTTCAATGCCATATTGTTCCTGTTCTGATGTTCTATATTTCACACTGCCATTTCACTTACCAAATCTTAACAACTTTACTTTTTTTTTTGCATAAACCCCATCTGTCATTTCCCATTCAAATACCCAGTCTCTTCAGATCACTGAAGTTTTGCAGCTATTTGGCATTACTTTCCACTGCTTCCAATTTGGTTTACACCTGTGACAGAACAATAATTGCAAAACCATTTATAAAATTATATTTTCATGTGCACCATGATGTGCTGCTTTCTATGAAATAGTTGATTGCCTTCTCTACATTTACATATTTTCCATGTGCCTGAACCTTAAGTAGTAAGCGATTAAGTGGAACAGTATCACTTTTAATCCAAATAAAGATGGGAAAAAATTCTCCATAATGTCAGAGTCATTATTGTGATCAGTACCTGAAAGAATTAGGATTGGAGTGTTCCTGTAGCTGTGTGTCTGTAGCAAAAGCATCTTCTTCCTCTTCATCGCTGTTCTGGCTGTCTTCTGAGTCATACTCTATTCTGCTTTGTGATGGGGTAACGAAGGGCTAGAAAAATAAAGTTGACCTGGTATAACACCTACAACAACTTGTATTTATATAATGCCCTTCATGCGGGGTAAAATCCTGGAGTGCTTACAACAACAACATGCATTTATATAGCACCCTCTATGCTACAGAGGGTGGCGTCTCTAGAGCACTTCACGGTCAAACAGAAATGTCTTGAGGCATGCCCTGAAGATAGAAAAGGAGGGGGTGAGGCTAAAAGATTGAGGGAGGGAACTCAAATGTTTTGGGGCATAATGACTGGAAGCACAGCTGCCGATGGTGGAGCGGAGGATTCGGGGGACAAGGGGCCGGCCTGACCCAGTAGAGTGGAGGCGGTGGGTACTGCTGTGAGGAGAGAGAAGACGAGAGAGGTAGAGGGGTGCCGAGGAGTGGCATAAGGATCTACTCTAAGAGTCGATCTACTCTGACTCGGAGCCAGTGGAGTTTGGAAACAACAACAACAAAATTACATTTTTTCATGCGCCTTTCACATCGGGGAGACAAGCCAGTGGAGGTTGACAAGTTTGGGTAATTGAGGTAGGAAGTTTGGTGTAGGTGAGAATGCGGCTGGCGGCATTTCATATGAGCTGAATTTTGTATGGTGGAGGAGGGGAGACCGGCGAGGAGGGTGTTAGAGTAGTCCAGCTGAGAGATGATAAAGGCGTGGAGCAGGGTTTCGGCAGATTTTGGGGTGAGGTATTGGTGGAGACAGGCGATGTAGTGTTGATGGAAGAAAGCAGTACCGGTGAGGGATCAGATGTGCAGGAGGAAGACTGCTTAGACCCAAAAAACTCTGCTATTGAACAGGAATTTATTCTGAACAGAAATGAGAAATACTGAAGCATCTGGGTATATTTTCACCTTATCTACCTTGGTGTTCAGAAAATATCACATTTCATAAAAAAATTAAAACTGTTTTTTTTATTACTAAAAACCTTGATTACCTTATGGTAAAACATGTTAATGGATCAGTTCAATTATAAAACGAATGAGCAAACAAATTCAATACATGATCCTTCATCAGTTATCCTCTGTAAAACTTTTTGAATATAAAAAGAGAATTCTGAAATTGGGGTATAATACTCTATTATAAATCTAAGAATCTTTGTGAAATCAGAAATGTCAATTTCTGCATACAAAGTCAAAATTAAACAGATGGAAAATATAAACACAAACATATCTAATATTAATTAGTATTTGGTCAACACACACACTATGTATATATGGAATGGCTGCTAAGCAAGCTTTTTATTTTCAATGCATGGAAAGATACATTACCGATTTTTTTAATAAAAAAAAGGAATCATTACCTTTGCTATAAAATAATCCCAGATACTGAGCTCAGGTGGGATGAACTTCTCTTTGTAATTTGGAAGCTCCTGGTTGACAATCGGAGAGGCAGATGTCTCAGGAGCTTTGAACTCTCTGCTTTCTGATCGGGATGTCAAGCGTTTGAAGCGACTATGACGCTTATCTTCAGGAGGAGCAGCAACCACTGTAAATGAAGCAGTGAATGAATAATGTGTAATGTGCTCCTTCAGTTTATTGCCTTTCTTATACTGAGAACCATTTGCATCATAAAACAGATAACATTCATGCATCTAAATCCATAATATAGTAATCAACCTATCTTTTAAACAGACAGGCTCTCATCAACAATAATATTAATGAAGGCATATGTGAGTAACAACAGTTTAAAAGATTCCTCCAATTTTCTAAATCAAACATATAAAAACTCCTTATGCATACAAAACAATGAGTGTATAGCTGGATATCAAGGCATACCTGTTAAGTTGAGTCAAATACAAGCAAATTGGAGATAAACTCCTTTCCACAACAGGCAGAAACATAGTCTTGATTGTATATGATTTTAGTATACATGATTATGGATTAAAGTTAATTTTGCAATTAGAATAATATTCACACTTGTTACAAAACAGGGACATAGGAGCACAAGAACAGGAGGAAGCTATTCAGCGAATCAAGCACATTCCACCAGTTTATCAGATCTTAGCAGATCTTCAAATCCCAATAGCCATCCTTTCACCACACCACTCAATACCTTCAAAACCCAAGTGTCTATATCTCTCTTAAATATCTCTATTGACTTCACCTGTGCAGATTTCTGGGGTAGAGCATTCCATACCTTTACAAAACAACATAGGAAACGCTAGTCAAAAATAAACCATGGTCCATCTAGTTCAGCTTCCTGATAGTTGCAAAGGCGATTTACAACTCTCTGTGTGAAGAAACATTTCTTAACCACAATTCTAAGTCTTGGTTCTGGTCATGTCTCCATGCAGTGGTCCTTCTACCAAAGGGAAGACTTAGCTTCAAGATGTACCTCTTTGACCATGATTTTAGTCATTTAGCTCTACACACAGCTTGGGTGGCCAGCCAGCAATCTGAAGGACTTTATAAATGTAAACTATATAGTGTAAGTCACCCAATAGATAACTGTCAATTCCTTTCATTATTTTAAATACAGGTAGACCCCGCTTAATATTTTAGTTTGGTTTTTCAAAAGTGTGACTTTAAGCGAAACAACGTTAAGCAAATACATTTTTCCCATAAGAATGAATGTAAAAACTAGAGTTAGGTTCTTTTGGACATTTTTCGTCAACACTTTCTTAAAAAAAACATAATACTCGCTCCCTGACAGCCTGCCCGGCTCACTCACTTGCTGCTGGTCTGACTCAATGCTACTTGGCTTTCTCTCTCGCTGTCGACCTGGCTCACTCCTGGGTCCTAGCACTATCATGCCCCCTTATCACTCGCTGGCGAATGATGTAATAGCGAACGTCGCAACGTTAAATGAATATATGTTCCCAATGTATCAGCAATGTTACAACGAAAGAACGTTAACCGAGGCAACATTAAGCGGGGTTTACCTATACCTGAATTTATATTTATGGGATTAATCTCCTCTGCTACAAGGTATATAACCCCACACTATCCAGCCTAGCACAGCCAAACCCTTCCCTCCCAGTTCAGTTAAAGCGAAACCAACAACAACAACAAATTACATTTATAGAGTGCCTTTCACGTCGGGAGGACGTCCCAAGGCGCTGCACAGGAGGCGTGTGACCCGAGCTGGGAGGGGAGTGTTTGGGAAGGGGTGAAACACGAAGGGGAGGTAAAAGAGTTCGGGGTGGAACAAAAGGCACGATCGAAGAGGAAAGTCTTCAAACCGGCCTTGAAAGAGGAAAGGGAAGAAACGAAACGGAGGGATTGAGGGATGGCATTCCATAGGGTGGGAGCGGAGAAACTGAAGGCCCGGCCTCCGATGGTGGGGCGGTTCGGGCGGAGGGCTTGGAGCAGGCCAAGTCCTGTTGAACGGAGGGTCCGGGTGGGCGTATAGGGGGAGAGTAGATCGGTTAAATAGGGCGGGGCAAGGCAGTGTAAGGCCTTGTAGGTGAGGACGAGGATCTTGAACTCGATCCTCTGGAGGATGGGGAGCCAGTGGAAACGGGCGAGTTGGTCTTTGACACTCTAAGACTAATGAATCCTTCTGAAATTTGAATGTCCAAAACTAAACATAGTACTCCAAATTAGGTCACTGTAAAACTGGAGAAGTACCTCTATTTAAAAATATATATATTGAGGCCCTGGTATAATACAAGCCAACATCCCATTTGTGCTATTGTTTACTTTCTGCACCATCAGATTAGATTTTAATGATCAAAACTTGAACCCCAAGATATGTCTCTTCATTCACGTAGTGCGTTTGCATTTAGAAAATCCTCCCAATCTTTGTTCTTCTGCTGGAAGTATATTCACTCATACTTTTCAAAGTAAAACCCCATCTTCCATTGTTCTGTGACTTGCTTAATCGATCAACATTTCTTTGTAATTTTCTCCTGATGTCTTCATATTTTACATAATCTGCAAGTTTATAATCATTTGCAAACTTATCGATATAGTCTCCTCTATTCCTGCATAACATCTGTAGAATTATCATAAAAAAGTAATGTTGTATGATAATACAAAATCCTATATCTGAAGCAGTTTTCATTACTCAATCATTATCCTATTAAAGACTCATGCCAAAGCATCAGTGATAGGACGCGAAATATGCTGTCAAAGTGTTGACAGTACATGTCCAAAATATGCTGAAATGATACATGCACCAAGTCCTATTTGATTGATCTTCAGTTAACATGGTTTCTATAATTGATTTTCAGTTTAAGGAGAACTTCCTGGCATGCGATGAAATGGCAAACTTTTACAATCTTCATTGTCTGCAATCAGCTTTGACTGGAGATCTTGAGTTAGTGAAATATATTTGTTTCAAAGCGTTAGTTGAAAATTAAACCAATCCTTTACCATGTTAGCTGTAGACATGCCTAATATTTACTTTGCAATGTAACTACTGCAGCTGTAACACAAATGTACTGCGCATTAGTATTTACTCACGAACCTCACCAGTAACCTGAGCTATATCAGATTCAGATACACTGAATTGATAGGGATCAAGCTGGAATTCTGGGTCAGACAATTCCCCTATCGTATCTATATGTTTGTTGGAAAAGCAATGAAAAGAGTGTGAAAGGAAAGTGAGAAGTGTATCAAACAAACAAAACTAGAATTGGAAACAAAATAGTATATGAAAGCAGGCATTGCAATATCCACTTTAAAAAGTGCATGCAAATTATAATACCTAGTACAGTAAAAACATGTTTATCCGTGACCTGATCAACTGTAACTTGCATATAACCAGCACCTTAAAAAAAAGCTCCCCATTTGATTAACCAGATCTTATCTGGCACAATCGAATTATTTTCCCCTCGTATTAGTATTTTGGAATGCTCCTACTAGTGCCTGATAGTGGCGCTGCCATTTTTTTCCCTCACAGAGTACAGTACGATTACCTCTGAATGCTGCAGCAGTACACTTCCGGGTTTGAGAGAGAGGCAGGGAGAGAAAGGGTGGGTGGAAGTGGGGGAGAGGGAAAGAGGGGGGGAGAAAGAGAGGGAAAGAGGGGGGGGTGAAAGAGAGAAGAGTGGGAGGGGGAGAGAGAGGTGGGGGAGAGTAGGGGAGAGAGACAGGGGGTGAGTTGAATAATTTAGATGGAAAATGAGAGGAGTGGAGGGGGTTGGTTTTGGAGCAATTGAGATGACAAATTGACTGAGTGTGTGTGTAGAAAAAGAAAAAAACGAGTACCCCTTTGATTGTGTACTGTGTTTATAGACTGTAATCGATATTTATTGCTTTATTGCTAAGTATCATACAATACTCTGTTATTATTTAGTCTATTATTAATAATGGTATGTTTTTAAAAAATTTAAATAAAAAAGATGAATTCATTTTTTTCAGTTTAAGACTAATTATTTGGCAATTGCTTACAATTGCTTACAACTTGTTGAACAGACATCGAGATCCACATTCATTGGAAATACTGGAAGACTAAAAGAACTGAAATATGAGAAATAAATGTTGGTGTCTTCAGCAAATTAATTTTTCAAACACGACTTTTACTGTTCCTCTGATCACCAACATAACCAGAACTTTTTCTGACCTTCTTCTAATTGTCACAAATGGCAAAGTTCATAACTTAAATAAAACAAATCAAAACATTACCAAATAACAACAACAACGACAAATTAGACTTATAGAGCGCCTTTCACGTCGGGAGGCCGTCCCAAGGCGCTGCACAGGAGGCGTGTGACCCGAGCTGGGAGGGGAGTGTTCGGGAAGGGGTGAAAAACGTGGTGGAGGTCGAAACATTAGGGGGGGAACAAAAGGCATGGTCAAAAAGGAAAGTCTTCAAACCGGCCTTGAAAGAGGAAAGGGAAGAAAGAAGGCGGAGGGATTGGGGGATGGAATTCCATAGGGTGGGAGCGGAGAAACTGAAGGCCTGGCCTCCGATGGTGGGGCAGTTCGGGCGGGGGGCTTGGAGCAAAGGAAGTCCTGCTGAACAGAGGGTCCGGGTGGGCTTATAGGGGGAGAGTAGATCGGATAGATAGGGCGGGGCATGGCCATGTAAGGCCTTGAAGGTGAGGACGAGGATCTTGAACTCGATCCTCTGGGGGATGGGGAGCCAGTGGAGACGGGCGAGGGTGGGTGTTATGTGATCGCGGAGCCGGGTGCAGGATAGTACACGGGCTGCAGAGTTTTGGATGACCTGCAGCCTGTGAATGGAGGAGCTGGGGAGGCCGACGAGGAGAGAGTTTCTGTAGTCCAGCCGTGAGGTGATGTACGCGTGCACGAGTGTTTCGGCAGCGCGGGGGGTGAGATAAGTGCGGAGCCTGGCAATGTTGCGCTGGTGGAAACAAGCGGTGCCGGTCAAGGCACGGATGTGGGGGAGGAAAGAGAGTTTATGGTCGAACGTGATGCCGAGGTTCCTGACTAAAAAGGTGAATAGAATGCTACTTTGGTGCTGAGGATACACACATGTGCTGAAAATTATGAAACAACAATGACAAAATTGTACTTGAAACAGCATTCTGTGTGTGGAATCGTAATCACATGGACAAATAGGTGCCATATCTAGAATGCCAAATCTATTATTTTATGAACAAAGGCATGCAAACTTACAAATTTTAATATTGCAATAGGGTTGTGTAGGTTTGCAGGCAAATTGACTTTTTTTTTGCTTTGATTTTTAAAAAAGCCAGTCATATTTAAGACAAAAAAAAGTTAAAATTTAGGTTTCATTTCTCATAAGCACACCCAACCACAGATCAAAGCCAGCAAGGGATTATGAAAGCGTTAAATGGAACGTCAAACTGTGAAGAGCTTTAACAGCATTATTTTGGGTTCCTAGGCGCAGGCATTATACTAAATACTCAAGTTCCATTAGGCTTGCCTGCTCCACTTGCAGGAGAGTCAGGATTGAAGACTGACAGAGCTTTTGAAAAACGCACACAATCCATGGAGTACACTACTAGCTGTTGTGGGCTATGCTCAGGTGAGCACCTTCCTGTCAAAATAGATGAGCACAAGTGTCAAGACTTTGCTACTGGACAATATATGAAGACAGTACACTGAAATAATTACAAACACAAAAATAACAAGTTAATGTGATGGATCACTATGAAACTGCATCTGAAGTGTACCTCTGAGTTAGTGATACAAGAGGAAACAGTTCAAAACTTAAGGCCATTAAGTTGGAAGGAATCCTTTTTTGAAAAGAAAAACAGAAAGACCAGAGTAAATGTGGAGCCATGGCATCACAGTGATATCATGCACATCGAAAAATGATTTTTCATCCTTTCATTCAGAGGAATACTAAATTAGAGAGAATAATAATGATGAATTAAATTAAGTGAAGGATCCTGAGTAGATCATAGGAATCAGAAATATCTATAATATCATTATAGGTCATAACTGCAATGATGTTCATGTTTTGGTAAATGCAACAGTCAGTTGCATTATAAACATGAAGATCTTAGGAACTGTCACGAGTTGAACAACCAATTTATCCAGAGGGTTATTGGCGAGGGCACAAAGAATTCCTTTTTTCGATTAGTGTCATAGGATCTTTCACAATAGGCAGAGAGGAATTCAGTTTAACATCTCAATCAAAAGATGACAACTCCCAGAACGCAGTGCTCACCCATTGCTGAACTGGACTCAAGCCCCGATTGGTGGGTTGATTCTAGAGCCTTCTGGCCCAGAGACGAGAGTGCTACCAAGTGAACCAGTTGGACTGAGCCAAGCAGACACCATTTTTAGGAACAGAATTCACCGTTCTACAGAAGCCACAAGAGAAAACTTGTAGATATAAAAATGAATGATTGCCATCAAAGGCAATTTTTCATCCAGTAATACAGAGTGATGGAAACATTTTTTTCTTTACTTTGCATTTATTTTGTCTTGATGACTGAGAAGCATACTCACAGTTAATAAATCTGCGATTTTAATACAAATACCAATCAGTGTACAATTTTTTAAAAATATTGATGTACACAAACCTGTAATATGCTTAGACTGGCTGTTGCTTTTCACAGGTACTTGGGCACCTCCACCAAATACTGCAGCCCACATTTTGTTGTTAAGAGGATGAGCTGCGAGTCGGAAAAGCTCATTGCTGGCATGTGTTGCTAGGCCATGAGCAAAAAGACTGAAGTAAACTGCCGTCAAGACCTCACACAGCAAGACTGCTAATTTGGGCCTGTCTTCATCCCCAGTAGAACTTAATAAGTGGATTAACTGCTTTATACCTGTAAATCAAAATATTGAGATTAAATACATTTCAGGGATCTCAAAACAAACAAAAACTTACGTTATCAATCTACTCTTTTTCCAATTAATAATTCTCCTCAGACTCTCCCTTTCACTTTTCAACAACATGTATTGACATGGCAACTTTCATGCAGGATAATCCTGAAAGTGCGGAGCACTCCCCATAAGAAAGAAAGGTAAAAAGGAAGATGGAAGAACCATTAAATTCTAGGTCAAAACAGGGAATCTATGGAACAATGTAACAGTTGAATTGTTCAAAGTCCAGACAGAAGGTTTGAACCCACAACCTTTTGACTGAGTATTCAAATGATATAATAAAACAGCAAAACTGCTAAATTAATCAGAGCCAAAAAATGTAAACAACAAACTGCTACTATAATGAAAGTAGCTGGGTACACATCCAGAAAAAAGGATCTTCATACACTTTGAGTGAATGAAGTGTATATACATAAACATATATATATCTATATAAAATATACACACACACATATACATATATTATATATGTTATATGTGTGACACTTCGCCACGTATCTGGAATTAGCTGAATTTGGGTTCAAAAGCAAAAAAAATACAATTCAAAAGTCCACCTTGCAATGTCCAACAGCCATTCGTTTCTCTCTAAGGGATTGTTGAGTGGAAAATTGGGATAAAGTTTTAGAATAGTGCTATGGGATGTTTAATATCCACCTGGATAGGCAGGGGTTGGGGGGGTGCTCAGTTCAACATTCCATTTGACGGACTATATCTCCAACATAGCATTGCACTGGACTGTCAGCCTAAACAATAAGCTCAAAATCCTGACTGGAGGCTTGAACTCACAATTCACAGACAACAGGTCTCCAACTAAATTCAAACTGATAGGTGGTCAACTTAGTCAATTTAAATAACAAGCCATTTTACTTTAATGTGGTGGTTGAATAAGCAATATTACCAGTATATTCAACTATATATTTGTTTCCATACTAAACAAAAAGGATTAATAATGAATACCCGGCCACTGATCAGGGGATGTATTGGGAGTAACTGTGTCATCCAAACTTGCTGCCCTGAGTGAGCGTAGCTGTGTGAAGAGAAAGCTCCGCTGATAGACCATTCCAGTGAATTGGTTGGCATAAGAAGAACTGAAAGAAATGACAACAACAAAATTAGACTTAAATAGTGCCTTTCATGACAGGAGGAGGTCCCAAGGCGCTCAACAGATTGTTTCAGACCTGAGTTGGGGTCGTGGACGGAGGAGGGAAAGGGGGATATGGGGTGACCGATGAAACCTTGGGAGAGGAGGGACTTGAGGCGGGATTTCAAGGAAGCTTGGGAGAGGGCGAGGCGGATGGAATTCCAAAGGTTCGCTGAAGGTGCCAACGGTGGGATGGGTGGGTCGGGGAAAGTGGAGCAGGCTGGAGCCTGCTGAACGGAGGGCCGGGCAGGTTGATAAGGGGTTAGGATGTCACAGATGTAGGGTGGGGCGAGGTCGTGGAGGGTTTTGAATGTGAAAGAAAGGTGAAAAGGGTTTCTTCATTAGAATATCAACTGGCTTATACCCTCACGTTATTTACCCATCCATTCCATCACTCTTTTTTTTTTACTAAGAAGCCTCTCCTTTATACAGAATATGTGGCTAAATTCAGAATTCAATTGACGCTAAATTTGTGAAGGAGGAGGCATGCAGATACATGCAGAGTTCCTATATGTGCAAGACATTCTTCGGTTCAGAGGCATGCACCATGTTTGGTACATGCTCAAAGGTTTGGGCAAAATGAACTTGTATACAAAGAAAGGGCCAGAGAAGTGTACATCAACAAAAAAACTGAAAGAAGAAAACACCTAAATAGAAATAGAACTGGAGAATATGTTACACAATCAGAAAGAGCTGCATTGTGCAAAGCTTGTAGAGGGAGTGGGGGAAAAACTATGTTTTGGAAATATTTTCTGGAAGGTAGACTTTCCCCATCATTGCATTGTAGTATTAGCACTTACCTGTAACTGTGGCCATTGCAAAGACATTGATAGAGGCATGCAGAAAGTGAAGCTGCTACAGTGTGCATTACGTATATCTGGAGAAGAAAAATTGTTAAACATCAAATTCACTTTTCCATAACATGATCAAAACAACTACCGAAAACACAAAGCTTCAGTTTCACGTTTTGTAGTGGTAATCCTGCTACCAATATTGGTATGAACACATAGGCTTTCATTGATGTTTCAAATTCATCACTAATCGGCTATTTAGACGTTTATTATTCAGAATCTATTTTACAGTTGTAGGTGCTAACTCTTTGAAAACAGATGACTGAGAAATAGGGTCTGGCGATATATCGATATATCACTAAAACCCAATATAATTTTCATATCGATACGCCGATATAGGCATTTCAAAAATATCAATATATCGAAAAATCGATATATCGAGGTAAAAAATCGGAATGCGCGCACACTGAACTACAAGACCCAGAATGCTCATCTCTATACACAAAGAGACGGTTGGGGGGGGGGGTGGTGAGGGGGACGGCTGGGGGGGTGGTGCGGGGGAGAGAGACGACTGGGGGTGGGTGGGGGGGGGGGGCAGAGAGATGACTGGGGGTGGGTGGGGGGGGGAGAGAGACAGCTGGGGGGGGTGGGGAGGGAGAGAGACGGCTGGGGGGAAGTGGGGCGGAGAGACAGACGGCGGGGGGGGGGAGGGAGAGACAGACGGCGGGGGGGGAGGGAGAGAGAGACGACTGGGGGGGGTGACGGCGGGGGGGGGGGGGGGGAGGGAGAGAGATGGCGGGGGGGGGGGGGAGAGACGGGGTGGATGTGATAATATACAGATAGATAGAGATGGGGGGGATGTGAGAGGAGACACAGAGACGCAGACAGAAAAACACAGAGATGGAGAGAGTGAGAGACACAGAGAGAGAAAGATATTTACCTCCTGAGGAGATAAGCCCTGAATGCGCGCGCACCCGGAATGCGCGCGCACTCTGAATACGCGCGGCGTGCGTACGAAAACCCTGAAAATATCGATATATCTCGATATGAGCCAATCAATATATCTAAATCGGAAAATTTCCATATCGACGGACCCTACTGAGAAATGTGTAATATTTGAACAGCAAAAGTAAGAACTGGCTAAGTAGCACCTTATAATAATATAATTATAATTCTTGCATTTGATATCACATCATCAAAATGTCTCAAGGCACTGTCTCTCTCTGATCAGCACCTTCCTTGGGGAAAAAGAGAGAGAGCTACAGTAGCTTTTCCCACTTGTAATAATGTTGTGAAAACATGAATAAGGAAGCAAAGACTTTTCCTGAGGTTGTAAAATTGAGACTTCTGCTAACAGGACAAAAATTGATTGTATAACAGAACTTAAATTTGGCATGAGCTAGTGGAAATAACATGGCTGACAAACAGTTGGGAGGATAACTTTTATAGGGTCAATGCTTCCCACAGTTTCCTCTGTTGAAATGAACAGGCCCTAACTTGATGCACAAACAATTAAGTGTTTGTTTTCTAAATCTATTTGTACAATACATAACTTTCAATTCAACAACAGCACTATGTAGGGTGATCTTGCTGCAGTTAACCTAATAACAATATCACTCCAATATAAAATGAAAATTAGACGGTGGTAACTAAGTAGTTTGCTCCATTAATGATTATGAATTTGTAATTTTATGGAGGTAATTATTCACAGTTATTGAATGCAAAACATATATATAAATCAAAACAAATGTTCAGAGTGACTAAAATCATTTGCCAGTTTTCTTTTTATAGATAGATTTCATATCCAAATGGTTGGCAAAAACAATGTACATTTTTACGTGTGCAAAATATATTGTGATCAAATAAATACCAACCTGACTGTTTTTGATGTCTGGATGTGGAGGAGAATCAAACTCCACAATGGTGTGCAGGATATCATGAGTAAGGTTACTCAGATGGAGTACAGGGTTGGCTACAACTATTTTGGCACTTGCCGTGCTTGCAAATAGGAGCGGTATAGATGCGGGTTGTAGCAAAGGGTTAGCAAGCTGCTTCACAGAATGTTCCTAAATGTAAAATATCAAAATAAGTGGTTAGAACTGAACCAGATTCAAAATCATCATGACTAAGCACAGGTATCCCCCGATTTACGACAGGGTTGCGTTCCTGGAAAATGCCACACAGATCAAAATGTCGTAAATCAAAATGCGGATTCCCGTGCAGTCCCATTATATAATCCGAGATGTGTCTTTTCACAAAAGTTTCGGACCTTAAACACACAAAATAGCACACAAAACACACAAAATAACACACAAAACAACACACATAGACAAGAGGGGGTACTTGGGGTAACTGTACACCTTTAAAACTGGTTAAATTACTGTAATACTGACTTGGCGTGATATCACTTCAAAATCAGCTGGCTTTTAAACAATGACCTAGCAACATGCTATCGGCCGGTTCAAACGCTTGGATACACTGTACGACTGCGATTTTACCGCGAAATACACTATGTACTGTGCATGCGCAAAAAAGATGCACCAAATTTTTTGTTTGTTAAAACAAAACCACATGTCGTATATCGATAAAAAAGTGTTAAAAAAATTATATTTGTTGAATCGAAACAATGTAAATAGAAGCGTCGTAAATCGGGGGTTACGTGTACTTTATATTTAGCCAATCCAGAAGCCTGCTCTCTGCTGCTCTTAAAAAAAATGCAGAAAACAATTGGGACAAAAATTGAGAACTTTGCAAATTTCTGCAAGATTTTACATTTTAAGAAACTTGTCTTGAGGGGGCCACCAATACATTTTTCAGAAGTTTTGAAAACGGAAAACCTTTTAACGCAGCAAAAGTTTTCCACGTACAATCCTTCACATGCCTGATCTCAGTATGCTATCTGCAGAGGTACTAAAATAGTCTACCCCCAGAGGGGAAAAAAGGCAAGTCACCTGCATTACTCTAGTTCAATTTGCAGCAGAGCACAAAGGCCTGTGAGCAAGTCCGCAGTTTACTTTCGCGGATTGAGAATATAGTATATATATAAGTTTTATTGTTACAATGCATGAATACCTGTTGTGATTCCTGTAAAAGAAGAATTAATTCCATCCTGACTGATGCCAGACCACCACCATGAGATCCATGAAGGCTGCAGTAGCTAAGAAACATTCGCAGAAGTGGCTGGTTCTTCCGCAGCCACAGCCGCCTGCGTTGTAAATAGTCTTGCTGTCGTATTGCTCTTTCCTGGTCATACGTTTCATTTTCCGTCTGTTCATTGGTTGTCATTTTATCCAGGTTTCCTTCAAAGCCATTTTTCAAACCATCAAGATCAACGTTATAATTACATGTCTTCTGTAGAGCTAGAATTTCTCTCTCCAGCCAATTGTACAACTGGTAGCGAAGTTTGCCACCGTCAACCTCAGAACCCGTGGATAAAGTACGCAGCTCTGTTGTTAGTATCTTTAAGCAAGCTCCAAACTTGAGTTGTGCTGCTATTACATCTTTTGATGGACTTAAATAATCATCAGCATCATTAGAAGATGAGGAAAAATGTATCCTATAATGGGGTTCTTCATTGGTTTTCTCAGCAGCGGGATATTTGGGCTTAATTTCCTTCATTGCTAAGCCAGGTTCTTCTTCTTCATCTTCTTTATCGCTGTCCCATTTTAGCTCCAAAGGCTCTTCTTCAATTGTTTGAGAGGAGCAACTCCAGTCAAAACTAAGAGATGAATCCGATTGTCCACTTGATATCCAATTAGAAGTGGGCTTATGTCCAAAACCATTTAAAACTGGAAAGGACCTGTCCAAATCCAAAGATGTTTGCTCAGATTCTTCCAAGGATGGCAACTTAGCTAAACGAGAACTTCCTTTGCTCTGTGAAGCCTGTGACTTCATGGTGACAGTTGGCATTTTGGACAAAACTTCAAGGGCCAACATGGGACAGCCAGCTTTAAAATGTGCATTTGCAGTTGTAAAGAACAGTCGTCTTTCGACCAAGCTGATCTTATCAGCCAGGCCATTTTCCACTGTTAAACCCATATGAGTGGCAGTCTTCTCAGAAGAAGCAAAGTGCCGTCGCATCAAAAGAGGATGGGTGCGCAAATAGTTGTAGAAATTAAATACTCCAGGGTTACATGACACAGAGTTGTCACATTCTTCTGAAAGAGACCACAGGGATATTAATGGTTACATTAGTAGGTCATTACTGTCATATTTAAACTCCAGTTTTTAAAAATCCCCTAATAATTTAACAGTTTTTCAACGATGGCTAACACCTCATTCTGGATTTTCACTAATTTTAGCATATATTCAATGAAAAGATTACTTTACTCCCAGCAGCACAGGAAAGAAAATATGCCCAGGATTATTTGATCACTATTTCACACCCCTCCCACACACGGTCTCTCTAAATTGACCTCTTTTTGTAATTGTCTAACCTCACACTAGTGTGCAATTTTGCAATTCTCATACATGCAACTGGATTTTTTGCTGGTATCTCAATTAGTCTGCAATTATGAAATACATAGCCATTTTGAAATCATTTAGCGCAAAAAGTTCAAAATAATGTATTCAATCTAGTTAAACTAACAAATTGTTTTTACTGGAACATAATACACCATTAAAAACATAGCATAATGCAAAATACAAATTTAACAGAAAAGTTAGTTTCTCTTTACTCATTACCTGTTGTTCCATTGCATTTATCAGTTTTTCCCATTCCTTGCTCCAATAGAGTATTCAGAGCATTTGTGTAATCTTCTAATATCCAATAAGCCACACTTCGAAGGACAGGATCAGGGTGCATGAGAGATGGGTTAAATTCTTTACTCTTCGTGTCAAATCCCAGCAATCTTCTAAGTAGTATGCTTTTGTAGGTGGATGAAACGTCAAATTCAAATTCATACAAGCGGGATATTACGAGAGCTAGTTGAATATCATGAAGTCTTTCAAGACAAACCTAAGGGGAAAAAAATATATATTTCTTCCATAACCATGTGAAAATTCAGATAAGATTAATGTTTCTTTAGTTGTACAATACTGAACACAAGAGGAATAATATTCCAGGTAAATATGCACGTGAAACCTTGTGTTCACGTGTACACTAATTCTGCATTTGGCACTCTGTTCCTATGTTACCATTTTCAAGTAGAAATACTCTAAAAATCACCACAAGTGAACCAGCAATAGCATTAACAAAAAAGAGCAACTCAACCAATTTTGGAGTTTAAAGCTGGAATTATGGTTTAATTGTTGCGCTAACATTTTTTAATTCATCTGTCCTCTCTTAATAAAAAAAAGATCATCTTTTGCTGAGGTCTTTGCTTATCATGACCATAATTTTGGTGTGTTAATCGCATAAATAGTAATTTACTGTTGGCTTACCTCAACGGCATCTTTAAGAGAACCAGCCAAAAGGAAGAAAGCTGCTGACTGTTCAAATCGCTGTTTACCCAATAAAGCAAAGGCATTCTTCTTAGCAGCCTTGCGCCATCTGTCATCGTTGAAATTCTTTCCAAAAAACTCTGTCATTTTTTTGTCATGAAGAGACCTGCGCAATAGCAAAGCAAAACAATGATTACCCTTAGGTTTCGACCTATATATTTTCACAGTATATTCTATAAAATGCTTTGAAACACACCTCCTGACGTGAAAGGTAGTATACCAAATGTAAGAATTATAGTTTGTTACTTGCTATGAATTTCTCTTTCTCACACACATGCAGATACGGACACACATATATATTATATATATATATATATAGATGAAATGCTGTTACATCTTATCTATTAAATTTTCATCACAGGTATGAGTGACAAAATAGCCTTTGGGGCAGTTAATTGTCAGAAAAATTGTCATTAAAACTTTTCAGAAATTGATGTGCAACCATTTCAAATAACAGCCTGTTCTTGGGCATGTGTTTTAGTGGTATTGTTTGGGAGCAGGATCCCTCATTCACAGATTGTGGAAGCACAGTAAATGATGAGGAAAGGGAAAGTGCAAATATTAGTTAAATTCCTCCCTTTCTCCCCTAACCCCACTTCCATGACTGTTTGTGGGACACTGTTGTGCGCAATTTGGCTGCCGTGTTTCGCCTACAAATATACAGTAAATTTTCCTACTCTCCTTCCCCATACTCCGACCACTCTCCCATCCTCTGGTCTCTACCTGACGTCCTCCCGACATGAAAGGCGCTATACAAATGTAATTTTGATTGATTGATTGATTGATTAAAAGAGAATTTCTCCATCAAAATAGTCTTACAAATGAATAATATAATCTACTCACTAAATCCACTGATCTTGCTGGGTAGAGTGACAAGGGAGCAACTGTGTGATTGCATGGGTTGTTGAAGTAGGATGCCCTTGTCTCATTTATCTAATCTTTCCAGAATAACCTGAAGCTGGGTCTTAACTGATTCCAGCATCGTAGTCTCTTCTATCCTTCCCAATAATTATCCCAGCGACCTTCTATGTAAATAAATACTTTCTGCAATGTCTTAATATTTCCATTGACTACCTTGAACCCATGACCTCTTGTCCTGCTGCCTCTACATACTTCACTTTAAATAATCTTATTATATTTACCATCAAATAGCTATGAATTTCCTTTGCTGCATCTCTTCTCAATGCTGAAGAGTCCTATCTTATCTAGTTATTTATTTTAGCTTGTCCATGTTAAGTTGGTATTAGCCTAGTTAGTCCCACCTGGGCATCTTTATTGCATTTTGCAACACAAATTCTACCCAGTATTTTATGTTCTAGGTGAAGTTTGAGAGCTGTAGTTTCACCATGCCTTCTGAGCATTAGCATGTCATGTTTGCCGTATTTAGGAACAAGACAGGAGGAACAAGACAACTACTACTATCCCTAAAACCTATTAAGTTCCTCTTGGCAAGTTGTATCCCATACAAGGAGGTCAATATAACTCTTGCTTTTATATCCTAAGCGCTTTATGTTGAAATTTTAGCTCAGGTGCATTATCTTATCAAGCTCTCTTCACAAGATTTTGGTTCCTGCTTCTGATTCCAGTTTTTCCCTCGTTTGGTATCATTTGCAAATTTAACTGCCTTATGCCGAATTTGCAAATCCAGGTCATTTATATACCGGTAAACCTCTATTTACGACAGGGTTGCGTTCCTGAAAAACTGTACTATATAGAAACGTCCTAAATCGAAATGCGATTTCCCATGCAGTCCCATTGGATAACCAGAGATGCGTTCTTTTCATAACATGTTTGGACCTTAAACCCACTAAATAACACACAAAACCACACAACATAACACACAAAGGCAAGAAGGAGTACTTGGGGTAACTGTAGATATTGTACTTTAATACTGGCAAACTTAGTACACCACTGGCAAACTTTAATACTGGCAGTGTGACAGTGGAAGTGGCACTTGCAGCTTCCCCACTCATCTTGATGTTGTGGAGCCCATAGCGTCTTTTAAACCTTTTAAACCACCCTCTGCTAGCACTGAAAGGTGGTGCCTTTGAGCCTTCTCCTTCCTGATCATTTAACTCCCTAAACAATGATTTTGCCTTCTCTTGAATAACCAGGGTGTTGAGTGGCATATTACACTGGTTCTGATTCTCAATTCAGACACTCAACATCCTTTCCATGTTTTCCATCACATCACCCCTATGTTTTGCTAATCTGCTTGCACCTGCAGCTGTAACACACCTTGAAGTTGCCAGTAGATTGTCCTTATTCTGTATTATAGTAGCCACCATCGATCTAGCTAGCCCTAAAGCCCTCCCGACGTCCATACCTTTTTCACCAGAATCGATGCGCTTTATCACCTTCAATTTGGTATTTAAAATGATGACTTTGTGGGTCTCTGGCCGCTAGCGATATTGCCGCTACTCATTTCACTTACTGCTGTCTCTTCCCGACTTGCTATAATCATGGTAGAGGCTATAAATTGCTCGAAGTTGCTCAGGAATGTTCGCAAATTACTGTAATACTGGCATGGTGTCGCTTCCAAATCAGCTGGCTTTTAAACAATGATGTGGCGACATACTATTGGCCAGTTCAAAAGCTTGGATTTACCCGCGAATACACTGTGGACTATGCGTATAGACAAAAAGTACGCGCAAAATGCAACCGCGATATTCAAAATATGTACTGCGCATGCGCAAACAAGTTTTTGGTCCTTAAAACAAATCCAAGTGCCGTGTATCGATCAAAAGGTGTTAAAAAATTATGGTCCTTCATTCGAAATGTCCTAAATAGAAGCGTTGTAAATCAAGGCTTATCTGTACTGTGAACAGGGGAAGTCGTAGTTGTCAGAGCCAGAGCCACCCCACTCAGTACTCTTAATCCTATTCATATTGCAAGGCTAATAGTACATGTTATTTCTGTGAATAACTTTCTGCCATTTCAACTAACATACCTTAATTTATGAATCTTCCTGATAATCCTTTATTCTGGTGTGTATGTGTATAATTTCATCAAATGAAAAATACTAATACTGTTTGCTAACACAAAGTACAATATATTTATCATCAATGTCTTTTAGCTACTAAAACAACAAATTATTCAGGCACAAACATATTTATACTGCAGAGGAACTTGCCAAACTCTTATGATATTGTTGAGGGAAAATCTCAGCTGTGTGATTCACATCAAACAAACTCACCTGAAAAGACCCCACAATACAGCCTTTTTCTTCATTGCAAGATAAAAAATGGCTGCATCTAAGGGATCATTATTTCGTTGGAAAGCAGCTTTGGCGACCTATATTTAAAAAAGAAAGATACATCCATTTATTTTACTAAAATTGTTAATGAAGTAATACGTACTCAAGTTCCAGAAGGTTTAGCTATAAAAACCACACAAATAAAATGTTAATTTCACTATTGATGCTTTGTGGAGTCCTGTAGCTCAGTGGTTAGAGTGCTTGTCTCATAAGCAAGAGACCTGGGTTTGATTTCCGGCAGGGCAAAACCTTGGGCAAGTTTCCTTCCTCTGCAAGCCTGATAATAATCCCTCATGAAAAGAAATAATAAAAATTGGTCACTTCAATCCATGACTGTTTGTGAGACATTGTTGTGTGCAATTGGCTGCTGCATTTCGCCCACAAATATACAGTCAATTTACTTTAAAAGCATATTCTGTGAAACGTTTTGAGACGTCCAGAAGACGTGAAAAGCGCTGTATCAAATGCGAGGATTAGTATTATTATTAAATGTACTATACTTTGAAACCTTATGGTCAGACTATGTCAGAAACAATTCCCAGTTCTATCCCTAAACAACTGCAAACCCAAAAGGTTTCAGATCTCTGGACCTTCAGATTTATAAATCCTTTTAAGTAACTCATCTTAGAGTACCGTAAATACCCGCAAAAAGGCACACTTTTTTTCACGTCGGAAGATCTCGAAAGTGGGGGGTGCGCCCTATACGCAGGAACAATAAATTTTGAGCCTCGGAAATACAGTAAACAGGAGGGGCCGGCCGCCCCTCCTGTTTACTGTATTTCCGAGGTGTCAGTTGGGGTTTGGACACTGTGTCCGGCGGGGGTTGGGGGGAGCGGGTGATGGGGCTTCGGCCTCGGCCGCCCGGGCAGCGGCAGCAGCGACGGACTTCAGTGCTGTGCCTGCTGCCTGCCTTCTGCCAAACCCAGTCTGCCTGCCTCCCTCCCTCCCTCCCTCCCTCCCTCTCCTGCCTGCCTGCCTGCCTGCCTGCCTTCCTCTCTCTCTCCGTCCCTCCCTGCCTGCCTGCCTCCCTCTCTCCTTCCCTGCCTCCCTCTCTCCCTCCCTCCCTGCCTGCCTGCCCCCCTCCCTCCCTCCCTGCCTGCCTGCCTTCCTCCCTCCCTCTCTCCCTTCCTGCCTGCCTCCCTCTCTCCCTCCCTGTCTCTCCTGCCTCCATCCCTCCCTCCCTCCCTCCCTGTCTCTCCTGCCTCCCTCCCTTCTGCCGGCAATATCATCGAAAATGCTTCCGGTTTTTTTCACCAAGGTCAAAAGTGGGGGGTGCGCCTTATACGTGGGTATTTACAGTATCTTTCACATAAATCAACTTCTCAAAATACTTGAGATGGTGCTGGACAACAGGCAGGGAGGATAGAGGAGGGCTCGTTATCCATAGGCATAGTTGAAGATATGATCATTAATAATAATTTACATTATGTAGCACCTTTCATGTTAACTCAAAAGTGCTTTACAAAATCTAACTGATAACAAAAACATTTTTCGGAGACAAATAGGACAACTAGTCTGACCCAGTAACATCTGATGAAAAGTAAGATGAGTAGTCAATTGATTTGCAGTAATTTGGTTTTTGACAGGGAATATGCCAGATACAAGCCTCTCTGCTTCTTTGAAAAAAAGGTAAGAATTTAAATTTAAAGAATTTAAAGGTTGAAAACTGATTTTCACTCACAAACATAATCATTTTATAGGGTGAAATCAAATCAGTCAAAAAAAGCCATAAAATTTTCATTTTTTAAAACTGAATTTAAACTGACAATTATGAAAATGGCTTTTCCTTGGCCACAAAACTTCTCAAACTGTGAAAATTTTTTAAAAATACATTTGTGTCTAATTCTCCACTCCAACCCAATTTTCTGTTTTTTTACAGAAAAAATAGATCCCTTAAAAAATACCAAGCTAAAATTAAAAACAGAATGAAAATCAGATTATACATAACACAAAATGTTATTTCGGCAAACTAAGATGTTATGAATACTCATACATTAGTATATTTTCAACACAAACAAAATACAAAAGTAATTATTTCTACTGGTTTAAACTTTAAAGCAAAGTACACAGTACCTTCTCAATGCATTTGCGAAGAGTATTGGTGCTGCGCACCCACCAACCCACTCCCATGGCTCTAAGCTCTGACCAGTGAGGATCTCCTCTCTGTATTGCAGGGATCATGTTTAATAGCTCTTCCTCGGCTTCGGAATGAAAAGCCCAGGCAAAATGACAAGTAGATAAACCTGTGAAAGGAAGAGATGATCAGTATCCCACGTTCATCAATTCAACTCCAATCTTAAGTATTTTCAAACCATTGTTTCAAATCACATTTTTATTCCATACTAATACTGCAGATGATTTTAAACTAAAAATGATCACTATAGAATGACAATAAAAGGTTCACAAAGTTAACAAAACTAAGCACTATTAAGAGTTATAGTGTAAAGCTGAACATGAACTGTTTTGTTTTGTTCACCTTTCAAGGAGCTTTGTAATCAAATTCTATTGTTTGCAACAGAAATGCTAAAGTAGCAAACCAAATACTGTATTATTTTTATAAAATAGAAACTTCTGATGGAAAAGGAAATTTTACAGCAGTACAAATCGTTATTACTTTTCTAAATATCAACAATCTTGGATTTCAGATTCCTTTTGGAATAGGAATTCGCATAATGTCCATTACAAAAATTAATGGATTTCAGCAGAGTTGTTATTTAGCACTGTGATCAATTTACCTTGCCGAAGAAGTTGTGCCCGATATACTGGAGGGAGTGATGTTGAAAGGAATGTATGCAATCGCATGGCTAGGAGAAATCTCAATCCACATTCATCAAGAGTCTCTCCACCTGAACACAGATGGAAAATATGTTAATCTGTATTAGTGAATGAAATAATTTAATCAAAGAAGCATTGTGAAGGATGTATACATCACCTAATGTTGCTAGATTTGACATTTTAAGTAGAGTGGATTGAACATATGCTGCAATGCTCTCGCCCACAAAATATGGTCAATTGACTATACAATATATTTTGTGAAGCACTTTGGACATCTAGAAGATGTGTAAAGCACTATACCAAATGCAAGGATTATTATTATTTTTTCCTAGTTTCTTTAGTTGATAGTAGATTAAGAAGGAGGAAAAAAAGATTCATAAACAAAGTTTCATCCACAAATATACAGTCAATGTTCCTACTCTCCTTCCCCTGACCCCTCTCCCACCTGCTCTGAACCCTACCTGACTGTTCAGCACCTTGGGAAGTCCTCCCGAAGTGAAAGGCAGTATATAAATGTAATTATTGATTGATTGATTGCATATTTTACTAAATATTACTTGCATTTGAAATATAATTTGTCTTTTGCAGTATTGCAAAGACTAATACGATGTACGTTCAATTCAAAGGTTGATAAATGATGATATTCTATAAATATTTATATGAATTGCCCAAGCAGATTAAATATAACTGAAAAGAATGTAAAACGGAATGGTATTGATCCATTTCCATGAAGTAAATACAGTGCAGTCCTATAGCATGTTTAACTGCAACTTGCTAATTTCTGCACTAAAATAATACAAAAAAACTTACAGATCTCCTCAACACCACTTTCTACGCTGCTGTGCACATGCTCTTTGGTTTTGGGTGATATTGGCTGATTACGCAGAAATTGACTTTTTTTAAAAAAAACATAAGAAGCTAAAATGGCCAGTTCCAGGCCACTTGGTTGCTGGTGACATCACTCGCTATTTTTCGCAACAAAGCATTCAGTGGACTTGACAGGGACCAGGGAGTTTGGACATTTTAGCAGCTTAAATGCAATGCAGCTTAAAATTTGCATTTCTTTAAAAGAAACTCACAGCGTAAAAAAAAGTAGCTTACCTTGGGTTCTTTCTCGGCTTTCTCCTATATCTGTGCTGATGGTTGCAACGGTATCGGCTAGTGCCATCAAAAACATTTGCTCCATACTGGTAAGTCCAGGTAGACTGGAATGAAGCAAGTGGCTGGATAGTACTCGAGCATGTTCAGGTCCAAAATAAGTCGGACTGTACTGAGACAGATCAATAACTTTGGGTAAATTGTCATCATCATTGAAAAAAAGACCTAAATCTTCTCGATCAACAGAGTTCTCAAAGAGTTCATCATAGTTGTTTCCCGTTGACTGATATTCATTTTCCTTACTAAAATTAGTTCTTTTGCTAGGTTTTTCAAAGGTGGTATGAGAAGTATCTTCATCAGCAGCTAGAAGTGCACACAGAGGAAGAGGAGGAACAGAATCTATTTCTGTGTAATCAGGATTTTCATTTTTATTAGTGGTTAAGGGATCTCTTGCGGTTCTGCCACTGGCACTTATAGTCAGAGATCTAAGACGCCGCGCATGGCTAGTTTGATTGTCACGAAGAGTAGTTATTTCTCCTGCAATACATTTGACCAAATGAGACAAAATGGCTTTGGCTCGTCTGACCTTGCCCAAATCCATCAACTCCAAAAGCTGCAAAGGATGATACTGAGGCAGAGTAGGGGACAAATTATGAGATGCTTCAAAGAGACCAGAGTCCTCCATCTCAACACTCCAGTTATATGGAGTCTTTTTGCCAGAAAATTTCTGAGCAAGCCCAGTCATCGATCTGGTCAATGTTCTTTTGTACAGGCTAGGATTAGAACCACTGGTGCAACTGTATTTTGCAAGGCTAGCTATTGAAGGAGTGCTACCAATATCAACATCAGTGACTGTTGTGTCCAATTTATCAGGTGGTTGCCACTGTGAATAAACATGCATTTCACAATCCATCCCCACCACAAGAATGCCATCACGCACCCAGGAGAGGGACACAGGCAGTGATAAAGATCCATCTACTGAGGACACCAGGTCCACGCTCCTGAGAAGCACCCATCTTGATTGAGAAACTTCCTTGGCACTGTCCCACAAAGATAATGCGACAAAAGCTGGTGCTTCTTTCTTTCCCTGATCTTGTACTAATCCAGACATTTGTCCATACATTAGAAGCTTTGATCCAATTCCTATAGTTAAGATATGAGATCCATCTTCTTTGGAGACCCAATCTAAGTGAACCAAAGGTTTTGAGTCAAAAGCCACGTGACTGTCATTGATCAAATGCAAATCTTCTTTATTATAAACCACTAAGTTACTGTCTATGCTGATTCTTGGGTCCAACGTCGTACAACTTTGGCTAAAGTCATCCAAGTGGATTGTCTGCTCATGAATCCACTGAGAGCCTCCAGTGGACTCACATTCAAATATTCCAACATGCATGGTGAAGTGCTTACTGGAATGACCATTAACTGGTATAGTCTGTTTGTAAGCTACAGCTAGCCGGCTTGTGTATGAACAGCTTATATCCACTGGCCTCCCAGGGACGCTCACTGCACTGCTATTGTGAAGTCCTTCCGCAATAAGCAGTGGCCATTCTTCCCAGCAATAAGACAGGTTACTGTCTCCAGGGTCCCCTGCTCCAGAAGGTACTGGTTGTGAAGAGGCTTGACAGCGCCAAAATCGAACCTTTCCATCTGAGCAGGAAGTTGCTAAAAGATATGGTGCTAAGCAAGCTGGATGAACTGACGAAGAACTGAGGTGTCCTGTATAATAAAAAAAAAGAAAATGATCACAAAATTTATTTGAGACTGTCAAAAATTCTGACCATCATTTATAGCACACAAGTGGCTGATAAAATCTTAATGGCTAATAAAAATAAGGTACCAGGCTTACTCAACACCAACTATTTAATCGAGTTCCTCAAATGCAGGGTCTTGGTAAAAATATGTGTTCACCATGAAGTCATCATAACTTTCGGGATGCTGAGAAGCATTCAGTAAAGGCTGGAGCCTTCCTTCCTCTAACTGGGTAAGCCACTTCTCTTTTTTTTAACTATAAAACCACCACACTTTCAGGCCCCTGAACTTTGCAAACAATCCAAAGGAAACCCTTCCATTGCAAACTCTGCAGCTCGAAACTGTGAAGGAAAGTGTGTTAGGAAGTCTTCCACACCATAAGCTTAACCTGCACTGTGAGTTTCCTATCATAGAAGAGAGCCCTTAACCCTTTCCTGCATAGTTTTGAAGTGTCTAGTTCAGTCAGTGTCTACTGCAGCCCCGCTAAGTACAGATATGTCAACAATTGGGAAAGAGATCTCTTGCATCTTTCAATCAAAATGTTCAATGTCCCATCTCAAGCTGTGTATATATAATGCTGCACTTTCAGGCTCCCATCAACATGTCCTCAGTGTTTAAGATGGGGAAAAGTACACACAAATTGTCCAGGAACTCTATATTGGTGGTGGTCAGGCCAGTCTAAAACTGTTACCTCAGTAAACTCAATGAATGGAGCTGCTCGAGCTCCTGCCTGTATTAGAGAGGTTTGGTTGATTTCAATGCATCTACAAATAAGGATATGCCATTTTTAGTAGAGAATCGTTTTATACAAACTTACAAATTATACAAACTCTATCTTTAGCAGGACTAATAAGAGAAAAGGTGCTCTCAAATCTAAACAAATCCCATAAAATATTGTAGACTTAAATAAGAAATGGGTACAAATGATTCCTACCTTAATGAAATTTCAGAGTTGCATAGTTTAGTCACTTGCAAAATACAAAAGACACATATGCCACAGTTTGGCCATTAAGTTCAAACTAACCTGCAGATGGGGTACATCTGATAATCTCTACTCCTTCTGGAAGCAGTAATTCTTGACTGTAAACTCTTTCTGATGTAAGAGTCAGTCTACTGGCACTTTGTAAGTTTGCTTTGCAAGCTTGGTATTTTTTAAGAAAAGGAGATGGTGATTTTTCAGGGATGGGGCTATCAGGTTCTGCTGACGGTGTAGGTGAGGTTTCAGGTGTGTTACCTGAGGTTAGAGGTGGGGAGAAAGAGAAACATTTTCATCCATTAATAATGCAGCTAAACTGAACAATTGCATTCCATTATACATGAAGCAGCACCAGACTGTCAGTTAAATTCTGTACTAACACTTACAATTAACACTTTATATGGAATCTCCCCATACACAACATACAAAAAAGATTTGGTCTTGGTACTTGTACCTCTGGAATCATATCCCATGAACTGTTACTCTGTGGAGAAATGGGTCAATGGAGAAAATATGTTTTGCTGTTTGACTGAAATATTTTTGATTCTTTTAATTTTTTTCATTCATTTTAAAAAACAAATTTTCCTCTGTTTCTCTCCTTTTCACTAAAACCCCTATAATGCCACGGAATGATAAAACATTTACTTCTTCATTTTTATTGATGGGAATAGAACCTGTACATATGAGCTATTCATAATATGGTAGGAGTTTGAAATACTCAAATAGTTCTTCCGGGCTTCTGGACTGAATAAAGGAGGGATTCGCATATCATTTTATTGGAACTTCTCTCAATCGAGTTTGTGGGTCAGGGTAAAAGTATGTAAAATTGCACCCCAAGAGGTAAAATAGTTTGAGTACATAATAAGGATGATGATATTTTGTCTGTGGAAAAAAATATTAACCAGATGGACTATATGGCCTTTTCTAAAAGCATGGATTATTTTTGTTCACTTGCCAATTGTTGCTTCTCTTTTGGAGATGTTTGATTCCCTTTCGCTTCTGGAACCAATTGCAGAAGTCACAGAAACGCTGACAAATCTTTCAAAACAAAATCACTGTATAGTGGAAAGGTGCCACAGGACTGGGACTGGAGAAAGGCAGATGTTATTTCTATTTTTAAGAAAGGAAACAAAGTGATGCAGGAAACTACAGGACGTAGGTTTGACATCCATTGTGGGTAAAATTATGGAGACATACATTAAGGATAAAATCATGGAGCAGCTGGACAGAAATAATATCGTAAATGATAGACATGTTGATAGCCAAGATGGGTTCATGAAGGGAAAGTCTTGCCAATCTAATTTACTGGTTTTCCTTGATGGTGTGACAAGGGAGCTTGATAAAGGTAATGCTGTGGAAGTTGTATATCTGAATTTCAGTAAGGCCTCTGATACAGTTCCTTTTCAGAAGCTGGTACTGAAAGTAAAGAAAGCGGGAATATGTGGAGATATATTACAATGGTTACACTATTGGTTGATCGGAAGACACCAGAGTATGGTGGTACAGGAATGTCATCAGACTAGGAAAATGTTACAGTGCAGTTCTGCAAGGTCCTGATTTAGGACCATTTTTAGATTAACATTTTTATAAATTATCTGGAACTAGGTGTCGCAAGCATAGTGGCTAAATTTGCAGATTACACCAAGTTAATTAAGGTGGTAGATTTCAAAGCTGAAAAATGGATAAGCAATTGGTCAACCAGAAGAACCCTAAAGGTTGTGGTTACAGGGAATGTCATCAGATTGGGAAAATGTTACCAGTGGAGTTTCACAAGTATCTGTTTTGGGACCTCTTCTCTTTAATATTTTTATAGATGATCTGGAACTAAGAGTCGCAAGCAGAGTGGCTAAATGTGCAGATTGCACCATGCTAATAAAGGTGGTAGATTGCAAAACTGAACAAGATAGGTTACAGGAAGATTTGAACATACTCTGGAATTAGGTAGATGGGTGGCAGATGAAATTCAATGTGGAGAAATGTAAAGTACTTCACATGGGGACAAAAATTCTGGAAGGAATTATTATTTGAACGGAAGGAAAATAACATGTATGGAAAATGAACAGGACCTTGGGGCCTTGATTGACAATAAATTGAAGCTCTCTCAACAAAGCTCTGTGGCAGTGAGTAAAGCGAACCAGATGTTAGGACGTATCAGAAGATCATTAGCAATCCCAAATAGTGGGGTAATCCTACCTCTGTATAACTTATTACTGTACAACACTTAAATTATATTAAGTGCATAAGGGATATAGTATACAAGTAGTTTGGGACATGTGCATGCAACTGCCAGGAAGATGGAAGGGGAACTAGATGGACCTTGGTATTTTCGTTTAGCAGTTTATGTGTATGTTCTGCTTGAATGGAATTCTTTGTGGACACAAGCAACCCTCACCCAAGCGTGACCCTGGACAGTGAATATTGGTATTTGGCTGCATGGCTTGATCCTGACCTGGATATCCACTCCAGCATGGGTCACAAGACTGGGAAATCTGGCTATTTATTTTTTCATATCAGGTGTGTCGAGGCCAGTTGCAGTCACCCAGGAATAACCTGGCTGATATCGGCTCACAACAAGACAGGAAACTTGAGCCTTCATTAGCAATTCACTGAATATAGTTGGTAAACCATTAGGAGAGCACCTTTTGACATGTATGTTACATTCTTACGGTAGATACTTTAAGAACGTCAGGGCTTTGAATTTACAGTCTAGGTTGACTATCCAAAACAGTGCTAGAGGAACACGGCATCCTTTGGGTGAGACATTAAACCAAAGTGCCACCTACCCGTTCCCGTGGACATTAAAGATCTCAAGGCAAAATTTGAAAAGAAGGGAATTTCTCCCGTTGTCATTCTTTCAAACACTAGAAAATTGTGCAGAATTTATGTAAAGTACAATCTGTCACAAAAATAGGTCTTACCCACAGAGACCTGAACCGATTTCAGGTGTAGATGCCACATGTGCAGGACTGAACAATTATTCTGTTTATGCTCTATTACCACCAAAAAGAATTTCTCTGAAAATCCTTCCTGCAGCTCTCCTGAAAATAAATAAAATTTTCAACAATAGAATAACATGTTGGATATTGTAGTACGTATCGGGTTAATAATTCCTTTCCAAAAAAAATGAAAGTTTGTCACTCAAACCACAATTGGTTATGGGACGCTGCTGTGTGGAATTGGCTGCTGCATTTTGTTTTACAGCATAATTCGTAATGCGCTTTGAGACATCTCAATGTATGATACGTTGCTATATCCAATGCAAGGATTATTATTATTCAGTAATTATTGCAGTATGAGTGCAAAAAATTCATTTGTTTTGAGTTTTTTTCTCCAAACAGGCACACCAGTTGATATTCTACTGCATGGCCATTAATTTATAAATCATTTTATTTATAATATACACAATGTACTTATAAAAATCTGTACAAATTGATATTTTAAGTAAGCATGAAGCAGCTGTACCCTTCATGCTCTGTGTGAAGCTGACTTTCAGCAATGCCAATGTATCACTGTGCTTCCAGCATGCTGCTCACAGGTGCAAATAAAAGCAATGTCATTTTCAAATTTATACAACTTTTACGAAATATCACCAGAGGCTTTAAGAAAAAGATTTGAAGTGAAGAAACCACTTTACTATGCATTTTCTGCTCCATTCATTTTGTTATTTTTTCTCCTGGAACAAACTAAACCAAATGGACAGAATTCTACAAGCAATAGCCACTCTCCAATACCACAATTTCAGAAGAGAGTTTCACATGAAGCGATTCATTCGGTTCATTTGATGACATCTTTCCAGAATAACTATTGTATTGTCCTCCCATTACAGCATCGAGCTGGCTCTTAAATTAGTCCATTGTTGTATTACTCTTCCAGCTGATGTTTGGTCAGCTGGGTGTTTAACTCATGTCTGAAAGAATATCTCGAGATATTATATAGTTTGGGACACAACATGTGATGCAACCACCAGGAAGATGGAAGGCAAATCAGATCAAGCTTCATCTTCTTTTGGCTAGCAAATTTTTATGTTCTTACATAGAATACAGCACAGAAGGAGGCCATCTAAACCATTGGTGTTTGTGCTGGCTCTTTGAAAAGAGCTGTCCAAAGCAATTCCACTCCCCCGCACTCTCCTCATAGCCTTGCAAACCTGTCCTCCACAAATAATTATCTACTTCTCTCTTAAAAGCTGTTATTGAATTGGCTTCCACCACCCTTTCAGGTTATGCATTCCAGACTCAAACAACTTGCCGTGTGAAAATAATTTCTCCTCACGTCTCCTCTGTTTCTTTTAACAACTATTTTAAATCGGTGTTCTTGGATTACTAACCAACTCGCCAATGGAAATAGTTTCTCCTTGTTTGCCCTATTAAATCCCCTGATAATTTAGAAAACTTCTATTAAGTCTCGTCTTAACCTTCTCTGCGCCAAGGAGAATAATCCTAGCTTCCCTAGCCTCTCCTGAAAACTGAAGTTCCTTATTTCTGATACCATCATGGTAAACCTCCTTTGCACACTCTCCAATGCCTTGACATCCTTCCTAAAGTGTACTGCCCAGAATTTAACACAATCCTCCATCTGAAGCCTAAACAGTGTTTTATAAAGTTTCATGATAACTTCCTGAGCTTTGTATTCTATGCTCCTATTTATAAAGTATAGTATCTCATACGCTTTTTATTAGAAACAGTTTTATCTGCCTGTCCTGCCACCTTCAAAGATTTATTTTTATGAACCCCCAGATCTCTCTGTTCCTTCATACCTTTTAAGATTCTACCATCTCACTTATACCGCCTCTCCTCATTCTTCCTCCCAAAATGCATCATTTTGCATTTCTCCACATTAAACTTAATCTGCCACATGTCTGTCCATATTACCATTCTGTCTATGTCCTATTGGGATGTCTGCTGCTGTCCTCCTCATTATTTACAACTTTTCCTAGCTTTGTATCATCTGCAAACATGAAATTGTACCCCCTATACCCAAGTCAAGGTCATTTATATAGATCAAAAACAGCAGTGGTCTCAATACCGATTTCTGGGGGACACCACTGCACATTCCAATCAGAAAAACAACTGTTTTCTGACAGAAACAGAAACTCATCACTCTGTTTAAGAGTATCCAAACCATTAAGTTCCTTGCATGGAAACTCCCGTGACTAGAATGGAATGCACACTCTCCCTGGAGGGATTCATCTGCCTTATCTAATTTTAGAGAGCTCCAAGCTTTGTGACCCCATCTCACCCATCCTTTCCCGACTCCATTCGCTCCCCATCACCCAAAGGATTCAATTTAAGTTCCTGGTCCTCACCTTCGAAGCCCTCCATGGCCTCATCCCACCCTAACTCTGTGATCTCCTTACTCCCTACCAACCTGCCCACTCTCTCCACTCAGCAGGCTCTGGCCTGCTCCATGTCCCCCGACCCACCATTGGCAGGCAAACCTTCAAGCCCCCAACCTATGTAACTCCATCCCGCAGTTCCTCCATCTCACCCCATCCCTAGCCTCCTTCAAGTCCCGCCTCAAGACCCTCCTGTTCGACAGTCCCATTTGCCACCCCAAATCTCCCCCTTTCCCTGCAGCCTCCCCGTCCCCGACCCCAGTTTGGGTCTGAAACAATGACTGTCCAATGCCTTGGGATGTCCTCCTGACGTGAAAGGAGTTATACAAATGTAAATTTTGTTGTTGTTGTATTCGGCAAAGCTGGCATACATCAAGTTTGGGGACCCCAGAGAGTACATTGGAGTGGTGCTGGAGGTTAGTAAAGGTACAGGCTAGTTGTATAATCATTAGCTCGTCATTGAAAGCACTGTGTGGCAATTTTCCTGCTGCCTACTGGTGCTGATTACTTTGGGTGGAAATAAATATTTCCTCTTGTCGGTCTTAAACTACACCATCACAATATTGAACCTGTCACCACTTGCCTTGGCTTCAATTACCCTCTATTCATTTACTCATTTTATATATAGGACACTCTGATAACTCAACCCTGGCTTAACTTGTCACTACTACTGAAGTCATCACACTCAACAACACACTCAATATCTTGGCCACATTTATTTATAATATGCCCTAATCGGCACTTCAGATACCTGGTCACTGAGCCCTTTTCCCTTGGAATAACGAGTTTTCGGGAGTTTACTCTACCTCTATAAGGTTCACTTCTGAGATGGCTAACGAGTCCTAGTTTATCAGGTTGGTCGCAGGAGATAGACCTGCAGTGCTCGGTGAAGATTATTGTGGATTTAAGATTATAGCCCATCTTCTTTATTACTAGGGTCCGTCGATTTGGAAATTTTCCGATTAAATATATCGATGGGCTCATATTGAGATATACCAAAATATCGATATTTTCGGGTTTTTCGTATTGCGCAACTCAAGTGCGTGCGCGTTCCGGGTGTGCACTCATTCCGGATGCGCGCGCATTCGGGGCCTATCTCTTCAGGAGGTAAATATCTTTCTCTCTCTGTGTCTCTCACTCTCTCCATCTCTGTGTCTTTCTGTCTGTGTGTCTCTGTGTCTCCCTCCCTCTCTCCTCTCTCACATTCCCCCCCATCTCTATCTATCTGTATATTATCACATCCACCCCGTCTCTCCCCCACCCCCACCCCCCCGCCGTCCCTCTTTCGCAACCCCCACCCCCATCGTCTCTCTCCCCCACCACCCCCCCAGCCGTCTCTTTCTCCCTCCCACCCCCCCGCCGTCTCTCTCTCCCTCCCCACCCCAGCCGTCTCTCTCCCCCTCCTCCAGCCGTCCCTCTCCCACCCCCCAGCCATCTATCTCCCCCTCTCCCCCCAGCCATCTCTCTCCCCCTCCCCCCAGCCGTCTCTCCCCCTCCCCCCAGCCGTCTCTCTCCCCCTCCCCCCAGCCGTCTCTCTCCCCCTCCCCCCAGCCGTCTCTCTTCCCCTCCCCCCAGCCGTCTCTCTCCCCCTCTCCTCCCCCAGCCATCTCTCTCCCCCTCCCCCCAGCCGTCTCTCTCCCCCCCACACCCCAGCCGTCTCTCCCCCCCCTTGCATACCTGTATATTGTATTCGAGGACTATGAATACAATATGGCGGCTTAGCACCTCGGTCTGTGCATTGTGTATAGAGATGAGCATTCTGGTCTTGTAGTTCAGTGTGCACGCATCCCAATTTTTTACCTCGATATATCGTTTTTTCGATATATCGATATTTTTTAAATGTCTATATCGGCATATCGATCTGAAAATTATATCGGGTTTTAGCGATATATCGATATATCGCTGGACCCTATTTATTACCTACTGACTCTGTGAACATGGTGAGCAATAAATTAATTACTATCCCAGGGAAGTGTTCCGAGGCACTACCCTGCTTGAAAGGTACTTTATAAATGCATTTGTTATTGTTGTTGTATGCCAAGTTTATTGGTTTCTCTATTGTCAGTTCTAGCCTATCAATGAAGTATTTGTTACTTCAATTTGAAACAACACAAGAAAAAAGCGTGTCTTGTAGACAATAAGATGCAAGACAAACAAGAAAAGCACTACCATAAGCATGTTAAAGTAGTTTAGAATTCTTTTGGTTGCTGCAGAAAATTAATTACCTGAAAAATCTAATTCTTGAAATGTAATAGAATCAAGTAAATTGAAGCAAATCTAAAGGTATCCTACCTATGCCATGCCATGAATGGTGGAAGGCATAAAGTCAACATATATAAATAAAGCATATAAAGGCATATTTGACATTTATTCTTATAATTTACAGCACTGTATGCATAATAATCAGGCACTCATTTGTAAATGGCAAATTTATACAGATAAATCCTTTGTACCTGCTTGCTGCTGTGGGCCTGTTTCCTGAGAGGGATTGCTTTTATTATGCTGCATGCCATTGTTTTGATTAACTAGAATGAAATCTTCCTTAAAGACATGAAGCAACTGTGTCTCCTTTCCATACTAAAATAAGAACAATGTCAAGTAAACAATGTCAATGTCAAGCAATTTCAAATGCAGTATCATCAAAAATCCAATTTTAATTAAACGGAAAGGTTTAATTAATGCCCATTATCACATTTCAAAATCAAATAAAAATAAAAATAATTTAACTATTCAAAATGCTACTGATATTGATTAAACTGAATAATGGGATTGAAGGCAGACATTGGTTGGAAAGCACATAGCATTTATGTGTGAGTTCATGAAGGAGAGAGAGAGAGGAGAAAAAGTGCAGAAAGAATGTGAAACATAATGAGAATTAACTGCTTAAATCTTATTTACAGGCACCTTTCCCGACAAGCAAAATTACACTTCAAACTATATGTTTATCTAATATTTTAGTGTCAAAATCCTTCCATGACAAGTGATGAACATGTAATCGCTGGAATATCATCCTGGTGGTATAAAGTTCAAAATGCTCTTTGGGTGCAAGGTCATTTTATTTTCTCTCCCCTACTAAAGACATTCAACTATTTTTTCATTTTTGTGGAGTAATAATAATAATTCCATTTAATATAGCACCTTAAGATGCTATATTAAATGGACATACTGCAAAGTATATTTTCTATTTTGTGGGCAAATTCAGCAGCCAGTTGCACACAGCAATGTCCTGCAAATAGTCATGGAGATAATTACAAATTTTATTTAGGGACTTGCACAAGGAGAAACTCCCAAGCCGACACACGTTGTGCTCCACTGGCAAGAGGTCCTCTTTAATACCTTGCCCAAATGGCCATTATGCATTTGTAATCTTTAACAATGAAACAGATGGGCACTGCAGCAAGCCAAGTGGCATCTTCCAACTTCCAGAGGTGTTCAACTTTCAGCAAGATACCAATCAATAGCATTCCGGGATGCTTGGCCAATTTTCTCATGCTGAAGCCAATTACAACACCCTCAAATTCTGTCCGCTTAAGAACAGACTGACATTTGAACTTGCAGTTTTTTGGTCTGCATGGTTTTGTGCTGTACTAGGCTGTGGAAGGAGGAGGGAAAAAAGTAGAACAATTTTGAAAGGGTATGAATGTGTTATAAATCCATTATTATGCTTCATGGAAACTAAAATGGCAAAACAAAAGCTGCGTTAACATCATACTTTATTAAAGTCATGCTGACGACACAAACTGGGATTTAGATCCTTTACATGCCTGAGAAGTGTCAGAAATCAGTACTATATTGAATACTGGATACCTCAGTTTTGCAGTTACTGCTGGAATGAACAAACAACACAAAAATATTTCAGAGAGTTACAACAGAGGTAGGTAATAAATTACTTACAAGCTCAGTGATGGCATTCAGCTCTATAATACAGCCTGGTCTTGCTGTCGACTGCTGGCTAACAATGTTGAAAACCTCTCCAACAAATCTCTGCAGTGAAATATTAATGAGGGTAAATTGGTATTCAAATATATTACACTAAAACATGCATCAATGCTCCAAACCGAAAGCAAAACTAAATACAACAGAAGCAATATTTGTTACGTATTTATCAGATTTACATCATGCACAAATGACCAGAAATTGGTGGTGTGAGGTGATTTACTTGATAGTAAACTTCAGTAACAGATGTCTACAAGCATCATAGTCTATTTTCTAAAAATGCTTTCTTCCTCTAATTTTGTTCCAGTCTCCGAAAGATAGACTCTTGGGGGACAGTTCCAATTGTTTCTTAATCCTGGTATCCCATGATACTGAGATTACTGTACCAGATTTGAGCCCTTTCTAGCATAGAATACATATAAACACTATACAGCATGGATTAAGACAGTAGAACATCTTCTAATTATTAACTTTTAAAGGACTGTTACATGCTGCAGTTTATAATTTGGCTCATATTTCCACAGTTGCCAAGGCCCAGCTCAAAGAATTGTAAAAAAAAACATTAATGGCCATAGAAGAAATACACTAAAGTTGTCTCACAATTAAAACAGCAATTCACAAGATTAGTTGTGGCTTTAAGAATACCTGACATCTCTGCTCTCCCTTTTTCTTCTATCCCTCAAACTCTTGAAACATAATTACAGAACAACTCCCTGTCAGATATTTATAATAAATAGCACATTTTAATATTCTTCTTTTATAAGTGTTTCTGAGGTCAGGATGAGTTCAGATGTGTTGCTTTTACAGAAAGGATAACTTCATGAATTGCTGAAGGCATAAAACAACGAGCAGATACTGCAGTATTCACTGTTTTTTTAAAAAAGGCAGCAGCAGCAGCAGCACACCAGTTTAAATTTATACCAGTGATGTAAATTCCTGAAAGTTAACTGCAAATGATACCATAATAAATTTGCAATAAGGATATGATAAATCATTTGTACTTGAGTGCAAATAAAGTTTATCAATGAGAGTGCATAAGTGATTTCTAGGAACAGACAAGTGATGTTAACACAAAAATAGTGAGGCAAATCATTAACCTATAAAATAAACAAAAACATTGTAGTATTTTAATCTAGAATTACCAGGATTAGCAATTGCATTGGTGTGCTTATCAATCACAAGTATAATGTACAATAGTGCAACTAATTTATTTCTGAATTCAATTTGTGTGCAAGGAAAAAACATATACAGGTAACTCCCGCTTACCGAACGCCCTGTAAATGAAACTTCACTATAACGAGGGTTACTATTTGTACCCCCCTATGTGCTTAGCGAAGGCTGCGCTCGCTATAAAGAAAGTTTAAGTCTCGCGCGCTTCTTGTCTCCCGGCAGCCTCCGCGACACAAGTGCACATACATACACACACTTACTTCAGTGCCACCTAATCCAAGAAAAAGCGCTGCAGTGTGGGAGGAGCTTAAGCGGTAGGATGCTCTGTCTATCTGTCTCTCCTTCTCTCTGTCTCTCTCTTTCTCAGTCTCTCTCTCTCTCTCTCTCGCTGTCTCAGTCTCCCTCTGTGTGTGTCTTCTCTCTCTTTCTCTGTGTCTTTTCCCCTCTCTCTGTCTGTCTCTTTCTCTCTCTCACTCTCTCTCTCTCTCCGTGTCTCTTTCCCTCTGTCGGTCTGTCTGTCTGTCTGTCTGCCTCTCTCTCTCCCCGTGTCTCTTTCCCTCTCTCTCTCTCTCTCTCTCTCCGTGTCTCTTTCCCTCTCTCTGCCTCTCTCTCTCTGTGTCTCTTTCCCTCTCTCTCTCTCTCTCTCCGTGTCTCTTTCCCTCTCTCTGCCTCTCTCTCTCTGTGTCTCTTTCCCTCTCTCTGTCTCTCTCCGTGTCTCTTTCCCTCTCTCTGTCTCGGTCACGCTCTCTCTCTTTCTCTCTCTCTGTCCCTTTCTGTGTCTCTTTCTCTCTCTCTGTTTGAGTTTCTGGCTGTCACAATCTCACTCACAGTCTCTCTGTCTCTCTCTGTCTCATTCTCTTTAACTCTCTCTCTCTGCCTTCAATAGCAGTGTTACCTACCTTATGCCGTCGCTGATACACTGTAAATGTTAGCGCTAGGCTAGGCGCAAGGCATTACTGTGAACGATTTTTTTCATATACGGAAACACAGTAGGGACCTCCCTCCCGCCCGCTTAACACAATTTTCGTTTAACGAGGAGTTTTGAAGTCCCTAACC
Organism: Hydrolagus colliei; assembly: GCA_035084275.1. Lineage (NCBI taxonomy): Eukaryota > Metazoa > Chordata > Chondrichthyes > Chimaeriformes > Chimaeridae > Hydrolagus > Hydrolagus colliei. The sequence goes on from CM068742.1 coordinate 35,341,438, forward strand.
CTTTCGTTAAGTGGGGGTTACCTGTATATTAAATATCAAAATGAATAGTTATTTATTCAAGCAATGTGAAACATAATTAAGCTTTCACTTACAGAAATTTCTGGATTAGAAAGTTCACTTAAAAGCTTTTTTGCATCAATAACAGCTTGGTATAATCGTAAATAACGCCCATCACTTGCCACAAAACAAGCACTTGGAGAGTTGCAGTACGCACCTATAAAAACAAATATTTGGTCACAACGTGCAGCTGGACACTTATGCCTTCTGGGCTATTTATCCTTCAAAGCAACAAACATATAGTTCTACATTTGTTTTATCTATTCCTATGTGTACATCAACCTGCAAGTGTAGTTTATGATCAAACAGTTTAAATATGAGTGACAATGGGTTTCAACAAGTAGAATTCTTTAAAACATTTTGGGGTGTCAGCTGGGTGTTTGATACAACACTAGCAAATTGCAAGGGGTTGAGGTGGGAAGATGACAGAAGGCATGTTTGAAGAAGAAGGTCTTGAGGCAGAAGCTCCACCATCGTAATCATCATAACATATTCAAGACTCAGATCGACATTTTTAAAAAAAAAAAAGTAGAGGGATTAAGGGATATGGGGATTGGGTGGGTAAATGGAATTTGGTTAGAAGATCAACCATGATCTTCTTAAAAGGCGGGGCAGGCTCGAGGGGCTGAATGGCCTATTCCTGCTCCTACTTCTTATGTTCTTATGTAATAATAATTCTTGCATTTCATATTGTGCCTTATATCATTATTAATTTGTCTCAAAGCACTTCACAGGATACACATTTTGGAGGGATTATTATTAGGCATGTGGAGTAAGGAAACTTGCCCATGGTTTCGCCCTGACCTGCCTGGACTTGAAACACAGATCTCATGCCTGTTAGGTGAGTGCTCCAACCACTAAGCTATAGGACTCCACATAAAACCATACATCCTGACATTGCCTGAAAAGGTTCCTGCTGCTTGTGGATCTAGGACCATTACCTCATTAGGGCTTTGGCTTTCAGGATAACAGGAGCTGAATGTGAAAAATTGATGCTCCCAGTCTTGCCAATAAACCAGGTTGGCTGGAATGTCAGCAGCAGTATATTGGGAGTACTGCTTCAGAGGCTGCTCCAGTTGAGATCAGCTAACTCAGGACAGACTGAAAACATGTTTAACCTAGAGCTACACTGGCTAGAAACTTTACCAATTGAGAAAACGAGAAGTGACTTTGCAAAGCAATATAAACTGTGTAAGAGGAACTTACCAAGGCAGTAACTTGGGATGAGAGTAGGCAGCCAAGCAACATTTGAAAATGCTGAAATGTGAAGAGAATTGATTCGGGCTAGCTCGGACACTCCTCCAGAGTACGACAGTGGGCCCACTGGATCAACTCTCCACAGAATTAGCTCGCTGTATATAGAACTAGAATCTTGGAATGTAGTCAATGAATTGCTTTGTCTCTGGTATCTCGACTGTGAACCATTGATCCTTAAGCAGTCAAAACTCCTGTTTTCGTGCAGACTGTCGCCATCGGGCGTTCGCAGTGCATTGTGATATGACGTTGTCAACAGCAATGGCAGAACTGAATGACAAGCTAAATCATTGAGGTGAAAACGATGACCACAATATCGCGATTTATGAGACACGCTGAGAACAGTTGAAAATGCAGACTCCTCTGCAAAGCTGACAGTCCACTGGTTCAAAGACCCATCTGCATGCTTTGAGATCATGAGCACACTGGGTGTGAAAATGCTCAATTTTAAACTACCAGATGATTTATTCTGGCCAGCAGAGATAAGCATGCCAGACATAGAGTGGTTCAATCCAGCGGGTTTCTGTTTCCCTTGTTCAATAGCTAGGTCTACATTTTTGGTGCAGGCATACATCACTACACTCTTGCTGAGAGAGTTTGCATCTCCAGTTGGGAAAGCAACAGGAATTCTAGAGGCAAATGAAACCTAGAAAACACAATAGTGCAGATTAAAAATTATTCAACAACTCTACTCTTTTGATGAATTTACGGTAGTTTATACTATTGATGGTTCATCTCCATTGAACAAACAAGCTGCACTGCGTTTGTCAAATTTACAATTCACCCTAATGAAAGGAATGCAATGAAGTCCAAGTTTCAGCAACAAGATAATAAAAGTAATCCTTAACAATAATATAATATTAAAATTATTGAAATAACAAGATGGCATAAAACTGTCTTAATTTTAATAATAATACAAATCCTTGCATTTGATATAGCGCTTTTCACGTCTTATCAATGTCTCAAAGCGTTTCACAGAATATTCTGTAAAGTGAATTGGCTGTATATTTTATGGGCGAAATGTGGAAAATAGGCACAGAATTTTGGGGTTTACCACACTCTTCCATTTTATACACTTCATTGCCTTACCGCATACAATACAACAGAAATTACTGACAGTGTTAGAATGACAGTGCTGAGGACAATCTTCTGTTGTGGTTCCCTGAGAAAGAATACATATATTGATGGGATCCAGATCTCCCATTGTATGATGATTTTCTTTAGTAGCAAACCTCCCATTTAGCTATCAGGCTACAGCATACGATACTGACAGAGTAACGATTAGATAAATGTATTTAATTTGAGCCTTAAATACCTCAAATTTCAGTAAAAGGATATTTCAAATTTAAAGGAGTAAAGAAGGGCCAGTCTAAAATGCATTCAAATTCCATTATTGAAATGATCTACAAATAATTAGGGCTCACAAATACTATGAACTGCTTAGCTCGGAAATGACGTTTGCTGTTTGATGACGTCAATTCAGATTCCTTAGTAAATATCTTGCACTCATACAGCAAAACAAAATAAAAACAAAAAGATTAAAATAATGGTGGGTCAAGATATTTGGGAGAAAGAAAAAAAATGGAAATTTCAACACTTCACAGAAGAATTTGTTTCTTGCAAATAGAGGAATTGGCTCATTGGAATGGATTACCAAAGACTGTGATTTATTTCATGTCACAGTGGTGCAAATGCATTGCACACATCTTTATTAATGGGTTCATCAACAAGAAACTGGTAATTCAATCATACACATGTATAATTAATTGTTATTTTACCTGCACCTGTCGAAACATCCCAGGTTGGTATTCATCCAGCCAGTCCACATGCCACACTAATAAAGAACCATCCATAGGATGAATACTGAAAAGCATGTCTGCATTCTTATTCCATTCTGCAAGCAGCACTTCAATTTTATGATCAATCATGGCAGCTGGCAGAGGTGTAAATCCCGACAAAGTCTTTTCGCCAGTATTTTTCTCTGAAAGTACAGGCCTCATAAATCCTTTATGATGCTCATTATTTTCATCATTTTCTGTGGAAAAGAAATAATGAGTTAACACAAATTCCACCTAAAAGCATTCTTGAAACTTAAGTAATATATATGCACACATCCCATTTTAAATTGAGTTTTTAATGCCTGGAAGGCAAATTATTATGGAAAGCTAAAATCTGCTCTATTGAGTTTCTCAACTAAAGAAATATTCTCAACTAAATATGAGGGAGTACTTAGGAAAGGTAGCACCATCTAAATAACCACAAAGCAGCTTGGGAAAACATACAATAATGCAGTTCCAGTTGCAAATAATAATTATAATACAGTATGATATTTAAGTGAACAAGGATATTGATCGTTATTCTGGAAAATTCATTAAAGACCTTTATATTGTGTTTATTTAGTTTGTGAGTGTTCGTGGGATATTTATGTGTCCAATAATGCCTGCTGCATTTGCCCACAAAACAGTTATTCTAGAAGAGCTCAATGGTTACAGCGCTTGCCTCACAAGCAATTCTTGGGTGAAATGTTGGGTACGTTTCCTTACTTGACATGTTCCTACTTACTGCTAGGTAAGCAGTAAGTAGGAACTGGTCATAAGTTGATAGACAAACCACATTTCTGGGGGTAATCATTTATTCCTAGGTAGATTTTAGAATATGTTTTACAAATCCTTCTCCTCCCTAAACCTTATTCGGTAAAAATACTGCCTGTTGCATCACTAGGCCCTACAGACCCAAACATGCTTAGTCTATCAGTGTTAGCTCAGTCCGGAGAGTTGGGCTAAAGCTGGTCTCGGGGATCCTCAGTTAGAGGTGAAAAATCATTTAAGAATTCCACTCCAAGTGCTATCCCAAAGCATCTCCAGATGCAACGGCAAAAGGTGAGGGAAAGGTACAATTCAAATAGGAGGTACTTCAATATGGAGCAGTTCTCCAAGCAGAATGTATGCATACACAGCATAATTCACAGGCAACCATCAATGCTGGATACAGCAGAATGCTGATTTATTAAAATCCCCAAACTGGTATATTGTGGTATACTCAGAATTATATCGCAGAATAGACTGTAATGAATTGATTATATTTTCTGGGCAAAATGCAGCAGTCAATTGTGCACACCAGTGTGTCACAAACAGTCGTTAATTGAGTGAATACTTGGGGAGACCTGTAGCTCAGTACAGTAGTTGGGAGCACTCACCATGCAAGTGAGGGATCTGGGTTTTATTCCCAGCAGGGCAAAACCTTGAGCAAATTTCTTTACTCCACATGCCTAATAATTGCTTGAAAAAATAGATATTAATTTGGTCACTTTAATCCATGAATGTTTGTGGGACACTGCTGTGCGCAATTGGCTGCCACCCACAAATATACTGTCAATATACTTTCCAGTATTTTCTGTGAAGCGCTTTGAGATGCCTGGAAGATGTGGAAAGCGCTATATCAAATGCAAGATTTATTATTATTATACAATAAAAGCCTGTTTATCCGGCACCCTCGGGACCTGGCCAATGTTGGTTAAATGGCATGCTGGATATTCGGGCGGCAAGTAGCCGAAAACCCAACACAAAAAAATTAACTTATTTTAAACATACCATATTAATAATAGACTAAATAATAACAGAATATTGTATGGATACTCACCAATAAAGCAATAAATATTGATTACATATATATTTATAACATAGCACACGATCACAAAGCAAACTTCTACAATGGCGGAAGACATTTTTTCTCTTAAAGCGGTATTGTCAATTTTTCCTCTTTTTTTTCTTTCTCTCCCTCCTTCCCTCTCTCTTTCACACACACACACACACACACAGTCAGTCTGGCATCTCAATGGCTCCAAACCCAAACCCCATCCACTCCTCTCATTTTCCATCTAAATTAATCAACTCACCCCCTCTTTCACTCCACTCCTCTCCCCCACCTCTCCCCCTCCCATTTCTCTCTCTTTCTACCCCCCTCTTTTCCTCTCTTTCCTCCCAACCCTCTCTCTCCCTGCCTCTCTCTCCTACTCCCACACCACCCCCAGAGAGAAGGAGAGATAGAAAAAGAAAAAGTGGGAGACAGAAAAAGGAGAGGAGAGGAAAAACCGACAATGCCCCTTTAAGATGAAAAACCAGAAGTGCCACTACTGGCAGCATTCAAAACTAATCGTACTGTACTCTCATGTGACAATCGATTTATTAAATGTGCCACCGTGATTGTGCCGGATAAGATCCAGTTATTCGAATGGGGATTTTTTTTTTGAGGTGCCGGTTATACAGAAGTTACGGTTGATCGGGTAACGGATAAACGGGCTTTTACTGTATAAAGCTCTTCCTTTCAAGTGAAATACATCCTCTATTCAGGTAAAAAGTCTTGGTTAATACCACGTGCAAGCAGAAACACAGATCTGTTTGATATTAGCTGATGTGTAACATTGTGAAAATAAAGTTGAACAAATTAGTTTTCAGACAGCAGCACAGAACACAGAAGGTATAACTCAAGAATTCTTGCTGCTTTGTTTCAATTGGTTGTTAAATCAGATCCAAATTTTTGTTCAAAATGTGAATTCCCAAAATACCAGAATTCATTTTACGCCTGATAGTAATCCTTCATTGCAAGATTAATAACTACAGATTGTTTATTACAGTTTGTCGTTGAAATGCAAATAGGAGAGTATAGACGCTTCCTTCTGAGGAATGTGGTTGCATCACTTGACTGAGTGTAGTCGGCTGTTGTACAGAATTTTAAATCATCCTAATACACCTCTAAAAATTCTACACATAGTTCACGTTCTTTAAGTGAAATGAATGATATACCTTCATCAGATTTGCTTTCCACTTGTCCAAAATCCTCTGTCCCAGACTCTGGAGATTGTTGCTCTAAGCTTCTACGCAGCTGTTGTAAAAAAACCTCCATGGATAGTGTGAAATGCAGCTCTTTGTTGTTCAACCAATGAACTACAAATGGTCCATTAGCTTCTTCATTCTCACTTAAACTCAATGAAGTGATGGAGGGCAGCAGTGGAATGTCTGCACAATAAGGGAATTTAACAGGTTCAAAGGTTGAGTATCAATATAATGAGTAATACTGATATAATGAGTAATACTGATTTTACCATTTAATTTTCTTTTTTCTCTCTGATGGCTTTGCACAACAAGCAAGGAGAACCTCATTCCAGATTTCTATCATTCTTAAAATTATTGGCTCCACTATTTTTAAATGGTTAACATCCAGAGTTGAAGAATGCTTGGGTAGTGAACAGAAATTACAGTATGCGCACTGCTGTATTTAAATAAAATTTTAAGAACATGAATCATTGCCTACCAGTTGCTGGATTGATACTAGCTGCTATGTGAAAATGACAGAGTGAATTTGCGTGCACAGGTGCATTTCTATGAACTTCGTGCGCATCTTGCTGGTGGGGTAAATACCCAGAGTTTGCAACATGTCCAGATCTCCTTCCTCTTCGAAGTTGTTTGATGTTCAACTAAAAATGCAGAGAAGCCGAAGTTATGAAGAAATACTTGTGCACTATACATGTTAAACAGTTGACTACATTTAGTCAATGTAGTTCTCACATTTATTCAGCAAAGGAGCAGAATATTTACTATTTAATACGTCCTGCAGCTCAATGGTTAGAGCACTCGCCTTACAAGTGAGAGACCTGAGTTTGATTCCCAACAGAGCAAAAGCTTGGGCAAGTTTCCTTGCTCCACACGCCTGATAGTAATCATTAAAAAAATAATAATTTTGTCACTGAATCCATGATTGTTTGTGGAACACTACTGTGCGCAATTGACTGCCGCGTTTTTCAGTCAATTCACATTACAGTATATTCTGTGAAGCTCTCTGAGATGTCTAGAAGACGTGAAATGCACCATATCGAATGCAAGGATTATTATTATTTAAAGGCAAATGCTCTTCCTTGCTCTAAGTTTGCAATTTGTACCTTATCCCGACTGGGAATGTTTCTCTTGAGGTTGTTGGTTAAAATGATTGATTCGGAACACTGGGTGTGGCCTTCTCCAGACAGCAAACTGTCACTTGGAAGTATAGTCTCCGCCCAAATCCGACAAACATTGTCCTTACAGCAGGTCAACAAAACATCGCAGGTAGAACCTCTGCATTGGAAGAGAATACACAACACCTGAATTAATTCACTAATGATGAACATTTTGCTCAAGATATAATCAATGCATATGTAACAAAAATACACCCAAATTCAATAATAACAATAGGAATGTTTATATGATCTCCTAGATATGTGCAACAGTCACTTTAACATTCCTAACAGATTTTAAAGGTAACTTTTCTGCATTTGTACTTTAGTTGTTGCAATTGGCTGCAGCATTTTGCCCATAAAATATACAACAACAGCAACACAATTACATTTATAGAGTGCCTTTCACGTTGGGAGGACATCGCAAGGCACTGATCAATCAGGTTGGGACTCGAGCAAGAGGGGAAGGGTCGGGATAGGGGGAAGGGGGAGGAGAGTAGGAGAGGGGGAAGAGTTAGGAGGGGAGCAGAAGGCCCAATCAAAGCGGAAGGTCTTGAGACCGGCCTTGAAGGAGGAAAGAGAGGAAGTGAGGCGAAGGGATTGCGGGATGGAGTTCCACAGTGTGGGAGCAGAGAGGCTGAAAGCCCAGCTACCGATGGTGGGGCGGTAGGGTGGTGGACGTGGAGCAGGCTGATAGGGAGACAGCAGGTCGGAGAGATAGGCGGGGGCAAGGCCGTGAATAGCCTTGAAGGTGAGGACCAGGATCTTGAATTCGATCCTCTGGGGGATGGGGAGCTAGTGGAGACGGGTGAGGGTGGGAGTGATGTGGTCGTGGAGCCTAGTATGGGAGAGTACATGAGTTGCAGAGTTCTGAATAATCTGCATCTTGTGAAGGGAGGAGCTGGGAAGGCCGACGAGACGAGAGTTCCCGTAATCCAGCCTAGATGTAATGAAGGCATGTATGAGTGTTTTGGCAGCATGGGGAGTGAGGTAGTGTTGGGAGTCTGGCAATGATACGGATGTGGTCAGTTAATGTTTCGGACACCGAGCTGAGGGTCGGGATCAAGGGTGAAGGTGCAGGAGGTGATCAAAGATACAGTCAAAGAGGAGGGTCTTGAGACGGGACTTAGAGCAGGGTCTTGAAGGAGGCATTGGAGGTGACAAAGAAGAGGGACTGCGGGATGGAGTTTCAGAGGGTGGGGACAAAGCAGCTGAAGGTTTGCCCGCCAATGGTGGGGCAGGAGAGGTTGGGGACATGAAGCAGGCTGAGCCCGCTGAGCGGTGGAAGCAGGCAGGTTGGTAGCAGGTTAGCAGGTTGCAGAGGTAAGTGGGGGGGGCAAGGAAGCAAAACAATGAAGGGCTTTGAAGATGAGGACCAGGATCTTGAAATGTATCTTCTGTGTGACGGAAAGCCAGTGGAGTCAGGCAAGGATGAGGGTGATAGGGTCACGTAGCCTAGTTTGTGAGAGGGCACGGGCTGCAGAGTTCTGGATGATCTGCAGCCTAAGGAGGAAAGAGGTGGGCCGATAAGCAGGATGGTTGCATAGTCAAACCTGGATGTTATGAATGTGGGTATGAGCGAACATATTCAATAGTGAAAAGTTTTAAATGTGAGAACTTTAGAAAATTGAAGGTGCTGCTTTCTGGAATCCAACAGGAATTGCTAACTTTTAGATGTAGTTATACTAAGATGAGGCCTTAGTCTAATTACATCTAAAAGTTAGCAATTCTGATATGCAGCACATCCTGAGTTTTACATTGGAGCAATATTTTACACAATGAGCTCAAGTCCTGACACAGGAAGGCTCAAACCTTTCAACAACAACAACAACAACAACAACAACAACAAATTACATTTATAGAGCGCCTTTCATGTCGGGAGGACGTCCCAACTCAAGAGACAACAGTAAATGAGGAAATAAAGTTGGGCATTTTATATACACTTCATGGAGAGATAACATTTCAAAGCAGCCTGATCAGGGGAAAGGGTGCATGGAGAAATGTACATGCTCTACTAATGTGTTGCCAAGTCTTGGAACCAGCATCTCCAGCACACTTGTTTTTTAATAGGAATTCTGCTAACCTTGGCATGTACTTGCTGGTCTTCCGCCAGGAAATTCCTGTTACAGCTCGAGGATGGGCTAAGTATACAAATGAAAAATCGGTGTCTCCTTCCTGTTTGTCCACTGGAATGAAAGGAGTCACCATAGGTGACTGCCAGCTACTGGTATTGTACCACACCTTCACCAGACAATCATCCTGAGAGGAAAACAGATAAGAATTGTGATGACTTGTCAAAAATGCTGCCAATGGTGAATATAAAATATCCACATATTTTTCCACAACAGAACTTGGACCATATGTGATGGCTCATTTGTCACCATTTTGAATTTACTATCTGTATTTAAACATTTAGATGTACTGTACATATTCAGTTAACACACAATGGAAGTCAACCTGTTTAATTATTGAGGTTAACACTGTAATACTAGTTTCATAAAATGTCAGGATGATTCATTGACCCAATGAAAATCATATACATACTGGAAAACTGGATCTCCCAGTATGAAAGCAGGATTCCTACACTGTTAACCTTTCTAATGTGATAGGTAAATTTAAGGGAGTTGGCCATAACCAGCATTGTGCATTAAGGCACGGTGAAATTCCTGATGACAGAATACAATCCGTGTCACATTGCAGACCACAGAATCACTCAACAGTTAAATTCAGAACAAGAATAGCAAATGGAATGCAACTCCTTCATAAGAACCCAATTTGCATGATTATATTTGTTGTCATACAACAAGGCTCACAGATCCCAATCAGTCTTTTACCAAAGTATCCCTGTATATTCATGTAATCTCCTCCCATATCTGGTCAATGACCCACAAGCACTAACAGCTAAACTCAGCCAAAGAAAACATGCAAATTGGGAAACCAGGTGGTATTTTGAAGGAACAAAAAACACTTTTCTTAAATAAAAACTACAGAGCAGACTTTTCAGTGGAACAGAAAGGGCAGAAACCACACTTCCAAAATAAACGTACAACATATTTACTTTGCCACTGTTGCTGTGTTTGAAGTCACCAGCAAGCTGGCAAACTAAATGAGACATTAATGTTGCTGGAAGTGCTTTACTATGAAAATAAATGGTTTGGCCTATGCTTTCAATGCAGCATCAATTGCAAGCAGACAAGGATTTGGGTTGGCAGCAGCTGAATGTATTATTGTTATCACTGGGAAGGTAATGGCGCCCTCTGGAAAATAGTTGACTGTAATATATTTTATTAAGCAATGCACAGATTTTTGATTGCTACAGATTTGTGATATTGCATCACAGGTATAATCTTCCATATTACATACAGTTCAGAATTTGATTTATCTGCATCATGGGTGAACTTTATCCTGTTTAGATATGTGTTATTTGCATTCCAGCTGCGTTATGCATCAACTATGTTGGAAATTGACCAACTCCGCAAAGTTTATTCTCCTCAGGAATATCAATCCTCTGCAAATGTCATCTACAATTTGCTCAGTTTTCTGTGGGGATATGATTTAAGGCAAAGCTTGTATCACAAAGAGAGCTAAAAAATCTATTTTATGGATTTAAAACTACAAAATTACACTAATATAGCGCATTTCATGTTGGAACTATATCACAAGGTGCTGGGATGTAGCGTGTGAAGGGTTTGAAACTGAACTGGGGGTTAGAATCATAATTAGTGAATGGTAGGTGGGGGTGCGTGCGGAGGTGGGAGGGTGGCATGATCAAAGAGGAAAGACTTGAGATGGGCCTTGAAGAAGGCCAGGGAGAGGGCTAAACAAAGGGATTCTGCAACAACAACAAAATTACATTTGTATAGTGCCTTTCATATAAGGAGGACATCCCAAAGTGCTGGACAGTCACTGCTCAGACCCAAGCTGGGGTCGGGATTGGGGAGGGTGGAGGGAAGCGGGATGACCAATGGCATGCAAGAAGAGGAGGGTCTTGAGGCTAGGGAGGCTGGGGAGAGGGCGAGGCGGAGAGATTGCAGGATTAATTCCAAAGGTTGGGGCTGAAGGCTCACCTGCTGATGGTGGGGCAGGGGTCACAGCGATGTCCAGAGCCCGCTGAGCAGAGAGACAGGTTGTAGGGGGTTAGGAGGTCGCAGAAGTAGGGTGGGGCAAGGCATTGGCAGCTTTAAAGGCGAGGACCAGGATCTTGAATTTAATCTTCTGATTGATGGGAAGCCAGTGGAGTCGGGTGATGATGGGGGTAATAAGGTCGCAGAGCTTGGTGTGGGAGAGGACATGGGCTGCAGAATTCTGTAATTAATCTAGGATGGAGTTCTACTCCATGGTAGCAGAAAAGCCAAAGATCCAACCACCAATTGTTGGGGAATATGAAGCACGCCAGAGTTGGGAGGTGGGAGGCTGTGTATAGGGCTTCAAAGGTGAGGACAAATCTTGATCCTCTGAAGGGTGGGGGTCTGAGTGGAACCGAGCAGGAATGTGATTGATTAGTTCTTGGAGCTTTGTACAGGAGAATTCTGAATAATGTACAGCTTGTGGAGGGAAGAGTTGGGAAATCCAGTGAGCTGGGAGTTAGAATGGATGTGACAAATACGTGAATGAGTCTTGGTGGCCTGATGATAGAGGCAATCCCAGTGTTGTGGATTTGGGCAAATTTGTAGAAGTGGTGGAAGGCAGAATAGGTCATTTCAGTCTTTCAATAAGTCAGAACAAGTCTTTCAATAAGTCAGAACAAGTCTTTCAGGTTGGTCCAGCAAGTACTGAATATTGTTCTAAGGGCACACCCAGCTATGATTGACTCCCTTAATTAATCTGTCCCAATTTGATTTTGAAGCAGAGGTGACTAGTAATTTGCACAAACACAATGTTGTACTCAAGGAATATAGTAAGATTCTTGCTATCCACTTTCCCTTCCTCCTCATTGAAAGGAAGGATTATTTGACCCCAACCTGTGTAACTCCCTTCCTTGGGAGTGTCAGGGGACTTCCTCCAGACGTAAAAGTCACTATACAATTGTACTGCTGTTGTTGTTGTTCCTTGCCCTTTCTTAATCAGTCTTTAAGACCCATCTTAAAAGCTATCTCTTCGATCATGCCCAACTCCACTGGCTTCCCATCATATAGAGGATTAAATTCAAGTTCCTGGTCCTCACATTTAAAGCCTCACATGGTCTTACCCCCACCCTACTTCTGTGACCTCCTAAAGCCCTACCAACCTGTTCCTCTGCTCAGCAGGCTCCAGCCTGCTCCGAATCCCCCGCCTCACCATTGGCGGATGAGCCTTCAGCCATTCAACTCCCACCTCTCCCTTCTAAAGCACTCCAAGTCATTACCCTACATGAGGGGCTCTATGTAAAAGCAAGTTGTTGGTGGTTTATTAAAGTTAAGTTTTCTTTCATTTGAACGCACACTAAATCTGGCAATATTAAGTTCCTGTTGGTGGCACTGCTGAGCTATTAACTGGCTCTATTGAAACCAAAATGATTTATAGTTAATGCAAGTACAGCAACCAAATGCAGTCTTATTTTTGACCCACTGAAGGTGCTGCATTTACGTAATTCTGAATCATGAAATCTGCCACAGGCTACATTTGTGGAGTCCTGCAGTTCAGTGGTTAGAGCACTCGCCTTACAAGCGAGAGTCTCGGGTTCAATTCCCAGTAGGTTAGGGTGAAACCTTGAGCAAGTTTATTTACTCCACACACTTGACAATAATCCCTCAGCAGTAATAAATTGGTCATTTCAATCCACGACTGTTTGTGGGACACAAATATATATGCAGTCGATTCACTTTACAGTATACTCTGTGAAGCTCTTTGAAATGTCTAAAAGATGTGAAAATCGCCATATTGAATGCCATATCAAGGATTACTATATTATTTATGAAATAAATATTTAGAGATAAAGGAGTGGGAGAAGGGAGAGGCAAAATACTGAACACTTGCTGTTCAGTTTACTTGATAAATATTCAAAGTGTCTATCCATAGTATAACTCAGATTTGCATTGCAAATTGCCAAAGTATGGTGTTTTTAAATAAATCATTCAACGCTATTTCAGACGTTTCTTGCATTCCTATTTTAGATGTGGTTAAAAGATCTGCCCCGTACAAACAAGCTTTCCTTGAAAACATCAAAAAAGGTCCCAGACTTCAAAATCAAAGGATTACTCAGTCCTGAACCAATACGTCAAATACTTGAGGGACAAATGAACATTTTCTGCTTAGATCCAGTTAAAATCTAATTATTAAACAACAACCTTGGTTGTATTACTTTTAAGATCATGAGTGCTCAAATCTATCCATTTATTTTAATTCATAAAGTTGATGGTTAGTCAAGTCAGAATGATGAGTTTTCAAATTTGTGCTCAGGATTTCATGGGACACCCAAACATCAACTGGTAAAATTATCTTGCTATCCCATCATTAAACTTACAGGATTTAGAGAGAGAGGAAGAGATCAGATGAGTGTCTGACAGATGCGGATACCCATCATGTTTAAAACAGTACCTAAACCAGACAGCGTTGCCTGTACCCTACCTACAGATAGGGTACAAATTCCCATGCTTGGAAATGGAACGCTCATTCTCTACCTGAGGGGACACATTGTGTTTACCTAAGTATTTGGGTGCAGATTACTAACTAACCAGTTAAATTGGCACAACCTGCTTATCCAGTTGGGACCATTCTACCTGAGTAGGCTTTGGATTGTACGGATAAAAGAAGCCGAGGAGGAAGAATCTCTGCTTCCCGTGACAGGCCTAGCAATGAGGCAGGCTGGCTGGTCTGTCATCAACAATGCTCTGGACTACTACACACTAGCCTGGCTCAGGAGATCCCCACTTACCTCCTCCAAGTAGGAAAGAGAGAGAGGGAGATGCACAAGGTTGAAGCATAAGAAAGCTTGACTGACTAGATAGCTTCCAAATCTTGCAGCTTTTTTGTGAAGACATTTTAAGATTTGGTACTGATAAAATAAAAATATATGGTGCTATTTCTGTAGATTTTATGAGCTCCACTACAACAGCAAAATTACATTTATAGCGTGCCTTTCTCGTCAGGAGGACATCCCAAGGTCAATGATTCTTAAAAACTGCTTTAACTGCAATCGGAAGAGAGAAGTGGGAGACAGGCAGGGTAACCAAAGATGGACAGATTTAATGTGACTTTTAGTTTTCAGATTGAAAAAACGCTGACATAGTTGAGTTCAAACTCTATAAAACCAAGGATAATTGAAAGAAAATGCAGCTGTTTGTATCACTCTCAAGCTGTGAAATAACATTGTTAAAATGATCAGCAATACGAATGCCTTTTAAGCTTCTTAAAATCTTCATCATAGCAGTTGCAGTTACAATTTAAAGCAAATGGCAGTAAATCAGGCAGCTCAAGAAAAATGGTACATACCTTTCCTGCTGTAGCAAAGAATTCACCGTCTGGAGAAACCTTTATCAGGTGGATAGGTGATGCAGTTCTGAAAAAGCAGATAAGATTTTTTAGGCAAGCAACCCAAGTATTATAATAGTTAGATGCTAAAGAGTTTCCCACCAAAAAATATGAACGCAATATTTAAATCAATGTGCCTGGAAAACAGATTAGCAAAACATATTTATAGAGTAATAGCAAGAAGAATATAATCAAGCAAAAAACAATGGAACAAAGTATTTGATACCACAACATTTCTCGATAGTAATCAAACTTAAATCTAACGTAACAGCTTCCACATCAGAAACTTTCTCAAAGCTCTTCAATGGCAGTGTTGTAAAGTATCGTGATGATTTATTTTATAGGTGAATTTTAAAGTATGATTCATTTAGTTCTTTCCGATTTGGTAGATTTTTGATGGATTTATTTATGTACATGTGTGGAGAGGGTTTCAATAGCTAATATGGCCTATTTTCAGAAAGGGGAACTGAAAATGTAGAGGAGCTGGTTGGTCCACAGACACATGTCTGCACAGATCTGCTGGTAGCATAACGATTCAGTTCTATTTTCAATCAGTAAATAAGAATCACTATTTTAAAACAATCCATGTCTTCCCTCTAAACCAAGAAGCACTGTAAAATCAATTAAACTTAATTGTTTATATCATACTAGCATAGCATTAAATTTGGCTGCAATGTACTGTAAATTGTTAGCACTGATGCAGAAATGACTTTGTATGCCTCCTTTCCATTTGCATCCAAATAAATAATTACTATTGCAACATAAATACATTTTAACTATGCCTGTGGTTAGTTATTTTAAATGACTTGATAAGATACATCAATTGAGTTCATTATCATATTTTCAAGAGCTTGGAGATATTCTTTTAGAATAAAATGTAATTAGTTGAGCTAAATTCCTATTTCTCTACTAGGAGTGTCCCAGCATCTTGGGATGTCTTCCTGACGTAAAAAGCGCACTATTAATGTCATTTTGTTTGTTGTTGTTTATTAACTGTTCTGATAACTAACTCAAGAATGTCAAGAAAATTTTAAATTTAGAAATTTAGAAAAATAAAAGGGTGAAATCTGTGGTTGATTGGGTCTACTTCCAATTGACTGAATTCTACTAAACCAAAACTGTCAAAAAGTTGGTTTTGTGGTATCATTCCACTAACAATTTGCATCTGCAAATCCTTCTACATCACGAAACACCGATGCATAAATGAATAGCTAATTATGGTTTCCTTTTGCTTTGAAACAAATAATTACTATCGCACCATAAATCAAACAATGATGCCTCCTCACTCCTCTTCTGCTAAAGGCGGCTAGAGCATACATAATAATACTAATCCTTATAGTTGATATAGCACTATTCAAATTTGTAAGTACAACAACAAATTTACATTGATAAGGCGCCTTTCACATTGGGAGGAGTCCCAAGTACAAATTATGAAGGAAAAATTGTTTAAAAATTTTGTGAATTCTTCTTCTAACATTATGCTGATCTTGATTTGTATGTCCCTCAAAAACACATTGATTCTAGTCTGAAGACACATCATGTTAGTACAGTATAAGAGTACGACCAAAAAAAATCCTGCTCCTCAGCCTCCCCAGGTAGCTATAATCTGACTGTGGACATTTCAAAATGGTGCAACAATTTGGGAAGATAGAACCACGATTTAGATTAATAAATGCCCTTGGGAAAATATAAATTCTAACCTAGCCACATATTTGATTGATTGCAGAAAAGCTAATTCTATTTTCTAACGATTACTTTTCCTCATATATGTATGTGATAATGCTGTGTGTCATGTGGTAACCTAAAACCGTTTTGAAAAAGAAGCACAACATTGAAAAACAAATCTCTTACTTAGATTCCCAAATGCATCTCCAGTCACTGATTTCATTTGGATCTGTCTCATCTGCACCCTCCTCTTCATTCGCAGATATTTCTAGATTTGCATTCGACCAGAGCTGTAAAGTGTTGGAACCAGTCAAGAGGCGAATTCCTAAAATATAAGAACATTAGTGATTGCACCAACTCCTTTTCCATTGCATTCTAATCAAAACCAGTGTCATTCAACAACAACAACTTAAATTCATATAGCACCCTTCATGCCAGACGGCGTCTCTGAGCTCTTCACAATAATGGATCCCGGGGCCGAGCCAGGGGGATTGAAAGCACGGTCGAAAAGAAAGGTATTTTGCCAAGACCTGAAAATAGTAAGAGAGAGGGTGAGGCAAAGGGAGTGAGGAAGGGAGTTCCAGAGCCTCGGAGAGTAGTCGCTGAAAGCAAGGCCACCGATGGAGGAGCGGAGGATTCGGGGGACAAGGAAGAGTGAAGACAACGGGTGCTGTCTGAGGAGAGAGGTCAGAAAGGTAGGGGTTGCAGAGGAATGGAGATTTGAAAACACAAGTGAGGATCTTGAAATCGATTCCAGAGCAAAGGTGAAAATTATAATTGTATTTTTATGGCCCAGGACTATATATCCTGCCTCTGTAATGGTAAACTGCAATATTTCAAATCTAACGTTTTTTTTTATTTCTGGGCCCTAACAGGAAAATACGCACATGCTCTGCAAATATGTTCTTCCTCTCAACTTCCGCTTGATCAGTGACGGCCATCTAAGAAACCCATGTCTGAACTTTACATACTGAAATTACATTCTTTACATCAAACATTGTAAGCACAGTCAAAGAGGAAGGTTTTCAGGTGGACTTGAACAAGGGGAGAGAAGGCAAGGTGGACGGATTGAGGGAGAGTGTTACAGTGGTTCGGGGCGCAGTGGCTGAAAGCGCAATCTCCGATGCTTGGATGAAGGATGTGAGCAGGAGATCAGGGCCAGTCGAGCCAGGGCTACTCCGATTATGGAATGAGGAGGTCAGAAAGACAGGAAAGTGCCAGAGATTGAAGGGATAATAATAACAAGAACAATAATAATAATAATAATCCTTGTATTTGATAGTGTTTTTATATGCATTTGATATAACGTCCTCTAGAAGTCTCAAAGCACTTCACAGAATATACTGTAAAGTGAATATTTTTAAACTTTTCT
The DNA here is from genome assembly GCA_035084275.1 of Hydrolagus colliei. Classification (NCBI taxonomy): domain Eukaryota; kingdom Metazoa; phylum Chordata; class Chondrichthyes; order Chimaeriformes; family Chimaeridae; genus Hydrolagus; species Hydrolagus colliei. The sequence continues at coordinate 35,359,221 of CM068742.1, forward strand.
GTGGGCGAAACATGGCAGCCAATTGCGCACAGAAATTGAACACAAGTGTGGGGATCTGAAGTCGATCCGTTCAGTGATGGAGAGCCAAGGAGCCTGGCCAAAACTGCTGAGATGTGGGTATGGAGTTTGGTTTGGATAAGTATATGGGTGGCAGAGTTCTGAATGAGCTGGATCTTTTGAATAGTGGAGTTGGGGAGACGAGTGAAAAGTGCATTGGGAGTAATAATGCACTGTAGTTGGTTAACTGAGCGTTTAAAAAAAGCAAGGACTCAAACTGAATATTATCATTTCATTAAAACTGCACGTTGAAATCGGGTAATGTATGCAACACTGGGGATGAAGCGTATGTGCACAATTGCCTCAGGAATGGCACATGCATGCCTGTGACTAGGGGAAACACCAAACCAAGGTAACAACAATTGTAGATTAAAAACAAGTTAACTTGAGACATTTCTTGGAACACAGAAATTATGAAATAAATGACTAATATAAAACTGATAGCATAATAATATATTTCTTACCTTGCGGATCCCATGCTAAATTTTGTGCCAATGACTGTAATAAAAGTTGGCCACTTTTTTGCCACTGGTAATTTAGCTGCTATGAACAAACAAACGAAAGACATAAATATTCAACCCCCCATTTAAAAGTTCATTGTTAGTTTTGTAATTTGTAAAAAAACATTTTTAAGTTCAATTATTTTTAAATCCTCAGTCCAAATGTTAAAAACGTTAGTATGCCTTTAATGTTGTTGTCACATCTACCTTTTAATCTTAGCTCTTAATAGACTCCCCTCACTAATTATTTCACAAGTTGAATTCCAGTCATGTTATAGATATTACATAGAAACAACATTAAACCATTTCAGCGGCCGCATTATAAGCAAAGTGCTTCAAGGTCGTTGAAGCCCATGTTAGAGGATTTTGTCTCAGACAACATTATTCTAATATGCAATATACAACCTTTAACAACAACAACGACAACAAATTACACTTATAAAGCGCCTTTCACGTCGGGAGGACATCCCAAGGCGCTGCACAGGAGGCGTGTGACCCAAGCTGGGAGGGGAGTGTACGGGGAGGGGTGAAACACGTAGGGGAGGTCAAAAAATTCTGGGTGGAACAAAAGGCATGGTTGAAGAAGAAAGTCTTCAAACCGGCCTTGAAAGAGGAAAGGGAAGAAACGAGACGGAGAGATTGGGGGATGGAATTCCATAGGGTCGAAGCAGAAAAACTGAAGGCCCGGCCTCCGATGGTGGGGGGCTTGGAGCAGGCCAAGTCCTGCTGAACGGAGGGTCCGGGTGGGCTTGTAGGGGGAGAGTAAATTGGTTAAATAGGGCGGGGCAAGGCCATGTAAGGCCTTGAAGGTGAGGACGAGGATCTTGAACTCAATCCTCTGGAGGATGGGGAGCCAGTGGAGACGGGCGAGGGTTGGGGTTATATGGTCGCGGAGGCGGGTGCGGGATAATACACGGGCTGCAGAGTTTTGGATGACCACTGAGGTAATGTACGTGCTCCAGAACATAATTGTTGAGCAGAAGCCTAAAGGCATGAACCGGATGAGACCTCCCAGGGTCACAAAACAAGAGCTCTGTGACAGGTACTCTTGTGGTCCCTTGGCTGACTATGACCTTTTTCTGTGGCAGATCAACCCTTCCACCGATCTAAATTGCTTTTCTTAGATTTGGACTGCAGGCTCAATCTTGAAATATCATAAGTTGGATCTTCATTCCCCGCCCTTCCCAATGATTAGTTTCCATTGTTACATTTCAAGCATTTTGTGTAACCTTCCTGAGAAAAAAGGACATATAGGACATATAGTATGGGTTCCTATCTACAGCTAGGACCGTACTTCAACCTAATTTATAAACTTTATAGCAGATGTTGTACAGACCAAAATGTCTTGAAAGGCATAAAATAACTCATTGATAGAATCAAATATTCTCACTTCCCCAAAAATCCACAGGATACAGATTCAGGATACACATTGAAGCCAAAATGATTTAAGCACAAATAATATTTCCTTATTAAGTATTAAGAAGAAACTTGCCAAGTAGAGAAAAGCACTGATAAACCCCAAGCTGTGTTCATACACAATAAAAAAACACAGAAAGATCATGTGGTTTCACATGATGTCAGTCAACAATGTTTTCATAAAGGATTAGGTCTCGCGATTTCCCACTCCTTTAGATGAGGAGTTTCATCTTAATGTACATGAAGGATAAATGCATGAGAAAGATCTGATGACACTGACGAGAAGAACAAGCTCATGACGACTGATATATTTATAGAGCGATGGTAATGTTAGCAATGCTGCGTATATTTGCCTTTGCCTCCAAGGAAAAAGACTAAGCTTTATTGTGAACGAATATCACTTCTGAAAGACATTATGCTAAGATTACTCCAATTATTGTAATTTAGTTAATATACTGGCAATGCTGTGTACTGTTATGAGATGCATGGATGACATGAAGTGTGCCTAAATGACCATCCCTGCTCTCAATTGTTCCAAATTAAATATGTTGGCTATGCGTAGCATCAGAAGCAAGAATATCCATGCTAAATAGCGTTCATATTCTGCAATTAAGAGCAAATAGATGCTCAGAATTCTATTTCTATTTGGATAAAATAAATTGTCTTGATCATATGTATAGAAATATGTTATTTTGCAACTGTGATTGCATATTATTTTTAGCACCGACTATTTCCTTTGCTGAATTTACTAATTCTATTAACCCCGATCAATCTCATCCAAACGTAGGCAGTCATCATTTGGTAGCTTTTATTAAATATGTTTCTCATTGCTTTCAAAATGGAAGTCTGTGTTGAGCAGATTAAGTCACAAAATAAAATTGAGAAAAATACTACCACTTCTTTCAGACATGACAGTAACATTTGGGTCAAAAACATGAAAATGCAGGAACACAGGACTTGCTGTGAATAAGACAAATTGCAGACACTTACTTTAGAATATTTCACTTTCCGATTTAAGAAGGGCACAGGCTCAAAAATGCAGACTACGTTTCCATAGGATGCTGCGATCTGTGGATGGAAATATAACACTTAAATGACTGTGATAATTAGTTATTGATGGTTATAATCCCACACATACTATTGATTCTTCCAAAAATGACCAAACTGAGATCGGATATCTTAGTGCAGCCGTTGGAAGGTTTACTCAAATTTTCTGGTCAAAGCAGGACAATAAAATAATCCACAGAATTTCCAGAGGACATTATCTGCTGGGAGCTTAGAATGCAACAAACATTCCTTCTGATATAGATGAAAGAGCACATGGTACTAAATAGACACAGCCATTAGCACTGAAGTGATAAATTACAAACACAACCCTGAAGTCAGATTTTTGATTTCACAGACCTGAACAGAAAGCAGCACATTTTATACGATCATTTGCTGTCTTCCTTTTATTAAAATAAAGGATTGAAGAACCGAATTCCATAGATTTACTTGCTTTTCTTTTCTCAATGCAAGCTGATATGAAATGGATCAAAACAAAGACTCAAATGTGACCCCTGCGCACAATTTTAATTTTCATTGAATTTAAAGTGTGTACAACCACAACAACAACAACAGAACTACATTTGTATAGCAGCAGATACTTAAGTTTTGTCCTTCAGATAGGCATCTCTTCCATACAAAAGTAATCTATTTGAACATAGGGTGATGAATTAAAACCCCTCTAAAAACAGCTGTCATCACACCCATCCTGAAAAAATCTGCACTGTACCTATCCCTACTCTCCAGCTATCATCCCATCTACAACCTCCCATTCTTCGATCCTCAACTGTCTTTCCTCCCCCATATCCAAGCAATGACCTGCTCTGCCCTCCCTCACCTCCACAATGTTGCCCGACTCTGCCACTACCTCACCACCCAAGCCGCTGAAACCCTCATTCATGCATTCATCATTTCCCGGCTCGATTATGCTAATGCCCTGCTTGTCGGCCTTCTAAATTCCTCCCTCTACAGGTTGCATATAATCCAGAACTCTGTGGTCCATGTCCATGTCCACTCCAAGCATCGTGACCCTCATCTCCCGCGACTCCATTAGCTCCCCATCACCCAAAAGATTCAATTCAAAATCCTGGTCCTCACATTCAAAGTACTCCACGGCCTTGCCCCACCTTAGACTTGTGACCTCCTAACCCTACCAACCTGCATGTCCCCTCCACTTAACATGCTTCGGGCCTGCTCCAAGTCCTCTAACTCATCCGCCCTATCATTGGCAGGTGAGACTTCAGCTACTTCTGCTCCCAACCTTTGGAACTCCATGCCGCAGTCCATCCACCTCGCCCCCTCCCTAGCCACCTTCAAGTCCCGTCTCAAGACCCTCCTCTTCAATGGTCCCATTGGTCACCCCAAATTCCCACCCTTTCCTTCCACCCTCACTGTTCCCGACCCTAGCTCGGGTCTGAAACAATGCCTGTCTAGCATCTTGGAATGTCCTCCTGATATGAAAGTCGCAATACCAGTGTAATGTTGTTGTTGAATTAGGATCAGTGCGATGCTTTAGAATTATATGCATCAACTGACCATATTAAACAGGATTTAGAAGCAATATGATTAAGGTACAAATCATGAAATGTCAATGCGAATAAGCCGAAATGCCCTACTCTTGCTCACACCAATCACAATTTTAGCCCAATGGTTAGTTTATTTAGTTTAATCACAATAATTCACTATCTTTTCAGCTGTATCCCATTCAGTTTTTGGCTGCATTAAACAGCTTTTTTTAATTGAAAAACTGAAATTTGTTTGATCGCAGGAAAAACAATAGTGAATTTTACTGCATGCATGATCCATTTAAAATCAATACAATGAAGGAGAAAAAGTAAAACTGAGTAAGGAACAGGGGAATAGTCATAGGTGCTATACTTCAGATGAGACTATAAACAAAGGTTGGTCCGTCTGTCTGTTCAGATGGATGATAAAGATCCCACGGCAGTATTCAAAAAGAGAAAAGTTTCTCCTGTTGTCCTGACCAACGATTACCCAAATAAAATCAGTCCATCACTTCCTAGAATGAACCACTTTGACATATCTTCCAGACATGATCGGTATTCAATGTAAATTGTATTAAAATGTACATGGGACATTGCTGTACTCAAATGGGCAGTCACATTTGCTTACAAATATTATCACTACACTTTACATTAAATTATGTGAAGCTCGTTGCAATATTTCAACTTGTCAAGGCATTATGTGCAAGGATAATGTTGAGGAAAGAAATTATAATACTGTAGTCTACTATTTTTCTGAAATGATTCACATCAATCATCAGAGTAAAGCAAGACATATTGAGTGACCAAAAAGGTGTGATAACTACCCTCTTATCTAAAGTAAATATCATAATGGAGTCCAATAGATATCTTGTGCAGTCCTGTAGCTCAGTGGTTAGAGTATTTGCCTTACATGCGAGAGACCTGGGTTTGATTCCTGGCAGGGTGAAACCTTGGGCAAGTTTCCTTACTCCACACAACTAATAATAATCCCTCAAAAAAAATTGGGTCATTTCAATCCATGATTGTTTATGGGACACTGCTGTGCACAATTGGCTGGTGTGTTTCACCCACATGCATACAGTCAATTCACTTTACGGTATATTCTGTGAAGCACTTTGAGACGTCACACTCCATGCTCAGGTCCCGACCCGACTGTTCAGTGCTTTGGGACGTCCTCCTGATATGAAAGGCGCTTTATAAGTGCAATTTTGTTGTTGTTGTTGTTGTCGTCAAGAAAATGTGAAAAGCGCTATATCAAATGCCAGGATAATTATTATTACAAATTTGATTTATACAGCAACCAATCCATGAATTTAATTCTTGAAACCATGCTACCGGCAAACATTACATGTATTGAAAATAACTGAAATATATTTGAATTGCGCAAAATCTAGGGTCAGCAATTAACTGATGTAGGTAGATTGAGTGCCTAGTCCAAACCATGAAGATTTTTTCGTGGAAGTTTGTGTAAGCAGCAAATCTTGTTTCAATTTTTTTTAAATCTCCAAAATACGCTGAATTCATCTCATATGGTGGGGGGTTGGGGAAGAGAAGGAAGATTGGAGAAGTAAATGCATTTCCGTTGTCAGCAAGTTGAAATGGCATAAACCTGAGATTAATCAAAGGTCATGTTAATTTTTAGAACTACTGTATACATAGAAAACTGTATATAATAAGATTGATACCAAAGATAGCATACAGTAAGATAGATCTGATCTTATGGTAGTGTGATTTGCCAACCATCTGCAAATAACTTTAAAGTCATTAGCCTTTGACAGGAAATTTCTTCTCAACTGGAAAGTACTCGGAATGAGCAAGCATGCTCCACTGTGCTCGGTCTAAAGGAGTTTTTTGATTAATTCAGTTAAATGCTTCATGAAGATTTTTTTATAGGTCAAACATTGGCCTATTTATGAAATCTGTCAGCTTCATTACACACGAGGAAATGTGTTGCACAAAGCATGCATTGTGACCTTAAAACATTGAAAAGATCTTGCAATTTGCCTATTTGTGTAGTCCTCCTAGAGGAAATTTTGAGAGAAACAGGGAGGAAAAATACTGAAAATAATTTATGAAAAAGTACAGTAATGAATTTGGGTGACATAAATTGTATAAAACAAAATGAATATTAATGGACACAAACTGAATACACAGACTGTTGCTGTGCAGAAACAGGTCATTTGGACTAACTGATACACAGCAATTTTTATACTTCAATTAAAATGCCAACTATTCAAATCACAAATTCTGAACAAACAAAATTTATTGTAATTAAACACTTGAATTACTTCAATTGGCTGCAAAATCATAGAATCATAGGATGTTTACAGCTAAGGAACCCACTCAGCTCATCAGAAGAGAAGAGCCATTAGCTCTTTCATAAAATTTTTCTCAAAGTGTTTTTCCATTTAACAAGCTGAATTAAACAGTCAATTTCAATGGCAATAATTCCACGTTACCATTAACTGTCTGTGCAAAACCATTTGTACCCCCTATTTTTTCTTGCGATAACCCTCAATTTATCCCCTTATTTTTCGTTACGAACACAAAGATTGAAGCGATGGTCTTTTGTCAAATAGATCAAATAATAATAATAATCCTTGCATTTGATATAGCGCTTTTCACATCTTATCGACGTCTCAAAGCGCTTCACAGAATATACTGTAAAGTGAATTGACTGTATATTTTGTGGGCAAAACGCGGCAGCCAATTGCGCACAGCAGTGTCCCACAAACAGTTGTGGATTGAAATAATAATTTTTTATTATTGTGGTTTGTTTTGGACGGATTATTATTAGGCATGTGGAGTAAGGAAACTTGCCCAAGGTTTCGTCCTGATCTGCCTGAATCAGAACACAGGTCCCACTGAGCTACAGGAGCTCCATTAGATTCTCCTTAACCTCAGCTTCAGCAAAAACTTTTCATATCTTACCATATTAACTCTCATTTCTGACATAACCCTTCATTGTACTTTCATCACTCCATCAATGCTCTTTTCTGTTTGCTGCTCTTATGACTTTAAAGTCATACTAGCAGCAAGCCGATAATGCTAGCCGATAACCCACATTGTTGCGCAGGTGCAGTATTTTGGTTTGTCGCTAGTAGAGTCTAGGGCTTCGGCTTGCAGCTAGTAAAGTCGCGTGACTTTAAGATCGCGCTACCGTTTTTTTCACCTGCTTGGCATCCTCCATTTGGGGAGGGGTCGCTGGACTGTAAACCTCAATCAGTGGGGGAGGGAAGCACAGGAGAGTAGTTTTGATGGTGGGTGCCAATATAATATTCTGTTATTACTTAGTCTGGTGTGTATGGTGTGTGTTAAAAGAACTTAAATTTTTTTGTAGTGGATTTTCGGCCGCGGGCCGCCCTAATATCCGGTAGGCGCTTTAACCAGCATTGGCCAGGTCCCGTGGGTGCCGGATAAACGGACTTCTACTGTAATTTGCTTATAAATTATGGCATCTCCCATCTCCGAGTAGACTTCACACCCAACAATGCTGAAGCCCTCATCCACCTTTTCTCATTTCCTGTCTTGAATTCAATGAATTCCTCACTGGTAATCTGAGCTCCATCTTCACAAAATTTGATTCATAACCCTGCCACCCATATCCTGACCTGTACAATACTCTGCATCCCCATCACCCCAGTATTTGCCAGGCTCTATTGGGTCCCGGTGGCAGGATGGTTTGATTTTTAAGATCGCCACACTCGCTTACAAATGATTTAATTGCCTAGTTACACAGAAAGTACAGTAGTAAAAATTTAAAATCCTGCAACAATAATAATATTAATAGGCTATATTGTAGCTGTATTCTATAGGAAGAGTTGAAAAAAAAATTTTTTTAAACAAGGCTCATTATTTTGTTGCTGGATGTGATGGGGGGAGAAAAGTAATGTTCTACACTCATAAAAGATGCAGCACACAGTCCTGGGAAATCAAGTATATTAAAGTGAAAGGTATTAAAATGTTCACTTGGAGCAACTAGCACTCAATCAAATGCAACAATGTAGTGTAACATTCCCTCTGTTCTGCACTAACCTTATAAGAATAATCTCAGGTGGCACCTGTGGGAAATTTTCATTAACACAATCATATTTGTGGCCTCAGAGTAAAATTCATTGCTGAATTATGGATAGTTGAGTGCAGTGAACTCAGAAACATTTAAAAGTAGGTTGAGAATAGGCCAATTTATTGTACTGGGCCCTTGCAACCAGCTGAGTATTTCCAATCTGGGATGGATTCAACTCAAGGCCATGATGAAAGGTCATGATCATTTACTACTGGTTGACATTGCAAACAAGGACATCATTTTTCAATCAATCTCCAGTTTGCACCAAATCTGAGGCATTGAAATACGATGTTCCAATTAGGTCTATATAAATATTTCATAATGCAACTTAGTCTAATCAATTGAGCTCTTAGATATTTTTTAATGAAAAGCTAATAAATTTATTTTAAAAAAACTATTCCTAAACTACATTTACAAGAAATATTATCCATGTTAGAAGAAACTGCAATGAATAGTATAAACTAACTCCGCCCAGTTAAATATTATTGTATAACTTTTGTGAATGTGCTTTAAGCTTGGGGTTTAAATCTCCTTGCCAGAATCCTGAATAGGAACCTTTTAAATTATGGAAGTATTGTTCCTGACCTGAATATGTCCTATATCAACAATGCAAGTGTCAAAAAAAGAAAAGATATTTAATTCTATATAATCTGAATCTATCACTGCAATAGGCACATTAATTCAATTAATTTAAAAAAATACATGGGAAATGAAAATATTTTACATCAGTCAATCAAAGAAATTACTCCATTGAAGGAGCCTGTTTGGCCTTCAATGATGCTAGTTCATCCACTGGAGCTCACTTCTCTAATCGCGATGCCTGTTTTTCCCAATTCCCTTTAAGTTATTATGTCATTATTAACTATGTACATTCTTCAACAACAACAAAATGACACTTGTATAGTGCCTTTCACGTCAGGAAAGCTGGGGTCAGGGTGGGGAGGGAGGAGGGAAAGGGAGGGGATTTGGGGTGCCCGATGGGACAGTTGAAAAGAAGGGTATTGAGGCAGTACTTGAATGAGGCCAGGGTGAGGGCATGGAGGAGGGACTACGGGATGGAATTCCACAGGTTGGGGGCAGAGTGGTTGAAGGCTCGCCAGCCAATGGTGGGTCGGGAGACGTGGACAAGGCTGGAGCCTGCTGAGTGGAGGGTCGGGCAGGTTAGGTAGGGTGTTAGGAGGTCGCAGATGCAGGGTAGGGCGAGGCCATGCAAGGCTTTGAATGTGAGGACCAGGATCTTGAATTGGATCCTCTGGGTGATGGGGAGCCAATGGAGTCTGGTGAGGATGGGGAGATGGGGTCACAATGCTTGGACCCCATTGTGACATGGACATGGGGTCCAAGCAGGACATGGACCGCAGAGTTCTGGATTATCTGCAATCTATGGAGGGAGGAATTGGGAAGGCCGGGCCTGGCGTAGTAGAGCCTGGATGTGATGAAGGCATAAATGAGGCCTTGCGGTTGAGGTAATGGTGGAATCGGGCAATATTGTAGAGGTGAAGGCAGAGGAAGTAATTGCTTGGATGTGGTGGGAGGTAAGGCAGTTGAGGATCGAACAAGACACCTAGGTTCCTGACTGGCTAGGTGAGGTTGAATGTGCATTCTTAACTTTCTCAATTACATCACAGCTAGTTACTTTGTTGCTTAATAGCTTGAAAGAGATTTTCTCATTCCAAACAGAATGTCATCAGTTACAAAGCATTGATCCCAAATGAATAGATCTGTAATTAATATCAGATTGTATCGTACTTAGACATACTTAGAGACAATTTTAAAATATTAAGATGACAACCAAGGCCATTTTATCCTCACTCTTGTAACAAATGCAAAGTGAATATCAGAATTTTACAACAGAGACTGATGCAACAAGTTGGGCTTTCATAAATATATGTGGATGTAAGGCAAACATATATAAATTAGAGGATAATGAATTCATAACATCTCTATTGTGACAAAGTAATTTTTCATGCATTTAGACATTTTACCGTGAGAAGCAACCCCATAACAGAGAAGTGAAAGCATTCCAAACTAGAAATCATGTTCCACAAGCAGATGACTCCGGAAACTCAAAATGACTGATTGTAGGAAGGAAATGGAGAAAGGAATCCAATTTGATTTCCTATGGATGGGATGATATTGTGCTGTTCAAGAGATATGTCCATATCCAAGAGATATTCTTCAACATCTGCAAAATCCCTCTTGCTGACACCATCCCTCTTGGTGACATGGGGTCAACTTCTACATGTATGGCAATTGACAGCCAACTCTATCGCTTTGCCTCAACCCTCGAATCAAGGACCACTGCTGTCCTAACAGAATATCTGTTAGACATCAACTCCTGGAAGAGAGTTAACTTTCTACATTTGAATATCACCAAGACTGAGTCCCTCCCAATTAGGTCCCGCCAGTGCCTCCACACCTCAGGCGTGGTCAGCATCACCATCAAGGGATGCACAATCCACCTCGCTGAGCCAGTCCGGAAGCTAAATGTTTTGTTCGACCCTCAACTATCTTTTCTACCCCACATCCGTACCACGACCACTTCTGCCTTCCCCCACCTCCAAAACATCACCCGGTTCCACCATTGCCTCTCTCCTCAGGCCGCTGAAACGCTCATTCTCGCATTCATAGCATCTAGGCTTGACTATACTAACCTCATGCTTGCCGGCCTACCTAATTCTCGCCTTCAAGGCCCTCTGCTGACTCTCTTCCATGTGCCCCGCTTGGCCCAGCCTCTTTGCCCCACACTTTGGAACTCCATCCAACATTTCCTTCACCTCACTCCCTCCCTTGCCTCCTTCAAGGCACTTCTCACAACCATCTTCTTTGGTAGCGCCTTGAATCCTCCCACTCGAGTCCAAATAATGATCCTTACATTTGATCCCTGCCTGTCTAGCACCTTGGGACATGCAAAGCACAATACAAAACTAATTTTGTATTGTATTCTACATCAACTAACAGCAGTTCTTGTTTGAGAATAGCTCCCAAATGTGGGGCAGGTCAAAAGAACGTACAATTTCTAAAGCAACAAAAAATGTTCAGGACTGAAACGACTATTGAACTTATAACTACACAATTGTGCTGGTTATCATTGGTAGCAGAAAATCAATTCACAGCTAAAATAGTAACAAATTGCTATATTAGACAAAAGTACTGTAACTGATATGAGATGGTTGTGTTGGGCAGCCTGATGCTCTCTGAGGTCATAACAAGATGAATAACTGGTGAACATTGTGGTCATATAGGAAAACAGCTTAAAATTCTGAATTCAAAATTGCAATTGATAGGTTGAACTCTGTGCCACTCAACTGAGGATACCGTATTAAGACTGCTAAGCAGGTACCTCAGTCAGTGGGGATTAAGCCATTTTGGCCATAGCAATAATAATCCTTGCATTTGATATAGAACCTTGCCACATTGTGGAGACATCTCAAACGCTTCACAGAACATATTGTAAAGTGAATTGGCTGTATATTTTGTGGACGACACATGCCTTAATCTAACGTAGTCAACCATTGTCTTTTTCCGAATTTGGAAGGTGCTCGAAGATTTATTCTGCCCAGCTTTGGTCTATTTGGTCCAGCTTTGGTCTCGCCCACAACTATTCACGCATATTCAGTGAAGCATTTTGAGATGTCTAGAAGACATGAAAAGTGCCTTATCAAATGCAAGAATTATTATTATTGTGCAGTATGGGTTTCCTTATCTAAGAGGGAATATACAATGTACATTTACTAGGTTGGTTCCTGGGATGAGAGGGTTGACCTACGATTAGAGGTTGAGTAAACTAGGCCTATAGTCTCCAGGATATAGAAGAATTAGAGGTGAACCTATCAGATTCTTAAGGGTCTTGCTCAGGTAGATATTGTGAGACTGTTTCCCTTGGTTGGAGAATCTAAAACTAGGCATCATAGTCTCAGGATTAAAAGTCAGCCTTCAAAAACATTTATTCACTCAGAGGGTGGTGAATTTATGGAATTTTCTACCCCCGAAGACTTGGATGCTCAGTTGTTGAACATATTCAAGACTGAAACTAATAGATTTTTAAAAGCTAAGGGGATTAAAGAATATTGGGATAGGACAGGTAAGTGGAATTAGTTTAGAAGATCAACCTTGATCAACCTTGATCTTATTAAATGGCGGGGCAGGCTTGAAGGGCCAAATGGCCTACTCCTGCTCCTATTTATTTTGTTCTTATTAGAAACACAATTTTTTGTATATAATTATGCAGATTGAAAAGTATACTTGTTAACATGCTTTCAGAATAGCAAGGTAACCCCTGCTCTGGTCCCTACCTCTTTTCTCCCCCCTTTCTTCCCTCTTGTCTTCTCCCTCCCCCCTCTGCTCTGGTCCCAACCTTGGGACATTGTTATATTCTGTGAAGCACTTTGAGATGTTGATAAGACGTGGAATGCGCTATATAAATGTGAGGATTATTATTATTATTATCTACAACTTCAATGTGGGAAAATCCCCCAAATTGGCAAAACCTTTATTTTCATGCATTTGATTTGTCTCAGATTTTCACTGTACAGTAGGGTCCGTCGATATGGAAATTTTCCGATTTAGATATATCGATGGGCTCATATCGAGATATACCAAAATATCAATATTTTGGGGGTTTTCGTACTGCGCATGCGCACGGCACGAGGTGCGCGCGCATTCGGAGGTACGCGCGCATTCGGGGCCTATCTCCTCAGGAGGTAAATATCTCTCTCTGTGTCTCTCACACTCACTCTCTCCATCTCTGTGTTTTTCTGTCTGTGTCTCTGTGTCTCTCTCCTCACTCACACCGCCCCCTATCTCTATCTGTCTATCTGTATATTATCACATCCCCCCCGTCTCTCACCTCCGTCTCTCTCCCCCCCCGCGCCGTCTCTCTCCCCCCCCACCCCACCCCGCCATCTCTCTCTCACCCCCCACACACCCCCCCGCCGTCTCTCTCTCACCCCCCCCCCCCCCGCTGTCTCTCTCTTACCCCCCCACCCCCCCCGCTGTCTCTCACTCACCCCCCACCCCCCCCGCCGTCTCTCTCTCACCCCCCACCATCTCTCTCTCACCCCCCACCGTCTCTCTCTCCACCCCCCCCCCCCCCGCCGTCTTTCTCTCACCCCCCCACCCCCCGCCGTCTCTCTCTCACCCCCCCCACCCCCCCGCCGTTTCTCTCACCCCCCCACCCCTTGTATACCTGTATATTGTATTCGAGGACTACGAATACAATATAGCGGCTTGCACCTCGGTCTGTGCATTGTGTATAGAGGTGAGCATTCTGGGTCTTGTAGTTCAGTGTGTGCGCATTCCGATTTTTTCAATATATTGACTTTTTGATATATCGATATTTTTAGAATGTCTATATCGGTGTATCGATATGAAAATTATATTGGATATAACGCCGGACCCTACTGTACAGTATTTACAAATTCTAATCACATATTGCTCAATTGTAAGGTTAGTTTTCATATTTTACAAAGTTTTCCTTCAATATATTTTTAATATTTTTTTCAGTAGTTTTAACACAGTTTATCACATACATAAGGCATAATCTTAAAGATCGTATTTGATTTATTGTACAAAGCAGTTTTCAAAAGCGCTCATTAAAAATTGTTCATGTGTACAAAGATGCAGCTCTTAAGCAAGATTTAACATACTATTATGCTGTTAGTTTTTAAAAAAAAAAAAATCAAGACTGCACAAGTATGGATAAGGTCTCCAAACAGAAATACTCCTCAAATTAACAAGGTTAGTTTGGCTGCAGTTCATCTATCATGGATTCAATTTACCTCACAAATACCTTCCAAAGAATTTGATTTATTGAAGGAGCATCAGAATATTTAGTTGAAGTCAGTTATCTTCTGGTATTCTGAGCTCTTCAAATTGTAGAATTTGTTAAATTTACAGATATGCTGGATTGCATATGCAGTGATCTGAATGCAACATAAATGCCTCTGATATGCAACAACAACAACAAAATAAAATTTCTGGAGCACCTTTCACATCAGTAGGACATCGCATCATGCAACCACGCATGATAGGCACTGTATAAATGTATGTTGTTGTTGACTCTTGCTGGTCTGTGAACCATGCCCAACCTCTACCAAAAGGCCGTCAGCTCAGCAAGTGATTTGAGTCCTGAACTATATGACTGATAGGGGTGCTTAACCCATTGACAGTTAGAAATAATGATACAATGTGCCGTCAGAGGAACATTTATTTAGGTGCCATCAGAGGACAATACCATTACATTCAGGTCACAGTTCTGCATTGCTATAAAATAAGTGCACATTTATGTAAAAAAATAGTGATCCCAGAAGTCTAGTGGTAACTGATTACAGGAAAATTTTAAGTCACAAACTTTACAATTGTAGCATTCAACATCCGCTCATTTGAATGGGAGAACTGTCTGGTAACCAAATAATGTTCAGCTGCATTTCCGAAGGTCACTATAACTAACAATTGCTTCTTTTGACTGGAATCCATTTAAAAGGCTGAGTTTCAGAAAAGAGGGTAATCGGCTGGATACGAACACATTTTATTTTCCATTTCTGTTGCGGAAATTTTTACTGTGAAAGCTAGGCTGAGTCTTGCTGTTTTTAAATAACAGATTAGAAAAGCTGTAAGATCAGTTGTGGAGGAGAAGAGAAAAACTGAATGTCTGACTACAGAGCTCAACAAGCTCACTCAATTTGATAAGGCTGGAGCAGATTGAAAACAAATCAATTGATATGGTTCACATCATACAGCTTCAAATTTAAGAAGCAAACAAAAGGATAATTTTCAAACAGCTTCTGACATGAAAAACGGTCAGCCTAATAATTACAATTGATATGGCACCTTATCGTATCCTTGAGATGTTTCAAGCTGCTCCACAGAATATAGCATAATATGGATTGACTGTATTTGATAAGCGAAATGCGGCAGCCAGTTGCACACAGCAGTGATCCATAAATGGTTGTGGATTCTAACTCTTGCCTGGAAGATGAGCATGCTAACCACTACTCTTCAGGACTCTACAATATTGATGCATGTTACAAATTACCGCGAAGACCATTTAAGTGCTTAAAAACAACATTTTTTTTAAGGCAAGACTACATACCTTTCCCTGCTGCAAGGAGCAATCAACGCATCCGACTTGTATATTTCCATGCTTTGCACCCGGTATAATTTGAAGTCTTTCAAAATCACTGCCTAAAATCACAATATCACATCCTGAAGCGTAAGCCTGCAAAAAAAACCGAAAGAATTGTTAACAAATTCTAACACAAAACATTTTTAAAATAGTTTAAAAATGTTCACAAGCTGATAACCAAGGTTACCAAGCTCTCCATCATTGCATTGATATAAAAATGAATTTGAGGCCTGATATAACAACAACAACAACAACAACAATTTACATTTATAGAGCGCCTTTCACGTCGGGAGGACGTCCCAAGGCGCTGAACAGGAGGCGTGTGACCCGAGCTGGGAGGGGAGTGTTTGGGAAGGGGTGAAACACGAAGGGGAGGTAAAAGAGTTCGGGGTGGAACAAAAGGCACGATCGAAGAGGAAAGTCTTCAAACCGGCCTTGAAAGAGGAAAGGGAAGAGACGAAATGGAGGGATTGAGGGATGGCATTCCATAAGGTGGGAGCGGAGAAACTGAAGGCCCGGCCTCCGATGGTGGGGCGGTTCGGGCGGGGGGCTTGGAGCAGTTTTGGATGGCCTGCAGCCTATGAATGGAGGAACTGGGGAGGCCGACTAGGAGAGAATTTCCGTAGTCCAGCCGTGAGGTGATGTATGCATGCACAAGTGTTTCGGCAGCGCGGGGGGTAAGATAATTACGGAGCCTGGCAATGTTGCGCAGATGGAAATAGGCGGTGCCGGTCAAGGCGCGGATGTGGGGGAGGAAGGAAAGTTTTTGATCGAACATGATGCCGAGGTTCCTGATTGGCTTTGTGAGGTGGAGAGTGCAGCCTTGGATATTGAGGCTGGCAGCGCCCGATGTGCGGAGGCGCTGGCTTGAGCCAATCAGGAGGGCCTCGGTCTTATTCACGTTCAATTGCAAAAAGTTGTCCCTCGTCCACGACTCGATGTCGGACAGACATGCTGTCAGAACATCGATCGTCTGGGGGTTGAGGGATGAGGCAGAAAGGTACAACTGGGTGTCGTCCGCATACATGTGGAAATTTACCCCATGTCTGCGGATGACGTCACCCAGAGGGAGCGTGTAAAGGGTGAAAAGGAGGGGACCGAGGACAGAGCCCTGAGGTACGCCGTGGGAAACTGTGCGGGGGTTTGAAGAAAAACCATTGGAAGAAACAAAATGTAAACGGTGGGTCAAATAAGAATGGAACCACTCAAGGACTGTGCCTTGAAGGTTGAGGTGGGAGGAAAGACGTTGAAGGAGGATGGTGTGATCGACTGTGTCGAACGCAGCAGACAGGTCAAGGAAGACGAGGAGGCAGAGGGAGCCCTGGTCACAGGCGGTTAGGATGTCATTTGTGACCTTGACCAGGGCAGTTTCTGTACTGTGGATAGGGCGGAAACCTGATTGGAGGGGTTCAAGAAGTGAGTGATTTGAAAGGAAAGAGCGGAGCTGGGAGGCAACCACTCTTTCAAGGACCTTGGATAGAAACGGGAGGTTGGAGATGGGTCGATAACTTGATGGTTGCAACGCATCAAGGGAGGGTTTCTTCAGGATAGGGGTGATGGTGGCTGTTTTAAGGGAGGTAGGGACGGTTCCTGAGGAGAGGGAAAGGTTAATGGTGTCAGAAATATATAGTTGTATGTGTGTACAACACAATATTATATTTACTACACTCAGTCTTTACTTGCAGATAATTTTATAAAATGCTGCCTATATACACTGTGCTGTATATGGTTTTAGGGACATGTAGTCGTAAAAGTAAACCAGTTCCAATATTAATTTTCTATTTGTTATATTAAACATTTTCAAATTGTTTTATATTAAAATGTATTGTATTTAACCATATTTTAATGTATTAAAATGTTTGTGAACTTTTTAAAGAAATAGTTTGCATTAAAGTGGGTACAATAAGAAAACATAGATTTTCTGCTATTTTTGGCTATCGTTATTCTGAATCAATACGATATTTAAAGGTTTCTAAACCTACTATGTGTACCATTCTTTCACTATCATTATATGCAAATGCTCAAAGTAAGCAAATACTCAAAACTACCAGAGAAAAAAAATAATGTTCTGTATTTTGGAAATAGTTGGGGTACTGAGCACAACAACCAAATGAGAAGAGTAAAAATAATGAATGTGTGCACCAGCTGGGAGTCTGAGATGAAAAACAGTTGGGAGTCAAACAAGTTTAGCACTGGAAAGTCAGCCTAGTTTACAAGTGCAAGTCCTGCTGTAGGGTTCAAGAGTGAGACTGTGAAGAACTGACCCAAATGAACACTACAGAGTAAAATATTGAATGAGTAATTGGAACAACCACCTAAGGAGCTAAAGAAGAAAAGGTCTCCGTGCAAAATGCGTTGAATAGAAATAGCTCAATGAGAACAGCAGTATCACAGGTGGCCACATGCTGTAACATATAAATTCATTCAAGCTTTGCCAAAAAAAAATCATAAAGAAGATGGGAAACAGATAATAACAGATAATGAAATCTTCCAGGAGAATCATCTACATATAGTGCACGTAATAACTTTTTGGCAAAGTTAACCATAGTCCTGTAACTCAGTGCTTAGAGTGCTCGCCTTACAAACAAGAGACCAGAGTTCAATTCCAGGCGGGGCAAAACATTGGGCTAGTTTCTTTACTCCACACCCCTGATAATAATCCCTCAAAAACCTCATAATATATTGGTCAATTAACTCCTCGACTGTTTGTGGGAAGCTGCTGTGCGTAATTGGCTGCCGTGTTTCACCCACATATACAGTCAATTCACTTTACAGTATATTCTGTGAAGCGTTTGAGACGTTTGGAGGACATGATAAGATCCTATATCAAATGCAAGGATTATTATTATCAAACAAATTGCAAGAATTTTACCAGAATGAGGAAAAACGGAAAACTAAATGACTAATTTAAAGATTTCTTTGAATAAAGTTTATTTAGAGATAACAACAAAAAACATGCATTGATATAGCGTCTTTCACACGAGGAGAATGTCCCAATCTTTCATGGAAAATCTGACTGAGATCCTTCAACAGCAACAAAAAAGTTACATTTGTAGAGCACCTTTCACATCAGGAGGATGTCCCAACAGTCGGGCATCAGGATCTGAGCATGGAGTGAGGGGGGGGGGGGGGGGGGCAGGGTTGAGATGAGGGAGGGCAGTGGTCGGAAGGCGTTAATTCACCAAATAATCAAGTAATTAATTGAGTTATTAATTCTGGATATTCAAAGTTTCTTACTCTGGTTGTTCTCAGGAATAAATTTGAATTTATTACTATGGCACAGGCTTGATTGGCTTTTACATCCACATGTTTGATGGCAACACAGTATTACTGAGCATTGAAACAAGTGAAAAAGCAGAAGCATGGAACAGGAATCTAGACTGCATCCACTATAACTCTGGCCACAGAAATTGATCACAAGACATGACTTTAGGAAGCTATCTTCGACTTGTGCCATAACATTAACACAATTTTCTGGTGCCATGACATTCACACAACTTTCTGATACACGCTGCGACATTTTCTGGATTGGGTAGGCAGATAGGAAGATATTAGACAGAGGATCTACCTGTGAAAATGTTCCTACAAAAATGTTGTGCATACAGCACTACTAAAGGTTTTAACTTGATACCCAGCTTGGTGAAATAAAAATGACTTTGCTGAAGGTTTTTCCAGATAACAGATGTGAAAGTGGACTTCAGCGTTTATTCAGGTTGTTTGTCTGACGTCTGCTGGCTGGGGGTGGGGGGGTGGTAGGGGTGGGAGAGAGAGAAAGACAGTGAAACCATTAAATAATTAAATCAATTCTTTAAAACTTCTTAATTCATAAACAAAAAGGGAACTAATATACAGGTAGACCCGCTTAACGAAGGGGCTAAGGACTTTAAAACCCTTTGTAAAGCGAAAATTTCGTTAAGCGAGTAGTAGCCCGCTACTGTATTTCTGTATTGGAAAAAATCAGTTTAGTTCCCAGTAGGGTCCGTCGATAAGGAAATTTTCCGATTTAGATATATCGATGGGCTCATATCGAGATATACCGAAATATTGATATTTTCGGGGTTTTCATACTGCGCATGCATGCGCAGCACGCGCATTCGGAGTGCGCGCGCATTCCGGGTGCGAGCGCATTCGGGGTCTATCTCCTTAAGAGGTAAATATCTTTCTCTCTCTGTGTTTCTCACTCTCTCCATCTCTGTATTTTCCTGTCTGTGTCTCTGTGTCTCTCTCACATCACCCCCATCTCTATCTATCTCTATATTATCACATCCACCCCGTCTCTCCCCCCACCCCCCGCCGTCTCTCTCCCACCCCGCCCCCCCCGCCGTCACTCTACCCCCACCACCCCCCCCGCCATCCCTCTTCCCCCACCCCCCCCAGCCATCTCTCTCTCCCTCCCCGCCCCGTCTCTCCCCCCTACCTCCCCCCAGCCGTCTCTCTCCCCCACCACCCTCCACCAGCCGTCTCTCTCCCCCCAACCCTCCACCAGCCGTCTCTCTCCCCCCAACCCCCACCCAGCCGTCTCTCCCCACCGCCACCCCACCCAGCCGTCTCTCTCTC
Organism: Hydrolagus colliei; assembly: GCA_035084275.1. Taxonomy (NCBI): domain Eukaryota; kingdom Metazoa; phylum Chordata; class Chondrichthyes; order Chimaeriformes; family Chimaeridae; genus Hydrolagus; species Hydrolagus colliei. Next base: position 35,379,492 of record CM068742.1, read on the forward strand.
CCCCTCACCCCCCCCAGCCGTCTCTCTCCCCCCCCATCCCCCACCCGTCTCTCTACCCCACTCACCCCCCCCCCCAGCCTTCTCTCCCCCCCCCCCACCCCTTGCATACCTGTATTCGAGGACTATGAATACAATATGGCGGCTTTGCACCTCGGTCTGTGCATTGTGTATAGAGATGAGCATTCTGGGTCTTGTAGTTCAGTGTGCGCGCATTCCGATTTTTTCCCTCAATATATCGATTTTTCGATATATCGATATTTTTGAAATGCCTATATCGGCGTATCGATATGAAAATTATATCGGGTTTTAGCGATATATCGCCAGACCCTAGTTTCCAGCAATTCTTAGCACTAACATTTTCGGTGTACAGGTTGAGCATCCAAAATCTGAAGTTCCGGAATCCAGGACGATTGGTGGCAGGGGAGTCCGGAATCCATAAAATATTCCGGAATCCGGACACCCCGTCAAACAGTTTCCACTGCCAGCTGGGCCCGGGCGTTGCAAAAACAAGAGAGGAAGGCTTACTATGTGTTGCAAAGAAGCGAGGACTACAAAGCCTGCAAGGAGAAGAACTGCAAGGTGATGTCCAAAAACCGGAAATATCGCAAACTGGGCCCAGTAGGGAACGGCGATATATCGCTAAAACCCGATATGATTTTCATATCGATATGCCGATATAGACATTTTAAAAATATATCGAAAAACGATATATCGAGGTAAAAAATTGGGATGTGAGCACAATCAACTACAAGACCCAGAATGCTCATCTCTATACACAACGCACAGACCGAGGTGCAAAGCCGCCATCTTGTATTGATAGTCCTCGAATACAATATACAGGTATGCAAGGGGTGGGGGGAGAGAGACAGCTGTGGGTGGGGGGGGGTGAGAGGGAGAGAGTCTGCTGGGAGGGGGTGAGGGGAAGAGAGACGGCTGGGGGGGGGTGAGGGGGAGAGAGACGGCTGGGGGGAGGGGGAGAGAGACGGCTGGGGGGGGAGGGAGAGAGAGACGGCGGGGGGGGGGGGGGGGGGGGGGAGGGAGAAAGAGACGGCTGGTGGGGGGGGGTACGAGAGAGGGACGGCGGGGGGGGGGGAGAGACGAGCTGGATGTGATAATATACAAATAGATAGAGATGGGGGGGGATGTGAGAGATGAGAGAGGGACAGAGACATCGAGAGACACAGACAGAAAAACACAGAGATGGAGAGAGTGAGAGACACAGAGAGAGAAAGATATTTACCTCCTGAGCAAATAGGCCCCGATATTTCGGTATATCTCGACATGAGCCAACCGATATATCCATATCCGGAAAATTCCCATATCGCCGTTCCCTAGGGCCCAGGCATTTCTGCACTCGGGACACGCTTCTAGCGTTCCGAAGTCCGGAAATACCTGAACTTGGGCTCGAGCATTTCTGGACTTCGGACATCGGAAAACTTCGGACATCAGAAATACGTTCCAAAGTCCGGAAAAACATGAAAACCGTCTCGGCCTCGGTCCTGAGGTTGTCAGATTCAGAACGCTCAACCTGTAGTAGTGAAGGCCAGAGCGTGTGTTGCGGGGGCAGCCAGGAGAGACGAGAAGCGCGCGAGATTTAAACATTCGTTATAGCGAACGCAGCCTTTGCTAAGCAGATACGTGGTACAAATATAAACCTTCGTTGACAGAGCGTTTGTAAAGCGGGGTCTACCTGCGTTTAAATTTTGTAACATTCACCCACCCAATGTGAAAGCGCCTCATCAAATACATTGTTATTGTTATAACATATAACATTTTCCTAACTTCAATGAGAACTTTGCCTGAGTACAATATAATACAGTCCTTGATGGAGAGGGACGTATGTATAGAAGCTGGGTAAGACGAATGACTAAATTTTTATCAGCTTCAGTTAGCTTGGAAATTGCACAGCTTTTCATGCCAAAAGGATTGTACCTAGCGTGGCATTCTGTAGTTGACAAAGGACCTGGAGTTGATGAACTTATCTTTGCATTGTTGTGGCACACCCTAAACTCTTCCCCCCTACTGACGAGCAGCATTGGATGACCTTTTAATCATACCAGCACAGATGTTACTGTATATATACACAATGTTGTAGTGTAAATGCCTTGAATCAAATGGCCGCAAATACTTTTTTTTGCTATCTGGGCACTAGTGTTAGTGGCAACTGTTCAAACCTATTTTTAAATGAGTGCAAATAGGTTAGTCTTCTTTGGGAGAAGAATTTTTCGGTCAGCAAACGTAAAAAGGACTTACTTCTGTTTACCCTCTCTGTCCCCATCTTTTTTTTGGACCTCCACCCCACAATCCCTTCATCTTGCTCCCTCCCTTTCCTCCTCAAGCACTGAATCAAGACTCTTCCCTTTCAACCATGCCTTTGGGCCTTCGCCACCTCTCTGCATTACGTCATCCCAACACTGTCCCCCTCTCCCCTGCTCGGGTCCTGACCCTTAACTGTGCCTTGGGATGTGCTTCCAACAGGAAAGGCACTCTACAAATGTAATTTTGTTGTTAAGGGAAGATATACTACGCATTTCAGCAACAACTTGTAATTAGTGTCTTTCACGTATGGAGGGTGAGAGCCAGAGGCGTTTTCAAGACTTCAAACTACTCTGTGCAATTTTCTTAGGGGGGCTGGCACAGACTCGATGGGCCGAATGGCCTCCTTCTGTGCCATAACATTCTATGATTGTAAGTTTAATAAGTGTGCATGCCTGCTCCGCTGGGCTCGGGAGAGCTCTGGTTTTTGCTATATTTAACAAAAGACAAGAGCACATTTCGATGATTTTTGGCATTAATTTGGGGGGGTCCATCGGTGCGTTGCACCGATTGCACTGACGTTAAAAACACCTCTGGTGAGAGCCACAGTTTTCCTATTTTTATATTTGCCCAATATGATCTTGTGTAGGCACTGGACACTGTACAATTGCACAGATCTGCATCTAGCAAGCATGTTAGAACTAACTAAGAATGGAAGGCTTCTGCATTTAGATTGCTGGAAGAGCAAGTTTCTTATTTAAGAGCTTTAACATAATTCCAGAAACCTCTTGTGATTTGCTGGTCCACGTTTATGAAGATCCTGGTGGAGGTCATTTTGAAGAGAAACATCCAAAATAAATATAGTAATCTGGGTAAGAAGTTATTTTGCAAACATTGATCCTACCAAACCTAGATAACCAGACACATGTTCCAAGAAAGCTTGAGGATAAATAATGAAATCTTCCAGGAGAATCATCTACACACACTGCACATTATCTCTTTTAGGCCAAGTTAACCATCAAACATTTCTTACAAGGAAATCTTTTTCTAATTGCATCAATAAAGATGAAATAATTCAATCTCATATTGCTCCAATGGGGTTTAGATAGTCAATTCTAACATACAGTAGGTAATAAAACCATTGTGTGACAGAAAGGATTTTTGGCTTAATGTAGTTTTCTGCTACTGTTATGCACTGTAATTGATGGATTTCAATAGTAAATTGGAAGAGTGATAATAAAGGTTTGAGCAATGCAATTTCTTAGTGCAATCGGAGGTCTATTTCTGAGATGTAAGAAGATGCACATTCCAAAGCAATGAAGAGAAAGTGCTGCAGTGCATCCAATATATGTTACCCAATTCGCTGGAGTTACCCAAACCACTCAATGATGATGATGACAAATTCACAAAATGAGGTAAAGCTGTTTGCTCCAATTGCCTTATCCATCACATTGAGGAATGTTATGGAAAATAATGCTGAAAAGTGTGAGCCACTGCATTTCCTATTTTTACTAAAACACTGGTTAATGATACTGCACTATAATTTGCATCTTCATTTGGCTGAAGACTCAATAAGTTAAGAAACATGACAGATTTGTTTCTGTCACAAACAGCCCCACAACATTTACTATTGCAGAAGTTATAACACTTAAATGGTACTACAAAGGAGACAGCGGTTTTAGACTGAACAATAATGTGTTATGTAATTTTTTTAAAAAGAGCATCACACGAATCTGTGCATTTACAAGTTCTATAGACATGTTAACGGACTAAGGTGATGACTGGCAATAAAATAATGCAATGATATAAATATCCCCATCCAACATTCGTAGGAACCCAACAAATAAAAGGATTTTTAATCCTACAATTTCATATTTCTCCCTCCTCCCATTAGAAACAAATGTATGTACAGTGAAGTTAGCTAGGTGTAATTTGGCTCAGTTGGCAGCATTCTTTGTTTAAGGGTCTGAAAGCTTAAGGGTCTGAAAGGCCCAAATCAGAATATGAGCTCAAATTAATGTTTTACTCATGCCAGAGGCAGAACTGAAGCATTACTCCTTATTTTAGTGTAGAAAGGAATTTGCAGCAATTTATTCCAGACAAGTTATTTGATGGCTCATTGGGTTAATCAATCACCCACACAAGATCCCCAGTGTGTTCCAATTTCAAATGAAACAATAGAAGAGTGGCATTATGCATTCACTGACTTGCAACCCTGGTGCTGTATGTAAACCATCTTTGTTGGGAGCATTAACACTTCACTGCAACAACAACTTGCATTTATATAGCGCCCTCAATGCTGAACGGAGTCTCAGAGCGCTTAACAATTTACATCAATGATCAAGACGAGGACATTGAATGTAACGTGTCTAAATTCATGGATGACCACTAAACTAGGTAGGAGAGTCAGCTGTGAGGATGATGCAAAAAGATTGCAACAGAATATAGATAGGCTAGGGGAGTGGACGAGTAGGTGATCGATGGAATTTAACGTGGGAAAGTGGGAAATTATTCACCTAGGTAGCAAAAATAGAAAAACAAATTATTTTCTAGATGGGCAGAGGTTAGGTAGTGTTAGTGTACAAAGGGATTTGGTTGTCCTTGTACACCAGTCTCAAAAAGTTAGTTTGCAGGTGCAGCAAGCAACTAAAAAGGCAAACGGCATGTTAGCATTAATTGCAAAAGGTTTAAAGTACAAGAGTAGGGAAGTCTTGCTGCAACTGTATAGGGCCTTTGTGAGACCGCACCCAGAGTATTGTGTGCAGTTTTGATCTCCTTATTTAATAAAGGACATACTTGCCTTAGAGGCAGTGCAGCGTAGATTCACTAGGTTAGTTCCTGGGATGAGGGGACTGACCTATGAGGATAGGTTGAATAAACTACGGCTGTATTCTCTAGAGTACAGGAGAATTAGGGGAGATCTTATTGAAACATATAAGATTCTTAAAAGGCTGGATAAAGTAGACAGTGAAGGACTGTTTCCCCTGGTAGGAGAATCTATAACCAGGGGTCATAATCTTAAAATTAAGGGTCAACAGAGTTGAGGAAACATTTCTTCACTCAGAAGGTAGTGAATTTATGGAATTCACTATCCCAGAAGGATGTAGATGCTCAGTCCTTGAACATTTTCAAGGCTGATTTTTAAAAAAAAAAATAGAGGGATTAGGGGATATGGGGATAGGGCAGGTAATTAGGTCAGAAGATCAGTCATGATATCAAATGGCGGGGCAGGCTTGAGGGACCGAATGGCCTACTCCTGCTCCTAATTCTTATGTTCTTATGTTCTTAACAATGGCGGAGTCTGAGGTCGAGCCAATGGGAGAGGGAAGGTGACCCTTGGCTGGTCGAAGAGAAAGGGCTTCAGGCTCAACCTCTCTGTCCCTTCCTCTTCAACATCCACATGCTCTTTCTTGGTGATGCCATCCGCAGACACGGGGTCAACTTCCACATGGATGCGGATGACACCCAATTCTCTCTCTGCCTCTACCCTTCCAGCACGATCTGAAAATAATGCTTTTTTTTTTGCATTAAGTCTACAATAGTTTACCACTCCACTATAAATGTTTTTTTTTAAATGGCATTGGCAGCATAATACTGTAATGCCATAATAACAACTAATTACACATTTTTAAGGTAGAAATAAAATAATCTGTGCCTTAACAGTCTCTATTCGACATTCCAATTCCAAAAAGAAATGATTGTACTTTATTACCAGAAGGACAAACCTGGTAACTACAGACCAGTCAGTCTAACGTCGGTAGTGGGCAAACTTCTAGAGTCCATAATCAGGGACAAGGTAGATCTTCACTTAGAAAGATATAGGCTAATAAAGGACAGTCAACATGGATTTGTTAAAGGCAAATCTTGCCTTACAAATCTGATAGAATTTTTTCATGAGGTAACGGAATGGGTGGATAATGGTAGCGCAGTTGATGTAGTTTACATGGACTTTCAAAAGGCATTTGACAAAGTGCCACATGAGAGACTTATTATGAAATTAAAGGCCCATGGCGTAAAAGGGACAGTGGCAGCGTGGATCCACAACTGGCTGCGAGACAGAAAGCAGAGAGTTGTAGTGAGCGGCTGTTTTTCAGATTGGAGGGAAGTGAGCAGTGGTGTGCCATAGGGATCAGTGTTGGGACCATTGCTGTTTGTAATCTACATCAATGATCTGGACTTGGGTGTACGGAGTACACTTTCCAAGTTTGCAGATGACACTAAGTTAGGGAGAATAGTAAATAGTGAGGAGGATAGTAGCCATCTGCAAGAGGATATAGACAAATTGGTAAAGTGGGCAGACACATGGCAGATGAAGTTTAATGCAGAGAAGTGTGAGGTGATGCATTTTGGGAGAAGAAATGAAGGGAGGCAATATAGGCTAGATAGTACAATTTTAAATGGTGTGAAGGAACAGAGAGACCTGGGGATTTGTGTTAGTGACTCGTTGAAGGTGGCAGGACAGGTAGACAAGGCTGTTAAGAAGGCATATGGGATACTAGGCTTTATAAATAGGGGTATAGAGTACAAAAGTCAGGAAGTGCTGACTAACCTCTATAAGACTTTGGTGAGGCCTCAGCTGGAATACTGTGTTCAATTCTGGTCACCACACTACAGAAAGGATGTGAAGGCATTGGAAAGGGTGCAGCGAAGATTTACTAGGATGGTGCCAGGATTGAGGGACTTCAGCTATGAGGAGAGGCTAGATAGGCTAGGGTTATTCTCTCTGGAGCAGAGAAGATTGAGGGGAGACCTAATAGAGGTTTATAAGATCATGAGGGGTTTCGACAGGGCAAATAGAGAAAAACTATTTCCACTCGTGGGTGAATCTGTGACTCGTGGTCACAGATTTAAAATAGTTTCGAGGCGAAGTAGAGGGGAGCTGAGGAGAATTTTTTTCACTCAGCGAGTTGTTCGAATCTGGAATGCATTGCCTGAAAAGGTGGTGGAGGCTGATTCGATAACAACTTTTAAAAGGGAATTAGATCTTTATTTAGGGAGAACAGGTCTATTAGGCTATGGGGAACGGGCAGGGCAGTGGGATTAAATCGCTCTTTTCAAAGAGCTGGCACAGACTAGATGGGCCGAATGGCCTCCTTTTGTGCCGTAAAATTCTATGAATCTATGAATCTATGAATCTATCATTTACTTTATCTCCAGACCATTCTATCCTCTTCCACTGCCTCTCTTGCTTCAACCATTATGGTTCTGTCCTTGAGTGGTTCAGATCCTACTTTTCATGCCTTGTCCATTTCATTTCCACAAACGGCTTCTCCTCTAGCCCCCATACTAACTTATGTGGCTTTCCTCAGGGCTCTGTCCTGGGTCCCCTCCTCTACAACATCGATATGCTCCCTCTTGGTGACATCAGGATCAACTTCCACATATCTGAAGATGACACCCAACTCTCTTTGCCTCCACCCTCATCTCTAGGACAATTGTTGCCCTGACAGAATGTCTATCAGATAACAAATACTGGATGAAAGCTAACTTTCTCCAGGTGAACTTCAACAAGACCAAGGTCCTCTTGTTTGGCTCCCATCCTCCCGATGTAAAAGGCGCTCTATAAATGTAATTTTGGTGTTGTTGTTGTTGTCGCCTCCCCACCTCGGGCATCACCATCCATCGATGCACTCTCCCCTCACTGAGCCAGTCTGGAACCTCAATGTCTTGTTTGACCCTCAACTATTCTTTCTACCCCACATCCGTGACATGACCCGTTCTGCCTTCCCCCACCTCTGCAACATCGTCTAGCTCAGTCACTGCCTCACAACTCAGGCCACCGAAACCCTAATCCATGCAATCATCACATCTAGGCTTGACTATGCTATCTCCCTGTTTGTCAGCCTTCCCAGCTCTTCCCTCCACAAGCTGCAGATCATCCAAAACTCTACAGCATGTGTCCTCTCCCACACCAGCTCCGTGATCCCATCACTCCCACCCTCGCCTGGCAACCCATCCCCTAGAGCAGCGCAAAATTACTTCCAGTGGGTACAGGTGGTAGTACATTGATTTATTTAGCTCTCTTATTTAGTGTTTTATAGCCTTCCAAATCGTATATTTAATTGTTATTCTTCTCGTTTTGTGTGTGCTAGTTATTTTGTTATATAAGAAAAGCTTGGTCATAAAATGCAAGTGGAATGCGGGGGGTGGTGTGTATGTGGTTGGGTGGGGATACACGATAATGTTGAAAATTAACAAGGGGTACATTACTGAAATAGGTTGCGAACCACTGCCCTAGAAGATAGAGTTCAACATTCAGCAGCTCGCCTTCAATACCTTATATGGCCTTGCTGCTTCCTACCTCTATGACCTGCTAACCCCACAATCAACCTGTCCACTCCATCCGATCAGCAGGCTATGGCTTGCACCATGTCCACCGCCCAGCCTGCTCCACCATCGGTGATTGGGCTTTCAGCCTTTCTGTGACCACCCTTTAGAACTCCATCCTACATTTCCTTCACCTCACTTGCTTGCCTTCTTGAAGGCAGGTCTCAAAACCCTACTATTTGACCACACCTTTCACCAACCTCCTACCCTCCATGATTCCGAGCTCGGGTCCAAAAACCTGATAGTCCAGCTCCTCAGGACGTCCTCCCAATGTGAAAGGCTGTAAATACAGATGTAATTTTGTATTGTATCAGATGATTCATTGGGAGTCTAAGGGAGGAACGATCATAAAATGGCTGTAACTCAACCTTTGTGGGCGGTGAAAGCTAATTCTGAATACAGGACTCCACATACTTCAATGTCAAATTTTCAAACATTTGAAGTTATCTGTTCTTGACACAAGTCCCATGTGAGGATTTTGAGTTCAGAGTCTCAACTGGCACTGTAGTGCAATGCTGGGCGACTGCTGCATTGTTGGAGGTGTCGGCTAACAATGAGAATTTCTCTAATATATACTGCTGTTCTCTCTATTGAAAGACGTTTACAGTCTTCACTTGTGAATGACACGATGCCAAAACTGCACCTATGAGCACACAATGTTCTCAACAAGACTGACATCCTCGAATGTTATCAAGCAAATAAATTAATGAACTGATATCAGCAGACAACAGAAATTAAACCAACACTATGGCTCAGTCGTACACTGATGTATTTACCTAGGGAGGTCCGTGCTGTACTTTAAATGTCAGATTTGCAAACATTTAGTTATCTGTTCTTGGCACAAGGTTGTTTGTGACTGTTGCGTTGTTGGAAGTGTTGGCTGAGAAGTTAAACCAAGGTTTTGACTGCCTGATCAGGCAGACATTAAAGAACACATTACATTATTCAAAAAGAAAAATAAATTAGCCAGTGTCCTGGCCAACAAACCCTCTGATAAAATTGGTAACTTCATGGCTATTCATGGAACATTGGTGTGCACAGATTGATTACCATGTTAACCTACAAATGCACAGTTACTATTCTTGAAGTAATTCCTATGAAGCACCTTGAATGTTTCAGTGATGTGATAAGACAATATCAAAGTTCAACGATCGTTTTTATAACAAGGTTGAGGCAAAATTATTAAAAGGCAAGTTTCAAGTTAGAATTGAGATCTCTGTACCACTAAGATCTTTCCCCATTAACCCTAGCTCTAATCCACATTGACTAATTCGAAGATGAACCAAACAAATGCAAGTCCCAAGTGATGCAAAACATATTTAGCTACATAGCATATGTATGTAGCCCTTCGACCCGCAGCCCCGGCACCATCCCCAGCCCCAAGACCCACAGCCACAGCCACAGACTTGGCTCCAGCCCCAAGACTCACAGCCCCGAGACTCACAGTTACGGCTTCGTAACACACAGCCCCGGCTTCAAGACCAGCTCCGCGACCAACGGCTTCGTGACACACAGCCCCGGCTTCAAGACCAGCCCCGCGACACACAGCCTCGGCTCTAAGACCCACAGCCACGAGACTCACGGCCCTGGTCCCGGCTCCAGCCTCGACGCGGCGACCCATAGCACGGACACACGCAGCCCCGGCGACCGGCCCTAAAACCCACAACCCCAGCCTCGGCCACAGCCCCGGTCAGGCTTCAGACCGCAACGCCTCTGCATCCCCCAGCCGCGGCCTCATATCCCTTGGGATGATGCCGCCCCATTGACCCTCGCTCCTGGTCCCCCGCGTGCGCAATATGGCTGCCGCCATGACCCGAGCTTCCCTCCCCCTATTCAAGCTTTTCCCCCCAACCCACCCTCTCCATTATTCCCTCTCTACCCTTCTTTGTCTTCGCCCTCCTCGTTTACTGTCCCTGCTCGACCCTCCCACCGCTTCCCTTTGTTCCAGTATTGGAATCCTCCGTCGGGCTCACCGTGGCACTCGGCGCTGGCTGTCCAACAGCAGCCACACCAAGTGCCCTGTCCCCCACCATCACCGTCAGCCCCACCGGACACAAACCCGGGGGGTCAACCTCTCCTCCCTTATTCAGATCCCCACCCTCCCCGCCGACCATCCCAGTCCCCCCTCACACCCCTCGGCCAACTGCTTTTTCCGCATCAGCCTCCAAAATGTCCGCTCTGTCTGCAACAAGGCACTGGCCATCAACGATCTCATCCTTGGTGAGAACGTTGACATCATGGGACGGAGACTTGGATCACCCCAGGCGACACTTTCCCCCTTGTTGAAGCCACACCACCCAACTACACATTCCACCATGCTCCTCGACCCAACCGTCGTGGCGGTGGCGTGGCCCTCATCTCAAAGACATCCCTCGCCCTATCCCCCTATTCCTCCGGTTCCTTCCCCTCTTTTGAACATCTCACCCTTTCTCACTCCTCCCACAGTTCTTTCAAAATCCTACTAGTTTATCGCCCCCCCAAACCCTCCCCCACTTTCATTTCAGACTTTTCTTCACTTTTAACTTCCCTTTGTGCCTCCTCTGATCGCCTTATTATTCTTGGCGATTTCAACCTCCATTTCACCCCCTAAACTGGTAGATTACTGTACAAGACTTTGGTTTTATATAAAAAATGGTTATATGGAGAAGTGAAGTAATTTCAATTTGAAGATGGGATTTCTAGCTGTGGATAAACTTCCCAAAGTAACTCAGTTTAATTAATGTTATATAATCCTGTGGATGCTATTTCATTGTTTGACATCATAATCTGTAATTTTGCACCTGAAGTACATCATCTCACCAATTTTTTTTATAAACTTCAAGCTTTGGCTTGTTCACAGCTGGTTTATTTTTCCATTTGTTGCCATTCATTTGTAATTTTAACTGCAAATCTGATCTTCACTTTCTTGCAAAAATATGATGTCGAAATTGTGGCGTTCTTCTTTTCAGTATTGGCTAATGATCAGATTTCAGAAATATCACAAGACATTGCTCAACATTAACACAGAACAACCCCATTATAAAATGGTTGTCTGGCCTTGGATTATAATAATGGCTGATTGTTCAGTCATCAATTGTCATTGAAGTCACTTCCAGCATATTACACACTAGTTTCCCTTGCAATGTCAGGAGTCAGTCATCATTTCTTGCACACTGCACAGGTGTACCATACTTCCAAGTAACTGGGAGTCCACAGGAGACTCATATTCTCAGGGATTTTATTATAGTAATCCTTGCATTTAATATAGCGCTTTTCACGTCCTCTAGACGTCTCAAAGCACTTCACAGAATATACTGTAAAGTAAATTGACTGTATATTTGTGGGTGAAATGCGGTGGTCAATTGCACACAGCAGTGTCCCACAAACAGTCGTGGATTCAATGATCAATTTATTATAGATTTTTTTGGGACGGATTATTATTAAGCGGGTGGAGTAAGGAAACTTGCCCAAGGTTTCGCCCTGACCTGCCTGGATTTGAAACACAGGTCTCACGCTTGTAAGGCAAATGCTCTAAGTTCATAGGGGGACAGCAGGTCAGAGAGGTGTGGGTGTGGCGGCAAGGCTGGAATCGAAACGAGAGAGATGGGGAAGGGTGGGGGTTGAGGCGGAGAGATAGGGAGTCCACAGTGTGGGGGCAGAGAAGCTGAAATGAAACAACAACAAATTATGTTTGCATAGTGGCTTTCATGTCAGGAGGACATCTCAAGGATGACTGAAAAATGACTATATGTACACTTACCGGGTGCATTACACTACCCAAGTTCAAGGTAATTATATATTATAGATCATATAGATTTTTACCATTTGCCTGCAACTCAGACTTGGTGTAAGGCATAGTAAATATTATCCTCTCTCCCTCGCTTCCTTATGCTTTAGTGTAGGGTCCGTCAATATGGAAATTTTCCGATTTAGATATATTGTTGGGCTCATATCGAGATATACCGAAATATTTATATTTTTGGGTTTTTCGTACTGCGCATGCGCGTGCATTCTGGGTGCGCTCGCATTCGGGGCCTATCTCCTCAGGAGGTAAATATCTTTCTCTCTCTGTGTCTCTCACTCTCTCCATCTGTGTTTTTCTGTCTGTATCTCTCTCCTCTCTCACATCCCCCCCATCTCTATCTATCTGTATATTATCACATCCACCCCGTCTCTCCACGCCACCTTCCCCCCCCGCCGCCGTCCCTCTCTCCCACCCCCCACCCCCGTCGTCTCTCTCCCCCCCACCACCCGTCTCTTTCCCCCTCCCCCATCCCCAGCCGTCTCTCTCCCCCACCCCAGCCGTCTCTCTCCCCCTCCCCCCAGCCGTCTCTCTCCCCGGCTCCCCAGCCGTCTCTCTCCTCCTCCCCCCAGCCGTCACTCTCCCCCTCCCCTCCCCCCCAGCCGTCTCTCTCCCCCTCCCCCCAGCCGTCTCTCTCCCCCTCACCCCCCCCCCAGCCTTCTCTCCCCCCCCCACCCCTTGCATACCTGTATATTGTATTCTGGGACTATGAATATAATATGGCGGCTTTGCACTGTGCATTGTGTATAGAGATGAGCATTCTGGGTCTTGTAGTTCAGTGTGCGGCATTTCGATTTTTTACCTCGATATATCGATATTTTTTAAATGCCTCTATCGGCATATCGATATGAAAACTATATCGGGCTTTAGCGATATATCGATATATCGCTGGACCCTACTTTAGTGAGACACTTAATCATAGACTTCTCATATTTTTCAAACTAATAGTTGCATCTGATGTTGCACCATATGTTATCAAAACATCTCACATTGCTTCACAGAATTTACAGTAGTGTTACAGCTGTAGTTTTATAAGCAAACTACAGCTAATTTGGGCTGATGCCAGTTTGTCCTTTCAGGCAGCAAATTTTAATGGGGCTTGAACATCATGAAATATAGAAGGTAAATGATAGAAATTCCAGGTGTGTCGCCATATAAGCATAGAAAAATAGGTGGAGACCATTTACCAGAGATTTACCTTGTTTTGTCACTTGCAAGCAATAATGTTCAAAATGACAACCTGCTTTGTTAGATAAGAGTATTTTCCCAGCCAGAACCAATTCAAGATCACCACTTGGACACTTGGAGAAAGACTGACACTGAAACTGGATTGCAGAACAACATTCTCTTATTTCAGTCTAAATTGAAGGGATAAGATTTCCCTCTGTGTCTATGCTGCAGGAAAGTAGTGCTTGTTGCAGCTCGGAAGTGAATTCAATAGTGGCAGTCTCTATCAGCAATAATTTATATTATTTTCTGTTCCTTCTCATCTCATTATTATTATCCTCTTGAGAATACTTCACTCTGTAGAAAATGTAGGGGACGGCAATGCATATTACTATTTTATCTTGCATGGACTTATTTGGAATCAACATGGACATCGGAAGATTAGGAACTGCCAGAATGTTTTTGGTGTTGTTTTCAGTTGTTCCTGTAAAATGCTTAGCTACGGAACAATTGCCAAATTGATAAATTTAAAAAAGCATCATACAAGTCACTAGATTTTAAATCTAAAACTAGATTTTAAAAGTGTTAGCATTTTCATGGGTGGATTATGTGAATAATACTGTATAACATTGCTCATTTAGAAAAGCTACAATGTAACTACATTGATTGCTTGTTGTGGTTCTGAGTTGTCCAGAATATGGATAATCCTTGTAACAGAAAGTGAAATATTGCAGCAACATTTTGGATTAACTGGAGTTTATGGATCGTAAAGCTTGGGAATATAGGTATAGGCAGGATTGGAAGCAGTAAATTGCAGTCGCATGGCGGTGGTGGCCAGAGAAAAGGTGATCAAGGAGAAATGTCAACAGTGGACAGGCGGATACACAGAACGTTTGAGACCCAACACTACAGAATGGCAGAAAGAATACCAGTATGGTACTGCGGTAGTTTTTGTACTGCAGCCAATTTGTACTGTGATGACAAAACATCTCCACTGTTTCCTTATCCACACGTGCCAATTTTTGCGGATAACCATCATTTTACTGTGCTGACTTTTTGGTTGGCATGATCCAGATCGTAAAGGTCTATCTCATACAAATTCTCAGTAAACTAAAAGCCATTTTTACACACAGTGCCCATTTGTTTCAATCATCTTCAGCAGCTGGTGATTTACATTTTGTATTTAAATACTATAGATATATCTCCCAAAGCTCTGCTTACGTAGTAGACTGAAAACTTTTAAAATCATCTTAATTAAGTGATAGATTTGCATTGCACACCAATGCAATTGAAATACTTTGCTGGCTTTCTGTAATCTATCTAAAGTACAGTATAATAGGATAACACAATACTATCCAAAAGGTCCTGCTTTAGAAGACAAATTCCACCAGCTGTTTGCAAGATCAACTTAATGTCAAAATTGTTCTATTCAGTGTTCTATCTACAAATTAAGAAGAAAGAAATGAGTCTGATATATAAAGGTCAGGAGTACAAAAAATAAAAAAAATTAATTAGAAGCCTGATCATTACATTGACCAATATTATCTAAATATTGTATTAGTTTGATATTTGTATGATTATGCTTCATTTTTATTTTAGCATGTTTTGTGATGGACTAACAATACTAACAACTTACATTTATGTTGTACCCTTCATCTGGATCTGGGAGTTGAGTACTTAATTGTATGACTGTGGTAAATGAGGATTTTAGTAATTGTGATTTTATTAAAAGAGTTTGTGTTCTTATTCTGCGAGAAAATAATATCTTGGGATACAGTGTATTGTTTTGGTCACAATACGTCAAGCAAGATGACTTGGTCTTCTTTCTCCTACCAAATTTTCTACTGCAATGCAAAACCTTAGGCAAGTTTCCTTACTCTACATCCCTAATAATAATCACTAAAAATAATAAAATTGGTCATTTCAATCCACGACTGTTTGTCGGACATTGCTGCCACATTACACCCACACAAAAAAAAAGTAAATTCACTTTATTCTGTGAAGCGCTTGATGACTTCTAAAGGATGTGAAAAGCGCTATATCAAATGCAAGAATGATTATTATTGTTAGAAACTATTACGTGGCAGAAATTCCTCTGGAGAAACTAATATTATAGCACTTTAGCTCTGAAACACCTATAACTGTAAAGCCAAATTTTTAAATGTCATTTGAAAGACAGTTCAGTGGACTGACTGAATATATTTTAAACTTCAAAGTTTAGAACCATAACAAAAGTGTAAATATTCATTGAAATAAAGATTAATGTACATTCAATATTCTGCATGAAACCCTAGAAAATGAAGGGTTAATGTAAGCGATAATTACTGCTACTTTTAGTGCTATGGCAGATATTGTAGTGCAAACAACAATGACTGATATCAATACTGTTTATATAAACAGAGCATACACACCTCAATTCTACCTCTCTACAAAGACCAGAACCAGTCTAGTCAGAAAATATTGTTTGCATAAAATCATAATCTAGCTAAATCTAGTAAAATATATACAGTAAAAGCCCGTTTATCCAGCACCCTCGGGATCTGGCCAATGCAGGTTAAAGTGCATGCCAGATATTCAGCCGAAAACACACACACATATAAAAAAAAGAAACATTTTTCCGGATAAATTCCAGGTTAATCAAATCCAGACCTTTTTTTAAGGTGCCGGTTTATATCAAGTTACGGTTGATCGGGTCACAGATAAACGGGCTTTTACTGTATTTCAAAAAGTCAAGGCAAACCAAAACCAATGACGAAGCATATACCTAACTCTCATAGTTTATTTGGGAAAACCTAATATGGTATTCTGTAGGGCCCGTCAATATATGAAATTTTCCGATTTAGATATATTGACGGGCTCATATCGAGATATACCGATATATCGATCTTTTCGGGGTTTTTGTACTGCGCATGCGCGTGTGTCGCGAGGTGCGCACGCATTCGGTGGTGCGCACGCATTCGGAGGTGTGCGCGCATTCCCTATCTCCTCAGGAGGTAAATATCTCTCTCTCTCTCTCTCTGTTTCTCTCACACTCACTCTCTCCATCTCTGTGTTTTTCTGTCTGTGTCTCTGTCCTCTCTCACACCCCCCCCCCATCTCTCTCTCTATCTATCTGCATATTATCACATCCCCCCCGTCTCCCCCGCCACCGTCTCTCCCCCCCCCCCCCCCCGCCATCTCTCTCTCTTCCCCCCCCCCTCCCCACCCCCCGCCATCTCTCTCCCCACCCCCCGCCGTCTCTCTCCTTCTCCCGCCGTCTATCCCTCCCCTCCCCTCCCCCTGTCTCTCCCTCCCCTCCCCCCCATCTCCCCCTCCCCTCCCCCCCGTCTCTCCCCTCCCATCTCTCCCCCCTCTCCCCCCCCGTCTCTCTCCCCCCTCCCTCCCCCATCTCCCCCCCCCCCCCCCACCCCCTGTATACCTGTATATTGTATTCGAGGACTATGAATACAATATGGCGGCTTGCACCTCGGTCTGTGCATTGTGTATAGAGATGAGCATTCTGGGTCTTGTAGTTCAGTGCGCGCGCATTCTGATTTTTTCGATATATCGATTTTTCGATATATTGATATTTTTAGAATGTCTATATCGGCATATCGATATGAAAATTATATTGGATATAACCGATATATCACCGGACCCTAGTATTCTGTATGTACAAACACATATGTTTATTTTCATATGAGGGAGAGAGAGAGACCAGTCTTGTTGAAAATGAATGTAGTCTTCCTTTAATGTGAAAACATGCTGCTTTAACATCTGAAAACAAATCCTAGAGTTAGCATTAATCTTTTAATGTTCTTTCCAACAAAACTCAGTAGCACTTACAAACAATGCACATTCCAACAGCAAAATAAACCAGCTTCAAATCTGAATAAAATTTTACAAACTATTCCAATGCTGCAAGAACTCACCAAATATTCTTTGGTTCATTATATGAAATCCCTGTGATCATCAAGTCCCATTAAAGATCCCAAGACATAGCTCCAAAAGAGAATTTTCCAATAAGAATAAGCCTATAATCTTCCAGATATAATGATAATTCAATTTGTGGTTGCCAGTTAGATGCTGTTTTAGGTGCTACATCAAATATTTTTCATCCAGTATTGTATAAAGTCTGTTGGTAACATTTAAATTTCAAGAATCCAAAAAATCAAGTACTGTATATACTCAGTATATAGTCAGTCTTGACTTATGAAAGTTAAGAGTCCCAATGAAGGGCTTCAATTCAAGTCTGATTCAGCAGTAATAGTGCTACCAAATGAGCCAGGCTGACACCTTAATACCTTAAATGTATACCGACAAAGTCACAAAAATGTACCTTTACTTAGATAGTTTTTTTTTAATTCAAAAGGCTATTTGCTGTTTCAGGATAAAATTAGAACAAGTACATCTAACATTCATCATAAGTTTTAAAGATAAATTGCTTTCTATATCCGAAATTCTTTAATCAGGAGGTTTTAAAAGAGAGTGTTCAAAAATTAATCCTTTTAGGATTTTTCAGACAGCCACTCTTTCTAAAAAAAAGTGTGAAGAGATCTGATAATAATAATAATCCTTGCATTTTATATAGTGCTTTTCATATCTTATCGACGTCTCAAAGCACTTCACAGAATATACTGTAAGGTGAATTGACATTGACAAATGTAAAGGTACATTCGTGGGCAGAATGTGGCAGCCAATTGTGCACGACAGTGTCCCACAAACAGTCGTGGACTGAAATTACCAAATGTTTTTTTTGGGATGGATTATTATTAGGCGTGTGGAGTAAGGAAATTTGCCTAAGGTTTCACCATGATTTGCCTGGATTCGAACACAGGTCTCACGCTTGTAAGGCAGGTGCTCTAACCACTGAGCTGCAGGAGCTCCACAAAGACAATGTCATAGCAACCATCAAAAATAATTAATTAAATCTTAGTCAATGCATCAGCTACATTGTGTAACAGTGCTGGCTTCCTAACCAGTTCTCTGGGCACAGGGGTATTTAACCTGGGTAATTACCCCCTGTGGGGTAATTCGGCCTTTTACAGGATTTTAGAAAAACTGACCAACCTTACGATCGAAGGCATAAGAATTATTCAATTTTGCTTTTTACTGATCTAAGTAAATGCTATATTACTATTAACCAATATATCTAAGCATCTTGTACAAATAATGAGAATAATATAATTGTTATTCTTTCCTGATTTTCTTTTTTTCATATTTGCTATTTAAGAGTGGGAGGGGGTAATTACCATGTTGTCGGCTAGCTTAAGGGGTAACGGTGACGAAAAGGTTAAATACCACTGTCTGGGAAGATACAGTGTGTGAGGCTCCGCAGGGTTTGTGTCAGGGCTGGTCTTATCTATGGATGAACCCGCATTTTTATGGTGCCTATGAAGTTGAAATGTCTCGAAGTGCTTTGCACGAATTGGTCATATGCGGAGTGACCTTTGTAGGCAAAAAAAGAAGTAGCTTTGGGAAAAGGATAACAAAATAATATTAAGTACCATCAAGATTTTTATACTGTACAATCCTGTTCAGCTGACATGAGCCACAAACTCACACATTACCAGAGATACAGTTTAAGCTGTTTAAGATTCTTCATATTGGTAAGGTTCAAAGCTGTGCAAAAAGAGCTTTGAAACTCATGTACTAGCAAGTTATTCTTACATCAGACAGTCACACCACTCTACAGTATATATTGTTCTGTGAAGTGCTTTAAAACAATAAGAATGTGATAAAGTGCAATATCAAATGGAAGGATGATTATTATCTGTGATCCTGAGCTTCCTTTCCTTGGCTACTTCTCATATTCTGACCTTTTGTGTTCACTCTACCCTTCTCATAACACTGAAAACCTTTTACTATACTTACTTCCTACCATCCAAGTAATCACATGGAAATTCACACTGAATTAATTAGCATTTTGCACATGTTCAATAATAATAATGAGGTAACATCTCAAAGCAGTATAGGAAAAACATTTCCCCATAATATATTTCTCCAAGCGCTGGAATTAAAATGACAAAAGTGCCTCTAGAAGAACAAATACAGAAATAAAGCGATCCAAATTAGACACATTGTAGTCCTACCTTCAAAGAGTTAGATTTCAATCAGTTGGCCATCACTTGGGTTACCAATACTTTTATTTACCCATAAACTTACAGTTCCTGAACAGAGCAAATTAACCAGCCAGTAATCTTGCATGAAATGCATGAAGCCCGTTTATCCATCACCCACGGGACCTGGCCAATACCGATTAAAGCGCCTGCCGGATATTGGGTGGCCTGCGGCCGAAAACCCAATCCAAAAAAATTGAATTTCTTTTAACACACACCATACAGATTAAGTAATAACAGATAATAACAGAATATTATATTGGTATTTATTGTTAAAACTACTCTCTTGCGCTTCTCACCTTTACTGATTGAGGTTTACAGTCCAGCGATTCTTTTTTAAATGGAGGATGCCAAGAGGGTGAAAAAAACGACAGCGCAATTTTAAAGTTGCATGACTTTACTAGCTGCAAGCCAAAGCTCTAGACTCTACTAGCGGCAAACCAAAATACTGCACCTGCGTGACAATGTGGGTTATCGGCTAGCATTATCGGCTTGCCGCTAGTATGACTTTATAAAGTCATATGCGCTCCGTTTTTTTCACCCGCTTGGCGTGCTCCATTTTAAAAAGAATCACTGGACTATAAACCTGAACCGCAGCATCATGGCTTCAAGCGCAGCATCTACCAGCAAAGGTAAAAAACGCAAGAGAGTAGTTTTAACAATAAGTACCAATACAATATTCTGTTATTATGTTATTATTTATGCATTTAGAAATGCTCCACTGCTATTGTTCCAGATAAGTTCCGGTTTAACGAATGGGGACTTTTTTTTGGCGTGCCGGATATACGGAAGTGCTGATGCATCGAGTCACGGATAAACGGGCTTCTACTGTACTTGTTGGCCCTATGAAAGTCAGAGAAAAACAGTAACCCAATATGTATACTGTATATATTACAGTAAAACCCAAGATTTTCCCAAAACCCTGAAATTGAGAGTCAAAAAGTGACACTTCATTCAAATCTTTATTTATTAACATAAATGAAGCTTCTATAACACCAGGAGTTAGTTAAATTTTCATTTTGCTTTGAAGGATTTACATCAATTGGTCTGACATTTCTTTTGATCATTGCAGTTACACTTCATAAAGCCTTGTCCACCACAAACAGACTGCGTAATGACAGCTTCATGGTGTTACTTGAATTGAAGTAGATGTTAAATGGTACTTCTTCTGTGCATTACAAGGCAAGAACAGCCAGAAGATCAAGCTCACTTTCCAGTGCCGAAATTACATCTGTTGGCAATGATGAAGATGTTTGGCCAACATGAGCCTCCTTACCAAACATAGCACCACAAGAGGAGCAATTTATTCCTGAATAGTGAGCTGTAAATGGTAACTCCTGGTGTCAAGAAGCCTCTCTTGGTTTAATAAGCGAACATTTGACATATCGGTGAATGAAATGTCACTGTTTGACTCCTAATTTCAGAGAATTCATAATTTTCCCAAAACATTTCAGGGATTTTGCAAAATCCTGGGTTACACAAGTTTACTGTAACGGACTGCACCCCAGCTGCTAAAACAGATCCAATTATGTTTTATCTTTTCCAGGCATAAATGGGGTGCATGTCTGTAGGCTTGTGTTTTGCAGTACCTGGAACGCTATCATATTTGAAAGAATCAGGTCATGATGGAACAAGAACACTGCTACCCTGGAGTTCCCACCTCTACTTTCTCTCTTAACTTAATCTCTCAAAGATCCCAAGGGACCCCAACCCGATATGAGCTACCTAGGTCATTTGCTCCACATACTACCTTAGCTATCGACCAACTTCCCCCTTTTCCAGCTCAACTCTCCCACCAACTGCAGATATGGTTTAAGGTAATCTGCTGCATGTGAGCATTGTATAAATTATTCCAAATTTGGCACTACAAATGCTACATCACCAATTCATAAAATGAGCTGCACTTAATCAATGCCAAACTGCATTCACCACTCTCTAGCATATATTCCAAGTAACTTTGTTATGAATCACAATATTGAGGCATTATAACTCCACCCAGCCAAATACAACCCAGTGAACCACTTATGTAAAAGAAATCCAGAAATAAGTAAACCCAGGCGCTTCTCGTTATTCAGTATTACAGATTTTCTTCAGATGATCAGAGCCAATGATTTGCTTGAAGACTTAGGATCAGAAACTGATTGATGCCAAATCAAAAACAAGTCCAACCAGGTTGATATTTGCAAATGATAATCCTTGCATTTGATGCATCTTGTAGACGTGTCAAAGCACTTCACAGAATATACTGGAGAGTGAATTGACTGTATTCTGTGGGGAAAATGCAGCAGCGAATGGCACACAGCAGTGAACCACAAACAGTTGCGGGTTGAAGTGAACGTTTTTTTGGGGGGGTGGGGGGAGGATTTATTATCCCTGGAAACGGAATCTACCAATTGACTAACAACTGGGTTCTTATTGCTAGGTAAACAGAGGTGTGTGGAGTAAGGAAACTTGCCCAAGTCTCTAACTTCTAAGATGCAGGCCTCATTTGAAATTCAACTACCGGTAAGTATAAGATAGTAAAAACAGGATGCACAAATATTCCATGCACAGGTTAGAAGTTACAGGGGGAAAGTTGAACAAGACCTAGGGGATTAGTGAATTTGTCACTTACCCATGGGAAACTTTAAGGCAGCAATAAGCAAGACTCAGAGAACACTGGATTATATTACCCTATCAATTGAGTGCAAATTATTCATACTATGATACTCATCTGAATCATATTATTCTGGTTAGGTGGTTAAAACATATAGTTTTAAGGACTTTTTGATATGATGAAAACATCATAAATATTTCCAAATATGCCAATGCATCAGGACAAAATGCATAGGGTTGTGAAGGGCACTTTCAGGACAGGCACCAGGAAGTATTTCTTTTCACAGAGGGCTATTGACAGCTGAATTGTGTTACCATAATTCACGTTGTAAGTCATTGAACTAATTTAAGAAACAAATACTGTAACAGAAAGACACCAGGGTAGATATTACGGAAGGATGAAATCAAAGGTACCTAAACATATCCTTCACCTGATCCCTTATGATCTTGTTTCTTCGATAGAAATGTCTCAATCTTAATTGTAGTACTCTGCCAGCAAATAAAGATTCCAGTTAGGAATCAGTCCAATTATATATTTTGTTATAGATGGAGACCATACCAATCAATATGTTACAGTATATTCTGTGAAACAATTTAAGATGTCTCAAAGATGTGATAAGGCACTACATTAAATGCAAGGATTATTATATAAGTCCCTTAAGAGCGACACAGTCCTATGTAACTGCCCTTGCCCATAGATATGTAGTTGACCTTTCTTAAGGTATTTATCTGGTGCCTTCTTGAAAGTCAATATGGATTCTGCCACAACCATTGCTCCAGACAGGATATTCCATATCCTTATCATTATTATTACTACTACAGTATTAATATATACTCTATCTACTCTATGCGTGAATACAAATTCTCCTAGCCTCACAATTTAGTGGAGTCCTATAGCTCAGTGGTTAGAGCATTCGTCTTACAAGCATGAGACCTGTGGTCAAATCCAGGCAGGTCAGGGCGAAACCTTGGACAAGTCTTTTTCCACACACCTAATAATCCCTCAGGCAAAAAATAATAATAAATTGGTCATTTCAATCCATGATTGTTTGTGGGATACAGCTGTGAGTAATTGGCTGCCGTGATTTGCCCACAAATATACAGTCAATTCACTTTACAGTATATTCTGTGAAGCGCTTTGAGATGTCCAGAAGATGTGAAAAGCGCTGTATAAAAATGCAAGGAATATTATTATTAATTTGCTACCTTCTCCCAGTTCCAGTTCCTCCAGTCTCTGCTCATAATCCAAACCCCATATCGTTCTAGTAAATTTGCTTTCTCTGCTCCTGTTGCACTGATGTCTTTCCCAAATTGGGGTCAACAATACTGAATACAATTAAACAATGCTGATACAATATCAACAAGTCACCTCTTCAGGAAAGACTGCACAGGAAAAAGGAGCACAGTTTAATACATTGTTAATTATTTGGAGTAAAAAGAACTCCTGTAAAGATACAAATAAATGGGCATCAGGAGGATGTCTGGCACTAAATTATATTTGTAGAGCGCATTTCATGTCAGGAGGACGTCCCAAGGCACTGACCAAATAATAATTTGGTCACTCGATCCATGACTATATGATGAAGTGCTAAATCAAATGCAAGGATTGTTATTATTATTATTTAAAAATAAAGTTGTTTTGAAAATGCCTGCTCTTTGAAATAGTTTGACGTTTTAAAGGATCTTTTCTAAAACAAGTGAGTCAGGGAATTAATTTTGTAATAATGATGGTACAATATCACCATTCATTAACTTCACTGGATTAAAAGTTAATAAATACAGTGCAGTTAATCAATAGGCCAAACACCTCCTTTAAAAAACACACATAATAAATAGTTGTTAGAACTATTGTGGATACCGACCAAACCCCAAGGGAACCTCTGCTAACCCTACGTGTTAATTGGTTCAACCACAACAAAAAGTGAAAGCATGTTGATAGAAAAGCAACTCCTCCATGCAGCTGCTCAAAGTTGCAACAATCCAGTAAACATTACAATGTATCCAGTAACTATTTAGGTAGTAAAAGAGACAATGAAAGACCAAGTACTTTTGTAGCAATAAGACTTGCTGTATCATAAATGACTCAACATTTTTATCTGTGATCTTTAATTTGAGGAACTCCTAATCTTCCCAGTCTTCCTTCCATAAACTATATGTTTTTTTTATATATTGGCAACTCTATTTTTGTTATATTTATGATATGTTTGTTCCTAATATCGATTGGATGAAGTCCCATACTATTTTTAAGGCCTTTACATAGAAAATGCAAAATCTAAAGATAAAAGTAAAATCGAAAGAAAGACTGGGTACATCAACAAAGGAAGGCTCTTTTCTAAGTAGTACCGCTTTGAATATTTCTACGGAAAAACATTTGTGCTAACCTGAGTTAACTCAAACAGTTGACCAACATCTGCTTAAATAAGAAATAACAGGATGAATTTTTTAGGTCACCATGAAAAATGCAATTGCTTGCACTCCTTCCTGAACAATGGTGAAATGCAATTCTTGCATGGGCTGCCACTGAATCTTAAGCTTGAAGATATGACAATAGGAAGTCTAAAGATAAATGTTGCAGACAAGCACAAAATATGTTATTTAATCCGCTGAAGTTGAAAGTACTGTATAATTTTATACTATTGCTCCAGTGCTGTCACCAGTCCTGCATCACAAATTAATAAAGTCAGAATGTTTTCCTGAATATAACAACAAAATTATATTTGTATAGCGCCTTTCACTTCCAGAGGACATCCCGAGGCGCTGGACATTTGTATTACTGAGTGATGTTTTTACTGCAAGAAACATTTGAAATTTTTCCCTTCATCTAATAATAATACCTGCATTTGATATAGTGCCTTATGATGTCAATGAAATGTCTCAAAGTGAATATAATGTATAATTCACAGAATATAGAGTGATTTGATTGTATATTTTGTTGGCAAAATCTAACATTTCTTTTACCAGACAGTTGAGAAACTTCCAAGGTTACTGAGTTTTGGAATGTAACTATGAGCAGTGTAATTTTGCTGGTGCAATGGACAAGTTTTTAGGGATAGAGTGCAATTGTGAAAATCAGGTGCAATTAATGCTGCCATTAATGAAATAATTCATATTTCATCAGTTAGTTGGTAATAAGGATGACAAGGATTTCTGCAACCAAGTCATACTTCCTAATATATCGTACAGTACTTCCAAAATTGCCTTGCCTGTCTTATGTTCCCAAAAACAAATGTTGGCAAGTGTTTCCTTCACCCACAGGAATGATGCCAGTTTGATTTTTCCCAGTGCTGACACCCAACTCTATGTCCCCACTTCCACTCTTAATTCCAGGAATGCTGCAATTCTGACTGATAGTGTGCTAGACACAAATTCTGGATGAGCTTTAACTTCATTTCAGCCAAAAGTCAACGAAAGCTATCTTATTTGGTTCTTACCAGAAACTTCTTGCTTTAACTCCCTCAACTCCAACTCCACTAATCTTGCTCTCTGCTGATTCAACGTTAATGAGGCAGTGCATAACCTTGTGGTTCTGCTTGACTACCATCTCTGCTTCTGCTTGACACCCATCTCTGTTTCATACCGTATATAATAAATAATCCTAGCATTTCATATGGCGCATTTCATGTTTTCTAGACGTCTCAAAATACTTCACAGAACATAGGGTAGAGTGAAATGCCTGTATGTTTTGTGGGCGAAACACGGCAGCGAATTACATGCAGCAGTATCCCACAAACAGTCATGGATTGAGTGACCAAATCAGGATTTTAGTTTTTCTTAAAGGATTATAATAATTCATGCCATAAAAGACCCTATATTAAATTGTGATGTTCAAGCTTCACGACTATTTGGGGGACACTGCTGTGCTCAATTGGCAGCTATTTGTGGGCAAAACGCAGCTGCCAATTGCGCACAGCAGTGTCCCCCAAATAGTCGTGGATTGAAATCACCAATTTATTATAGGGTTTTTATGGATGTATTATTATTAACTGTACGGAGTAAGGAAACTTGCCCAAGGTTTCACCCTGATCTGCCTCGATTCGAAACACAGGTCTCACGCTTATAAGATGAGTGCTCTAACCTTGCCCAAAACTTGAGCAAGGTTTCGTCCTGTCAGGAATAAATCCAAGGTTTTAACCAAAACCCACATTCTTCAATGCACAAAACACTGCCAGTTTGCCTTCTGATCTCACTCCTATACCAATTCTGATAAGATTGCTCATTCCTCACTCCTATCTCTCAGGGAGTGCAATGCCAAAATTAACAGCCAATAGCCTTCTGAAACTTTCTTCCAAAATCTTTCTGCCTGACTATCTTGCTCCCTGCCTCAAAACAAAACCTCCTGAAACATTTTTCCCCCAAGCTTTGGGTTAACATCCCCAACTCTGCCTCTGCAACATAATATTAAGCACTCTATTCATGCTGTTGTTCCTAAATGGGTCACAAGGTCCTACCCTTCTTCTTCTTCATCCTGCCCGGACCCCTCCCCACTGCTCTTGTACAGCGCCTTGGGGCGTCCTCTTGATGTGAAAGATTCTACTGTATAAATGTAAGTTTTGATTGGTTGATTGATTGATTGATCGATTGATCGATCGATTGATTGTGAACAATATTCCAATATCAGTTCTGTCAAAGGGTCATGGACCCAAAACGTTGACTAGCTTTCCTTCTCCATAGATGCTGCCTGGTCTGCTGAGTGTTCCCAACTATTTCTGTTTTTGTCCCAATCTCATTATCTGCTCCACATTCCCGGAACAAAAAGCATTCGCAGCAAATTTATCCACCATCTCGTCCAAAGGCCTCCTCTTTCTGGAGAACATGTTTGCGGTTCAAGAATTATCTGTCACCGCAGAACGGTGTAGCACAGAGGCGGATCGTTCGAACCCAACGAATCTGCGCTGATGTTTTTCATCATCATCTCACTCAATTCTCGCACTCCCATTCCCCTTTTCAAGAATGATAGACCCTGCTTCGACATCAGTCCGGTGCAGAGAGTCCAAAATCAAACGTGTTTTAAAACGATAAGTCATCTGACAGACTCTGGGTGAATCGGTACAATTGGATTATTACAAACAAACCTGTAATCACCCAATGCTGCATTTATCTGCAATTGTTCAGCATCAACCGGGGATCACACGGTGGTGAAGCCTCTGATGTGGTGTCAGGAGCACAGTACAGTACTGTGATTCACACGCACTTCGATCATACAGTACAGTACTGTTTCAACGCGAGGCTGATAATTACATTGAGATGCTCCTTGAATGGTGCTACAAAGTTCTCAGGTTGTCTAGGGGGTTTGAACAACAACAACTTTGATTTATATAGCGCCCTCCACGCCGGACGGCGTCTCAGAGCGCTTCACAGTAGGGGATCCCGGGACCGAGCCAGGGGCAGGGGCAGGAAGGTGACCAAAAGCTCAGTCGAAGAGAAAGGTCTTCAGCTGTGACCTGAAACTGGGAAGAGAGGGGGCGAGGCGAAGCAAGTGAGGAAGGGAGTTCCAGAGCCTCGGGGTGTAGTGGCTAAAGACACGGCCGCCAAGGGTGGAGCGGAGGACTCCGGGGACATGGAGGAGGCCAGACCCAGAGGAGCGAAGGCAGCGGGTGCTGGGTTGGGGGGGAGAGGAGATCGGAGAGATAGGGGGGTGCAGAGGAGTGGAGAGATTTGAAAACAAGGATGAGAATCTTGAAGTCGATCCTCTCTGGGATAGGGAGCCAGTGAAGTCTGGCAAGGACTGGGGTAATGGGGGAGTGGAGCGGGTGAGTATGCGGGCGGCAGAGTTCTGGATAAGCTGGATTTTGTGGATTGTGGTGGAGGGGGAGACCATTGCAATAGTCCAGCCGAGAGGTGACAAAGGCGTGGACCAAGGTTTCGGAACCGATATTTTAACATGATTAAGGAGTCAGTCAGTCAGTCAAAATTGATGTCGTAACATTTCATATACGAGTTTAGCCCACACACACTGCAGACAAGTGTTGTGCACACACACACACACACACACACAGAGAGACGCAGTGCATAATGTGTGCATGCAAGACAGCATGACAGGGAAGGCAGGGATGTCTCCCCCCAACCCCACAGCGCAACACTCACCGTCAAGGGCTCGTCGAGGATGTTGCCCACAGAGAAGCAGTTGTCTCCCGGGTTGACGGCGCCGGTCAGCACCTGGTGCAGGTTCATGTTGGTCTCTCTCTCTGCAGCGGTGTCGAGCCGGGCCGGGGAGCTGAGAGCTGAGGCCGGGGTAGGGAGCTCAGGCTGCGGCTGGGGTGGGGAGATGGGGCTGGGGTTGGGGCTGGGGTAGGGAGCTCAAGCTGCGGCTGAGGTGGGGAGATGGGGAAGGCAGATGAGGCTGGGGCTGGGAGATAAGGCTGAGGCTGGGGCTGGCGAGGGAGCCTCGCTACCCGGTGTCCCCGCCGCCGGCTCCGCTCATGTCAGAGCGGCTCTGAGTGGCTGGTGAGCAGCGTCACGGGGGCGGAGCGCGCGGCCTCCCGGCCTCCAGTTCCCGGCCACGGCCTGACAGCTTGTTTACGTGGCGGAGTGATGGCGGAGGGATGGAGGGAGGGAGGGAGGGAGTGCTGGCTGTCGGCCCCGGGATCTCTCTCTCACTGTCTCTACAGCTGACGCCGCCTATAGCATCCGACCTCCATCTTCCGCCTGCTCCAGTCTCGCGAGATTCAGCCCCCACCCCTCCCACCGCCACCCATCACTCTCCACTTTCGCGAGATTTCCCATCCTACCACACTCCAGTCTCGCGAGAGTTCCCCCCCCCCCTCCTACCCACACTCCAGTCTCTCGCGAGATCTGTGGCGGGGCCGATCTTCAGGTATCACGGGTTGTCATGGAGACCGCGGCGGCCACCCAGGCGGCGGGGTCAGGGGTCAGCAACAATACCATGACAGCCACTGTCACCCCGGAGGGCGGGCCCCTGGCGCTGGACAGTCATTGTCTCAGACCCGAGCCGGGGTCAGGGGGGGGAGGGGGTGTGTGGAGAGGGGGGGATGGTGTTCCGGGGGTTGGGGGCGGAGTGGCTGACGGCTCGCCCGCTATGGTGAGGGGGGGGGGGGGGGGGGGGGGCAGGGGGTTAGCAGATAATAATAATAATAATGATCCTTGCATTTGACACAGCGCTTTTCACATCTTATCGACGTCTCCAAGCGCTTCACAGAGTGTGCTGTGAAGTCAATTGACCGTACATTTGTGGGCAGAACGCGGCAGCCAATCGCGCCCGGCGGCGTCCCTCAAACGGTCCTGAATTGAAAATGACCAATTTTTGTCATCGTTTTTTTTTGGTGGTGGGGGGGGGGGAGGGATTCTTATATTAGATCACGGGGGTGATCGCTGGTGGGGCAAGGCCACGGGACGGCTTTGAAAGGTCTGGACCAGCATCTTGAGTTTCTGGCGACGGCAACGGAGCCGAGCGAGGATGGGGGAGATGGGAGCTGCGTGCTTGAAGCCCATTGGAAAGTGTGAATGTGAGAGTGGTCAACTGATGGTGCGGAGGGCGGGAGACGGTTCCCACCGGGTGGGGGGGAGTGGATCGGTTGGTAACGTTTTGGTGGGTTGGAGAGGTACGGGTAATTGTGAAAATCCCATTGTTCGTAACTGAGGCAACCAGCATCTTAAGTGAACTTGCACTCCAGCGATAAATAGGTCACCCTGCGTGCCTCGGACCAACATATGCAGTTTGGTGGAAAGTTAATCGTATTAAACATGATGCCCTCTGGTGGGTGTGTTTCACACAGGGCAATGGTAAATTACTGATGGTTGTGTGACACATCACAAGGACAAATTGATTTTATTTTGCGCCTTTCACTTCAATAAGAAAATCTGAACGCTCTGAACAGTCAAGGGTTTTGCCCCGAGCTGAGGGTTGGTGGTCAAGTGGGTTGCGGATGGGAAAATAGCCAAAGGGACGGACAAAGAGGAGCCGAGTTTGAAGGAGGCAATTGAGGGGAGGGGAGGGGATTCCGGGGTGGAGGGGTATCAGTGCCTCCTGGGGATCATTGAGCTCAGAGTCTGGAGGAGGGGGGGGGAGGGGAGAGCGCCCTCTGGTGCTTGTTGAGCTCAGTGTCTGGGGGGTGGGGGGGGGTCGGGGGGGCGCTGTAGCCGGAGCGGATGTGGCCACATGCGGAGCTGCAGGAGGGGCCGAGGCTGGGGATGGATCCGGAGCTGGAGCCGGTCCCGGGGCTGGAGCCGGGGCCGGGGCTGAAGAGGGAGCCGGGCAGCCGTGAGGACGAGCGGGAAGTTTTTCAGGAAATGTCGGAGTTGCCGGTGGAGGCGGCGGAGAAGCGACCAACCTGCCCCCAGTGCAGGTAAACACTCCCCACCCCCTCACTGTCTGTGTAACCCCCTCACTGTCTGTGTGTAACCCCCTCACTGTCTGTGTAACCCCCTCACTGTCTGTGTAACCCCCTCACTGTCAGTGTAACCCCCTCACTGTCAGTGTGTAACCCCCTCACTGTCTGTGTAACCCCCTCACTGTCTGTGTAACCCCCTCACTGTCAGTGTAACCCCCTCACTGTCTGTGTAACCCCCTCACTGTCAGTGTGTAACCCCCTCGCTGTCTGTGTAACCCCCTCACTGTCAGTGTAACCCCCTCACTGTCAGTGTGTAACCCCCTCACTGTCAGTGTAACCCCCTCACTGTCTGTGTGTAACCCCCTCACTGTCTGTGTAACCCCCTCACTGTCTGTGTAACCCCCTCACTGTCTGTGTAACCCCCTCACTGTCAGTGTAACCCCCTCACTGTCAGTGTGTAACCCCCTCACTGTCAGTGTAACCCCCTCACTGTCTGTGTGTAACCCCCTCACTGTCTGTGTAACCCCCTCACTGTCAGTGTAACCCCCTCACTGTCTGTGTAACCCCCTCACTGTCAGTGTAACCCCCTCACTGTCAGTGTGTAACCCCCTCACTGTCAGTGTAACCCCCTCACTGTCTGTGTGTAACCCCCTCACTGTCTGTGTGTAACCCCCTCACTGTCAGTGTAACCCCCTCACTGTCAGTGTAACCCCCTCACTGTCTGTGTAACCCCCTCACTGTCTGTGTAACCCCCTCGCTGTCTGTGTAACCCCCTCGCTGTCTGTGTAATCCCCTCGCTGTCAGCGTGTAACCCCCTCGCTGTCTGGGTTTAACCCCCTCGCTGTCTGGGTTTAACCCCCTCGCTGTCAGCGTGTAACCCCCTCGCTGTCAGCGTGTAACCCCCTCGCTGTCAGTGTGTAACCCCCTCGCTGTCAGTGTGTAACCCCCTCGCTGTCAGTGTGTAACCCCCTCGCTGTCAGTGTTTAACCCCCTCGCTGTCAGTGTTTAACCCCCTCGCTGTCAGTGTTTAACCCCCTCGCTGTCTGGGTTTAACCCCCTCGCTGTCAGCGTGTAACCCCCTCGCTGTCAGCGTGTAACCCCCCTCGCTGTCAGCGTGTAACCCCCTCGCTGTCAGCGTGTAACCCCCTCGCTGTCAGCGTGTAACCCCCCTCGCTGTCAGCGTGTAACCCCCTCGCTGTCAGCGTGTAACCCCCTCGCTGTCAGCGTGTAACCCCCTCGCTGTCAGCGTGTAACCCCCTCGCTGTCAGCGTGTAACCCCCTCGCTGTCAGCGTGTAACCCCCTCGCTGTCAGCGTGTAACCCCCTCGCTGTCAGCGTGTAACCCCCTCGCTGTCAGCGTGTAACCCCCTCGCTGTCAGCGTCTAACCCCCTCGCTGTCAGCGTCTAACCTACTCGCTGTCAGCGTCTAAACCCCTCGCTGTCAGTGTCTAAAACCCTCGCTGTCAGCGTCTAAACCCCTCTCTGTCAGCGTCTAAACCCCTCTCTGTCAGTGTCTAACCCTCTCGCTGTCAGTGTCTAACCCCCTCGCTGTCAGTGTCTAACCCCCTCGCTGTCAGTGTTTAACCCCCTCGCTGTCAGTGTTTAACCCCCTCGCTGTCTCTGTTTAACCCCCTCACTGTCAGCGTTTAACCCTCTCACTTTGTGTTTAACCCCTTCTCTCTCTGTGTTTAACCCTCTCACTGACTGTGTTTAACCCTCTCACTGTCAGTGTTTAATCCCCTCACTGTCAGTGTTTAATCCCCTCCCTGTCAATGTTTAACCCTCTCACTGTCAGTGTTTAACCCCCTCACTCAGTGTTTAACCCCCTCAGTGCCTGCGTTTAACCCCCTCACTGTCAGTGTTTGACTGTCTGTAATGTTATGAATACATGTTTGGGAGTTTTGTCCTGTTCAGTCATTGTACAGGCTTCTGTGTGAAGACTGAATGAAGTAGAAGACGATTGATGAGCTGAGTCTTAAAGTAGGGGAGGAATTTGTAGGGAGACAAAAAAAAACCTGTTGTTCTCTTTCAGTTCCTGGTTTACCTGCTGTGGATTTTCAGCATCTGCAGCTTCTTTTGATCAAGTGTTTTGGAATTCTCCTTCCAATGTGAAAGTGCTGCATAAATGTACATTTGTATTGTACCTTCTACAGCAGGAATCTCCAACTGGTACATCTCCGCGAGATGGCGTCTCACACTTTCTCAATAAAAACGAAGCAGGAACGCTATTTACCTCAGTTTAAACATCAAAGTTGATGTTTTTACTTCCAGATTCACGCACATATTCATGAATCTGATTTGATTATCAAATTGACTAAAACAAATTGCGCAATTCTATCGCTCTTTCCTCTTCTCTTTTTGATCAGGTGCAACCATGCCACCTGGTGGGCATCGACCATTTGGAGACTCCTGATAAATTATTTTGGTCAGCCCCAGCCGGGTGGTGTCCGACAAGTGCGGAAACACATCACCATGGGTGAGAGTATTCAAACCAAGCTGATGTTTCCAAATATGCCATATATACATGGAAATCCCAGAGATAGGTTGTTGGAATGGACACTCTCTACCTGGAGGGACATACCTTGCTTACCCAATTCTGGAAAGTATTAGTCACAGATTGGTGAGAGCCAAGAGTTGGGGACCCCAGAGAGTGCAATGGAGTAACTGCTGGAGACTAACCATCTGAAACCCCATAGCTTGCCATTGATATCGGTGTCTGGAAAGCTTTCCAGTTGTTTGTCCAGCTCGGACCATCCGCTGCTTGTCCAGCTACGACCACTGAACCCAGTAGTGCTTTGGTTTCCGAGGTTAACAGAGACATCTGTCTAGGGGAGCGCAAAGTTTATTTTTTATTAAAAAAAACTTACAGACAATTAATTCCATCTCCCTTAAGTGAATTAATTCCATCTCCCTTAAGTGAATTAATTCCATCTCCCTTAAGTGAATTAATTCCAAATAGTTTCTGAATATGTTGCACAATCTGCAACTGCCAGAAAAAAAACACTTTCCATAAATTGTTCTCATAACACAGATGTCCATTTCCAGCAGTCAATCTAATTGCATATTTCTATATCCTTTCCTAGAATCCTAGATTCATAGAATTATGCAACACAGGAGTCCATTCAGCCCATTGTGTCTTTGAAAAGAGCTGTCCAAATCAACCTCACTCCCCCACCTCCCCCACGCTCTCCTCGTAGCTCTGCAAACTTATCCTCCCCATATAATTAAAAGTTATCGAATCGGCTTCCATCACCTATCCAAACAACTCGCTATGTGAAAATGTTGCTCCTTAACACCCCTCTGTTTCTTTTAACAACTAAAAGAACTTAAAGGGATTAAGGCATATGGGGATAAGGCGGGTTAGAAGATCAGCCATGATCTTATCGAGGGGCCGAATGGTCTACTCCTGCTCCTATTTCTTATGTTCTTATGTAACTATTTTAAATCTGTGTCCTCGAGTTACGTATCCACCCGCCAGTGGAAATAGTTTCTCTTTGGTTCACCCTATTGATTCCCCTCAGAATTTTGAAAACATCTATTAAGTCTCCTCTTAACCTTCTCTGCTCTAAGGAGAATAATCCTACTTCTCTAGCTTCTCCTTTAACTGAAGTCCCTCATTCCTTGTAGCATCCTGGTAAATCTCCTTCGCACCTTCTCCAATGCCTTGACATCGATCCTAAAGTGTAGTATCCAGAAATGAACACAATACTCTAGCTGAGGTCTAACTAATTTTACGATGTCTTCATTGCAATATAGAAATGATAGAGTTGCATGAAGATTCTGCTTGTTTTCTTTACTGCTGTCACACACTGTGCAACTAACACGCCAAATCTCAATGGGTTGATGAATACATTCTTCGTGTATGTCAACCTGCCTGAGTTAGTAGCACTCTTGTCATATGTTTGTGGGTTCAAGCCCCACGTTAGGACTTAGAACTAGTTCCTCTAAGATGACCAGTTATTTAAAGATGGGGTGTGCTATGTTGTTGGAGATGTCGTCCTTCAACTGTCATGTTAAACGGAGGCCATATCTTCATGTTTAGGTAGATATTAAAGATCTCATGGCACTATTTTAAAAGTGAAAAGTTTCTCAGTTTTCTGGCCAATAAAACTAGTCTGTTTGTGGGATAAATTGGCTGTCGTATTCGCCTACAAAACAGCCACTACACTCTACAGCACACGACTGTGTGTGGGACACTGCTGTGCGCAATTGGCTGCTGTGATTCGCCCACAAATATATACAGTCAATTCATTTTACAGTACATTCTGTGAAGCGCTTTGGGACGTTGATAAGATGTGGAAAGCGCTATATCAAATGCAAGGATTATTATTATTATTACAGCAAACCTGTGAAGCACTTAAGAGACATTTGAAAGACATGATAATGCACTATTTCAAATGCAAATATTTTATTATTATTATATTAATTAACTCACAGCCATACCCCATGTACTGTATAGAAAATAGAGACTTTGCTGGAATCCACAAACACAAAATTTTCAGAATATTCTAAACAAAAATGACTTGGATGAGTTTGTCTCTTTTGGAAGTGATTATTGAAACATACTGGACCTGAGTGATATTTTGACTGCATATTATTTTAACCATATAATTTACTGGCATTGATTATTGAAATACAGTTCTCTTCCATTCTTTCAACCTTCCAACAATGAGCTTTATTGACTCTTAAACATAAGGGGCACTGTTTTTCTAATTGCAAATAATTTCAATATTAAACCTCAACCGGTTACAAAAAAATCCAAATTGTTTATGTCTGTGAAAGTCTAATGTTTCTGCTTTAAGATGGCAGCCCTTGCCTTTTTTTGCTTCACTTTGACAAATAATACTTTGTTTCTAGGATTGGAGACTAAGCAGATCCATTCAGGAGATTTATAGGAATGGTGAGGTTGATTGGACTGTATATCGGAATCCTATATTTTGTAGGTATTTATTGAGTTCTCTTAATAATGGCTAGTTTTAGTTGATAGAGTGTAATTTTTAAAAGTCACAATTGGGATCATGTGCTTTTTTCCTAATGAACTTCACTTGGTTCAAATCTTGGATGGTTTCTGATTGATCCTCTGGCACTGAGCAGTAGTTTTGGGCAGGCCAATAATTGACTGCATCCTTGTTTGCTGATTAGTGGTGTGATCTTGACGTGATAGGAGTCACAGCTGGTGTGGATCAAGCAATGCTCTGACATTTTTTAATTAAACACACGGATAGTCAGACCCTTTGGATCAATATAATTTTACAGTAATTGCATTAATAGTCATTCTTATCATTTCAGATTATCAAGAGTATCCCATATGTATATAGTCTGGAAGCAAACAGAGCGACTGGGAAGTACAGTATTTATTTTCAAAAGAGAATGAATTTTGTCCTTATCAACAGACCTTCCTATTAACTGCTCATTCACCTCATGGCTGTTTGTGGGACCTTGGGGTGTGCAAATGGCTGCTTGTGTTTGCCTAAAGTCACTTCATTAGACAGTAATTATCTGTGACAAAAACAAAAGTTGCTGGGGAATCTCAGCAGGTCAAACAGCATCCATGGAGAAAGGAAAAAGAGTCAACGTTTCGGGTCTACAGCCCTTCGTCAGGTTGTAGACCCGAAACGTTGACTCCTTTTCTTTTCTCCATGGATGCTGTTTGACCTGCTGAGTTTCCCCAGCAACTTTTGTTTTTGTTTCAGATTCCCAGCATCTGTAGTATTTTGTGTTTTGTAATTATCTGTGAAGTGCATTGTGACATTTTGACTTGATAAGGTGCTATAAACATGAAAGTGCCCTCTTATGTCGAGTAATCCAGTTGATTTTGGTCAATGCCATTAAATCTAATTACAACCACTCTCCACTGTGGAACTAGATTTTTTTTTGACCGTTGTAATATAGGTTTAGGTCTCAAATAAGGGTGTTCTATATAAGATGCTGAGGTCTTTTGCCTGTCAGCCATTTCTTTAACCCCTGCTGTGTAGGGAAACCACAGTGGGATTTATTTGCATGCTCTGTTTTCAGCTAGTGCTGCTGAATGTCTGGCACCAGTCACAGTCCTTGGTGAGGCTGCTTCAAAAACCTGGGTTAGTTACCCTAGTGCTTCTCACTGGAATAAATTCCTTTGAGAGAAAAGTATGACCTGTTCTTCCCTCAGTTTATACCATCACTAAGATACTACAGCAGAGTTCAGGGACATCTGTTCATTTGACCAGTTAAATATAATATATCTGCATCGACATCCAAATAAAATATACATATTTAACTTGTAAATCAATGTTAACTCAGAATAGCAGTGATTTCCAGTAGGGTCCGTCGATATGGAAATTTTCCGATTTAGACATATCGATGGGCTCGTATCGAGATATACCGAAATATTGATATTTTCGGGGGTTTCGTACTGCGCGTGTGCGCGCATTCAGAGGTGCACGCGCATTCGGGGCCTATCTCCTCAGGAGGTAAATATCTCTCTCTGTGTCTCTCACACTCACTCTCTCCATCTCTGTGTCTTTCTGTCTGTGTTTCTGTCTCTCTCCTCTCTCACATCCCCCCGTCTGTCTGTCTGTCTGTCTGTATATCTATCTATCTATCTATCTATCTATCTGTATATCATCACATTCCCCCGGTCTCCCCCCCTCCCGTCTGTTCCCCGCCGCTGTCCCTCTCTCCCCCCACCCCCCCGCCGCCATCCCTCTCTGACCTCACCCCCCCCCCCTGCCGCCGTCCCTCTCTCCCCCCACCCCCCCCCCCCCCTGCCGCCGTCCCTCTCTCCCCCCACCCCCGCCACCGTCCCTCTCTCTCTCCCCCCCCAGCCGCCGTCTCTCTCCCCCCCCCCGCCCCCACATCCATTGTATCCCTGTATATTGTATTCGAGGACTATGATATATCGCCAGTCCCTAGTTTCCAGCTTCAGTCTTTGGCTGTAACATAAAGGTCTTTGGCTGTTCTGTAAAGTACATAATGTCACCAATTCTATGGAGTCCTGTAGCTCGGTCGTTGGAGCACTCACCTCACAAGCGAGAAAACCTGGGTTTGAAAATTCCAGGACAGGGGGAAACGTTGGGCAAGTTTCCTTATTCCACATGCTTCTGTTTACCTAGCAGGAACTATATCTAATGCAAGGATTATTATCAGTTACTCCACTATCATAATTGATAGTGCCCAGAACTGCCAGCAACACTGGTAAATGCTTATTCCCTTTGAACCAGATATAGAAGTTGCCAAATTACTCAGTTTAAAAAGGAAAATCATTTGGTTATAGATTGAAAACCTGTACTTTCATGCCTGTCAATCAAAGATCGCACATGGTTTTCTAGAGATTTACAGAAATTGTGAGACTGTGGGTGGGCAATGCTGCTTTATTATAAGGCTGGATGCAAGGCACCGCTTTCCACTCCCCCAAAATATATTCTGAAAGAGCTGTATTCTCCAACTTCAACTGAAATAACTTAGTACAGGTAATTAGTTTATTCAAAATGCATTTTGTTACAGGGTGAAATTGCTTTTCTTATTGAATGCTTTCAGAATGAATGGGAAAGTAACACAATGCTTTTCTAAAATTCATTTAGATGGTACTTTATTTAACATTACTTTCTGAAATGTAATGTATTAAAGGAAGATTGGAATTTAAGCAGCGGGTTTAAACTTTTTGAGGAAGGTGTTAAAAATCTTAAATGTTTCCTGCTTTCTGTATGATTACTGCTTTCATTTCAGATTATTCAATTCCATTTTCTTCCACCATATTGTGAATTTGGTGAACCATGCAAGTCTGCAGAGATGAGGTGAATCAATACAGAACAGAGATGAAACCTGAGACCTTATTGTCTGCAGGGATCTGGGATTTGTTCCTTATCAATACCAAATAATTTCAATTTTTATAGTCATTACATTTTTTGTTTATATTTATTTACATTTTTATATTGCCTTTCCTGTCTGGAGGATGTCTCAAAACGCTTGATAATGCTGGAAGCGTGCTTGAACTGGCAGTGGGAGAAGGGAAAGATGACTGAAAGCACAGTCAATGTTTTGAGACAAACCTTGAAGGAGGAGAGGAAGAGAGTGGGAGAGTTAGCGTTCCGGGAGTGGGGAACAGAATGGCTGAAAACTCACCTGTTGATGGTGGATCAATTAGGGCAGTAGTATGGTGAAGCATGTCATTGTTTGCCGAGTGAAGAGAGGGACTGGATCAGTGTGGTTGAATGAGGTCAGAGAGATAGGATATGGCGATTCTGTGGAGGGATATGGATGTGAGAATGTGGATCAGGTAGTAATTTGATTTTGTGACTATTTTCACATGGTGGGTATAGGAGCTAACACATCAGGCATAGTGGGTTGAATAACCTGTACTGAAATTTCTTATTGTTTCCCATCTTTCACAATTTCACCATGAATATATGGAATTTAAAGAAGGCGGCTAGAATAGTCTACTCAGCACTGTAATGGTTTGACTGATGAAGTTCTGTGCTACTAATAACACGTTATCACAGCTGTTTATGGAGTAAACCTGTTTAGGACAAAAAAGAGCATTTTAATTACATAGTCACTGCAGTAGGTTTTCAACCATCTGTAGCTAGCCTGAAGATCTGTCATCAAACAAAACACAAAATACTACAGATGCTGGAAATCTGAAACAAAAACAGAAGTTGCTGGGAAAACCCAGCAGGTCAGACAGCATCCATGGAGAAAGGAAAGTGAGTTAACGTTTCGGGTCCACGACCCTTCGTCAAAACTGGGGCTTGTTGGGAGGGAGAGGTTTTTAAGGACAAGTTAGAGTGAAGATCTCATGTTTCTTTACGTTAGCGCTGAGCAAACATCTTGGGATTGTGGCATAGCTTGTCCAAACTGCAAATCTACATCCTGTTTTCACCACAGTTGTGAGAGTGCAGGTTAAAGACAGGTGAGCCGGGAAGGATAAGCTTCCAGTATGTGAGGTCCACATTTCCCAACCAAATGACAACCACCTCCTATAGTACTAACTAATCCAATGCATGGGTGTAATACAAACTGAGGTGCATATTAGTACAATAACAAAATTACATTTTTGGAGTGCCTTTCACGTCGGGAGGACGTTCCAAGGCACTGAAAAGTCAGTGGTTAGGACCCGACTGTGGGGAAACGGGGTGAGCAGATTTGGGATGAGGGAGGGCAGAGAGGTAGGATGGCGACTGAAGGTACGGTCGAACTGGAAGATCTTGAGAAAAGGAGGGAGCAAGGCAAAGGGACTGTGGGATGGAGTTCTAAAGCATGGGGGCAGAAAGGCTGAAAGCCCGGCCACCTAATCTGTTTCTCACAAAATATAGTCAGTTCACTTTACAATTTATTCTGTGAAGTGTTGAGATGTCTCAACGATGTGATAAGGTATTTATCAAATGCAAGGATTATTGTTCTCATAATCTCAGGATCAAATCTGGAAAATCATTTAATTTTGAGTGTTAAACATTTTGGAGGAAGGTAGGGGTATTTCATTCAGTTTTAATTTCTATTAATGGAATATTTAAACTTGTTTTTAGATATTTTCTTCCAGATATTGCCTTGGTTTGGTTGCATATTTCTCTGGTGCCTTGTGTGGTGTGCTGCAGTAGTATTGAGAAATCTTGAGAATTAAGATTCCCTACCAACATGCCCCAGTTCTGACGAAGGGTCGTGAAGCCAAAATGTTGACTCACTTTCCTTTCTCCATAGATGCTGACTAACCTGTTGAATGTTTCCAGGATGTCTATTTGGCTTGAGAATTAATGCTTGCTCTGAAAATAGATGCAGACATTCAGCACACACACACACACAGAATATCAGGGATTGCAAATATTGGTTTTGTGTTGACTGAAAATCTGAACACGTCTGATTTGAACCCAGTTGACCTTCATTTTTGAATGTTGACAACTCTTATCTTCTCATTATTCTTGTAAAGAATTATTATTCTTGCAAAGAATAATGAAACAAATTGACAGGTAAGATAGTGAGCTGTACTGTTCAAGGGATTAAAAATAAGGGAACATAGTCTTACAATGAAAGCCAGCACAGTTAGAAACAAGGTCAGAAAATATTCACACAATGGGAACCTTGTGCCCCAGTAGAGAGAGAATAGATTGGGTTCTTTCAA
Source organism: Hydrolagus colliei (assembly GCA_035084275.1). Lineage (NCBI taxonomy): Eukaryota > Metazoa > Chordata > Chondrichthyes > Chimaeriformes > Chimaeridae > Hydrolagus > Hydrolagus colliei. The sequence continues at coordinate 35,420,093 of CM068742.1, forward strand.
AAGGAGATAGATAGTTGGGAAGGAGATAATAATAATAATGATAATAATCTGCATTTGATATAGAGCCTTATCACGTTTTCTAGACGTCTCAAAGCGCTTCATAGAATATACTGTAAAGTGAATTGACTATATATGTGGGCGAAATGTGGCAGCCAATTGCGCACAGCAGTGTCCCACAAACAGTTGTGGATTGGAATGACCAATTTTATTATTGTCTTGTTTTTGGAGGGATTATTATTAGGCATTTGGAGTAAGGAAAATGCCCAAGGTTTCACCCTGACCTGCCTGGATTCGAACACAGGTCTCATGCGAGATGTTCGAAAGGGAAGTGGGGAATGGTATTGAGAGATCTGCCATGATCTAATAAAGTAATGCAACAGGCTTGATGGGTTGATTAGCTTACTCATTATTTTCCTAATTGTCTCCTTCTATGGTGAGTAGAATTACACAGATAAGAAGCCTCTTTGCTAAACATTAGTGATTATGCAATGTAGTGACATATAATGTGAATGGAGATCCAATTTTACAAAAAGCAAGATTCCCTCCCTTTTTAACTTCCACCTTTCTTCCCCAGTTATCCTACCTCCTCCATATCTGGTCCCTTACCAGCAACACATTCTTCCATCTCCGCCACATTGCCCGTCTTCGTCAATACCTCACCCCTAAAGCTGCCTTGGTCCATGCCTTTATCACCTCTCAACTGGACTACTCTAACTCCCTCCTTGCCCATCTCCCCATCTCCACCATCAACAAAATTCAGCTCATACAGAACGCCACTGGCCACATTCTCACCCGCACTAAACTTCGTACCTCGATTATCCCAGTCCTTGCCAAACTCCACTGGCTCTCTGTCAAAGAGCGAATCGACTTTAAGTTCCTCACTCTTGTGTTTAAATTCCTCCACTCTTTGGCACCCCTTCCACCACCCCCACTCTCACCTCACTAACCTCTTTCCTGAATAGCAATGTATTTATAGGGATAAAGGAGGATTGTTACAACAGGAGGTGATTTCCTCACAACATTACTGGGTCCGGCCACCTCCTTGTCCCGAATCCTCCGCTCCACCAACAGCGGCTGTGCTTTCAGCCACTACGCCCTGAAACTTTGGAACTCCCTCCCTCAACCTCTTTGCCTCCCCCACCACCCCTTTTCCATCTGCAGGTTGCACCTGAAGATCTTTCTCTTTGACTGCGCTTACGGTCACCTTCCCCCACCCTTTGGCTCGGACTCGGTCTCCGCCATTGTGAAGCGCAAAGAAACGCTGCCTGGCATGGAAGTAGCTGTATAAATACAAATTGTTGTACTTGCGTCTCCTGCAACACACATAATTTGAAAGTATAATTGACCTCTTCTTAGCCTCTGTTGATTGTGTTTTGAAGCCGGCTGCTGGAAAATGGTTGAGATGCACTTCCTCTTCCTTTCTTGCCGTGGTGAACTGCGGGACCTCTATTCATACCTTATCAATAGCCAAGCAACTGAGATAAGAAACGCTGAAAGTGGAGGAATAAAGCCAGAAAGTACTGGAGGTATCTGACAGGCAACTCTGCGTCTGAAAAAGGAAGCAAAGTTACTCTTTCAGAAGCTGAGTGGCGTGTTCTGTTTTATTTCAGGTTCCCAGTATGTGTATTATTTGGACTTTATAAGCAGAAGGTGGAAGATCCTTCATGCAATTCTACATTCCTCCACGTGGTGGCACCAGATACTTGTGCTCCAATAATAATAATCCTTGCATTTGTTATAGCACTTTTCACATCTTCTAGACGTCTCAAAGCGCTTCACAGAGTATACTTTAAAGTGAATTGACAGTTTATTTTGCCTATGAAACGTGTCAGCCAATTGTGCACAGCAGTGTCCTGCAAACATTCGTGGATTGAAATGACCAATTTATTATTGGGTTTTTTGCAGGATTATTATCAAGTGTGTGGAGCAGGGAAACTTGCCCAAGGTTTTGCCCTGCCTAGAATTGAACCCCAGGTCTCTCGCCTGCAAGGCGAGTGCTCTAACCACTGAGCTACAGGACTCCCTCAATGTGGTCTCAAGCCTATTTAATTGTGAGTCTTGTAGTTTGTAGCCGACATAACAGTGTCTGGAAACTAACAGGAGAATAACATTGTTTGTATTAATTATGAATAGCAATGTATTTGTAGGGATAAGTAGTTTGTGCATGTCTTATTGTATGCTGTCTAATTTTTTAAGTACTTTTGTTAGTAAAGTACTGCAGCTTGACTTAATGGAGGATTGTTTGAACAGGAAGTGATTTGGACTGACACATTTTTCATGTTTGGATAGTTTGGGATCCAGATTTGAGTTTTTTAATGTGAAAGATTGGCTCTTTTTCAATATTGTATGTGCTGCCTCGTGGAGACATGATCCACAGACAAAGGGTAAACTTCTACATGTTTGTGGATGACACCCAACTGTACCTCTCTGGCTCCACTCTTGACTCCAGGACCACTACTGCCTTGACAGACTGTCTGTCAGACATCAAGTCCTGGATGAGAGTTAACTTTCTGTAGTTGAAAGTCAACAAGTTTGAGTCCCTCCTGATTAGCTCCTTGTCAACACTTCCACACCTCAGGCACTGACAGCATCACCATCCAAGGGTGCACACTTCACCTTTCTAAGCCAGGCCAGAATCCTGGCGTCTTGTTTGACCTTTAACTATCCTTTCTACCCCATATCTGTGCCATAACCCATTCTGCCTACCCCAGCTCCGCAACATAACCCTCTCGCCTCAGGCCACTGAAACCCTCATCACTGATGGAATACGTATAATCAAATATAAGGCTACAATAATTTTACACGCAGGTGTTATGATTGAATGCCTCCAGTTGTGAATGTTAAAACTCTAGGAGCGAGTTTGAGCTGCATTCTAGTCTTGAGTACAGTAATGGGCCGGCACAAAAAATAAATTTGTGTTATATTAATTAACAACTGATGGCGTTAGTTAGCAGGTCTGGCTACCACAAACAGCTTTTAAGTTCTTCTCATATTTACTTAGTGTGTCTCGGAGGTGGAATCTTGTAGCGTAGTGGATAGTGCATTTGCCCTATAAGCAAGGGCCTGGGTTTGATTCCCAAGCAAGGTGAAAGTTTCCTTGCTCCACATGCCTCTGTTTGCCTAGCAGTAAATAGGAGTCCGGTCGTTTGTCAGTTAGTGGATCGCTTTCGGCGGGTAATAATCCCTTCAAAAAAATAACATAATGATAATAACTTGGTCACTCATTGCATCACTGTGTGTGGGACACTGCTGTGTGCAATTGGCTACCAATTGTGCCTACAAATTACTCAGTCTCTCCGCTTTATACAGTAGAAGCCCGTTTATCCAGCTCGCTCGGGGGGGTCGACTAATTGACTGTGCCGGATAATCAGGCGGCAAGTTGCCGAAAACCCAACACAAAAAATTTACTTATTTTAAAACATACTATATTAATAATATACTAAATAGTAACAGAATATTGTACAGCTACTTACCAATAAAGATTTCAGTACACTCGATAAAAAAATCGGTAGAAAAGCATTTTGTACCGATCAGTAAAAACCTCCAAGTTCGTAAGTTTAATAAGTGCGCATGCACACACATTGCACACCTGCGCAAATTGAACATACTCGCGTTTGCTGGAATGGGAATTGCCCCGGGAGAGGGTCGAGCTATCTGGTTAATCGGGTCACGGATAAACGGGCTTCTACTGTAGTATTTTCTGTGAAGCGCTTTGAGACATTTCAACATGATAAGCCGCCATATCAAATGCAAGGATTATTGTTATAATTATCACATCTAGGGTCAACTATGCCAACTCCCTGATTTCTCAACTGTTTCCTCCACAAGCTGCAGATCATCCAGAGCTCAAGAACTCATGTTTTTTCCCGCACCAGGTTCCGTGACACCATCACCCACACCCTCGCCCGGCTGTACTGGCTCCCCACCCCCTCAGAGAATAGAGTTAAAAATCCTCATCCTCGCATTCAAGGTCTCCAAGGCCTTGCTCCTTCCTACCTGTAACCTGCTAACCTGTATCAACCTGTCCGTTTCCTGTGTTCAGCAGGGTCTGGCCTGCTCCACATCCTCCGCCCAGCCCACTTCACAATTAGCGGTTGGACCTACAGCCTCTGGCCTCACCCTTTGGAACTACATTCCACAGTCCCTTCGTCTTGCTCCTTCCTTTATCTACTTCGAGGCTTGACTGTGGAAACTCCCTTTTCGTTGGCCTTCCTGGCTCTTCCCTTCACAAGCTGTAGATCATTCAGAACTTTGCAGCCCGTGTCCTCTCCTGCACTAAGCTCCACAATGACATCACTCCCACCCTCGCCTGGCTCCATTGACTCCCCATCCCCCAGAGGATCAAATTCAAGATCCTCATCCTCACTTTCAAGGCCATTCACGGCCTTGCCCCCTCCTATCTCTCTGACCTGTTGACTCCCTACGAACCTGCCCGCCCCCTCCATTCATCGGGTGTTGGTCTGCACCATGTTCCCCGCCCGATCCGCCCTACCATCGGTGGGCGGTCTTTCAGCCTCTCTGCCCCCAGACTCTGGAACTCCATCTCACAATCCCTTCAGCTCTTTACCTCCCTTGCCTCCTACAAGGTTGGTCTCAAGACCCTCCTCTTCAATCGTACCTTCTGCTGCCCTCCCTTCTCTCTGCCCTCCCAACTCTCTCCCTCCCCCTACCTTGCCCCTCCCTCTTGCTCAGTCCCAACCTGACTGTTTGCACTTAGGGACATCATCCTGATGTGAAAGATGCTCTATAAATGTAATTTTGTTGTTGTTGTTTAAGGCATGAATCCAGACCCTCCTTATCAACCGTGCATTCAGCCACCCTCCTTTCTTTTTTCTAGCTTTTCTAATTTTCCACATTTCGTTCTCCTTGGTTTCTCATGGAACAGAAGAAAGTCATTCGGCGCGTCTTGTCTGTGCCAGCTCCGTTAAGAGCAAAGCCTAATTGAAGGGAGTGGAGCTGTCAAATCCTCTGGGAAGCCTTGGTTACTCACACAAGTGCAAAGTCACACCAGAGACTCCCTCCCAAGTCTTGCATTAGCAATTAAAGGACTGCAGTTAAGATAATTGTTCAAAAGGATTGTTATTGTTATTTTTATTACCAAGTATTGTACCAAGTATTCCTGCCATTTCAGGGAAGATTTAAGGCTGCTGTGCAAATGTACTAATAGTTTATATTTGTGATGTTGTTGAACTAAAGTGCTATTGTGGTTGAGGAGGCAAACACCGAGATTCTTGCCAAACAACAAATACACAGTTTTTGGAGTTGATTTGACTCATGGAATTGTAGAGAATCTGAATTCAAAGCTAATATTATTCCAATTCAGAGTACTCATCCTCGGGACTCCCAGTGTGGCTCAGCTGATGTCAGCATCAAACTGAGCCATGCAGTCCAGAAGGTCCCAAGTTCGATTCCTGGTCTGTACTGTGCCAGCTGATATTGTGGGTCTAGAGTGGGGTAAATTAAGTTTAATTCTCACGCCAGGTCCCCATCAAGTGAATTCTGATGTTAAGAACATGGGTGGAAGTCTGATGAGGACAAGTCTAGATCCTTATAATAATAGTTATCCTTGCATTTGATATAGCACTTTTCACATCTTACCTACATGGATGGGAAGGCAAGTGGAGTTCCTTTAAATTGAGTTGAAGCCAAGGTGACAATCCTGGCAATGGAATATCAGAATCGGATCAATCCTTTGTGGTCGTCTTAGTTGTCTCTTTCCTGATCCAGGTGAAACAGTGATACTCAGAAAGCATTGTTGATAACAGACTCACTAACCTGGCTCATAGGCAGTATTCATAGAGATATTGGAGGCAGAGATTCTTCCCACTCGGCTCCAGTTAACACTACAAGTTTAATGGGCAGGGTGATTCTACCTGGAGGGGTAACCGGACGTTTTCCCAGACATTGCAGTACCCCTAACGTGCACTTTGAGGTCTCCAAGTATTGGATTTGCCGGTCTGCAACTAAGCAGGATATGTCCTCTGGAAAGAGAGACTGCACATCATTCCAGACCAGTAACATTTCCATATATTGGTGGCTTGTATATGTGAAATTATCATAATGGTTTGAATGCTCTTAACATGGAGATGGATTTCCAATCGTGAAAGATACCCGGCTGCCAAAATAACAGGTTTACAAATGAAGAATGATCACTTGGGAGACATAGCATAAGGCAGCCAGCATCTGTGATATGGCAACTTAGTGTCATTCAGCATTTTCAGTAAAATGGGAAGGGGAGGACTCCAGTTCTATAATCTGTGTATTCCCTGTGACTTGGAAAAAAATGTGTCTGGACTTAAATATCTTTTAAAACATTCATGGAATATTTACAATGGAAATTAATTTGTATATTTTTCAGATGGCAGATGCGGTTGTGCAACATATTGGGTCACACATTAATTTGGGATTGATAAGGTTCTGTAAATGAAGGCAGATATTTGTGGAATTTCTCCCTAATTTGACATAGTTCATTATTGATAGAAGAATTTTGGAATGGGTCATGCTAATAATTGGAATTATAGTTCTGGGTATCAACCAGCCTCAGTGGTTGCAACTTCAAGCCCCACATCATAACTTGGAGCTCATAATGCAGGCTGAGGTGTGCTCATTTGGATGAGGTCCTGTTTGTCTATCAGGAGAGCGTTAAAGACATTATTCAAAAAGAGAAGAGAAATTTTCCCTGTGTGCTTGCTGGCCAATAATTCTCAATGATTGTACAAAAAACGTTATTCACTTTATAGCTATTTGTTGGACATTGCGAATCAGCTACCTTATTTACTGCACGTTACTAGAAACTCTGCAAAATTCTTTAAGATAAAATATTTAATATGATAAACTGCAATATGAAATACAAGGATTATAAAAAGCTGAGCAAGAAAATAAGACACGTTGTACACAATATTTTGAAGCATTTCCATGTTTATCTGTGGTCACTAGGGGTCACTGTTGTATTTTTTAACACACTGGGGAAGAACAACAGCAACACGGGATGCTAATATACACAAGCTGCTCATATACTGACTTTTCCTCCATCTCTTCCGAAGGACCCACCTCTTCATTTTGTTATTTAATGGGGTTAATTTCAGCGCTCAGAGATGCTGTCCCATGTGACACGCGCTATATAAATGCAAGTTTTTATTGTTGATGATGCATCGTAATAGATGCTATCATTGTTCAAATGGGATATTTAACTGAGGCCCCTGTCTGCCTGTTCAGGTGGATATTGAACATCCCTATTCGAAAAGGGAAAGGATCTCTCCCATTGTTCTGACCAATAATCCCGATGAATTGCTCATTGATTTCAAGGCTTTTTGTGGATTTTCCTGGCACAATTGGCTGCAGTATTTGAGTACACTACTGGTCATTACACTTGCGAATTGTAAATGCTTTGCAGCTAAGTATTATTAAAAAAAATCTTTGTTCTTTATTAGACGGGATTATGCTTTATATTTTCTAACTAATTAGATCATAGTTAAATCAATAGTCAACATCAAATTGTTACTTTTCCCACAGAGTTTCTGTTTCCAAGGAAGGGATTACCGCTTTCAACGGATTAATTTTCCCATTTATTTTTGCCCCTTCCTCTTTAGGACCAAACACGCTCTACTTGGTTGAATGAGTAGGCAGACACAAACCTCCGTTTGGTTTGGCTACCAGTAAGTGGATGTGAACATCCCAGGGTGCCTGTGCTTCTGTTTTCTGTTTGAAATATTTGATACTGTCGCTCACCAATGTGAAATCCATTACTAGTTAATGAACAGCAGTCTTGATGAGTAAAAATCTCCTTTCAACTGCAAGTTCATATTTTGTTTTTGATCCACTTCAGTAATTTTAAAAATGTTTTTCCCACTTACTTTCAGTGAAATTACTAGTTTAGTGCCACCTGTGAATTTACCAATAATTTTGTAGTATTGATTGATCCTCATTGGAAACGAGGTTGCAACTGCACCAATTTTATTTTACACAGAACCCTTACATCCAGCAATGGCCAGAGACTTTCTTCCTTTCACTCTGGGTTGTGTTCAACCTCAGGATTCACTATAAGCCTTGGTAAATTGCACATTGAAAAGACTCGGCATCTGCTGCCTAGTGGAAACATCTGGGAGCAGCCCCCGGCTGGCACTTTAATTAGTTGCAATCGTAATTTTATAAATGGAACAACTAATAATCTTGATAAATACTAACAAGCCCTTCCTCCCTGTAAATGTCACCTTTCCTGGCAAATGTGGCATTAATTTATAGGAGCAATTTCTAACTGCACGTCGCCTTCATTAGTTCCTCAGAATTTGATACTTTTCATAAATTGGAAATCTTACAGTTTTCTTATCTTAATATGTTGTTCAAATATTTATTTTCATTGGAGGGAAATCTTGGAGCCATAATTGGGCCAGGAAAAAGAGCTCATTGAAAGATTGACTGACTTCTGAATCTTCAGATGCTGCTGCTAAAAGATTACTGCTGTAGGCAGCATCCAGGGGAAGCTGTTTCGAGTTGTAGATTACCCTACAATCACCTAGATTTATGTTCTTCAGGAACGTTGCCACCACTGCTGGTAATGGCTGGAATTATTCTCCCTCATTCGCAAGTTGTAACATCTGCTAAAGGTGGATTTTTAAAAATTTAGTGGTGGTGGCTAAAACAGGGCTGTTGTGTTCCTGCATTTCAAAAGAAACTGGAAGATAAACCTTTTTGACCAGTGTTCTTGTGAGGAGATATCAGACTATAATACTAAAAATTCCATATTTAACGCTCCTAAAATAAAGTGTGCAAACCTACAATTCCCAGACGAAGGCAAACACAACTGTCTTCTATAAATCCCAGAGCCGAGTACATCCCAGCACTGTTTTTATGTAACTCTCAGAGGCAAACATAGGCAGACAGTTTTTCTAACCCCCAAACTCCAAATACAGTCCAATATTGGCTTCTCACAAAGCAGTCCCTCCTCCCAGTGTGATACTATGCCTTTGTTTAACTAGAATAATTAATCGCTTCCTCAGTGGTATTCCAGCTTCAGTCTTTGTCTGTAACATAAAGGTCCTTTGCTGTTCTGTGAAGTGCATGTGGAACGTGTCATTACAGTCCTGTGGAATCCTGGAGCTCAGTGGTTGGAGCACTCACCTCACCCATTGTGAAAAGTTGGGCCAGTTTCCTTACTCCACATGTCTCTGTTTACCGAGCAGGAACCTGGTTGATAGTCGAATGGTGGATTGCTTTTCGGGGGGTAATAATTCCTTCGAAAAATATAATAATGGGGTCGCTCAATCCACTACTGTTTATGGGACACTGCTCTGCACAATTGCCTTCTGAGTTTTGTTCCATAAAACGCACAGTTCATTCACTTTCTGGTATATTTGGTAAAACATTTTGAGACGTCTCAATAACGTGATAAGGCATTATACAGTATATAAAGTGCAAGGAATATTATTACTAACATTCGTCGAATTGTTCTCTTTAAATTTTACGTTGCTCTTCCCAGTAATTTGGGTATTTTTCACCATCGGGGATTACCAGATTTATTTTCATGCAGGTTTTACACTATAGGTAAGCCTCGATTTACGACACTTCTATTTAGGACATTTCGATTGAAGAACCACAATTTTTTAACACCTTTTGATCGTTATACGATACTTGAATTTGTTTTTAAGACCAAAACATTTTTTGCGTTTGCGCAGTACGTATTTTGAATATCGCGGTCGCATTTCACATGTCCTTTTTGTCCATACGCACAGTCCATAGTGTATTCGCGGGTAAATCCAAGCGTTTGAACTGGCCAATAGCATGTCGCCATGTCATTGTTTAAAAGCCAGCTGGATTTGAAGCGACACCATGCCACGTCAGTAATACAGTAATTTCCAAACATTCCTGAGCGATTTACAGCCTCTACTGTGTTTCTACCAAGTCGGGGAAGAGACAGCAGTAAGTGAAATGAGCAGCGGTAATATCGCTAGCGGCCAGAAACCCCGCAAAGTCAGAATAAGGACAATATACTGGCAAGTTTGAGGTGTGTTACAGCTACAGATGCAAGCAGATTAGCAAAACATAGGAGTGATGTGATAGAAAGAATGCTGAGTGTCGATTGAGGATCAGAACCAGTGTAACATACCATACAGTTACCCCAAGTACCCCTTGTTGCCTATGTGTGTTAATTTGTGTGTTATGTTGTGTCTTTTTGTGTGTTATTTAGTGAGTTTAAGGACCAAAAATGTTGTGAAAAGAACGCATCACTGGTTATATAATGGGACTGCATGGGAAATTGCATTTCAATTTAGGACGTTTTTATATACATACAGTTTTTCAGGAACGCAACCCCGTCGTAAATAAAATTTACCTATATCTGCTTCTATCAAATGGTCTAATATTGGTGGTACTTCTAAGATACAGGGAATCATCGATTGTACCCACATTAGTATCAAGTAATTTTAATCTATATTTAATTTAAAGTAATGTAAGTATCACGACTAACATACAGCTTCCCAGCTTGTGTGCAGCCGATTCATAAATTTGTCAGTTAAGAAACAGCTTGATGCTCTACTGGGAAGACAGCAGGGGTTGGTATTCTGGAAGAATGAGATTAAATGGTTTAAAGGACGTTTTTCATTTCTACTTCTCTTGTGATCTCATCTGATAAGACACTGGGGTGTCGATCTAGTTTGGAGGCTGAAGTCCTGCTGGGGCAGTTGGGAGGTTGGGTGGGGGCTTGAATCCAAAGGCAAGACAAGAACCAACTGGGTGGTTGCATAATTCTGTCCCATTGCATCTATTGCAAGGAGAAATTGTTTAAAACAGGAATGAGGTTTCATACAAGTCTTTGTAATATTTCAATAAGTCTCTGGACCACTGTGTAAGTAAAGTGTTTTGGCAGGAACTTCACTTGTTTTATAGTCCAACTGAAATCCACTTGGCAAGTGCCTGCAACTCTTCTCTATTATTAGTTAATCTAAAACTCTATGGAAGGTTTTTTTTTGTTTATGCGGCTTTTAGTTTGAGTGATATCCTGCCATGGTTTGTGTGTTGATCTTCATATTGCTGCTCCAAGTTATATAGTAGCGTTTGATGAATAATTGAGGGTGCATTTAATCTGTTTCAGCATTGAATCAAATCCAAAGCCTTTTAGAGACAGTTACAAGGTTACTCATTCAGCAGAGCTGGTTACGTGGCAGTAAACAGCCACAATACATTTCATCATTTGGTTGTGTCAGTGTTTTTCTTCTGATTGTTTTAACAGGAATGTTACTGAACTACACTATATTATAAATGATCATAATGTAGGAACTAGGACAGTTAAAAAGGAGATCATATGTACATAACAAGGAAACCTCACAGAGCTGTAATAATGTGCAGTGGACAGTCCCAGAGGCAGAATCAATTGGGGTGCTTGAAAAGGAGTTACCAGTAAACTGATAACTCGATCCTGGCTTAACGTGTCACAACCAATTAAGCCATTGTGCTGTCAATATTCTGACTGCATTTATTTATGTACAGTAAAAGCCTGTGTATCCATGACCCGATCAACTGTAACTTCCGTATAATCGGTACCTCATTGTGCCGGATCCTATCCGGCACAATCGCGGTGGCACATTTCATGAGTTGATTGTTGCACTAGATTACAGTACGATTAGTTCTGAATGCTGCCGGCAGTGTTGCTTCTGGTTTTTCATCTTAAAGGGGCACTGTTTTTCTTCTCCCTTTTTCTCTCTCTCCATCTTTTTCTTTCTTTCTCTCTCTCTCCTTCCTTCCTCTCTATCTCTCCCTCACTCTTTCTATTTATTCTCCTTCCTTTCTTCCTTCCTTGCCTGTGTAGCTTGACTGTATTGTGGGTTAATACACTGTTTTGGTGGGGGTGGGATGGGACAAGGAAAGAGAGAGGCAGGGATAGAGAGGGCGGGGGGAAGGAGAGGCAAAGAGGGTGGGGAGAAAGAAAGGAGTGGGTGAGTGGTTAATTTGGATGGAAAATGAAAGGAGTGGAGGGAGTTGGGTTTGGAGCCATTGAGATGCCAGACTGACTGTGTGTGAAAGAGAGAGGGAGGGAGAGAAAGAAAAAAAAAGGAAAAGGCGACAGTATCGCTTTAAGGGGAAAAACCTCTTCCATCGACCATTGTAGGAGTTTGCTTTGTGATTGTGTGCTGTGTTTATAGAGACTGTAATCAATATTTATTGCTTTATTGGTGAGTATCCATACAATATTCTGTTATTATTTAGTCTATTGTTAATATGGTATGTTTAAAAAAGTTAATTTTTATTGTGTTGGGTTTTCGGCAACTTGCCGCCCGAATATCCGGCATGCCATTTAACCGGCATTGGCCAGGTCCCTAGGGTGCTGGATAAACAGGCTTTTACTGTATTTACACGTATGCCTAACTCACCATTTCGGATAACTCATCATTTTCGATAATTCGTCATAGAGTTTCGGATGAACTAATAATAGAGAAGAGTTATCAGGAGTTTACTGCATCTAGATACTTGAGAAGTAAGTGTAATAAAGGGAAAAGGGAAAGTTGGGGAAAAGCGATTTAGAGATTGCCAAGACAAAAACAAAACAAATTACATTTGTACAACGCCTTTCACGTCATAAGGATGTCCCAAAGCGCTGGATAGTCAGGGCTTTGACCCTGAGCAGGGCAGGGAGGATACGGGTAGGAGGATGACTAAAGTCGCAGTCGAATAGGAGGGTCTTGGGACATGCCTTGAAGGAAACTGGTAGAGTAGGCTTGGTGACTTCTTGCTACTGTGTCCCTGGATACAAAAAATATGAACAGTGAGCGGCAGATGCTTTCTTGGTTTGAACAGTTTAAGTCAAGCTCCCAGACCAGTCCAGACTGCTGGTCTCGTGGCAGTGGATTCACATCTCCATAATGTGGAAGAGCTGAGAGGAAAATAAACACAAAATGGCAACTCTCTGTGAGGCAGCAAATTTAATTACTATTATGCGGGGTCTCCTTGGAGCTGAATTGGCTCCACAATGAGAAACTTGGCAAGGGAATGTAGGAATTGAGTCAATTCTCTCTGGTGGTCTCGGTATTTCTGTTTCTGAGCCAGATTGGTCTGCAGTATACCACTGCTGATAATAGACCAGCCAGCCTGGTTTTGTTGGCAGGATTTGGCTCAAGTAACACTGCAAGTCAAAGCCTTAATGGTAGGGTGGTCCTAACTAACAAAACAGCGGGAAAGCTTGCCAGACTTTGCAAGATGGCAAAGTATGTGGTTGAGTTTATCAAATTCAACTGAAGGGGTAGTTAATAATACTACCACGTGCTTTGGTGGAAACAAAATGGGGAAGAATGCACATTGTGTGGACCTGTATCTCAGTTAGAGCACTTGCCTCGCAAGCGAGAGGTTTAGGTTTGATTCCAGGCAGGGTGGAAACCTTGGGTAAATTTCCTTACTCCACACTCATCTGTTTACCTAGCAGTAAGTAGGATCTAGATTGTTAGTCAATTGTTGGATAGCTTTTCCAGGGTTAATGATCCACGACTATTTGTGGGACTGCTTTGTGCAATTGGCTGCCACCTTTCGCCCACAAAATAAACAGTCAATTCACTTTACGGTATATTCTGTGAAACGCTTTAAGACATCTTGAAGACACGATAAGATACTACAATAGAAGCCCGTTTATCTGGTACCCGCGGGACCTGTCCAATGCCGATTAAAGCGCCTGCTGGATATTCAGGCAGCCCGCAGCCAAAAACCCACAACAAAAAAATTAAAGTTCTCTTAACACACACCGTACACACCAGACTAAGTAATAAAAGATAATAACAGAATATTATTTTGGTACTTATTGTTAAAACTACTCTCTTGCACTTCTCACCTTTACTGATTGAGTACAGTCCAGCAATTCTTTTTTAATTGGAGGACACCAAGTGGGTGAAAAAAACGGCAGCGCGATTTTAAAGTCGCGCGACTTTACTAGTTGCAAGCCAAAGCCCTAGACTCTACTAGCGGCAAACCAAAATACTGCACCTGCGCAACAATGTGGGTTATCGGCTAGCGTTATCGGCTTGCCGCTAGTATGGCTTTAAAGTCATACATGCTCCTTTTTTTTTCCACCCTGCTTGGCGTGCTCCATTTTAAAAAGAATCGCTGGACTACAAACCTCAACCGGAGCATCATGGCTTCAAGCGCAGCATCTACCAGCAAAGGTAAAAAATGCAAGAGAGTAGTTTTAACAATAAGTACCAATACAATATTCTGTTATTATGTTATTATTTAGGCATTTACAAATGCTCCACTGCCATTGTTCAGGATAAGTTCCGGTTTATCGAATGGGGACTTTTTTTTTGGTGTGCCGGTTATACGGAAGTGCTGGTGCATTGAGTCACGGATAAACGAGCTTCTACTGTATATCAAATGCAAGGAATAATATAATTTTTTATTCCATTTCTCATATAATGAAGAATATTTACCAATATAGGAAATCTGTTACAAACAGGTTTGTTGTAGAAGGATAACTTGTCAATTCATGCAACAGTCTTGGGTTATTTAATTTTCACTGGAATAATATTGTTTAAGGTTTCTAGGGAGAGTAAGGGATGATGGTGCTCTGCTTGGTGTAGAATGCATCAAACTGCAAACCCAATTGTGTTCCTACCATTGCAAATTTGTGTACTTTCACGGGGTAAATATCAAGTGTGAATATAATCAAATACAACTGATGGGTTTCAGTATTAATAGCTGTCAGGCTCACACAAGGTAGCACATCTAAAAGGGAATTTAGGAGGAACTTGTTTATGAAGAGGGTGGTTAGAAAGCAAAACTCATTGTTGGCAGCTGTAATTGAAGCAAAAAATCCCAGCAATGTATTTAAGAGGAAAAATGAGGGAGAAAATAGGTCTATCTCTGCCACTATGACTGAGACTCTCATCCATTTAACACATTCAGCATTGACAATGCCAATGTTCTGCTAGATTCCCCAGCTCTTCCCTGCAACTATCCAGAACTCTGCAGCTCTTATTCTTTCCCATATTAGGTTCCCATCTGTGTGTTGGCTCTTTATCTTCCAGTGGATTGCATCCAAGATCTGCACTCTCACCTTTAAATACTTCTGTGGTCTCTCACCTCCCTATCTCTGCAACTTCCTCAAATTCTACTAACCCCCTTCACCTCAATCAAAATCGATCTCAAGACTTGCTTCTTTGACTGTGTTTTCAGTCATCTTTCCCCTTCTCGCCTTCCTCAGTTTTAACTTTTTTTGTGCTGTTGAGACAACCTCCGGACTCTTTATAAATGTAAATTTGTATTACATTAAAGAAGGAATTGGGCCAAATGGCCAGTTTCCATGCCATATCATTCCATGTGGTTGTATATAATCCTGTGTAAAGACTTGCATGAAGTACTATGTAATAAAATACAGTCAATTCACTTTATAGGATATTCTGTGAAGTGCTCTGAGATGTCTAGAAGACTTGAAAAACGCTGTATCAAATGCAAGGATTTTATTATATAATACAATATGTTTCAATTTCATTTCTGTTTTCTAAGTGAACTAGCAGAACCTTGCGTTTCTTTAAATACCCTGCTGCCCACTCAGTTAATTAACACCATCATTGTTCATTGCAGATGAAGCTTTTTTTCTTCAAATGCCAAAGCAATTCATGCTAAAAGGTGGAACAGAAGCAATTAATCAAATTTGTGAAAATGAATTATAATAGAAAGTTAAAAGAAAATGGAAGACGTACAAAAAGTGGAACACTTGCTGTGTTCCAAATGTACAATTATGATTTTTTTTCATATGAATCAAAGCCCGTTCACAAATGTGAACATTATTTGTGATTCTGAGAAATTCCAAATTTCCTGGTTATTTTGTGGGCTAAATACGGCAGCCAATTGCACACAGCAGTGTCCCACAAACAGTCTTGGATTGAAATGACTAATTTATTATTGTTTTTGTGAGGGATTATTATTAAGCATGTGAAGTAATGAAACTTGACCAAGGATTTGCCTTGCCTGGATTCGAACACAGGTTGTAAGGCGTCTGCTCTAATCACTGAGCTACAGGACTCTTACTGGTTCATGTTATAGTTCTACCAGCTAAGCTCAATTGTACTCTGTAGTTGAGCATACAGAGTGTGTTCTGCATTTGTACATACTAAATGTACAAATGCAGTTAGTGGGGGTGGAATACATTTCACTGTAAATTAGCTCCTCTTGAACCACACGGTTGCCACAAAATGGATCTGAAGCAAATGATGACTGTTTTCAATTTGGTGTAATACTTTGGTATTATTATGAGTTCAAATGTTCAGAGCATGGTCATACAGAGATACTTTTGAGGTACCTAGAAACCAAAGATGAAAGAATAATGTAATAACAAATGATAACCCAGACCCTAATGCATATTTTGAAGCCCATCAACATCAACTGCAGTCAAGAGGTCAGGCATGAAATTTGCTCCTGGGTCTTCTCCAATGGCTGCTGTACATGGCACCAAGGATGAGATATTTAGGATGATTAATTTTGCCCCTCACTTCCACTCAGTACCTGTCTACTTTGATTGGTTGTGACCAAGAGCTCAGATCTGCATCACAGTGCTGCTTGCCCCAGTATTTTAACTCACTGTGGCACTGTGTTGCATGTAAGGAGTACCTTATGCATACATCAGATGAGACGTTAAACCAAGACCCATCAGCCTTCAGGGGGACTTTAAAGAACCCATTCTAAAAGAGACGGTAGTTTCGTCCAGTGCCTTGGCCAATAAGGAATTATAATCTTCTAAATCAGAAGTGTTACCATAGCTGACACATGCAATATGTCAAAATTGTGCATTTGTTTGGTTGAGTGGGTTCCTGGAATTGGGAGGAATTGCCTTGCAAGTAGGGTGGAGGGGTGGGGGAGGAAATTTGAAGCAAGCAACTGAGAGGAGCTTTGAAGCTGGCTGGAGGTTTGCCCACAAAATATACAGTCAATTCACTTTATAGCATTTTCTTGAAGTGCTTTGAGACGTCTCAATTACGTGGTCAAGGCCCTATATCAAATACAAGGATTATAATTATACTATTATCAACAGCTAGGATAGTTAATTCATCGAAAAAACAGGAAGAGATTTAACAAGAAAGCAAATCAAGTTAGATTTTAGTGAGATGACAGAAGAGTCCAGGAAACACAGGAAGGGGGTAGGGAATATTTACCATGCACATTTACAACACAACAAAATTACATTTGAAGAGCGCCTTTCACATTTACCCAGAAAGTACAGAAACATGCCACTTGGCCAGGTCTGTGCCAGGAAGGTAGATCTTATGAGAGGAAAGAAATAAGTGGCACATTATTTCAGTACCACATTTTGCTCAAGAATGATTTTTCACTGTTCTACTAAGGAAAATGTTAGTTTTGCAAGGCTTGTATGCCATAGGCAAAGATTGCTTTGTAATATCTCTACTTCTGTAGTGCGTGTTTTCATTTCAGGTTGGGGAGGAAAGGAAAGGAAAAGAGATCCAGGAGGGAGATAGTGGATTCTGCAGCAGTGAGAGTCAGCACTTCTGTTTCTGTGACGGTCAGAATCCAAAATGGACTTTAAATCAATGAAGTCCTATAATCGTCAAAGAATTCTTACAAGTGGTAAAGAAAATTGTACAGAAAATAACTGCTTTACCGCTCTTTATGCTGCCTCTAAACATTTGTGCAAAAATAGATTTAGAATAAATAAGAAAATTTAAATAAAAGAATACAATAGGGAATGATTACTTTACATCTAAAAAAATATTTTGACATTGTACAAATGCAGGCACGCATTTGTTTTAGTTAATATTGCCAAGTCCTTTTCTGCCAACGTAGAAGTGTCAAAATCACAGGCTGACCTTGTTCCATGATCCGAAGCCAAGAAATGTACTCTATTCATCTGGCACACGTTTGAAACTTTTCAGTTTCCTTCCATTGTTTGAGATTTATTTAAAAATGTCAAAATATTTGTCATGGCACTGAAATCTGAAACTCAAAACAAATTATTTGGCTGGAACAAATTATAGGAGGTGGGGGTCTAGCAATCTGTATACAATTCATTGGCTCTACTAATTTTGTGAAACCGAATAAGGTTATTTGTGCAACCATAACTTACATTCTGGCACTGCCATTGCAGTTGAGTTTGGGTTTTTGACATGGACTTACATGTAACCACTGACCTGATTTGGATTTTAAGAGTCAAAGCTCACATATTTTTGGTAAACAATGAAATGTAGCAAACCCAACACACAAAACTTCTCTCTCGAAGATCAGTTTGGAGCCTGGCTCTAGCATGTATATGTGACAAACATGATGTTCCCTGGATGAGATATGCTTTAAAACTTCCTAGGTTACTTTATCTCAGATAAAGCAGCATTTACACTTCTGTGCAAGTGATTTTTAACTCCACTGTGGTTGATTTGAAATATGTCACAGGTGAAAAATAAACTCAACAAAAGCAGTGGATTTTCAGGGGCAAAAAGCATGACTCAAACTGAAAGTTTCTGCAGATGGGCGGTAAGTTGTTCTGAGGTATTGAAGCTTGAATTGGACAATATGTAACTGATGAAAATGTCTGTTTGATTGCAGCCGCCCTCAGAAGGTGTGCCTCTGCCCGTTCCTGCCAGTTCATCCCTTGAATGTCTCGACGTGCCTGTATATAGTTCAGCATCCAGCAGAGGTGAGTGAGGCTATGGGAAGGGGCATAGATCAGCATCCGTTTAGTATGGGAAAGGACAAGCGGAAACAATCTCATGTAAATCAGCTGTGACTTCCATCAATCTCCAAGCTGTGTGTGGGGCGTAGCTATTACAAAATCTGCACACTTATCGAAAACTGGTGGCCTTCCTTTAGCAGCACTATTTGGACGCTATCATAATAAAGTAACGTCATTTCTGTTATGAAACTTGTTTCAGTGACCTTTCTGCAATTTCCCTTACCAGCCGTTTGGAGCAGCCTAATTGCAGAGTGACAGTATAGTACGGCCAACAACATTATGACATGCTGAATAAATCAACCGGTTCATTTAAACTTGTTAATGGACAGCTACCTGTCAATGATACCTAAATAATAATAACCAAAAAAGTGTTGAGTACAATCTGGCAGGGAGTCTGCAGGGTTTTGCATTGATTTTGTATCATAGGGGAAATGTAGTTCACACTTGGTGGGGGTGAAGATAGCTATCTTACATAAGAAACATGAAGCCATAGCATCCCTGACCTTGCAGGCATCTAAACCGCACCTGGCTTAGCTGAGAGGGCACCCAGGCCCTTGACTCGCAGTTCAACGGGAGGGAAACAAAAGCAGCCTGCAGTCATTCGTCTTCCAATGTTTAATTTCCTTCCTGAGGGGAAACATCTGTGTTGTACTCATAAATATATGTCAAGGGCATAAATCCATGTTCTGCAACAATTTGGTGCAGTACAGTGAAGCATCACCATGCAGTCTCCTAGTTTAATGCTCATCAGCATTCACCATTTTCCCCCCTTGTTTGATATTGGCTTCTTAGATGTAAACTCTGTGTTGCCACATTTATAACATTATTTTGTAATATTTGGGGGGAATAATTCACTGTGTAGTGCTCCCTTTTTTGTTATTGCCTTATTATGGCTGATGGAGACGACCTACCACAGCTTCTCTCTCTTCCTGTTTGAGGATGGGGTCTTCAGTCAGTCTCTTGAGCAATGTGAGGCTGGGAGAAATCGATAGAACTGGGAGTCAAATTTGCACCCTTCCTGCACCTCCTGTATTGATAGAGTGCTCATTTTGAAATTAGTAGTATTTACAGCATCCATATTTCTGGTTCTGACTACTGTATATGGAACAAAGTGATAGTATTTTCTTGCTATGGATAAATATTAGCTTGCAGTTGAGGTTTGCCAAATAAATATGTACTTTGTTTCACTGTAAATAGACTCCTCAGAACAGGACGAAGTTGAGCTCCCATGGCTCTGGATAAATTCACAGTGTGGCCCTGAAGTGTCCAAATTAGGATGACTGATGGCTGCAGGTATAAATCTAAGTTGACATTAAAAAGCTAGATTTAGCAGATCACAACTCCCTTTTCATTACATCACATTTTACATTTTTTTTAGTTCCACACATCAGGTTACAACCTATTGCAACTTTGACCCCATTTTTTCCATTTACTTTAGACTTTTCTTCTTCTTAATCCCTTATCCAAAACCCATCCCTATCTGGATTCACAGAAGTAGATAGACTATATAAGAAATTCAACAGCTCATAGAACTCATGGTCATTCTGTTAAATGTATTTTAAAGAATTTCCCCCAATGACTAAGTTAGAAACTTATGCCCAATGTGACTTAGGTCCATAGAACAAGAACTCAGATTCAATCCCCAGTCTGTGCTATATTTGGACTTGATAATCCTGAAGGGAAATCTTTGCACATTCCCATTCTTGGTTAAAATTTACTGTTTCCCTCATGAAACGGGAATTAATTCCAGAGAGCGGAAATAAAATGGTTGAAAACTCACCCACCAATGGTGAGTTGGGTCAGAGGAGAACATAAGTGATCCACTATTAGCTGAACCGAGGGACTGGCTGGGTCTGTGGGATAGTCGGAGGTTACACAGATGGGACAAGGCTGTGGAGGAATTTGAATTTGAGGACGAGAATTCCTAATTTGATTCACTGGGGATTGGTGGAGAGGATATAGTTGAGTGGAGCCATGTGAGGAAGGAGGTATTAGGCTCATGGAGCTTGATATAAGAGAGGATAGGACTGCAGGCCAAGATAACTCGAAGAAAACTCCATGTTTCTTTGAAATAACGATTCCAGGGCATTCTCTTCATATCTACACAAATCATAAGAAATGGAACGTAAAGCTAAGAATAGAATATAATTTGAAAATAAATAATCAAATTGTATTTAATAAAAATTCAAACAGGTATTTCAATAGTCACAAATGCAAAATACTGCAGAGGCTGGAAATGATAAACAAAAACAGAAGTCACTGGGAACACTCAGCAGGTCAAGCAGCATCTATGGAGAAAGGAAACTTTGACTTTATAAATAGTCAATCTGTGCCAGCACAATTCCACAAACAATGAGCAAAATCAAAATAAAGGAAGAGAATGAAAGGAAAAAAGAGAAAAGGAAAACCCGAGTAAAAATCAAAGTGGAGTTGGCTTCTGAGGCAGAGGGTAATTCACATACACTGAGAGAGGTCGAGGCAGAGATGGGTCAGAAACAGTTCCAGTGTATTGGGGAAGAGGACACAACATTCATTGTACTTCAAAGAATATTAGCACTGTGTTAGTAAGGTTCTAGTTATAAATAATACTTGCATTTAACATACTGCCTTATATCAAAATGTCTCAAAGTGATTAACAAGTTACTTTAAAGTGTGATGAATGTTGTTATGCAGTTATCTGATTACTTGTTTTGATTTACATATTCAACCAATAAAACTAATATTTTTATTTAAGAAGAAGAATGTGACAACAGTTACTCTCTTAATTCATGGCCTCAGGTGGAAAGAAGCTTGTAACCACCAATTTGTACAAATTTAATAATCCACAAGGCAGAAAAGGCTGGCCAATGCTAACACTATAGCACAGCATGCTAGTGTTCCAGTGTGTTGTGCAGTAGACTGGGATGTGAGTTCATGCCTACAGCTCCCTGTGGAGCACAGGACTGTGCTGACCTGGCACGACGTACATGTTGTAACACGTTGACCATATTTTATCTTAATTTTTTTTAAAAGCAAAGCAAAACTCTCTTAACCCTTTCTTTCTTACCCCCCACCACCCACACTTCCCAGCCAGGATTTCAAGCAGGATTGTTTCCATACAAATTTATTAATTACAGGTATTCCTCACTTAACGTTGTAGTTTAGTTTTTGAAAAGTGCGACTTTAAGAGAAACGGCATTAAGCGAACACATTTTTCCCAGAAGAATTCATGTATAAACTGGAGTTAGGTTCTTTTGGACATTTTTCGTAAAAAAATTCTAAACAATAACATTATACTCGCTCCCTGATTGCCTGCCCAGTGCACTCATTCACTGCCGGTCTCACTCGCTGCCAGCCTGGCTGGTCTCATTCCCTGCCGGAGGCCTGCCTCGCTCTCTTGATGCTGGCCCAGCTCACTCCCAGCCTGCCCGTCACCTTCTTGATGGGCAGGCTCTAGCGCCATTGTGCCATCTTTCCACCCGTTGGTGAACGACGTAATGGCGAATGTCGCAATGTTAAATGAATATATGTTCCTAATGTATCAGGAACGAAATCACGAAAGAACATTAACTGGGGCAACGTTAAGCGGGGTTTACCTGTATTTGGTCAGTCACAAGTCTGACACATGCAGAAACCATGCACAAGGGTATCCCAAACAGACTCAGAGTTCCACATATGTATGTCATCTGCACATGGCATTCCCCTATGTCTGTACTCTCTTCCTGGAAAGTTGCTTTGCTAGGTGATCCCAGAGTGTATCAGGTGCAGAATGCCAAGAGCCATGGTTTGGGTTCATCGAGGTACTGCTAGAGTTTAACCACTTAAAACCACATGGCTTGCTACTGATAGCACTGTCTAACAAGCTTCTCGCTGTTTGGCCAGCTGGGACCACCCTATCCATTAAGGCTTTGGCTTGCATGATTAACACGAGTTGAAAAATGCCTGCTCACAATCCATAAATTCTTATAAATCTCCAAAGGTTTTTTCAGAAATTTAGCACTAGCTTTGGGAGAATGTTGAAGGGTTAAAGTAGGTTTGATTTCTCAGATCCTCTCCTCATTGTGTAATTTTTAAGAGATATTCGTGTTATGCAGCTCCATTTTCATAAGGTAAACTGCAAAGAGAGAATGAAAGCCTACAATAGATGTCAGAATTATAAATTGACATTTGATGAATTAATTGATTTTACCAGTTTAATGGCCTGGAACTTTAAACTCCCTTTGTGTTTATCTTTGAATCAGGAAAGTAGAGTACTGCGAACTGTCCCACTGCTAGCTGCCTGCCTTCCACCAGACAAATGCAAAGTCTTTGTTGGACGCCGGTTTAACGAGGACAGGTAAAGATGCAATCTATTCTAGTTGCTGTTGTCTAAGTTGACAAGGAAATGAATGCCAGGTGCACATCATTGCTGGACCACCAAAGAAAGCAATCGTGGGTCACCTCTTTGATTGCCCAGGAAGTGAATTCCAAGATAGCTCAGAAACCAGAATAACAATATATGGTACCAAAATAGCTCAGCACAAAATAATATAAAACACTCAGAACAGTTGCCAGAAAGACAAAAGTGCATGTTTTCTGCTGGGTGGCACTGTCATTCATATATTAATCTTGTATCTGGTATACCGTCTTTCACATGTGGAGCTCCTGTGGCTTAGTGGTTAGAGCACTTGTCTTACAAGCTGGGGAGACCAAGCTGGGGAGACCTGGGTTCGAATCCAGGCAGGTCGAAACCAAGTTTCCTTACTCCACGCGCCTAATAATAACCCACCCAAAACAAACCACAATAATAAAATTGGTCATTTCAATCCATGACTATTTGTGGGACAGTGCTGTGCACAATTGGCCGCTGCGATTCGCCCACAAATATACAGTCAATTCACTTTACAATATATTCTGTGAAGCGCTTTATGACATCGGTAAGATGTGAAAAACGCTATATCAAATGCAAGGATTATTATATTATTATTTCAAGTTGTGAGGACTCTCAAAGTGCTTCACGGATTGTACTGTGAAATGTTCCACAAACAGCCATTTAAGTGAAGACCAATTTTTATTTTCCATCTGTGCTATAGGATCTTTACAGTCTACCTTAACAGGCAGATGGGCCTTGGTTTAATGTTTCATCTGATTGCTGAATTAGAATGTCAGCCATTAATCAGCCGTGAACGTAAAATTCCTGGAGTCTACAACCATCTGATTCAGAAGATTGTTTTGGTCAGTTGATGGCAAACATGGAGTTCCATCATCATACTCAAGAGTTTCCAAACCAGACATACAGTTCCATATATGGCACATACACATACAAATTCCCATGCCAAGGATTGAATGTGCACTCTCTCCCTCCTCCAAAGCCACGTAGCTTGTGATTGAAAGCACCCGTAAGAGTAAATCTAACTGAACCAGTCTGACTTCCAGGCTGGTTCTTGTTGCAGTCCTATAATTTGGACTGCAGAATTTAGAGTATTTATCCGAGTGAATGCAGAGTTTGAATTTACCAAATCACTCTTCCCCAGGCACAAGTCACAAGTGGCGAACATGCAAGGCTGCTTTCAAGTTTTGAGGGCTGAATCTAGTTTAATTAGAAAACACACTCGTTCTCTGTTCATGTTCATTTATTAAAGCAGTACGTGTTGCACTGCAGACTTAATTTTATCCCTTGATATTAATTTAAGGCTCATTTAAAGGAATATACATGAATTGCTGCAAGGTTTTTGAACAGTTGTGGATTTGTCATTTAGCACTTGTCAGTTCTACACTTCTGAAAGGTTGAAGTATCTTGCTGTGTTTGAAACTGTTCCATTAGATTCATCCATAACATGAAAATATGTGCAAGTAGCCTGGAAATTCCAAGAGAGCCTGGTAATCCTCATAACTCAACAACGGATTATTTTAAATGAAAATGAACTTCATTTTAATATTGTTTTGTTGATCTTGCTCTTTTGTATATAAAATAGCATTTGGATGTTTTTGCTGTGCAGTGTCTGGTAACTGAATTAACTGTTGGAACTCAATGAAGCAGCTTGTGAATGTGGCAGGGTGTAGAAGCTGAATCAAAGCATGGTTATTTCAGGTCAAATCTCCTTAATGTGTTCCTTGTGCTGATTAAGACAATTAGCACAATTATCACCCAGAAATACAGACAATTTCTAAATCTTGTGAAGGGCTTTGGGATGTTTTGATGAAGCAATAAGTGGGTATATCAAACCCAAGGATGATAATTATTATAATAGAATACCTGCAGATTTGTTCCTGAACTATTGCTGATGTAAATCTGATCTCAGTAATGAGCACACTGCTCCAGGTCTCTCCTTGACGCAGACACTCTAATCTAGTTGAAAAAAACCCTCAGAAAGCCAACTATAAATGCATGGGAATGCTGTACTAACAAGCAATAAGTGTAACCATTAGTATTTCTGTACCACCTGGTCATGAAATCAATGGTGCCATTTTCATCTGTGTTATTTCCCAATTCATTGCCCTCATCTGTCATAGGAAGGACTCAATACTGCTTCCTAGACACTTTTGCTGATTTTGACACCAATGTTTGTCATTTTTAAATGTTCCGAACAGTATCTTAAACAAATTAAATCCCCACCAATTTTCTCCACTCCCTTCCACGACTGAACACATTTATAGTTTTTTTTCCCACTGTTGGGTATGACTTCACAGGTGGAGGTCACTCTCACAGAAGGGGGCATTCTTCAAATATGAACCTTGACAGTGAGTGATGGTATTTGCTTGATTCAATCCACACCCATCAAGTTTTTTTCGATCGTGATCAGGAGTGGGAATTCTTTCCAAACCTAGTAGGACCGAGGCTAATTATAGTTATCTCAATCTCCGAATGAGATTGGTTAGCTCAGCACACAATAGATTTGAATCCTCAATCTTCAACCTGCATGGACTAGTGTTGCATCGGCTAGAGGGTGCTTTTACCCTCAGGCCATCAGCGAAGCAATAAAAATTCAACTTAATCAGATTTCTTTGAAACTGATTTTTGAAAGCGGGATCTTATTGTATGTGAAGCTTATCACTAAAGATAATGAGACATCGGAGTGTCTGCATCAACACTGCAATTCAGTTGGTTAAGTACATGCATTTGCATGTGAAACCTATGGAGATTTTGAAATAGGATAGAATTTGTTAAATAGTTTTTCCCAGGTGAAAATGAAAAGGCTGAGCACTCAGCTGTTACACTTACATGGTTTACCTTTTGATTGTGATGGGACCAATCTATCAGCACATCCAGGTTGTTACAATTTAGTTAGTAGGTTCATACGTGACCCTAGTATAATGAGTTTAAAGTGTTTGTTTGATTTTGTCACATACCAATCTAGCAATTCATCCCTTAATTTATTCGCCTACAAACTGCACTTATAACACTTTAAAATAAATCCGTGGAGCCCTCTTAAACATCCTATTGACGTAAAAGCTGCTATATCAAATGTGTGGTTTATCAATATTGAAATGTCCCAATGAAGAATTGTAACATTTTAATGTTTGACTCAAAACCAAAGGTTATACAACATCAACTTGAATTTATATAGCGCCCTCCATGGCTGGTAACATCACAGAGCACTTAACAGACTCTGAGCCGGTTTGGGGGGAGGTGGCCTTAAGCACGATCAATGAGGGAGGTTTTTAGGTCAGACTTGAAGAGGGGGAGAGAGAGGGGACAAGGCTGAGAGATTGAGGGAGAGTGTTCCAGGGTCTAGAAGCATAGTGGCTGAAAACTGTACCTTTGATGGGGGGATGGAGGGTGCAAGGGACGAGCAGGAAGCCAGTGCCAGTCGAGCAGAGGCGCTGGGTGGTGGGGTGAGGAGTGAGGAGGTCTGAGAGGTAGAGAGATGCCAAGGAGTGAATGGATTTGAACTTGACTGCGAGGATCTTGAAGTCAATCCGTTCTGTGATGGGAAGCTGATGGCTCTGGCCTCCTGCTCGTCCATCACACCCTCTGCCCCACCATGGGAGGTTGCGCTTTCAGCCAATAAACCCCAAAACTCTGGAACATTCTCCCTCAATCCTTCAGCCTTTCCCCCCCTCTGCCCTTTCTCAAGTCCCACCTGAAAACCTTCCTCTTCAACCATGCTTACAGCCACCTACCCCCATGCACCCCAGCTCAGAATCAGGCTCTGCCACTGTTAAGCACTCTGAGAAGCTACCCAGCATGGAGGCTATATAAGTGCAAGTTGTTGTTCTTGTAGTACAGTATTTAGCAATTGTCATATCATTTTTTCCCCCAAGAGTTAGCAATACTCCCATGTCAATCCATTATACTTCATACGGATTGGTCCCTTCAAAAACTAACCATTTGATCCTATTCTTTTCCTGAGATGTATAATTGTAACGGTACAGATTAGCCATAGCTGATATTTGCAGGAAAGGTCATGTGGATGGCTGGAGGTTAAAACCAAACCCGACTATGATATCTCTCCGCTGTCAAGTAGCTTGCTGATATTTACCATCTTTGTTCACACGTGTAGAATGGCCGCCTGGGTGGGTTATCTGAAGGTAGTAGCTGTGGATTACTATGAGCCTAGCATACATCATTGCCTTCAGGTGAGAAAGGGAGGGAATTGGTCAAGGAAAATAAAATAGGGATGAAATGAAAGAATGTAGTTTTACAGTTATATATATTTTTGAAAACATACTACTTCAATTTCTAATCTTTTAATATACATCAGCCACGCAACTGCCATAGTTGATGTTTAATATATTTTTTTAAATTAAAAAATATTAAATTCTTGTGACACCCCCTCTCTCCCTCCCTTCCACCCCCCCCCCCCCCCCCCTCCCCCCCCCCCCCCCTACCTACCCGGAGAAATGCTTGGTCACTGTCAAGTATTAATAGCTGTTATTTTCAGTGTTGTACAAGCCCTATTAACAGCGGAGGGTGATGTAGCATAACCACTTCTCTGCTAGCGTACTTTTCACTTCTAATTAATTATTGGGCCTGAAACTGCTAATTACCTGATGGAGAAAGGTCATGGAATGCCCACAGCTGAATTGCTGGCTTTCTGTGAAAGAACAAAGTGAAGACTGAGGAGCAACGATAATGTGGTGTTTCCCACTATGGACATAATTATTTAGAAAATGGGATCTCTTGATATTAACCTGATGGTCAAAGTTTCAGGCTTAAAAGGAATACCGGTAAGTGGCAGACATAATGGATCCAAAAGCCCCTCTGTGCAGAACATTTCTTCATTTCCAATGATGCTTTAAAAGCCCGTTTATCCAGCACCCTCAGGACCTGGCCAATGCCGGTTAAAGTGCCTGCCAGATATTCGGCTGAAATCGGCAAAAAAAAAATTGCGATGCCATTTATACGGAAGTTACGGTTGAACTGGTGCCGGATAAACGGGCTTTTACTGTAATCATTATTGGCGATAGAATTCCCCAAAGCAGTGCCAAGTGCAAATCCAAACAGGCAACCAAGAGCAGCGTCCGGCCCGGAAAGTCATTTTATCTGGCCCGAGACCAATTCCAACATTCCAAATTCCGCTGACTCCCTCCCTGGTGAATGTCCTCTCAGGGCAGCAGAAGGTTGGACCACCCTGGTGTAAGAGTTTCACTATCACCTTTGTCCCCTCAGCTGATCTGGGCGAGATAGATTTCCTAAGACTAATTATGTTTTTAAATATTCAGCTACTCTAAATACAAAGTGGCAGCAGATATACGTAAATGGCACAATATAAATCTAAGGTTTTGCTTGTTTAGCTTAACCCTGTTTATTTAGCAGGTAGCTGTTAACTTAACGGTGATGTTAAATTCCATCTATATACAGTAGAAGCCCGTTTATCTGTGACTAGATGTACTGGCACTTCCGTATAACCGGCACGCCCCCAAAAAAGTCCCCATTCGATAAACCGGAACTTATCCGGAACAATAGCACTGGAGCATTTGTAAATGCCTAAATAATAACATAATAACAGAATATTGTATTGGTACTTATTATTAAAACTACTCTCTTGCGCTTTTTACCTTTGCTGGTAGATGCTGCGCTCGAAGCCATGATGCTGCGGTTGAGGTTTATAGTCCAGCAATTCTTTTTGAAATGGAGCACACTAAGCAGGGTGAAAAAAAACGGAGCGTGTATGACTTTAAAATCATATTAGCGGCAAGCTGATAACGCTAGCCGATAACCCACATTGTCGCGCAGGTGCAATATTTCGGTTTGCTGCTAGTAGAGTCTAGGGCTTCGACTTGCAGCTAGTAAAGTTGCGCGACTTTAAAATTGCGCTGCCTTTTTTCTCACCCACTTGGCGTCCTCCATTTAAAAAAGAATCGCTGGACTGTAAACTTCAATCAGTAAAGGTGAGAAGCGCAAGAGAGTAGTTTTTAAGTAACAATATAATATTCTGTTATTATCTGTTATTACTTAGTCTGGTGTGTATGGTGTGTGTTAAAAGAAATGTTATTTTTATGTAGTGGGTTTTCGGCCACGAGCTGCCCGGATATCCAGTAGGCGCTTTAACTGGCATTGGCCAGATCCCGTGGGTGCCGGATAAACGGGCTTCTACTGTATATGGACGATTCCACAGTGATGGGGTACATTGAGCAAGTCAAAATATGCATGCCATTTTCTGAGAAAGGATGGATTATTTCTTTTTCAAAGCATGAAAATCATAGATAACATACTCTCAAGAGATAGAAAAGATAACTTTGCCTTAAAATTAGCTTTATTTTTAAAATGACAATAAATTAAAGATCATGTCCACTAGGGTCCGTCGATATGGAAATTTTCCGATTTAGATATATCGATGAGCTCATATTGAGATATACCGAGATATCTATATTTTCTGAGTTTTCGTACTGCGCATGCGCGCACATCGCAAAGTGCGCGCGCATTCGAAGGTGTGCGCGCATTCGGGGCCTATCTCCTCAGGAGGTAAATATCTCTCTCTCTCTCTCTCTCTGTGTCTCTCACACTCATTCTCTCCATCTCTGTGTTTTTCTGTCTGTGCCTCTCTCTCCTCTCTCACATCCCCCCCATCTCTATCTATCTGTATATTATCACATCCACCCCGTCTCCCCCCACCCGTTTGTCCCCCCCGCCGCCGTCCCTCTCTCCCCCCACTGCCATCCCTCTCGCCCCCCGCCGCCGTCGCTCTCACCCCACACCACCCTCACCGCCGTCCCTCTTGCCCCCCGTCCTCCCCGCCGCCATCCCTCTCGCCCCCCCGCCATCGTCCCTCTTGCCCCCCGTCCCTCTCACCCCCTGCGCCCCCCCACCGCCGTCCCTCGCGCCCCCCCGCACCCCCCGCCGCCGTCCCTCTCTCCCCCGCCCCCCACCAGCCGTCTCCCTCTCCCCCTACACCCTCCCCGCTGTCTCCCTCCCCCCCCCTACCCCTTGCATATCTGTATATTGTATTCGAGGACTATGAATACAAGATGGCGGCTTTGCACCTCGGTCTGTGCATTGTGTATAGAGATGAGCATTCTGGGTCTTGCAGTTCAGTGCGCGTGCATTCCGATTTTTCCGATATTTCGAAAATGTCTACATCGGCATATCGGTATAAAAATTATATCGGATATAACCGATATATCGCCGGACCCTAATGTCCACCCTATCTAGAGACCTTTAAAACGTGACTCGGCAAACAAGGCTGCTTTTGAAACCAATTTCAGATCATATTTTTAACTCTCACTATCGTTAAATATAACTAAATCCATAAATCAATAGTTAAGATAGAAAGCCGATAAGTTTTTGTGTTATTCAAGAGCTTGATTATATTTGTTTTTTCCCGTTAAAAAAATGCTACACGCGCGTAACCACGTCTGTCCAAAAAGTTACGACTGTTGAAGACAAGATTTCAGGTTGAAAAAAAAATTTCATTCTACTTTGCTCTCAATTAATAATGCAATGAAGTAACTATATCGTGGTTAGATTTATTTGGGTAAGGTTGAAGATCGCTTACCTCTGCGACATTTTGAAAATTCACACGTAACATTCTGTCCTCTAATTGCTACGTTTGTAATTACCATGGAAACGCAGCTAGGATCTCCCAGAATGACGTTTTTAAGAAAAAAACGGTCGCACAGCCTCGTGTTCGGTAACTCGGAACTACCAAATTTAGGGTTAGCGGTCGGCATTGCTGCGACACATGGTTTAGGTGAGTGAGTTACCTGTCTGTCCGTGGTGTTACGCTCGTTGACATGGTTACGAGCAAGACCTATTCAGTTAAATTGTGATTAAATTGGGCGGAAGATTTGTTTCCTGCAGCTGGATTATCAAATAAATTACGTTTTTATATTATTACTACCAATTTTGATTGAGATTTTTTGAACGACTGCAGGGTTATTTCTAGGGGTCTCCATGGGGACAAACACCTGGTAGATTAGGACTAATCAGCTGTTTAGCAGCGTTACAATGCATGAGGTGTGAGAATTTTGAAGTGTAAAAATAATTCTGTTAAAAAAGTTATCTATTTCTTACAAGATACATACAGTATGGTCTCTAGGGAACTTATGTACAAAAAATGAGTGTTCTGCAATCAATTTAATTTTCTGACCTCTAAGTCACACTCGTATACCCCATTACCGTAGAATCGGCCATATATATATATATTTTTATGTATAGGCAGAGAAATATGAACATAGGAAAACATCTCAAAGTGCTTTCGCAGAGACTGAGTGGGAGATTGGGGGTAGGGGGATAAGATGGATGGACTGAAAGTATTGTACAAGTAAAGATGTGAGCTCTAAAGTGGATTTGAGGACCAAAGTGGCTGAAAGGACATCCATGGTGAGGGAGGAGTGAGAGATATGAAACAGGCCTGAGTTAGCAGAGTGTAAAACCAGGGATGCAGGCCTGCTGCAGACCCCAGAGATAGGGTGCGGCCATTTTGTGGAGGCTTTTGAAAGTGAGAACAAGAAAGTTAAAGTGGATCTACAGCAAGGTAAGAGAAGGATGCCAGTGTAGCCTGGCAAAGATGGCATGCTAGTACAGGAGAGAATGCAAACTGGAGTTCTGGATGATCTAGACTTTTCAGAGAATTTTTCCTGAGAAGACCAGTGTGGAGGGTAATATTAATATTATTCCTTGCATTTGGTATAGTGCTTTTCAGGTAATTTAGACGCCTCAAAGCACTTCACAGAATATACAGTAAAATGCCGTTTATCCAGCATCCAATCAACCGTAACTTCCATATAACTGGCACTTAAAAAAAAAAAGTCTGCATTCGATTAACCGGAATTTATCTGGAAAAATACATTGCATTTTTTTTTTTGTGTGTGTGTTTTCAGCCGAATATCCAGCACGCACTTTAACCGGCATTGGCCAGGTCCCAAGGGTGCCGGATAAACAGGCTTTTACAGTACTTGAAAATGAATTGACTGTATATTTTGGGCGAAACACGGCAGCCAATTATGCACAGCAGTATCTCACAAACTATCATGAATCGTCACTATCGAGTGACCAATTTATTATAAGTATTAGAAAAACAAAAACAGTAGGTGTCAAAGGTGAAGGTGCGAGAGGTACGGAGGCGGGTGATGGTGCAGAAATGAAGAAAAGCGGACTTGTTGAAGGACTGGATGAAAGGTTTAAAGGAGAGATGAAGATTGAAAAGAATGCTGAAATTGTGCACTGGTTTCGTGAACTGGAAAAGCCAGAGAACTAGTTACAATCGGAGCAAGATACTGAGGAGGTACTGCCAGGGGCCAAGCAGAGTGGCTTCACTTGAGTCAACACCAAGTTGAAGGAAATTATATCATGTTTGTGCAGTCATAAAACCATGGAAATTTACGGCACAGAAGAAGGCCATTCAGACAATCTTGTCTTTGTCGAGCAGGCAGGAAATTACGTCAACAGTAAACTGATGGTCTGGAAGTTGGTCATTTTTTTCACACTTATAACATGGCCTTTAAGATGTTGGACCCAGAGGATTGTGTTAAAATGAGGTTCCATGGTATTTTATGTTCCCTGCCCAAAATGTGTTACTCGTTTTGTTTTCTGTTTATGAGAAGTCTGTTTTGGAGTTTTTTTTAAACCAAACAGTGCAGACACTGTGGCAGAGACGAAAGGCTAATAAAAGATGATTAGCGGCGCTGGCTCCGAAGAGAGATCGCTTTACATGACTGATACAATAGTAATGCAAGTTTTTTCTGGTCATGTCCCCCTAGGAATTGTGATGTTCACTAAAATTTATGATGTGTGTAATATGTTACTGAGCAGGAAAACAAAGTACAGTATATCTCCACGTATAAGGCGCACCTGCGTATAAGGCGCACCCCCCACTTTTGACCTTTTCTTGGTGAAAAAAAACCGGAAGCATTTTCAATGATATTGCCGGCAAAAGGGAGGAGAGACAGGTAGGTAGGGAGAGAGAGAGGCAGGCAGGCAGGCAGGGAGGGAGGGAGAGAGGGAGGCAGGGAGGGAGGGAGAGAGGGAGGCAGGCAGATAGGAAGAGAGGCAGGCAGGCAGGGAGGGAGGCAGACAGGGAGGGAGGGAGAAAGAGAGGGAGAGAGGCAGGCAGGCAGCTAGGGAGGGAGGGAGAGAGAGAGGGAGGGAGGGAGGCAGGCAGGCAGCCAGGGAGGGAGGGAGGGAAGCAGGCAGGCAGCCAGGGAGAGAGAGAGGGAGGGAGAGAGGCAGGCAGGCAGCCAGGGAGAGAGAGAGGGAGAGAGGCAGGCAGGCAGGGAGGGAGAGAAAGAGGGAGAGAGGCAGGCAGGCAGGGAGGGAGAGAAAGAGGGAGAGAGGCAGGCAGGCAGGCAGCCAGGGAGAGAGAGAGGGAGAGAGGCAGGCAGGCACGCAGGCAGGGAGGGAGGGAGGCAGGCAGGCAGGGAGGGAGGGAGAGGCAGGCAGGCAGGGAGAGAGAGCGGCAGGGAGTGAGGCAGGCAGACTGGGTTAGGCAGAAGGCAGGCAGCAAGCACAGCACTGAAGTCCGCTGCTGCTGCCGCTGCCTGGGCGGCCGAGGCCGAAGCCCCGTCACCTGCTCCCCCCAACCCCCGCCGGACACACTGACCAAACCCCGGCTGACAGCGCGCCGGCCGCCCCTCCTGTTTACTGTATTTCCGAGGCTCAAAATTTCTTGTATCTGCGTATAGGGCGCACCCCCAACTTTCGAGATCTTCCGACGTGAAAAAAAGTGCGCCTTATACGCGGAGATATACGGTAACCTATTTGTTCCAGTGGTTATATGTTTCAATATACCGGTAAGTAACCTCCCTCCCTCCCTTGACACACAAATCTTAATGTACATATTTTGATCCTATGTTAATCCTGACAACAGAGGGCTTCTATTCTTCAGGAAATCCTAGCCATCATCATCATTTTGAGTGCCATCACATCAGATGCTGTAAAATCCTTTATGAAACAAAGTAATACACCACACGAGGTTCTTAAATGGCCATGCCAACGTTTTTTAAATATCTTTTACAAATTCAAAATTTCAGTTTTCTTTTAAGTTTGAGATAGTGAAGCGGGGTCCCATCTGCCTGTTCAGGCGATCGTTAAAGATCCCATGGCACTAATCAAACAAAGAGAATTCTTCCCAGTCCCTGGCCAATAATTCTCCAGATAAAATTTATCATTTCCTGGCTGTTTGTGGGACATTGCCTCTTACAAATTAGCTGTTGCGTTCGCCGACAAAATACACTCGTTGCACTCTGCAATATATCCTGTGAAGCATTTTGAGAAGTTACAATGTCGTGATTGGGCACTATATCAATTGTAAGAATAACAACAACAACAAAAATTACTTTTGTATAGTGCCTGAACAGACAGTATTCCAGACCTGAGGGATCGAGGAAGGTGGAAGGTGGTTGATCGAAAGCATGGTCAAAGAGGAGGTCCTTGAGGTGTGTCTTGACGGAGATGAGGGATGGGGCAAGGCAGAGGGACCGCAGGACGGAGTTCCAGAGGGTGGGGCAGAATGGCTGAAAGCCCACCGGCTAATGGTGAGACGGGCAAAGCGGGGGACATAAAGCAGGCTGCAGTCTACAAAGTGGAGCGAGCAGGCAGGTTGGTAGGGGATTAGGAGGTTGTGAAGGAGGGGGAAGCGAGGTCATGGAGGGCTTTAAAGGTGACACATCCTCTGTATGATGGGAAGCCAGTGGAGTTGGGAGAGGGTGGGGATGATATTTTCACGGAATATAGTGCGGGAGAGGTCACGGGCTGCAGAGTTCTACGAGATCTGCAGCCTGTGGAGGGAGGCATTGGGGAGGACGAAATGCAAGGAGCTTACATAGTTAATCCTGAATGTTGTGAATGGATGCATGAGAATTTCGGTAGCCGGCGGTTTGAGACAATGGTGGAGCTGGGCAATGTTGCAGAGGTAGAGGAAGATAGAGGAGGTCATGGCATGGATTTGGGGTAAAAGGATAGTTTAGGGTCAAACAAGATGCCATGGTTCTTGACTGTCTTAGCGAGATGAGGTGTGCATCTACGGATGGTGATGCTGTCAGCACCTGAGGTGTAGAGGCTCTGAAGGAAGCCAATCAGGAAGGCCAGTCTTGTTAACAATAATAATAATCTTTGCATTTGATATAGCGCTTCTCTCGTCTTCCAGACGTCTCAAAGCGCTTTACAGAATATACTGTAAAGCAAATTAATTGTATGTTTTTTGTGGGCAAAACGCAGCAGCCAGTTGCGCACAGCAGTGTCCCACAAACAGTCATGGATTGAAATGACCAATATATTATTGTTTTTTTTTCGAGGAATTATTATCAGGTGTATGGAGTTAAGGAAGGAGAGGGGTAGGGATGGGATCGAGGAGCAGGGGATAGGTTTCATGCAGGTTAAAGTGGTGATGACTGAGGAGTGGCAGACAGTGGTGTGGAAGGAGGGATGGGCAGTGGATGGGGAGAGGGTAGTAGACGGAAGAGCAGAAGCAGCTGAGCAGATCCCCACAATTTTGGATTCAATAAGTACTTTGGATAAGTACAGTGCAGATAGTGTGTCTAATTCAGGAGGTGTGATCATTTTAAGAAACATACATATATTTTTCTGAACAAAAGGATACTTCTGTTGGATTTTTCAGATAAATTTTATATTATATAACATATATGTAGGCACATTCCTTTAATACGTATGTGCTGTATGTGATACTTATGTTGTATTTCCATTACATAGGGTGGAATCCAGTTGTTTTATTGCTAATATACCTTTTTGGCTAAGCAGAAAATAAATAAGCAAGTTATAATTCAGGAGCAGTCACACATGAACTGGTGCTTTTGCTATCAGGGCATGTTTGCATTTCAAAATAAAGTATTCATATTCTCTAGTAGGTAGGATGACCCTTCTTTGATAGACATTGCTGAAGATAATGTATTCACCATTCAGTAGTGTTGTTATATAGCTGCAAGCAAGAATTAATAACTATGTGACATTTCTAGCCTATTGCAACTGTACTCGAATGCTTAAATCTGTATGCTGGGAAAAAAATAACTTTTTAATGGGGATTTGAGAAACCCAACACTGTATTAAGAGATAAAATATAAAGGTCTTGATTCTCATTCTCCCCCGTGGCTATAACAATTTCAAGATGCAGGGATTCTGCTATTGCTTGTGTATCATGACAAAATGTTCCCTCCTCCACTATCGTACACATGGGACACCACTCATTAAAGAAATGCGTGGCCATTATGCGAATGTGAATGATATGCTGATGATGTACAGACTACAGCTGTGGATAGTTATTTTTCAATGTGCATGATGGATGCTAAATAAAATTGTTGGAATTATGCAGTTTCTTTGCCTGCGTCTGGTTAGTAATAGTTTACCCTTCTAAATTCTTGGCATTAAAGGGAATAGCATGCTCATGTACAAATGCACCATCACTACACTTTACAGTAATCCTGTGAAATACTTTGAGATGTCTCCCTGACATGAAATGTACTAAATTATGTGCAATTATGATAATAATATTATTATTATATTCAAAGGAAGGTTACTATTTGTCCCAAAAGTTTGCAAGCAGAATATTCATAAGTATGGAACGAAGATAGACTATTCAGCTCATGAAGCGGATTGGTTCCACAGAACCAAATACAGTCCACTCTTATCATGATCTGTACCAAATGCATTGATTCTTCTGACGAATGATTCTTCAAGGTATATCAATCTACACTCCAGAATAATCATCTAATCTTGCATCCTATTTTATTTATCCTTGACTGTTTGCCTTCCTTGATGTGACATTTTCATGATTCAAGCTGCCCAGGAACCAAAATGAGACATCTAGGAGACATGAAAAGCGCTACATCAAATGCAAGGATTATGATTGTTATTATTAACTTATTATGATATGTTTTAGCTAGCATTTCTTTTACTTATTTCCATAAATCTACATTTTGTTTCTAACCAGATATTCATCCTGCTATTTCCTTAAAGGTGTTAATTGCTGCAGTATTAACTGTTTTATCGTAGAATCTAATTTCCATATATCCTCCTGGGGAGGGAATGAAAATCTTTCTAATTTAAAGTCTTGCTTAAGGCAGGTTAATTTTAGCTTCAAATGTAGTGTTCACAATCCAAGTGAAATAGGATGATTACATCTATATTATATATTCATCTCAGCAGTTTAAACATGTGGATAAAGTTGGATAATGCCTCTTCAGCAGGATGAGATAGATGAGTATAAACCCCACCTTTGTTTCCCATATAATTACCTGAAATTGACATGTGTACAGTATGAACCTAATTGAAAAGCTAATTCTGCATACAATTTTGAGTGTGATTAGGTGTCTGAAATTTTGCTAAGGAGATATAACAGTAGAGGTACTGTTGGGAAGGGCATGTGTCGTCAGTTATAGGAACTATGGTTTGTTTCAGTAAAGTTTAAAATGGTTGCACCAATAATTTCAGCAACAATGCAAATTTGTGCAAGTTAACACTAGTGGTCAGGGAATTTAGTTGCCAAGAGGAGAATTTCTTTTTCGCCCCACTTATTTTTGCACAGTGTTGCTGGGTTTTCTTTAAAGGTTGCTCCAGGCTCAGTGAATTCTGGTCAGAGGTCATCTCAATGATACTGCTGCAATGGTTTTATTATTTTACATAAATTTGTGGCAGGTTTCATTACAGCGTAATTACACCACAGTTCTGGTCAGAGTGAGTGCAATATGATGACACATTTCCCATTGATAAAATAAAGGGTTAGGTTATTTGGCCACAAAGAGAAATTAACAGAAATATGTTAATGTAGTTGTTGCAGATTAATTTCTCATATAAAAGATGTGTGGTCAATAATGCCTTGCATTGGGATAGTCATTGACTGATAATAAAAATCCTTGCATTTGATGTAGCATCTTATCATGTTGTCAATGCATCTCAAAGCGCTTCGCAGGGAATATATATGCAGTAAAGTGGTGCTGACTGTGTGTGCTTTGTAGGCAATAATAGAATCATAGAATTATACGGTACAAAAGAAGGCCATTCGGCTCTTTGAACAGAGCAACTCAATTCCACTGCCCAGCTTTCTCCCCATAACCTAACAGACCTGCTCTTCCTAAATAAAGATCTAGTTCCCTTTTAAAAGCTGTTATGGAATCTGCCTCCACCACCTTTTCAGGCAATGCATTCCAGATTCGAACAACCCACTAAGTGAAAAAAATTCTCCTCAGCTCCCTTCTGCTTCGTTTTGAAACTATTTTAAATCTGTGACCACGAGTCACTGATTCACCCACTAGTGGATATTCATCCTGTTGAAACCTCTCATAATCTTGTATTATGTCTCTATTAGGTCTCCTCTCAATCTTCTTTGTTCTAGCGAGAATAAGCCTAGCCTATCTAGCCTTTCCTCGTAGCTGAAGCCCCTCATTTTCCTGGTACCATCCTAGTAAATCTCCTCTGCACCCTTTCCAATGCCTTAATATCCTTCCTAAAGTGTGGTGACCAGAATTGTACACAGTACTCCAGCTGAGGCCTAACCAAAGTCTTATAGAGGTTAATCAACACTTCCTGGCTTTTGTATTCTATACCCCTATTTATAAAGCCTAGTATCCCATATGCCTTCTTAACAGCTTTGTCCACCTGTCCTGCCACTTTCAAAGAGTCACTAACACAAATCCCCAGGTCTCTCTGTTCCTTCACACCCTTTAAAATTGTACTATCTAGCCTATATTGCCTCCCCTCATTTCTTCTTCCAAAGTGTATCACCTCACACTTCTCTGTATTAAACTTCATCTGCCATGTGTCTGGCCATTTTACCATTTTATCTATATCAGTGTCGGTCAACGGGCAGGAAGAATAGTATTGTACAGTATTTCAGAGTGAAGTGCACATTTCTCGCTGATGATGCAATATAAAGGGGTAAGAGGAGGATTCTCCTCAGGATTACCTTGTGTAATGGGGATTCCAAATTTCCCAGGAAACACCCCTGCCAAGAAGAGTTGAATTGGGTGGGTTGGGGTTGGAAATGAGGTGCCGCTTTTCATACCAATTACAAAATTCCTCCTCTAACGTTGATAGAATAATTTGGCCAAAAAAAAATCACCATTGTTTAGTAAGAAAAATGTGTTGCATTGGCATCCTCCAAAAGGCAGCCTTCCTTATCTAACACTCTAGATTGTGTAGGATAGACAGTTACCATTTTCCAAAGGCTTCATCATAGCTTGTTTGTTGACATGCAGAGGTGTTGACATTTCACATTCTACTCTTGTCTGCATAGTATAATTTCATGAACAGGTACTGTTATCTGATATCCTGGACTAGGTGACACGATACAAGTTTGATCAATGTGCCTGTCACTTCATGCTTCACTGCAGAGAGATTTAATTATGCCAGAATTCCCATGAGCTAAGTGGGGTTAAGAGTTTAAAAACATCAGTCTTAGACGAGCTCATGATTGTCTAATATCAAAGAGAAATTAATGGGAGGAAACCAAATTGTTGTTGAGGGTCATTTTGTTGACTGCACAGCCTGCATTTAAAAAAAACACAACAACTTGCATTTATATAGCACCGTTCATGCCGGATGGCAAATCGAAGTACCCAACAGTGGCGGAGTCCGTGCTGAACCTGGGGTGGGGGGTGGGGGTGGGGGTAACTATGGTGAAATTGGCTTTGGTCTTTCCAGGATTAGGAAAAGCAAAAATCAACCAGATTTACTGATTCTGATCCCTGTTCAGCAGCCCCTATTGGTAGTGTGGATTCTGCCCCCACACTCTGGAACTCCATCCCATACTCCCTTCACCTCGCTCTCTTCCTTGCCTCCTTCAAGGCTAGTCTCAAGACCCTCCTCTGTGACCGTGCCTTCTGCCACCCTCCCAACTCTCTCCCACCCCTCCCCCCTACCCTGCCCCTCTCTCCTGTTCGGGTCCCAACCTGAGTGTTCAGCGCCTTGGGACGTCCTCCCGACATGAAAGGTGCTCTATAAATGCAATTTTCTGCTTGTTGTAAAGAGGTGGGCTCTACAATAAAATGGTCTTTCCACATGCACTGTCAAGATTCAAACGTGGGCAACAAGCTACCGCGGAAGCGCACTCCAGCATGTGAAATGAAAATATGGCAAGAGGGAGAACATTAATTGGACAAACCACTTTAAAAATAGTCTCTACGAATACCAATTGGTGCTTGACAGAAATTGGGAAAAATGGTTGGTACCATTCGGTAAAGGTTGATGTGAAACTGATATATAATAGTATTAATCCTTGCATTTGATATGCTAGCACCTCATCACGTTTTCAAGATGCCTCAAAGTGTTTCACAGAATATACTGTAAAGTGAATAAACTGTATATTTTCTGGGTAAAACGTGCAGCCAATCGTGTACAGCATAATCTCATAAACAGATGTGGATTGAGTGATCAAATTATTATTTTTAGAATAAATTATTACCACTAGAAAGTGATCCACCAAGCTAGGTAAACAAGCTAGGTAAACAGAGTTGTATGAAATAAGGAATCTTGCCTAATGTTTCTACTTTCATTCATGCCTTCATTACATCCAGGTTCAACTAAGCCAATGCCCTGCTTGTTGGCCTCCTCAACTCCCTCCACAGATTACAGATCATCCAGATCTCTGAAGCCCGTGTCCTCTCCTGCAAAACGCTCCGCGACCCTATCACACTTTATCCTCCCCCAACTCCATTGATTTCCCATCACACAGTGGATTCAATTCAAGATCCTGGTACTCATCTACAAAGCCCTCCATAGCCTTGCCCACCGCCACCCCCCTTCCCCGCCCCACTATCTCTGTAGCTTACTAACCCCCTACCAACCTGTCCGATCCGACCGCTCAGGGGCTTCAGCGTGCTCCATGCCCCCCAACCCACCCACCACCATCAGTGGGCGAGCATTCAGCCACTGCCTCCAAACTTTGGAATTCCAACAAGATTCCTCTGCCTTGCCTCCTCACTAGCCTTCTTCAAGTTCCGCCTGAAGACCCTCCTCTTCGACCGCACCATTGGTCACCCCCACTTCCCTCCACCCCCCCAATCCCGAACCAGCTCGGGTCCAAAACACTTACTGTCCAGCGCCCTGGGACGTCCTCCCAACTTGAAAGGTGCTATACAAATGTAATTTTGTTGTTGTAGTTGTTGCTTGGGAATCAAACTCAGGTCCTTTCGCTTGTGAGGCTCTAAACGATATACTACAGGAATCCACAAATTGGCTGCTGAGTTTGCTTATAAAACACACAAGAGTAAATCCTGTGAAGTACTTTGTACGGTCCTCCCAATGCGAAAGGTGGCATATCAGATCAAAGCTGTTTTTATTAGTTCACAACAATATGGCAGAACACCAGCTGGAAAATCAGGACTAAATTTAAGAATTTTATAAAATTCTGTCTGAGCCTTGAAGACTGTAGTCTTTGGGGATGAATAAAGTTGCCAAGTCCAAGATTAATTTTTTTCTGGGTTTTGTACCATTTGCTTTATGGCATCATTTAATGCAAAGCAAAGGGATTTAAAAACCGGTCTGCACACAGTCACAAATAATATTTCAAGCTATTTTCAAAATAGCAGCGACAGCAGGAAATTGCTTGTGGAGGCACCTTAGAGATGATGTGGAAATAAAGGTAATTTACTGAGTAGTGCTATGAAAAATTTCTAGCTTTGTCAGCTCCCAGATGTCAAATGCCCCTGCAAAACCCAGTATCATTGGAGAAAGTACCTTTATCCTAGTACGGCTGCATTCAGAAATGTCAAGTTTCACTGAAGTTCTGTTTTCAGATGGAGGTTAAAAGTTCCTTGACACTATTTGAAAAGAGAGGGGAATTTTCTCCTGGTTTTCTGACCGATGATTCCCTGGATAAATTATCACTCATCTCAGGGATATTTGTGCAGGTGGAAATGCCAATGAAACAGTCATCACGTCAGCACCTTGGGACGTCTTCCCGACATGAAAGGCGCTCTGTAAATGTAATTTTGTTGTTGTTGATATGTCCCTTTAACTTTGAAACATGTGAAGTCCTGTCTATGTGGTTAGAGCACTTGCCTTACAAGCGAGAGAGATCTGGGTTCAATTCCAGGCAGGACGAAACCTTGGGCTAGTTTCCTTACACCACAAACCTAATAATAATCCCTCAACAAAAACGATAATAAATCGATCATTTCAATCCATGACTGTTTGTGGGACACTGCTGTGCACAATTGTGCATAATTGGCTGTCGCGTTTTGCTCACAAATATGCAGTCAATTCATGTTTCTGTATATTCTGTGAAGCACTTCTAGAAAACATGAAAAGCGCTATATCAAATGCAAGGATTATTATTACAGGTATCCCTCCCCAACCGCGGGGGATAGTTCCTGTAAACCTCCGTGGTTGGTAAAACCGCGGCTGGAAAATGCAGGGCTCTATGGGAACCATGGGGATAGGGGGAGTAAGTTTGCTTTTTCGCGGTTGGAAAATGCAAGGCACTATGGGAAACATGGTTTGCGTTTCGTAGAACTGAACACAAAAAAAACATACAGTTATAACATACATGGGGATAAGGGGAGTAAGTTTGGGCACATCTGCAGCAATCCGTGAGGCTGTCTGACTGACTGATCTACACACAGACACAGAGAGAGAGAGAGAGACACGGAGGGTGGGGGGTAGGCTATCTGACTGACTGATCTACACACAAACAGAGAAGAAAGAGAGGGGGTGAAAGAGAGAAGGAGGGTGGGGGAGAGGTGGGGGGGGAGGGGGAGGTGGCGGGAAGAGAAGGTGAAATAGAGAGAAGGTGAGAGAGAGATAAGGGTAATTATGTGTATGTAGGCAAATCCTGATTTGTAAAGTTCCCAGAACACTCATGAAGCAAATGATCGATTTATCTCGAGATTTGTTGGCCAGGACATGAGCAAAAAAGTCGCTTCTCTTTTCCAAAAAATGGCTTGTGAACTCAATTTCCAGCAGAGAGGTTGAACCCAAACCCTTTGTAGCCAGAGGCGAGAGTGCTGCCAACACATTATTTGTGTCAGACCAAAAAATAGATTGGACCTTTTTCGCTTCAAGGAAGTTCAAAAATAGTTTGACGTTGACAGAGGTGTCATTTAGCATTGTTGTGTTGCTGCGGAATGAATACTGGGACATCTCATTATGTGTGTCAGTCTGGATCGGCTGGTGCGCTTAAACCACAAAAAGAGTTCTCAGCGGGTAGCCAGTTGTGCATGTCA
The DNA here is from genome assembly GCA_035084275.1 of Hydrolagus colliei. Classification (NCBI taxonomy): domain Eukaryota; kingdom Metazoa; phylum Chordata; class Chondrichthyes; order Chimaeriformes; family Chimaeridae; genus Hydrolagus; species Hydrolagus colliei. The sequence continues at coordinate 35,463,255 of CM068742.1, forward strand.
GCTCCTGACCAGTGCACTCCACAACCAATCTATGTACCTGCCAAATGCACAGTACTTTACTGCAATCTCCAGCGGTTTAATTTGCTTCCATTTCTCCAGGACCAAGACAGTAATCCCAAGCTTTTTAAAAAAAAAATCACATTTGTGTTAACTGTCAAAATAGGGACATATAGAGCTTAGTGCCAATTTATCTTCAACCCCGCTACCCCTCCCCCCCCCCCTCCCCCAACCACCTCCACCTCTGATATTACATTCAAGCCCCAACCTGCTAAAATTCACAGGTTAGAATATGATTTTACAGGACATGCACTGGGTTTATTACCAGTGCAAAAACAAATGGGTGGGAACAAAATAATATAATAATAATCCTTGCCTTTAATATAGCATATGGTCACATCTTTGAGGTATCCAGTAATGGTAAACAGGATAATTGTAAATCAGAGTGCAGTTCCATAGTAAGTGATTTAACATTTGAACCTGCTATTGCACTCCGAGATGATAGATAGAGAATTTGTCCAGTCCACTGTTACCTTTTACTCATGGAGTCGTGTAGCTCAGTGGTTAGAGCACTCGCCTTACTAGCGAGAGACCTGGGTTCAATTCCAGGCAGGGTGAAACCTTGGGCAAGTTTCCTAACTCCACACACCTGATAATAATCCCTCAAAAAATAAACAATAATAAATTGTTCATTTCAATCCACGACCTTTGTGAAACACTGCTGTGCACAATTGGCTGCTGGGTTTTGCCCACAAATATACAGTCAATTGCAGTAAATTCTGTGAAGCACTTTGGAAAAATCACATCTAGATGAAAAGCTCTATATCAAATGCAAAGATTATTAATATTATTTTGCTGCTCTAAACAGACAATCCAGGCAGCTTCTTGAATTTTACCTTCCAAACATGCCAGACCAGAGCTTGATCTTTTATTTGAATATGATGTTATTTTACAGGATTTTAGATTAGATTAGGTATTAGGCCTTTATTCAATATTTATTTATTTATTTATTCAATAAGTTTGATAAACTTTTTGCAAAAAGTCGGCTTTATTCGATTGCCTGTGGACTAAAGGCTAACCTTTTCTACACACAAATTTTTTTTTAAGTGCCATCACCCAGAATCATATAAAATGTGCCTTTTATTCATTGGCTTTTTTTTAACTGCTTGGGGTCAATCATCTCATTTCTGTACTAATCTGAGTTCTGAAGGGACCAAAGCACCAGTCAATAAGATTGCTTCTTTGTACACTTGTATTATTGGTGGTGCTTATTCATTCATTGCCAGGAAGAAATGGTGGGCTAAGATGATTGACTTGCTGTGAATTTCCACAGCGCGCTACCAAACAAGAACAATTAACATTTATTGCAGGTTCATATGAGGAGTGGGAACAAAATTGTGACGAAAAGTAGATTTAAATGTAAGTGCCTTGTTGATAATAGTTAACTCTCGTCAATCGTGGGGGTTACGTTCCTCGAAAACTGTGCACTCAGTAAAATCGTACTGAGTAAGCTTAACAAGTAACGGGAAAAGGGGGGTTAGGGGAATCCAGCCACAGGCTGCACACCTCAAGCCTCCAGGCACATCCACACCCGACCAATGCAAGGTACGTACTGAGGAGGGCTACAGCCGGCTGGCCTGTTCCTCGCTCCCCCCCACCCCCACCCCCGCTGTCACTGGAGACAATAAAACAGCAATAAAACAATAAAAAATAAAGCACAGCTAGGCTAAATTATTTTACCTTTGGTTCTGGAAGTGTTAGGAGACTCTCTCTTTATGCCTCTTCTGTTTACCATGCAATGCCATCAGGATGCTGTGAGGCCGAAAAGTCATGTGCGCGGGATCAGCCAGCCGAGGAATCATTGGATTTAGTCGGGAGCTGCCAGCGTCCTCACAAGTGCGCATGCATGCGGGGTCAGCCAGCGCATATGCGCAAGTTCTACGCGCGATATGCAAAAAAAGTTACCCTTTTTTTCATCGCGTATATTTGAATTTGCATAAAGTTGCGTTCGACGAGGATTAACTTTACAGAATAAAGGTAAAAAGATAAAAAGTAGGTTGTTTAAAGCTGCATAGTTGAGAATGTATAATTTATTTTGCACATCTTTGAAATAAATCTGTGATTGTTTTGTATACTTTTCATGTTAGAGTCCTGATTATATGTTTCTTTCTCCATTCTATTACACCCTGACAATGGTTCACTTACAAGAGATACATCTTGGAATCTATTGATGCAGCAAACTGAATTAAGTAGTAAACATAAACATTTCGCCCACAAATACTCTGTCACTCAACTTCACTGTATATACTGTGAAGCAATTTGAGACGTCCTCCCAATGTGAAAGTCACTATATCAAATGTTTTGATTATTACATTATTGCATCACCTCAAAGGAAAAGCAACTCAGTGAAGAGTGGTCTGGAATGATGAGTTAGGCGTCTCGGACCACAAGAGTTGAGCTGTGATTGGCACGACGGAGGTTAGGCAGGGGCATTGCAGAGGCCTCTGGTCTGCACTGTCCCTATCCTGTCACAGGTTAGAGCAGCAGGCATGGTGACAGCCACAACACTTGCTTCCAATAGATCAGAGACCTTCGTGATGCATTGGAGTATGTTCATCCAACCTCTGCCAAGCTTCCACACTAGTCACAGGATAGGGCGGAGGGATGCTCAGTGGTGCAACACACCATGTTATTGGGACAAGTTCTCCAATCAGTTTTACGTTGTAAGGACTAACCAGAATTTCAAGAATGCAACTAGTTTTGTGTTAAGACAAGCAACAAGTAGAGTCCCTTATTAACATTTTGCATGGGAATCAGACAGGATATTGACAACATGGTGACTCAAGTGATATTAGCTAGTTAAGCAGGGTCAACCTATCATGTGTTTACTGTATTATAACTTTGCAAATGTGAAAGCACAATACAATAGCCCCAGCAAATGCACATTAATAAATTGATAAAATCTTTAACGTCTGGAAATATTTATAGATTGTTAATAAAGAATACTAATAATCTTTGCATTTGTTATAAGCACCTTATCACACTGACCAGACATCGCAAAGTACACTGTAGGATTTAAAGTATATTGACTATACTTTGTAGATGAACTCAGCAGCTAAATCATACACAGCACAAACAGCTGTGAAGTGAACAATGCATTTTATCTGGGAGATTATTGTCCAAGACACTGGGAGAAACTTCCTCTTTTGAGTACGTGCCACGGGATATCTTTTAATGTCCATCTGAATGGGCAGATGAGACTTCAATTTAATATCTCAAATGAAAGGTACTTTCAGCAAAGCAGCACTGTCAACTTAAACTTTGAGCTCAAAATCCCGAAGTGTTACTAACTGCGCCAACTGTGCCAAGACTGCATAAACAGTACAGTCAACTTTTGCCGAACGTGACTTTCTCAAGTGCCGATTTGCCTATATGCGAATAAATCAATGCGGCACTTTTTTGCGGAACACGAGTAAAATTAGCATCTACGCACTGGCTGGCCCCACGCGCATGTGCATTTGGGAGGACGCCGACCCCGCACGCAATGCACATGGGATGCCGCCAGCTCATTCCTAAGTCCGATGATTCCTCGGCCTCGGAGCAACCTGATGGCATTGCATGGTAAACAGAAGAGAGCGAGAGAGAGAGAAAGAGAGAGTCTCCTAACATTTCCAGAACCAAAGGTAAAATAATTTAGCCACGCTGTGGTAGTGTAAGGTGCTGTTTTATTGCCTCCGGTGAGTCAGTGAGAGCGGGGAGAGTGATGAGCGGGATGCATTGTTGTCGTTGCATTGTCCACATGTACAAGTATGATCAGAGGTTTGAAGTAAACTAGAGTAAGAAACGAGGATCTATTCCCTTGGGAATAGGAGAAGATACTCAAGTCTGCAAAAAAAAACACAAATCAGTGGAGCAGTGCTAATTGGAAAGATGCAGTAATGGTAGTGACCACTATCTACCATGAGAGGCATCAATTTGCATTGCTGCTGGATATTCACGGGCATTTTAGAGCATTGCAACGTTCACAATGGGAATTTCATCATAGGACTTACTGTATTTTCATTTGATCGCTTCCCTGTATTGGACTTTTGTATGCTTGCAGCCCATTATTTTGTCTGCAGTGGAATTGTGTGTTGAAAAATATTCAAATAGTTGCATCTAATTATTTGATTCAGGAGAGCAGTAGCATTTTATTACATTTAAATAAAATTGTCATTCAGTTTATTTTACACATACGGTTAATCAGTAAATGTTTACCCTTGATATTTCGTGCCGCCAATTTTGATATTTTACATTAGAAACTGCAAGCATATTTTGAATGATTCAGAGTTGGATATATTTTCAAAGCTTTCAAAGCATTAATCTAGACTTTGGTTTGCTCTTTTAAGTCTCAATGATGTAAAAAATGTTTTTGAAGGTACTGTAGTAAAGCAAATCGGGCTTTAATCTGCGCTGCCTGGCAGTGGTTCACCATTAGGAAAGTAATCTGAAGTAGTCATGCTGGGGTATAATTAGCATCCCCGAATGCAATAATTATTCTTTCGGGAACAAGTGATTGCTTTTGAATCAGGCGCTTTCAATTCTATTTTCTTCACAATAATGCTTCATGTTGTGCACTGTGCCTTTGAGATTAGTGCATGTATTTGCATTTGACAAACAGAGAGAAGAGTTTTATTATGGGAACTAAAACACCACCTGTCAATCTGCAGTGAATTCAAAATAGCATGTACGCAGAAAGGTACAACAAATAACGTGTGCAGAAAGGTACAAACACAAAGAAACCTTTTCTGTGCCATGTTGGAGAGTCGGATACAACAACAAAATTGCATTTATATGGCGCCTTTCATGTCGAACAGATAACCCAAGGCACTAGAAAGTCAGTGATTCGGACCCGAGCTGGAGAATGAATATGTACCTTTTAACTAACCTAAACGTGAAACGCTTGGAAGCCACAGCACAATGTCAGTCAGCATCGGTAAGAGAAAGATAGGTTCATGTTTTGTTCAGGATCACAAATAAGAATTCAAACCATACTTAAGGCTGCTTGACTAGCTATGTGGGTAGGGATCTTCCCACTCAGCTCCTGTTAACCCTAAAAGCCCAAACCCAACAGCCTTCGGTGGTCTCAGCTGGACAAGGATTAGGAACGTTTGTGTGTCAATTGCATATCAACGTTTGATATCAATGGCAAGGTGTGCATTGTAGTTTGTTAATATCCAGCAGTAACCTAATGTACCCTCTAATGCAATTTTGTTGTTGTTGTTAATTGAGTGTGCACATGGACAGATAACTAACAAATGAAGCTTAATATTATAAGGTACTACATATAGGAAGTAAGAAGAGGAAACAAACATACTCTATGGATTGGATACAAGTTGCTAAGCAGCAAGCTGAAGGTGATTTACGGGTGTTGGTTGACTATCGCTCACTATGTCAAAGCAGTGGGAAGCTGCAATAAACAAGACAATTGGGATTCTGTATTGCTGAATCAGTTGAGTTTAGATTCCCAGACATCATATTTAAACTGGATAGGCTTTTGTCAAGGTGCACCTAACATACAGCATGGTCACTACAAATTATGTGGTGGAGGGTGCTACCCAGGCCCTAGCGGAGGTACAGAGGAGAACAACACAAATGATCTCCGGTGTTAGAGGAATGAACTATGAGCACTGATTGGACAAGCCAAGGCTTTCTGTCTTGAGAGAAGATTACTTCAGATGAGACCTTATAGAGCTGTATAACATTTTTAATGGGATTGAAAAAGTAAGCCCAGAACAATACTTTAAGACAAATCCACGGTATCTGACGTTACAGATGCAGGATTTTTGCATAGTAAAGTCCAATACAGCTAAGTAAATGAGACTGACAGGGCTATTTCCTGATAATGGCTATAAAAGCTGTGTGTAAGGAAGTGAAGAGTATTGGGCTTTATGCATTGACTGTTTCTTTTCATGAGCAATGGGCAAGAACTTGATGGTAACTGTCGTTACGCAAAAAGGACACCGAAAACATGGGTACTATATTGCACAAAGATATCTCATGTCCCTGTGCATTTTGGGAGATTATTTTTATGTGAGATTATGATTGGTTTTCATACTACAGCTGGGTAATAGAGTAAGGAATTTGGGCAGGTATGCATTGAATTATTGCCATTTTAACATGCAAGTATGGGTAACTGACGTTACACTCCTTTTTGCTAAGTGTAAGGTT